>CM042156.1:47104666-47162166 GCA_023376005.1 Doryteuthis pealeii | reverse complement strand
ACCCATAGCTGGAGGGTATTAGCGCTATGTGAAGTGCAAATAGCCGCATCCTGGATTTGAATTCGTTTCACCGTGTCCATTTCCTAATCAACTAATACCTCTGTTGTAATATCTTTGGGAAAGGTATGAATTCAACTATTCCCCCTCCAGCTATGGGTAAATAGTGGAACAAACTGGGCTCTTTAAATTTGGTTTCGGTAAAAACAACAAATTTTTTAATGTATGTTGGTTTGGTTTCTTTGTTGAATGGCATATCAATCTTTGTTGGTTATCTAAAGCCAAAGTCATCTTTGTAGAAGAACAGTAGTGCTGCTATTTAATCCACAGCTGGATTGATAGAGTTCATACCTTTCCCAAGGGTATTAGTCCAAAAGTTATTGTAATAGCGTGACTGGAGTTCGAACTCGCTTATTACGATGTCGAAATCAAACACGTTAGCCACTACGCCCCGTGGAATCTCCTATGACTCTAGCATAGCCGAGTATATATATTTACCAACCCCTCCGCACGAGCAGGATGTGACACAAGGTCAATTTCTTAAGCGGAGTTCAACAGGTTTGAATTCAGAGTTTTCCTTCTCCTAGACCTGTTGCCTATCCAAGTTTAAAGAGCCCAGTCTGCCCTGCTATTTATCCATAGCTGGAGGGAGAGTAAGATTCATACCTTTCCCAAGGGTATTAGCGCTAAATGAAATGCAATTACCACGTCCAGGATTTGAACTCGGGGCGACGAGTCCATTTCCCATGACTTTAACCATTACACCACGCGCTTCCTGCCGAGTATAGACTAACACTTCAACATTTCCTCCCATGAAATGGTGCATTCCTACTCTTCTTTTCACTAGGAGATAAACGTACCCCTTAGCAGACTTTCTGATGGACTTTGAAAACATGATAAAATGTTGCAGTTCAGCATGTTAGTCACTACGTCCCAGAATCTCTCCCAAGTGGATAGTTCTGCATGTTAGCATGAAATATGAAACATATATAAGATACAATTTTATTTTTAAATTCAGAGAAACATTAATGCATTTGACTTTTAGATTTTAGATGTTTCAACTTTCAACATTATATATATTTACCAACCCTTCCGCACGAGCAGGATGTGACACAAGGTCAATTTCTTAAGCGGGGTTTAACAGGTTTGAATTCAGTGTTTTCCTTTTCCTAGACTGGTTGCCTAGCCATGTTTTAAGAGCCCAGCCTGCCCTGCTATTTACCCATAGCTCGAGGGAGAATTGGATTCATGCCTTTCCCAAGGGTATTAACGCAATGTGAAATGCAAACAGCTTCGTCAATGAATTGAACTCGACTCTAACCATTAGACCACGTGCCTCTAAAAATCTGTTGTGTTTCTCTTCAGCCATAGTATAAAGAAAAGAGGGACACAAGCGACAGTACTCCGAGGTTTGTAGTGGAGTTAACCACGAGTGTGTCAGACAGGTTAAGAGTCAAAGAAATAAACGAACAACTAGAATATGAATAAATGACTTGTATTACATATAAAGAAATTGCAAACTTTAGTTTCGTTTGCGCAAATAATAATATCTGTCACTTAACTGGTGTATCCTGAGATATGGGGTATTAACGGAGCCCTTTGCTACGGCCTTCTGATAAGTTCGGATATGATGGACTTCTGCTTGCGTCCGACTCCGATTCTGATTGTCTATTGAAGTATAGGAGCGACCCTTATTTAGGTCTGTCTCCGGTGAGGGCTGAATCAGAAGAAGCATGAGTTTGCTTATTCGGCTTTGCCGCCAATGTATGCTGGCTCATGATTGGTTGGTTTGAAACAGAGGCTCGCAGACAAAGGACGATAACCCCCATACCCCAGAATTCTCAATAATAGTTTGTCGAGTTTGATTCATTTTTTGGTGAACCAATTTTCTGCCCAATTTTTATCCTATATTCCATTTATATCAGAGCCATTATCAAGCTGTATTTCGCCCTGTCGGCTAGGGTTGTAGAATACACCGACTGCACCTCTGTATAAGGATGACTTTGGCATTAAATAACCCACAAAGGTTCATATGCCATTAAACAAAGAAACCAAACTCTTGCATGAAATTGCAATTTTGATAGAAGAGCCTATTCATAGAACACAACTAAAACCACTATCTATGGCTTGCAAAACAAATATACAACTGACCATTTATGTATGCAATTAAGTTGTTTAGTATTATTTGGATTATTCGCACTATTCTCCTCATCTTTATTGTTATCTGTACACCGTTTCGGTCGATGTGCCCCCCGGCCTTAACGACCGAAACATTGTACAGATAACAATAAAGATGAAGACAATAATCTGTATAATCCAAATTATACTAATTATCAAGCCCCATCTCAAAAATTCACTGCCCTGTCGTCTTGGGCGTTAGAATGCACCGACTGCACCTCTGCGACCCCTGATGCTTAAGGATAGAGCCCAGGTGGATGAGCAGTTCATGACATGCAATACTCCACTTTGGCCCTATCTTGGGCTAGACGGGCGGGTGGAGAGGCCCCCTCCGATCAATCGGCTGGTCACGTCAAGCCCTAGCACCTATATGATTTTCCCAACCCTATTGCCCTTATGGCAAGCCCCAACCCCTTTTTATCATATGGGTGCTAGAAGGCGGTGGCTGCGGGTCTACATGTCCTGGGAATGACGTTAAACTCTATCTGATGGTGAGGTTCCAGTTTTGGAGGTTTGGGGAATGTGGAGCACCCCTTCATCACCATTGCTCCCTGGTCCACTCTGACCCGGGGTGCTAGTACCTGTTAGGGTCCCATCTATGGGTTAAATAGAAAAATGTATTTATAAAAAAAAATTGTATTATCCATTAAGAATTGATTTATTTCAAAACTTTATCGGCATTAAATGACCCACTGAGGTTGATATGCCGTAAAACAAAACAAACCAAACCATCAAAAATTCAAAGAAATATTAAGTTGTTTGTTTCTGTTTGTTTTTGTTTTTGTTCTTATTTTTTAATTAGGCTAACAAGTGCTTGTAATGGAATTTTGTCTGACTTTCAAAACAAATGCACTTAATGAACTTACATGAAATTCGATCTTCTTCCTCTGACTCCCCACCCCTCTTTTTTCTCATCCTTAACCCTTTATCCTCATCACACCACCGATCCTCAACTCTTTCATCGTATTTTATTACTTCCTTTCGTATCAGTTTAGGATTGTCGAGCAAATTTGAAACGGATCCAAAATGGCGGTCAAAATTCTGATCCAATCTTTGTTATTTTGGGAATATTAATTTTTTTTTTATAGAATTTATACATTTTCTAGAGGTCTAGCGTAAGCCTCCCTCTCCGTTACGGCTATCGAGTAACGATCCCAAAACAGTTTTGTTACCTAAAGAGGATCCAAGATACCTCTTTGAATTTGCCCTTCTTTAATTCACTTAATCATTATATAATAGAGGCTGAAAATGATAATAGCTAATGATGCAGATAGCTACTAACAACCACACAATTCCGTTCTTTTGTTACTCACTAAACTGAAACATACTGTAATTTACACCAAATATATATATATATATATATATATATATATATATATATATATAGATAGATAGATAGATATAGATAGATCTAATGAGTCAGACGAACCTACTAAAAGTTTCGATTACTGCTCTTCAGGGCTAAGATCTTAGATCTTCAGAGTCAGATCTTAGCCCTGAAGAGCATTAAGCAAAACTTTTAGTAGGTTCGTCTGACTCATTAAATTTATCTTTATTATTTGCTCTACTTAGATATTGAGCACTTTTTACTTATTAGCTTTAGTCTCCTGGCGGTTTTATATGAATATATAAATCTTTATATATATATATGCATATAAATTATGTTTTCTTTTGGCCAAAGTATTGTATCAATAGATTATTTTTTGTTGGTACGAATATCTTGGTCTTTTCTTTTATCCAAAAATGTTTTTCTCCCCGGTTGATGTTTGGTAGTATATTTTTACAATCAAACTATTTGCTGGGTTTTTTCTCACCGCGAGGATTTACCAATAAGTTTGGTATATTATATATGTATATATATATATATATATATATATATATATATATATATATATAATATATATATATATATCCAAAAATTCGAAGACGAAATCTTCCTTACGACATAGAAGTTTTTTAAAGAGTGTCGCAGTTTGAAGAGTTCAATGTGTGCTCTTATTGTCAGAGTCACAGTGCAAAATTATATAAGTAAAACATATAACAGAAGACCTAGATTCTTTGCATTATAGCCTATTTAACGAAGCCTAGACCAAGTAGTCTAGGCTTCCTGAAATAGGCTATAACGCAAAGAATCTAAATCTTCTGTTATATTTTTTTTACTTATATATATATATATATATATGTGTGTGTGTGTGTGTGTGTGTGTGTATGTATGTATGTATATATTATATATATATATATATATATATATATATATATTACACTAAGGGTGTTTGAGCAGGTCTGAAAAAAATGATGATTAAATAGAAAGCTAAGAAAAACGGGAATTAATTGCGTCAAATTTTACACTTCAGTTAATCAAAAGATTTAAGCAACAAATGTAAAGAAAGATTGGAAGAGAACCACGTTGGATGGATTTTACGGCATTTCAACCCTTGTTGGGTTATTTTATGCCGAAAACATTTTTTTTTTTTTGCTTTATTCATTCTTTTTTGGTATTCTATTTTTTAAGAGTCATTTTAATCACATTTTTAAACATATTTTAAAATCTCATTTTTTTTTTAAATATTTTTTATGCATTGATGGGGCTCTAACTGTTACTACAACTCTGGGTCAGAGAGGACCTGGGAGTAATGACAATGGAAGGGTATTCCACACTACCCACAGCTCCTGGATCGGAATCTCACTACTAGATATAGTTTAACGTCATATCCAGGACACTAAGACTTTAAACCTTCTAACATATATATCATATATATAACATATATATCATTAAAAAAAAGGATTGGGGTTTGGTATGAGAGAAATAGTATCGGGACAATAATATAAGTAGTAGAGCTTGATATGACAAGCCGATTGATCGGGGGGGGGGACACTCCGACCACCCGAGTAAGGGCCAAAGTGGAGTTTTCAGACACCAGTATTCCGTCCTTAAGCATCACAGGTCCCATGGTGATGAAGGGGTATACTACACTCCCCAGAATTCCAGAATTGGAACTTCTCCATTAGATGCAGTTTAATGTCATTCCCAGGAAACTAAGACCCTCAACTACCATCTTCTAGCACATATATGGTAAAAAGGGAGCGCGTGGTGTAATGGTTAAGGTCATGGGAAATGGACTCGTCGCCCCGAGTTCAAATCCTGGGCGTGGTAATTGCATTTCACTTAGCGCTAATACCCTTGGGAGAGGTATGAATCCTACTCTCCCTCCAGCTATGGGTAAATAGTAGGGCAGACTGGGCTCTTTAACCTTGGTTAGGCAACCGGTCTAAGAGAAGGAAAACTCTAAATTCAAACCTGTTAAACCCGGCTTAAGAAATTGACCTTGTGTTACATCCTGCTCGTGCGGAGGGGTTGGTAAATATATATATGGTAAAAAGGTAGGGGTTTATTATAAGAGCTATGGAGTCGGAATAATTATATATGTGGTAGAGCTAGAAGTGACCAGCCGATTAATCGGATGAGTCCTCTCCGTCCGTCCATCTAGCCTAAGTAAGGGAAAAGTGGAGTGTTTCATATCAAGGATTGGTCAGCCACCAGGATTCCATCTAAAAGTATCACGGGTGAACCCCCGACCAACAGGTGGCCCCATTGGGAGGTATTATCCATCTACAGAGGTGCAGTCGGTATATTCTACAGCCATAAGCGACAGGGATGCATATTTATATGTAAAACTTAGTATATATATATATATATATGTGTGTGTGTGTGTGTGTGTGTGTGTTTATATATATATATATATATATATATATATATATATATATATATATATATATATATGAGTTAGATAAGTTATATATTAAAAAACTGACCTCGTGCGGAGTGGTTGGCATATATATATATATATATATATATATATATATATATATATATCAAAATTTCGGTAATATCCTGAATTTCAGGTATCTGTTGGGTGACTCAAAACATATCCTATATATTCGTGTATCATGTGGATTTCTGAGACCTATTTTTTTGCTGCTGGAAACTGTAGGCGTACCAGTTGGTCTAGTCCTAGCCTTGGCCAACTATTTACATGCACCAAGTTTGTGTCTTGCATAGGGTGTGAACGCCTAATATTAGACTAAAACTTAGATATCAGAAAGTCGCCTGATACGCGAGCATATGTTGTTGAATGGAGAAATACTATACTTGTTTTGTTTATTTTTCACTCTAGTTCGAGTCTTTTAGTGAATAGATTTTGGTTTGATTTCTTTGTTTAATGGCATATCAATATTCGTGGGTAATTTAATGTCAAAGCCATCCTTGTAAAAACAGTAGTGGTACTATTTAATCCATAACTGAGGGATTAGAGGGTTCATACCTTTCCCAAGGGTAACAGTCCGAAAGTGAATGTAATAGCGCTGTAGCGATTGTCCGTCCCTATTGGGATAGACATGAGTCCAAAAGGGTTATCTTTTCTTGCTGCCAGGTTTTCTCCCCTAGGTGGCTGGTGTATTAAAACAACAACTCTAAATTCTCTCTTTTTTCTCTCAGTCCAGCAACCATTGCACATGGGTTAGGCGTTTTGTGCCTCTGTCTCTTAAGTGGGGGCTTTGCCCCCACAGCAAACTATCAGTAAGTGACTTATTTCTACATGTAACTCTTTATTACTTCTTTTGGACTTAGTATGTATCCATTTCTATGTCTATATTGTACTTTGTCATGAGTATGTGTATTCCTCCATGTATGTCCAGACAAATAAATTCTGTATGTGTTATCTTCTTGTTGCTTCGTTCGGACTTTATTGTGAATCTCTTCACTTACGTTTTCTAACGTATTATAAGAACATTTTACACCTATGTCCACAGTCCGGCACGTTAGTCTCTACGCTACGAGGTGGTGTCCCCTTCAGCGAATCGCCTTTCAACTATAATATCTAAGTCTACAGTATAATCTTCAATTATTTTGAAAAGAAAGTTCATCTTATAAACTCCAAACTAGTTGAAGTGTTGCAAGCTCTTTAATTATTGGGCGTTTCCTCTAAACCCCTCTTCAAATCTTAGAGGGATTGATGCACTCCCAAACTTCAGTACCATCTGCAGTCAGGATTTGAAACCGTATCGCCCAATTTTCTCGTGCAGCTGTAAGTATCAAGATCAACAGCTGCACTGGAATTGGTTCCTTATTTTCTCACTGTCTTTGAATTCCTTGCCAGTAAGAAATTGTTTATTTACAAAAGTACCTGTGAATTCTACCTACTGTGGTGCGACATCCTCCAAAAAAACAAAACTTTTTGCACTTTTTTTTTGTTTTGTTTTTGTTTCTTTCTTTTTGTTTTTTTTTTTTTTTTTTTTTCAATAATTGATTTTTTTCTTCTTCCTTGCTTTTTTAATGTTCAAAATAATGGACAAAAACAACACAAACGGGTTTCTCATGTACTTTACTAAACGGGGGGGGGGTCAAAGTATAGCTAGCGGATATGTATGCCGAAATGGGGGAGGGGGTCTCTTAAGAAAAAAATGCGATATTGTAAAAAATACCTGATATCTATTACTTAAGAATAACATTTCTTATCTAGACAAGCAAATATATGCACCCTCCGAGTGCAAGTATTTAAGTTTTAATGTAATAAAATATTATATTAAATTAGAAAGGCTAATGAAACTAAATAAGAATGCAAATAAAATGGTTTGAAACACAGGGAATATAATCAAAAAATAGAACAAGAGAAATTTACTTTTCCATCACTCCCGTCTTTCATTGCTAAATTTTCCTAATTTAACTATTTAGTTAAAATAGAAAGTAAAGAATAAAATTGCAGTCATTTCTTCTTGTTAATGGATTTCTTTTTTCTTTTTTCTTTTCTTTTTTTGCTCATATTCATTAAGATAAAACTAAACAATTAGAAATCAATAATACTAAGCATATATTCATTAAAATCAAATTTTTAAAATTAATATGCAAATTAGCCTTCCCGTTCACACTGTAGACCACTATTTTGTTGTATATATAAATACAATTGCATCTGACACTCTACCGACTGGGCTAAACCGGTCCTTAAGATGTAGATATAATATGAATAATGTATTTACATATCTAGATCATGAATTAAAATAATTTATAATAAATTATTTCAATTTTTCAATGCATGTCATCATGTCCTTTTTTCTATTATCTTTTAACTTTTAACTTAACTAATCAAGTCATTTTAGAATTTAATAATTTCAAGATCTTTTAGTCTAGACGCGATACAAATGAGTTTATCGGACGAGAATTTGATTATAATTTTGGTTCAACTTTCTTATAAAATAATATTTTTTAAAAAAAAGCTTCTCTCTCGATGTTACTTGAAACACACATAACAGCTCTTTATTTGTTTTCCCAACGAGGTTGCGAGTGATGTCCAATTGAAAAGAAGAATTTAATAAAGATAGCTCATTCTGCTGTGGCATATGGAAATCTAACTGATTGCAATTGAGATATCCTGGCATAGTAATTAGCAAGTTAGTCCCACTGACCATTCTGTGAGCGAAGAGAGCACGATCCTCACCGTGTGCTATCATTGGTCAAGTTCCAGACTAAGACGTTCTTAGCAAATAACGAATATTGTTTAAATGGAAGCGATCGTCGTGTAATGGTTATCGTCGTAGAAAATGGATACAGCAATCCGAGTTCAAATCCTGGACTAGGCTAATGTCATTTCACATAGCGCTAATGCTCTTGGGAAGAGGTATGAATCCAGACATTCTCCCTCCACCTATGGGTAAATATTACGGTAACCAGTATGACAACCAGTGTAGGAGAAGGAATTCAAATCGGTTAAATCCCACTTAAAAAATTGAATCGTGCTGAGGGGTTGGGTAGATACATACACAATTCGTTTGAAATTCAGCGAATCGTTAAAACTAATATCCCCATCTTTGTGTTTATCACTTCATTTTGACCAATACGTTCTTCGGGCTTCTTCGGTATCTGGAAGTCTTAGATTCCACAAGTTATTCGGACGAATATTCTCATCTTTTTTTTTATTTTGATCATTGTCTTTTAGCCGATGTGTTCTTCGGCCTTCCTCTGTGCATAATTCCTCATGTTGTGAGAGATTTTCCTGTCCTAGTGTAAATAGCTCAGGTGTCAGAAATTCTTGTCGCTTAGGGTCAATGTGTTTACGAGTTAAAAGTGGATGAGAAAATGGGTAGATATTTATTTGTCTTGTATGTATTTCACTTTGATGATTCTCTGCAACACAGCAGGGTATGTCGTTGTTGCGTTCATAGAAACGTGGCTAGCAGATGCAGCCCAGCTGACAATAGTCAGCCTTCAAACCTAGACTAAACTTTATATACTATGTTCTCTGTAAATTGTATCATCTGGTGCATTATATCATCATCATCAGCATCAGCATCGTCAGATCGTTCCGACGGCACTGATTCGCTCGTTTCTCTCTTGTTATCCGTTCCTATCAGACACTGCTCTTGGTAGGTCTATCACACAGCATCCAGTGTCCGCACTGAGCTGGTTAATGTAAACTATTGTTGGTCGGTTAACACTATGTATTGATGATATAGTTTGCTATATTTATAAAGAGTGCTTAATTCCAGTGATATATATATATATATATTATATATATATATATATATATATAATTAATTAAAGAAATGGATACGAGTTTCATCGTTAGAATCATCAGGGTTAAATCCACTGAATTAATCGAGTTACTGATTAATTGCAGCTGATCTCACCGTTATAGAGGAACGCTTCTTTGCTCTAATTTGCACTACTTTGTATTTGTTTTATCACGGACTTAACCCCTGGATCCTGTGAACCTCCAACGATCGAGCCCATATACACCAGTAAGCCACCCTTTATATATAAATAAATATATATATATATATAAATATATATATATATATATATATAAGTAGAGTTGTCGGTGTGGCCTAAAGTCGGTATCAACCGGACAATGAGGGAGTATTTCTCCTTTTCACTAGACCAATGAAATTGGTTTTGCGTCTTAGGTAGAGCACCACACCTACCATCAGCTCATTACTTTACCGCACAGATTTCCATGTTACTCATTCACTGAGTTGGCGAGGGCCGGTATCGAACCAGGAACCTTGCGATTCCTAGGAGTGTACTCTACCGACTGAGCTAAACCCGGGCATGTTTATAAATACAGAGTAACTAATTCCAGTGATAGAGCATGCATATATATATATATATATATATATGTGTGTGTGTGTGTGTGTGTGTGTGTGTGTGGAGAAAGGTAGACAAACACGGGATTTTATGGAAACTGGATGTTTATTGTCGACGATGCAACGTTTCGGTCTATTAGACCATCTTCAGGACTTGGATATAGTACTTGCTTCAATGATGGACATTCTCAAAATGCTGAAACAGAAGGTCATCAGTAGGGTGGGGGGTGGTATATATATATATATATATATATATATATATATATATATATATATAAAGGAAAAGGTGACTTACCGGTGAATTTGGTCACGATGGTTAGTTATATACACATAAGAATTATGTGCATGTATTGTGTATACATGTGTGTATATATATATATATATATATATACCTGTAGTGTGAGATGGTCACTATTACAGCTTTTGCTGGAATGGTGTACCAAAGGCTGTATTAATTGGTAGAGTGCTCAATATAAAATAGAGCTGTTATATAATATAATAAGATAAATATATAGGTTTTACATATCTATTTATTGGGTGACAAAGGAACATTCACAACCATATTGGTTTCATGCGATGCATTCATCAGGTGAAGATGTTTCAAATGTGAGGAAAATCGAAAAAATTTCAAAAAATTTCAATCTTTTTCTATGCACCCCAGTACTATATCCAAAACCCCTGAAGAATAACCCACCCCCATCTACCTACATATCCCACACCTTCCCCACTTACATACCTATTCAACCATCCCACTCTGTCCCTATCTACCTGCATATCTCAACACGTACCTGTTTATCTGCCTCCCACAACCCATTCACCTATCTATCTTTCTCAATAAACTTCCACCAACACATACACCCAATTATCAACACCTGTTTATTTCTATCTGATTAGGGTATAATCACTCTTAATTAATAACTCCTCACTATCGTGATAATCAAATAAAAACGCCCCCCCCCCATTTACCCACACGGCCCAGCATCTTTATTGACACGAAATTAGGGTCTACCCATTGACCAGTTTAGGACAACTCGAAATTAGGGACTACCCATTGACCAGTTTAGGACAACTCGAGTTGTTTATAAAAATCCCGTAAAAAACAATTAAAGATCTTACAAGATAGTTACAAAGAATAATAGTTCATCCAAAGATCAAACTATTCCTTAAGAAAAACTACACCGTTACCTTAATAAATATACGAACCCACACATATTGCACGCTGCTTTTTAGACAAAAAATACATATGATTACAACCTTACGTTTATGCGTCTACGCACGTTTGAGCGCAAAGGACGCATAACACAAAAATTTATCTAGGAACACATAACAATAAATGTATCTATCTATCTATCTATCTATCTATCTATCTATCTATCTATCTATCTATGTATGTGTGTGTGTGTGTATGTGTATATATACATACGTGTATATTCGCGTATCCATCCAGCTATATATATATATATATATATATATGTGTCTGTGTGTGTGTGTGTGTGTATGCAAATATATATATATATATATATATATATATATATATATATATATCCACATAACAATGAAATTCCCTCACCAATCAATCAATCTATCCATCTATCTATCTATTTATCCATCTATCATTCCACCTATCTAAGTCCATCTTCATCCATCTTACGTAACAGTTCTACCCCCCCTCACTGGCCTACATCTTGTCCCCCCCTTCCTTCTTTCAATCAACCCCCCCCTGGTCCTTGTACATATGCATTCGTGTATATATACGTGCTCTGGTATGTTTATGCATATGTGAGCGTGGGTGTATGCGTGGATGTGTGCGAGCGCATATGTGTGTATATGTGTGCATGTGTGTATGTGTGTGTGGGTGTGTATGTGTACGTATATATATATATATGTGTATGTATATGTATATGTATGTTTATATACGTATATGTGTGTATATATATATATATATGTGTGTGTATGGGTGTGTGCATGTGCATGCGTGCTGACGTGTATACACGCGACTGAATGTGTGTGCGCACACGCGTGTACGTGTGTATGCGTACGTGTGTGTGTATGTGTGTACGTGCATGCATGGTCGTGTACATGCGCGCGTATGTGCATATGTGTGTGTGTGCGTGTATGCATGTATGAGCGTGTGCATGCGCGCGTGTATGCGTACATCTGTGTGTGTGCACGCATGTGTCTTTGTGCGCATATGCGTATGTATGTTCCTACGTATATGCGCGCATGTATATATGTATGCATGTATATGTATGTGTGCCTGTACATGAGCGTGTGAGTGTATGTGCACGAATTTGTATGAGTACGTATATGCGTGTCTGTCTGTGTGTACATGTGTGCGTATGTGCGTATATATGTACACGTGGAGCCCATAGTAGTATGCGTATGCGCTTCAGTATGTATATGTAAGGCTTACCCAGCAAATATAGTGACATGTGTGTGCATATAAATATATATGAATATTATTTTGTATGCGTGTATATGTCGCGAGTATATGTAACCACGTGCAACCACGTCCGGTTGTCAACGCAACACCTCGTAATAGACAACACCGCTGTTCAACCCCCACCACCCACCCATAATATACAACATTTACAACCTTAAAATTAATATTATCCAACCCCACTCCCCAACTATCACGACCCGTCCGTATACATCATACACGGCCTACGCATCAGATAGAAAGAAAACATGCACACACACACATACATGTATAGACACGAGCGCTCGCACGTAAGCACTATTAAAATACCGCACACTAACAGATCAACGTATTATGTGTGTGACCAGTCACTACGCGTACGCAACCTTTATACTGCCCATAAACACTCTCATACACTCAATTCACCTTCACATACATACACACATCATTTTATCCAATCATACGCATCCCATGTCTATTGAATTTTTTGAATTTTTTTGAATTTTTTTCGATTTTCCTCACATTTGAAACATCTTCACCTGATGAATGCATCGCATGAAATCAATATGGTTGTGAATGTTCCTTTGTCACCCAATAAATAGATATGTAAAACCTATATATTTATCTTATTATATTTATATATATATATATATATATATATATATATATATATATATATATATATATGCATGTGTGTGTGTGTGTGTGTGTGTGTGTGTGTGTGCATGTGTATACATATATATATGCAGAACTTTTTTTTTTCAATCTTAATTCTTAATTTCTAATTTATATTTTATCTATTCTTAATTTATTAGGCCTTTCAATTTTAATAGTAATACAAAATCAACAAGATTATAATACTGCCCCACATATATTCAACTTATTTTAGCTACAATTAGAATATATTCGAATAAATAAATTTAAATATGTTTTAACAAAACCAAAATTCATTCACAATGCATTGCCCTTTGATTTTATTATTAATTTATTTTAAGCCTCGATTATAATAACAGAATTCCCGTGAGTACAATATACACCAATGCACATTACCACGCTCGCTTCATAATAACTCTAATCAAAACAAAACAATATAAATAGATTTGAACATAATTCTTCTTTTTTTTTAATGAAACCGCTTTTAAACATTATGACACATGCAATTGTTAGACAACCGCATCCTAGTAAATACATTAACACAAATCGATTCTCACCTATTGTTTACTTTTTGAACATTACAAAAAATCAACTTCCGGTGTGAGATCTTTTTGAATCGAAAGTCAGCGTTCCCTCGCAACGGACATTTTAGTGCAATGAACACACACGTGAAATCGACTGCTATTAATCGGTGTCTCGATTAATTCAGTGGATTTAACCCTGAAGATCCTTATGGTGAAACTCGAGTAGGTTATCTCTTGTACCCATTTTATAATATATATATAAGTTAGTGTACCGTAGACGTAAAGTCAATGGTCCTTAGTAACTATCGGTTTTTCGCCTATGCGTTCATCAAATCAAGTGCACTTGTATCTTCAGACATTCTATTATCCAAGTTTGCGAGACCAATGTTGTATGGATTGCTAAGGAATAATACCAAATAATATCCGTTTTGATTGTATAATGTCCTATTAGAAATAAGAAATGATTAGTATATTTGGTTTAGAAAAAAATTAAGTTTGTATTTCTTTTAAAGGTTAATATTGTACTTATCTATGAGCTATATATATTAGTGTTATTAGTACACTGACTTGTGATGGCTCTTTGGATGCTGAGATTCACCTACGCATCCAGAAGGCATCTGTGGCCTATGGAAGGCTTGAAAAACGGTTATGGTCTAATACCAGTATTACCCATAAAACAAAATTGAAGGTTTATAGGTCCTGCATGTTGAGTGTTCTATTGTACTCCTCGGAGACATTTGAAAATTCTTGAACACTTTCATCAGAAATATTTGAGATGCATTCTAAACATCAAGTGGAATTCCAACACACCTAACACAGGGCAGGATGCACAAGCATTGAAACTCTTATCATAACGGCCCAAATGCGATGGGCAGGTCATGTTGTGCGTATGAATGATGATAGAATGTCAAAGAACTCCTTTACGGTCAGCTGCATGATGGCAAAAGACCATAGCACAAGCCTTGGAA
The DNA here is from genome assembly GCA_023376005.1 of Doryteuthis pealeii. Taxonomy (NCBI): domain Eukaryota; kingdom Metazoa; phylum Mollusca; class Cephalopoda; order Myopsida; family Loliginidae; genus Doryteuthis; species Doryteuthis pealeii. The sequence continues at coordinate 47,147,290 of CM042156.1, read as the reverse complement.
GAGTTATAAGGATTGCTTTAAAAAAACAATCTTGTAAGAATAAAAATAGATCCTGACAACTGGGAAAAGCTGGCATAGAAGAGAACTGACTAGAGAATTCATGTGGATGATGGCTGTACCAGTTTTGAGGGTGAAAGAATTGAGCATGAAAACCTCAAGCGTCAACCTCGAAAGGGATACACATGTCATATTGGAGAGAACATGGAGGGTTGGAAATGTCAGACATGTGGTCGAGTTCTGCTTTCTAAGGCTGAATATGTCAATCTCATCAGGTACAATTCATGCAAACTCCAGGAACAAACAATGTGTCTTGTACAATCTGTAACAAAGTCTGTAAGTCAGCTTCTGGTCTTAAGAGACATATTGTGGTGCATAAGCATAAAATATTATCATCTGATCCATCTGATACAACGGGAAGGACGTCCTTCCTATGTCATATTTGCAACAAAGTGGATCTGCAGCGGGTTTGATGAGTCATTTGAGGGCTTATGAGAGGAAATGTTCTGGTGGTGGGGTTATAGGATTGTGAGGGACGGCAGTGATCTGTAAAGATTATGCTATTGCTAAGTACCACACTAAATAGGAAATACTCTAAAGGAATGGATATTTAGAATAAAGGAAGTCATGAACATATAAAATAAAACCTCTAAATGAGACTAAATATATCCAATTATTTCTGGGATATAATTTTTTCTTCCTTATAAATGGTATCGTTTGTTTGTTTTGTTTTACGGCATATCAACCTCAGTGGGTCATTTAATGCCAATAAAGTTTTGAAATAAATCAATTCTTAATGGATAATACAATTTTTTTATAAATACATCTTTCTATTTAACCCATAGATGGGACCCTAACAGGTACTACCACTCCGGGTCAGAGTGGACCAGGAGCAATGGTGATGAATGGGGTGCTCCACATTCCCCAAACCTCCAAAACTGGAACCTCACCATCAGATAGAGTTTAACGTCATTCCCAGGACATGTAGACCCGCAGCCACCGCCTTCTGGCACCCATATGATAAAAAGGGGTTGGGGCTTGCCATAAGGGCAATAGGGTTGGGAAAATCATATAGGTGCTAGGGCTTGACGTGACCAGCCGATTGATCGGAGGGGGCCTCTCCGACCGCCCATCTAGCCCAAGATAGGGCCAAAGTGGAGTATTGCATGTTATGAACTGCTCATCCACCTATAAATGGTATCGTCAAATAGTAGTGTACTTACTAATTAACGAAACGAACTTTTCATATACTATACTATACAAATAGTAGTGTACTTACTAATTAACGAAACGAACTTTTCATATACTATACTATACAAATAGTAGTGTACTTACTAATTAACGAAACGAACTTTTCATATACTATACTATACAAATAGTAGTGTACTTACTAATTAACGAAACGAACTTTTCATATACATTACACTGCGTGGGCTGGTTTATCTCAGTCGGTAGAGTATCAGCTTGTGTAATCGCAAGGTTCCTGGTTCAATACCAGTCCCCGTCAGCTTGGGTAATCTGATCTGTGCGGTAAAGTAGATATCTGATGGTAGGTGAGTTACTCTATCTCATACGCAAAAACGATCTTCCTACTCTGGCGCTAGTCAAAAGGAGATAGACTCCCTTGCTGTACGGCTGATATTGACAATAATCCACTCTGCCGACTTTATTTTACGTGTTTATTGAGATAACTTTAACAGAAACAAATACTCATAACTAAGTTATAGAAATATGAAGCAACATTAAAATACAAGAATCATCAAAGAAGTTTACCATAGATTTTATTCTTTTTTATTTTTCATTAAATTAAAAAGAAAATTAAGGAAATCAAGTGAAAGAAATTGGTTGGTTGGTTGGTTGGTTGGTTTATTAGATTTTATGGCAAGTCAATCCTTATGCGAAAAACATTTTCGTTTTATACATAACTAGCAGCGGCTACCCGGTGTCAACTGGGTAGAGGGGGATTTTTTTTAAGTTAGTCCTGCAGATACATTATTACTGAATCATGAGTTGTATCCTCGTAGAATGACCAATTAAAATCCCTATGTAAAAAAAAGACCTTGCATTGATCCTGCCACTCTGCAAAGAAACGTTAATGTCTACTATTCAAAATATTGAACGCCAAAAAAAAAAATTTATGCTGTTATCAGTAAAATTTTATTTTTTAATTATCTTCACTAATATAAATCAAATCTTTATTATTTTTGCTCAAAAACCAAGCCCTGGTGATATTTAATGTGTATATATATTTATTTACTTTGTCGTTAATTGTTTTATTTTCGAAGTTTCCTCCGGACATACAGATTCACACAACTGCCCTTTATATATGTATAGATAGATTATTTGATATTCAAATTCTTTTTAAACGCATCTTAACACTCATTTTTATTATCTATTTAACCCGTAGATGAGACCCTAAAGGGTATTACCTCTCCGAGTCAGAGTTGACTTGGGAATACTGGCAATGAATGAGTACTCTACACCCCCAGAGCTCTAGAATTGGAATCTTCACACTAGATACAATTTAATCTCATACCCAGGACACTAACACCATCAGACACTGTCTTCTAGCACATATACGATAAAAAAAGGGATTGGGGGTTGACCATAAGAGCAATACGGTCCGGAGAACAATGGAGGTGGTTGTGCTAGACGTGACCCGATGATTTATCCGTTGGATCCTCTCTGACCGCCCATCTAGCCTAAGTAAGGGCCAAGTGTTAAGTGTTGCATTTTAGCGACTGTTCAGCCATCAGCATTTCGTCCTTAAGCATCACAGGTGGCCCCATTTAGGTCCTACCCCTCTGCAGAGGTACAGTCGGTGTATTCTACAACCACAGCCCACAGGGAAAAAGTGAAATAAAAACAAAAATAATACATGTTCATTTTTATAATTAATTCATAGGCGCTTGGAATTATTTAGGTTTATTTTTATACAAAATTTCTTTATTTGGATATTGTAATATTATAAATCTGACCATTTAAGAATAGAGGAAGACCTATCTTTAGAACACATATATATATATATTTGTGTTCTAAAAGTATCAGAAAATATGACGTCATTTATGACGTCTCAATCGCGCGCCGCTTTATTGGGAATTAGAAATGAAAAAGGAAGCATTTGAACGGGGTTATTTTTCGATATCCTCGCAGCATGGTGACATTTAAAGACTTCCTCGGTCTTTATGTCTATTACTAAAATTGTAATAGAACATCAAAGACCCTAATATTGAAGTGAAAACAAGAAAATAGCATCTTGAATTTTCAAACAATGGACGAAGCCAAATGAAGTCGAAATGGCGTTCGAAATATCTTGGAAAACAAAAACGCATCACCATGTAAAAAAAAAAAAAAAAAAAAAAAAAACGTCAAACCATCTTTTTAAATGAAACCAACACCATGTAGACAGATCAGAATCCATCTCATTGGCAAAGGAACATCACCTACATGTTTATAACGAGAACAAATAATATAAACTAAACAAATCGTGAGCCAAGGTTAAAATAAGGTAATGATTTTTCTTTTAATCTTAAAATCAACTCATAACTCATTGAGATAAATTAGTTTTTGTTTTACATATTTCTTTATGTAGATATTTCAAATTCATTTCTCTTTAGTTGGTTAGTTGGTTGTTTGTTTGTTTTTTAAAGTATGTCAACCGTTGTTGGGTTATTTTATGCCAAAGACGTTTTCTTTTTTCGTTCTTGATGGGTCTTCAAAAACATTTCTAAACTCAGTCCTTTAAAATCTGGGGTTTTTTAAAACTCATTTTACTATTCAAGACATAGATGGGGCCCTAACTGGTACTACCATTCCGGATCAGAGTGGACCTGGGAGTAATTGCGATGAAGAAATACTCCGCACCTCCCTCCCCAGAGCTCGAAAATTGGAACTTCACCATTAGTTGCAGTTTAACATCATACTCATGACATTAAGATCATCAGCTACTGCCTTGTAACACATGACATGATAAAACATATTTGAGGGTTTGCCATAACGGCAATAGAATTGGAACACTCATATAGGTGCTAGGGCTTGACATGACTAGCCGATTGATTGGAGGTGGCTTCTCCGACCGCCAGTCTAGCCTAAGGGCTAAAATGGAGTTGCATGTCATTGATTGCTCAGCCACAAGGATTCCGTACTTAAGCATCACGGGTCGCTAGCCGCGACCAGCATGTGACCGCTATTGGGGTTACTTTTTCACTCTGCTGAGGTGCAGTCAGTGTATTCTAGAGCCCCAGCCCACGGGGAAAAGGTAAAATAAAAACAAAAATAATACATTTTCGTTTTTACCATCAATTTATGGGCGCTTGGAATTATTTAGGTTTAATGATATTTTCCACGTACCCCACTTGTACGGGTCAGGCACAAGGCCCTATTTATGTGGGACTACCCACAAGCCGATGCTCATGGAGTGGCAGGTGAAAAATTGCGTCGATCCCGTCGGCATTCCCCCTCAAAGGGGGCGCCTCAGGCGCTGGGCAATAAACCCAGCCCTGCCCCTTTAAATCGAGGGGGCAGGTGTTGCCTGGGGGGATGGCCCCCTGGGATCGACGCTATTATTTAACATCACCGGTCCAGCGGCCGAAGCTCGCCGGACCCCCGGTCGAAACCCGGGTAGTTGAATTATTTAGGTTTAATATTAGACAAAAATTCCTTATTTAGATATTGCAATAGATAGTAACAGAAAACATGACGTCATTTATGACGTCTCATTAGCGCGTGGCGTTATTAATAAAGGAAAAAGACAGAAATAAAAAAAAAAGAAGCATTTGAACGGGGTTATTTTTCGTTATCCATGCAGCATGCGGAATTTTAAAAACTTCCGCATCACCCTGTCGAGAGAAAAAAAAACGTCAGACCAGATTTTTTTAATGAAACCAACACCATGTAGACAGAACAAAATACATCTAATTGGCAAAGGAACATCACCTACATGTTTACAACGAGAACAAATAATATAAGCTTAAAAAATCGTGTGTCAAGGTTAAAATAAGGTAATTATTTTTCTTTTAATTTTAAAATCAACTCAAAATTCATTGTGATAATTTAGCTTTTGTTTTACATAATATTTATTTATGTAGTTTAGTTGGTTGGTTCGTTACCTACTTGGATTTTACAGTATGTCAACCGTTGTTGGGTTATTTTATGCCGAAGACGTTTCCTTTTTTCATTCTGGATGGGTCTTCAAATATATTTTTAAACTCAGTTCTTTAAAACCCGTTTTTTTTAATCATTTATTCTATTCAAACCATAGATGTGACCCTAACAGATACTACCACTCCGAGTCAGAGTGGACCTGGGAGTAATTGTGATGAAGAAGTAATCCACACTCCCCCATGTCTCCAAAATTGAACTTCACCATTAGATGCAATTTAACGGCATACATAGGACATTAAGATCCTCAGCTACTACCTTCTAACACATACATGATAGAAAAATATTTGAGGGTTTGCTATTCAAGTCATAGATGGGGCCCTAACAGGTATTACCATTCCGAGTCAGAGTGTACCTGGCAGTAATTGCGATGAAGGGGTACTCAGAGCTCCAGGATTTTTCATGTAGATATTTCAAATTTATTTTTGTTTAGTTTGACCACAGGAAGGATGTATTTGGACCAGGCGGGCTACCGCACCTATTCCGAAATAAAAACTCTCTCTGTGCTGTTTTTTATTTCGAAATAGATACAAAAGCGTGGTACAACCCCGAAAATATAGCCCGAGGTTTGTGTTTGTTGGGTGGGGTGACAAATCTGGTCTTTGCTATTCATTGTTATATTTGGTTTGGTACATTTACTGACCGATCCATACAAATAGATATTTACGTCTTTTTTTTTCTGCAGCCTGCTTCCAATAAAATATCTCAGTCTCTCCATGGCTTAAACTTACTTCGAATACCCCGAGTGAACAAACACAGAACACAATCAAAATTTTATTTACAAAAATAAATACAGATGAAGTGATCAGATAAGAGGGCGGAGGGGGTAAAACTAAACACAAAAATCCTCAAGAAACGAAAAACGGTACTAATGCAAGGGATGATATCATTAGATTACGTATTAAAAGCATTACATTACATTTCCTAAACAAGAAACTCAAATTCAAGGACACGCTTCGCTCTTTGTTCCAAGTTTTCTTTTCTGCTTATTTTTTGTAATTTTTGTATTTTTATTTCACTTCAACATCTTTTTTTATTGGCTCATTCCTAAAACTAATAACCAAATACAGGTATTATACAAGTGACTGTATCCATTTTCAATTTCGTTCTCAGCTATTCTACTCCTTTTTTCTTTTTTTTTGTAATTATACATATTTTCTAATTTTACATGATCTGACTGCGGATCACATAAAAACAAAAGATACATATGGAAACAATGCAGAGATTTTGGTATTCAAAGTTCAGTAAAATAAATTTATTAAGCTTGTTTGTTTCTTTTTTTTGTGGTGTTTGTTTTTTTGTAATTTTTTTTCAATTTTTCGCTCATCTTGTAACAAACAAAAAATATTATGTTATAGCTTGTTTTTTTTCATTTTTTTATTTGTATTATTTTGAGATTATTTTGTCTCCTTATCCAGTGATATACTATTTTTGCTTCATCGAGTCAGACGTTAGACACCTAGCAGTAAAATTGCGTCTGAGAAAGAGTGTGAACTTGGCCAATATGAAGCTCTTCCCTCTGTTTTCAATTTTTTCATTGTTTATTGATTTTTGTTATTTTACCTTTAACTTTGTTATTTTGTTTTAGTTTTTTTTAAGTTTTACCTTGCTCATCACATAGGACAAACACAAAGATATGTAGATTGATGGTATAACCAGGCGGCTGTGCTTTCCGCCTATCTTCTCATTTGTCCGAATGTTATTTTTGAACTATATTTTTCTCTTTCACATTGTTTTCGCTCAGTCCTGGAATACAAAATTCATAATGAGAGATTTTTTAACGGCATGATTTTTGACATGTTATTTTATCTATGTTATTTTATAGGCTAATTGTATTTTTTTTTCAATTTTTTTGCTCATCCTATAAACAAAATCAAGATAAGGTTAAAGCATATGTCTCTCCTTTCATTGTTCTCTGAATTTTGATATTTTTGTAATTTTGTATATTTTTTTTTCAATTTTTTTGCTACGTCCTCCCAAACAAAGGACAATATAAGATTTGTTGAGCGCTTTTTTGTCATTGTTTTTTTTGTTTTGTTGTAATTTTTTTTTTTTCAATTTTTCGCTCATCCTAACAAGAATCAAGGAAAGGATTAAGCTGGTTTTGTTTTACCCATTAGTTTTTTGTAAATTTCTGTGTTATTTTTTTCCAATTTTGTTCCGCTAATCTTCCATTAAGATCAAATCAAATAGTTGGTATTTAGGGGATATAGCTCATTTACTGTTTTGTTTTTATTTTGTTTTTCAATTTTTGATTTCGCTCTGTAATTGGTAATATAATTTTTTCTTTTTTTTTTTTTTTTCAATTTTTTGACTCATCCTAAAACACAAATCAAAGGAAAGGATTTGAAGGCTTGATTTTATTATCGCATTTTTCTTTTTTTTTTTTTCTATGACTTTATGTATTTGTTTTCAATTTTCTTTCTCATCCTAAACTTGCAATTAACCTTAATAAGCAAATATAGAAATGACTTTGTCTTTTTCTCCTATTCTGTCTTTGTTTTTCTTGTTTTTTTTCTGTAATCTCTTCATTTTCAAGTTTTTGCTCTGCTCTCCATAAAACAAATACAAATTGAGTGCTTAATGCCTGTGTTATTTTTCATATTTGTTTTGATTTTATTTTTGTCAATTCTCGTAGATGATTTTTTCAATTTTTCCTCCATCCTAACAAAAAACCAAACTAAAAGGAATTCAAGCTTGTTTTTATCTCAACTTATTTTGTTTTTTTGTCAATTCTTGTATTTTTTTTTCATTTTTTGGAATCCTCTAATATCAATTATATTTCTAAAATAAGGCCATTAAAAAGGTATTGTAACTTTATATCAACAGTTGGAATGGTGTTTGTTTGTTTCTTTTGTTCAATATTGTATTTTTGTTTATTCGGGCAAATTTTTTCAGCTCGGATGCCTTAACAAAAACCAAATACTTAGAAAACCAATTCAGCTTATGTCCCTCTTTTCAGATAAATGTTTTTTCTTTGAGTTTTGTTTGAATGTTTTGCATTTTTTTTTCAAATATTTTGCTCATCCCCGTAAACAGAAACCAAAATAAGATTAAGCTTGATCTTTTCATGTTTTTTTGTTTTTTTGTAATTTTGTATTTTTTTTCAATGTTCGCTCATCCTAAACAAAACCAAATAAGATTAAGCTTGTCTTTTTCATTGTTTTTTAGTTTTTTGTAATTGAATTATTTGTACTTTCGTTAAATTTGTCGTCGTGCAGTCTAAATGGATTTCAAATACCCAACATAAAGGATTAAGCTTTGTACTGTATTCTATATGTGGTTTTTTTTAATATTTTTATGTAATTTTGTATTTTTTCAATTTTCTTTGCTCCTCCATAAAACTAAAAACCACCAATAAGGTTTCACTGCCCGCTTGTCGTTTCATGAATGTTATATGTTTGTCTTTTTTAGTAATTTTTATTTTTTTTTTTTCCAGATTTTCGATCGTCACCGTAAACAAAAGCCATAATAGGAGTTAATGCTTGATCTTTTTCATTGGTTTTTTTGTTTTTGTGTAATTTGTATTTTTGGTTTTCAATTTTTCGGCTTCATACCTAAGAGCAAACCAGTTAATAAGATTAGAGCTTTGTCTTTTCATGTTTTTGTGGTTGATTTTCTGTAATTTTGATATTTTTGTTTTTCAATTTTGGTGGTGCTCATCCCTAAAAAAAGCAGTATATAAGATAAAGCTGTGGCTTTTCATTGTATTTTTTGTTTTTTTGTGTAAGTTTTTGTATTATTTTTTCAATTTTCGCTCATCCTAAAAAAACCGAAATAAGGATTAAGTTTGTCTTTTCATTGTTTTTGTTTTTTTGTAATTTGTTACCTTTGTTTTCAATTTTTGCTCATCCTAAAACAAAGATCCAAATAGTTATTAATTGCTTGTCTTTTTCATTGTGTTTTATAATGTTTTTGTTAATTTGTAGTGTTTTTTTTTTCAAATTTTTCGCGTCATTCCTAACAAAAGATTCCAAATAAGGAATTTGGAAGCGTTGTCCTCGTTATTCACTTGTTTTTATTGTCATTTTTTTGTAAAATTTTTGTATTTTTTTTCAGATTTTTCGTCTCATCCTTAAAACAAACTCAAAATAAGGCTTAAGGTTCGTCTGATTTTCATTGTTATTTTGTTTTTTTGTAAATCCTTAAGTCTAATATTAATTTTTTTTCAATTTTTGCGCTCATCCTAAACAAATGCCATATGAAGGGGATTAGCTTTCTCTTAGTTCATTTGTGTTTTTTGTTGTGTTTTGTAACCTTTGTATTTTTTTTTTTCAATTTTTCGTGCGCATCCCTATAAACAAAACCAAATTATGTAGGATTAAGCTGTCTTTTTCATTGTTTTTTTTGTTTTTTGTAATTTTGTATTTTTTTTTTCAAGTTATTCGCTCATCCTAAACAAAACCAAAATAAGGTTAAGGCTTGTCTTTTTCATTGTTTTTTTTTGTTTTTTTTGTAATTTTGTATTATTTTTTTCAGTTTTCGCTCATCCTAAACAAAACCAAATAAGGATTAGCTTGTCTGGGATTTTCATTAGTTTTCTCATTGTTTTTTTGTTATTTTGTATTTTTTTTCAATTTTGCTCTCCTAAACAAAAGTTCAAACATGAAGGATTACCCGCTTTCAAATTCTTTCAATTGTTTGTTTATTGTTTTTGTGTGACGCTATGTTGGGATTTTATTATCAATATGGTATCGCTCATCCATAAATCAAGAAACCCAATAGGATTAAAGCTTGTCTTTTTCATTGGTTTTAATTGTTTGTTGTTGTAATTTTGTATTTTTTATGTTCAATTTTTTGTTCTGCAGTCCTAAACAAAACCAAATAAGGCATTAATGGCTATTGTCTTTATTTCATGGTTTTTTATGTATTTTTTGTTAATTTATTTGTTCAATTTTTGCGTTCATCCTAAACAAAATCAAAAATTGAGGAATTATTTAAAGCTTTGTCTTTTCATTGTTTCTTTTTTGTAATTATTGCTTACTTTTTTTTTTCAATTTTTTGTGCTTCATCCTGAAATCTAAAACCCAAATAAGGGATTAAGCTTGTCTTTTCATTTGTTTTTCTCTTCCTTGTAATTTGTGTATTGTTTTTTTTCAATAATGGTTTTGCTCACCCTAAAAACAAAATCAAAAATAAGGAATAATAAGCTTGTCTTTTTCATTATTTTTTTCTGGTTGGTGTTTTTCTCATTTTTTGTTAATTTTTTCGCTCATCCTAAACAAATCAAAGGGGTATCTAAGCTTGTCATTTCATTGTTTTTTGTCTTTTTGGAGTTTTGATATTTTTTTTCCAATTTTCGCCTCCTTATGGCCTAAAATACTAAAACCTAAATGAAGTCGAGCTGAGCTTTGTAATTTTGAATTTGTTTTTTTAGAATTTTTTTCGTGTTTTATTATTTTATTAATTAATTAATTCAAAAGGAAGACATTTTATATTTTTTTTCAAAAGGAGAGAGGCATTATCACCGGAAAGTTCAAATTAGAATGTAGAAATTCTGACTGAAAATCTAAGGATACACAAACTAATAATTGAATAAAAGAATAGTTATTACATAGTAAAGAACAACTGCATATATGTTACTTTTTGTTTTCGATTAATTTCGTGGACTAAGAGGCTTATTAATAAGTGAGGCACCCATGCCACGAAGATCATCATTGACTGCAGGGCTAAATTAAGCACCATGGTCCTCTGGCGGTGCATCGATTTCTACGTAGTTTACAGTGCTAACATCCGCTTAGAGGGTCATCAGTAACTGATGGGATAATCTAGGGGCGACGGCATTGCCCTCTCTGACCGTCCGCAAGGTATTTCGGTGAGGTAGGAACAGCCCTGAACCTCCCTTAGGAGGGTCTTCAGACTAGTCTAATAAGCTACCATATGTCCTTCTGCCCGTCCGTATTTCATAGGTAGGTACCAGTGAACATCCCTAGCAGCGTCATCAGAGCTGAGGGTTAGTTAAGCACATAGTCCCAAACCCAATTCTGACACGTCCGTATTCTAGATAAGTAACAGACTGAACAATCTCTAGAGAGGTCATCATGAGTCTGAGCTGCCTCTAATAAAGACGCTCTGATCACTGTCCTCTCGTGATCCGGTCCGTATTTTAGGTAAAGTGGTTACAGAAATCGAACATCCCCAGAGGGTCATCAGAACTGAGGCTAAATAGCGACCTGTCCTTCTGAACGCCGTCCGTATTTCTAGGTAGTACATGCTGACAGATCCTAAGAGGGTCAATTCAAAGACACTGAGGGCTAATAAGCAGCCATTTCCTTGCTGACGCCGTCCGTTATTTCTAGTAGTACAGACTGAACATCCTAGAGGGTCATCAGACCTGAGGGCTAATAGCACATGGTCTTCAGCTAGACCGTCCGTATTTCTAGGGTAAGTACAGCGAAATCCCTCAGAGAGTCTCAGACCTGGAGGGTAATAAGCTACCATGTCTTCTGTTACGCCGTTCCGTATTTCTATGGTGACGTTCTGCTCTGAACATCCCTAGACTAGGGTCATCAAGAGCTTGAGGGCTAATAAGCTCATTGTCCTTCGAACCCGTCGTATTTCTAGGTAGTAACAGCGAACATCCCTAGAGGTGCAATCAGACTGAGGGCCTAATATCACACTCGTCCTCTCTGACCACGTGCGTATTTCAGGTAGTACAGTGGCGAACATACCTGCAGAGGGTCATCAGACCGAAGGGCTAGATAGGCACACAATGTCACTCATCCTGATATGAGCTCCGTCGCGAGTATTGTCTAGGTAGTAAACAAGCCGGAACGATCCGAACTAGAGCGGTCATCAAGACTGAGGGCTAATCAAGCACCATGCTGTCTACCGTCCGTAATTTCTAAGGTAAGTAACAGCCGAACAATACCGTAGAGGTAATCATCAGACTGGGAGGGCTAATAAGCACCAATGTCGCTTCTGCCGTCCGTATTTCTAGGTAGTACAGACTGAGAACTCCCTAGAGGCGGTCATCCAGACTGAGAGGACTAATAAGCACCATGTCCTTCTGACGTCCCGTATTTCTAGGTGTAAGCTGAAACATCCCTTAGAGGCGTCATGCAGAACTGGGCTAATAAGCACATGGTCTTCTGGACCCGTCCGTATTCTAGGTTTACAGGCCGAACATACCCTGAGGGTCCATTCAGATGAGGGCTAATAAGACCACATGTTCCTTCTGGACCCGTCCGTCCGTATTTCTAGGTAGTAACAGCTTGGAACGATTCTAGGAGGGTCATCACAGATGAGGGCTTAATAAAGCACCAATGTCCTTCTGACCCGTTCCGTATTTCTAGGATAAGTACAGCTAACAATCCTGGTGGGTCATCCAGACTGAGGCTAATAAGTACCATTCCTTCTGACCCGTCGTAATTTCTAGGTAGTACAGTGAACATCCCTAAGGGGTCATTCAGACCGGTGAGGGAATAAGACACATCCCTAACCCGTAGCCGATTTTGTGTACAGACATACCCAAGGTCCGAGGAGGTAAACACCATGTCATTGAACCGGGTAACGATATTTCTAGGTAGTAGATTGATCAGGTCCTAGAGCAAGTGAGAGCTAATAGCACCATGTCCTTCTGACCCCGTCCAAGTATTTCTAGGTAGCTACAGCTGACACATCCAGAGGGAGTCATCAGACTGAGGGGCTAATAAGCACCATGTCCTTCTGACCCGTCCGTATTTCTGGTAGTACAGCTGAACATCCCTAGTAGGGTTCATCAGACTGAGGGCTACAGCACCCATGTCCTTGCTGACCCGATCCGTATTTCGTAGTATACAGCTGAACATCCCTAGAGGGTCATGCAGAACTGAGGGCTAATAAGCACGCATGTTCCTTCTGACGCCGTCCGTTTCTCTAGAGTATACAGCTGAAAATTCCCTAGAGGTCATCAGACTGGAGGGCTAATCAAGCACCAATGTCCTTTCTGTACCGCTCCGTATTTCAGGTAGTACAGCTGAACATCCCATAGAGGGTCATCAGAGACTGAGGCTATAAAAGCACCAATGTTCCTTCTGACGCCGTCCGTATCTAGTAGTAGCCGAAATCTAAGGTTCTGAGGCAAGATACTTTGAGCCGTTTTCTGGAACAGGACCGAACATACCCAGAGGGTCATCAGACTGAGGGCTAAAGTAAGCACCATGTCTTCTTGACACGTCCGTATTTCATAGTGACACTGGAAAATCCCTAGAGGATCCATCAGACTGAGGGCTAAAATAAGCACCAATGTCACTTCTGACTCCGTCCGGATTTCTAGGTAGTACAGCTAGAACATTCGCCTAGAGGGTCATGGTCAGACTGAGGGCTAATAAGCACCATGTCCTTTCTGTAACCGTTCGCCGTAATTTTCACTAGTAGATAACGACAGCCTGGACACCTATATCCCTTAAGAGGGATCATCAGACCTGGATGGCGCTAATAAGCACGCAGTGCCCTCTGAACCGGCTGTCGTATTTCTAGTAGTACAGCTGACTCCCTAGAGGGTCATCAGAACTGAGGGTTTACTAAGCATCTCGATGGTCCTTTCTGTACCCGTCCGTATTTACTGAGGTAGTACGGAGACTGAACATCCCTTAGAGGTCATCAGAACTGAAGGGCGTTAATAGCACCATGTCCTTCTGACGCCCGTTCCGTATTCCTAGGTTTGACTACAGTAGCGAAAATCCGTAGAAGGTTGCGTCCATCAGGACTGAGGTGCTAATCAAAGCACCACTGTCTGTGTGCTGACCGTCGTATTTCTAGGTCCAGTACAAAGACTGCAAATCCCTAGAGGGCATCAGACTGTGGAGGCGCTAATATAGCACCATGATCCTCTCGTACCCCGTCCTGTACTATCTCCTGAGGTAAGTACAGACGAACATCTCCTAGAGGTCATCAGAGCGAGGGCTATAAGCAACCATGGTCCCTTCTGACTCCGTCCGTATTTCTAGGTTGAACAGCGAAACATCCCTAGATGGTCCACATGACTGAGGGCGTAATAAGCACCATAGTCCTTCTGATCTCCGTCCGTATTTCTGGTGCCTACAGCTGTAACATACCCTAGAGGGTCATCAGACTGAGGGCTAATAAGCACCATGTCCTTCTGACCCTGTCCGTATTTCTAGTGCGGTAGTCATGGTGAACATCAAGAGTATCAGACTGAGGGCTATAGCAACATGTCCTTGACCGCATTTAGTACGACAGCGTAATACATAGTATCGACTGAGGCTATAGTGCTCCGATGTCCATTCAATGACCTCCGTATTTCGTAGGTTTACAGCTGAACACCTATCATAGACTGCAGTATAACTACGTGTTCCTGACCTCTATTTTCTGTAATAGCTATCTAACATCACTAGAGTATCTGTCCTGAGGATAAGTCAGTTCCTTCGACCCTCCTAATTTCTAGTATAAGCTAACATACCCTAGAGGTTCAGACCAGCTATAAGCCCCTGTCCTATCTACCCGTGTATTACTCACTAAGTGTACAAGCTGAATAATCAACTAGAGGTCATAACTGAGGGCAAATACAGACCAATATAAGTTTACTAGACGAATATCCGTATTCTTGCTAGATCACTACATCTGGTCATAGACTGAGCTAATTACAAGATGTCTCTACCGTCATTATAGAAAAGCAAAATCATTTTAAGAGGTAATCAGCTAGGGTACAGCACATGCATCTGACCTTATTTTAGTAGGTAATCACAGAACAGGCCGTCAGTGTCTCTATAAGAGGGATCATAGCACAATGTCCCTTGTTGATAACTCCTCCGATTTGTAGTATGTAAGCTAGACAAGCCAATTTCTCCCCTATAGGTTAATAGACAGGCAAATGTAAAGCGTCAGATTGTGAAACTTAATTTACTATCAGAAAGCGAATCTATTATTTTGGTTAAACAAGCATACTCAGTGAGTATCTGTGATAATGTGTAGTGCGCTGATATTAAGTTTATGTTAACTAAAAGTAAGAACAGGTAATGGTTTAATTTTCAAGTTTGTCTTTACCATTTTGTGAGATCAATCACAATTTTTAAAGTTATCTTATTATTTCATCAAATTCTTTTATATTATTTTTAGATAAAATGTTTTATTACTTATTTATTGACGAAGAATATAACAGCCGGATATTTCTTCTGTCTTCAGTATGATTAACACATGTTTTTTTATAAAGATAATATTTCATTTGTTCTCTAACAAATTCTAAAAATATACTAAGTCCCTGAAGAAAATTAATACCATTTATCGAAATTGTAAATTCTCTATGTCGTGATTTTGTTAAATTTGTAACATCGGGGTTTAATTATTAGGAGATCAGTTATTATAATATGTGTTCTGCTTATTACAAATTGAGAGTAACACTCATCGTATGTAGTCCTGTTTTTTTTTCTTTTCTTCTGTTTTTTGTCAGAGTAAACATATTTCTGTTGATATGGCGCTGAAAAAGATTTAAAAATAAACAGAAATAAAAACTAAATCATCGAAATAAATCATAAATTAAATGGACACGGAGACACCAATTCAAAGTCTGAACTAGACCGTTTGCATTTTACATAGCGCTAATTCTCACGGGAAAGGAATTCAGGTACAAATGCAGAATAGCGTGCAAGAGATAATATCATTAGAATCGCATTTTACGTTTAAACAGTATTAGATTAGGGAAACCCTCGATGTAGCCTAACCTAACCCTAATCCTAACACTGATCCTAATACTTACCCTAACCCTAAAACTAACCATAACACTAACCTAAACCTAATCCTAGCGTCTCAAAGGTTTCGAGTATTTTCGTGAAATGTAATGCTTTTTTAGACGTAATCTAATATTATCTCTAGCGCGCTATTCTGCATTGATACGGTATTCATCCAACTCTTTCTCTCCAACAGGACATAAAAAAACTCTTAATTCAAACTCGTTAAACTCCACTTAAAAATTGACACTGTTGTCTCTATACTGCGTTGTTAGCAAATACACAAATCATTAATTAACAGAAAAATAAAATAAAATATATTACCTTTAGTTTTGAACTTCAACACAGGATGTTTGCACCGTTATATATTTTAAAAATCTTTCTTGGCATTACGTTGCAAACAAAATGTCTTGAGTTTAATTTGGTCTTCTTCCCTAGACATGTCTTCTT
This sequence comes from Doryteuthis pealeii, assembly GCA_023376005.1. Classification (NCBI taxonomy): domain Eukaryota; kingdom Metazoa; phylum Mollusca; class Cephalopoda; order Myopsida; family Loliginidae; genus Doryteuthis; species Doryteuthis pealeii. The sequence continues at coordinate 47,131,016 of CM042156.1, read as the reverse complement.
CTCTTCAATTTCTTTAGAAAAAAAAATCTGGCCGCAGTCTTTTGCTGCTCTGTTACCAGAAACCTTGATGGAGAGGGATTTTCCATTGCCCTATAATAATGCAAGTAAAAACAGAGACATTTTTAATTATCATTCCGTGTTAATTGATTCATTACATTGCTTTATTTCTTAGTTTCTAACATGGCGACTTTATTCATTTGTTATGACGCGGCGCTCGAGTTCTGCTAATCCTCGCTGGATTGTTTCATACTTGTGACCTGTGTCAAATCAAACCTATAGAGTAAATCATTTTTACTTCTGCAAAGTTGGGTGCATGCAACAAGACTGTGTGCGAGAATGAGGGCTTATTAGAATCTACCACCCTGCTCTTGGTCCCTGCGTTCTAGCCCTCGTGCCGGAACCCAACCCTAGATAGCCCCAAAATTCTATAAAACTGTAATCAAGAACCACTGGCAAAGCCTAAGCATACACCATAGGTTTTTTTTAGTTAGGTGGCTGAATTTCAGTTCTACCCAGGTTTTTTTTTTCTACTTAGACGATATCCAGGACCCCATTTTCGCCAAGGTTTTTGTCCTAGCCCCGCACCTTACAATGTAGGAGAGTTAGCAAGAATTTTTTATAATCCAAACGTCCTATAACCATTCCATATTTTACCTAGGCCCTACATTAAGTCGGTAGTACTTGTTTCCAAAGAAGAAGGGAACCCAACTGGCCCACAATCTTTTTTTGTGTTTTTCGGTTATAAATGCAGAATATCATTAGAATCGCACTTTACGTATAAATAGTACTAAATTACGGAAACTCCCGAAGTAGCCTAACCTTAACCCTAACCCTAAATTGACCCTAACTCTAACTCTAAAACTAACCTTAAACCCTTACCCAACCCTAATCTAGTGTTCTCAAAGGTTTCTGACATTTCCGCGNGTTGACTACATTGTTTTTGTAACCCTAATTTAGGTATTTATGTTCTATCAATAATATTCAGCGTTCTTTACTTAAGAAATATAGTAAATATGGGCTGGTTCTGGGTTTCGATACCGGCCTCACCAATTCAGCCAATGACTACACAGCTTGGACTGTGCAATAAGGTGGAGAGCTAATGTCGGAGTGGTGCTCCGTTCAAACGCAAAAACAATCTCCCTGGTGTAGCGCTAATGAAAAGGGGATAGACTCGCTCGCTGTCTGGTTGATACCAACAATAGGTCACTCTGCCAACTTTACTTTTTACTAGAGAGAGAGGGGAAGAAAGAGAGAGAGAGGGGGGATAAAGAGAGGGAGAGAGGGGAGAGAAAGGAAAGAAGAGAGAAAGAAAGAGAGAGGGAGAGAGAAGTAGGAAACGGAGTATGAAGGGAAGGAAAGAGAAGAAAGACAAGATTTGAGAGAAGAAGAAGAAGAAGAAGAAGAAGAAGAAGAAGAAGAAGAAGAAGAAATAAATAGAGAGAGAGAGAGAGAAAGAGGGGAAAGAGAGAGAGAGAGAGAGAGAGAGAGAGAGAGAGAGAAGAGAGATTAATGGACAGAAGCAGACAGACAAAAACAAAACATACTATATATATATATATGTACTTAGAGAGAAAGAGAGAAACAGTCATACAGACAGACAGACAGGAAGGTAGACAGACAGTTTTTTTTAATGAAAATATAAACCGTAAAGTCGGTGTGTTGTGTTGTCGACATAGGAACACGTTAAGTTACCGAGGCTCCACGAAAAACGAAAGTTATTTAAGGGACCCCGAATACAAGGGGGTGAAAGAGGCTACTTAACGTGTAGAATGGTTAGTACAAGTAAACAAACATTGGCGTAATCGTCTGGGCTCAGTAAACGAACCAATAACAAACAAGCAACAGTTCTTTAAACATGAACACTCACTGTTTATTTCCTTAAAGTTTCATTTGGAGCTTCCTGTAAAGCTGGAATCCGAGTCAGTAAAGATAAAAGACATTACGCTATATTTTGCCTTTTAGTCTTTTATCTGATTATCTTCTGCGACTGACCGAGCCCCCTTTTCGAGCAATGACCGTCTGTCTGTGTCCACGGTCCGTGACCTTCTCCTTCTGGTCTTGCTGATACTCAAATTACCTCCTCCGCTAAGCTTTTAAGTTCGGGATATAAATATATATATATATATATATATATATATATATATATATATTATATATAGGTATCGTTCGTGAATGACATGCCACTCGAGTTTATATCTTGATAACATCGTCTCATAATTTATTTATATATGAAAAAATATTTTCAGATACAAGGGGCTGAGTCGCCTCGACGCAACAAGTTTCCGGGTTCGATACTGGCCCTCGCTAACTAATGAGTAGCACGGCTTGGATCTGTGGGGAGTTGTAGGTAGGTAGCTGTCACCCCAGACGTGAAAAACAATCTCCCTGGTCTAGCACTAATGAAAAGGGGATAGAAATCCTTGCTGTTTGACTGATACCAACAATAGGTGACCCTACAGACTTTACTACTTTACTTATAGTTTCGGTTGTCGATCACATGACCTCGGCATAGTTTTCATTTGACCCACGATGATCGCCTAATTACTTAATGACTTCATTGATTATGAGTTGAATGTTTCCTATTCACATTAAGCTAAATACCAAAATCCACTAAGGGCAGACAACTCGGGATAAAAAGATTAAACGTAACTATCAACAGTTACGGAACAATCTAACCCACCCGGTTTCGACCGGGGGTCCGGTGAGCTTCGGCCGCTGGACCGGTTATGTTGTAATAATAGCGTCGATCCCAGGGGGCCATCCCCCCCAGGCAACACCTGCCCCCTCGATTTAAAGGGGCAGGGCTGGTTTTATTGCCCGATGCCTGAGGTGCCCCCCTTGAGGGGGGAATGCCGACGGGATACACGCAATTTTTCACCCGCCATCCCATGAACTTCGGTTTGTGGGTGGATCCCATGTTAATAGGGCCTTTGTGCCTGACCTGGTACGAGTGGGGTACGTGGAAAATAAAATCAACAGTTACGGAACCTATTTGGCAAGCAACTGGTTAAAGGTTCAAGTCTCTAAAGTTTATCAGAAACAAAGCGGAACACTGTGAACAAATCAAGCGCATACGACCCTTCTTTCTTTTGACTGCTTTCTCTCTGTATATCCTTCTTTCTATGTTTACTGTCTTTTCTATTTGATTGTTACTTCTGTTTGTATGCCAAGAAAATTCTTCTTTTTTTCTACTGACTGAAATCCCGGTGTTTTATGGCTCCCTTGCCAGAAACACGATGCGACCATTGACCAACACCTGGCCAGCACCACTCCTATGCAAATCAGATCGACCATATACATTGGCATGTTACTAACATTTATTTATAAACCAGAGGTCGGGAGTTCAATCCGCAGAAGTGGCACTAATCGTGTTATTTATATTTTATACCAGAAACAGGCCACTCTAACTTGCTCATCCCGCCTGAGCAATGCTGCTTTACAGGCTCACTGGCTATCATGATATTTTCCCTTGTGTTGGACCGAGCAAAACTCATTAAATATCTATATCAGTATATTTGTATCGATGTCTTTGTTAACCTCTTCACTCATACACACACATATATACAAACACATTTTGAATAATTTTTAAAAAATATACCATTGATTTAAATAATTTTAAAAAATATAGCATTAATTTGAATAATCTTAAAAAGAATTTACCGTTGATTCATATAGTTTAATCTAGTTTGTTAAAAAAGGTCCGTTATGAAGGCAGAATGTTTATTTATTAAATAAATGTTTATTTATTAGATAAATTTATTAAATAAACATTCTTTGCATATCTTTTATTAGTTAAGCTAAATAAATAAAAAGTGAACATCTTCGAATTGCGCAAATTCTATAATTTCTTATTGGTTTGGTTTCTTTGTTCAATGGCATATAGACCTTTGAACTTTATATAATACCAAGACCATCCTTGTAAAAAAACAGTAATAGCACTATTTAACCCATAGTTATGGGAATGAAGGGATTCATACCTTTCCCAATGGTATTTATCCGAAAGTGAGCGTAATAGTACTATTGGAGTCCGAACTTGCTTACTACCATGTGGCAATCCAACACGTTAGCTACTACACCACGAGTAAGCAAAAAGGGAATCTAAAAACAAGTTCTTCAGAAAATAAAAAGGAATTGCAAAGGTATAAGAGAAATATATCCACCATAACTTAGAAGCAAGGTTTTGTTTTAATGTTTAACTATGTTTGGTATTCTCTGATCTGTACTTACCCATGTTAAAAATAAACTAAACTTTATTTCAAAATGTTTCATTATAGCTGAGGATCCTAAACCATACTACCCTGTCAGCTGGGGCAGTGGAATACGCCGACTGCGCCTCTGAAAAGGGATAAAATCCCCTCAATGAGGTCACCTATTTGTCGTGGGTGGCAACACGTGATGCTTAAGTAGGAAATTCTGGTGGCTGAGCTGTCCATGATATATAACACTCCACTTTGCCCCTTACTTGGGCTAGACGAGGTGTCGGAGTGTTATGTACTTTCTTATTCTTCTGGTCGGATCTGCTTCTTCTATCTTCTAATGGTCTCGTCTGGTCTTTCTTATCTGGAAGTTCCATGTCTGGTTCTGCTGGGGACCATTTCTTATCAGAAGCCTTGTGTCATTGTTAGCTTTTAGTAATAATAACAAGACTTCGATTTACTTTGGATGTTAGTTTATTCTGGAACCCCAGGACCAGACAAATGCGCGCGGAGAGTCACATCTTGCTAGCTTCAGTCCTAACTCTCAACTCTAACTGTCACTGCAACTAACTGAGTTGCTTACACCTTAAACCGGAAGGGGCTTTCTATCACTTCCGATTCTCACGATCATCCCAGAACGCAAGGTGAGAGTGAGGTCAAGCATTGTCACTCACTCTCAAGGCCATCAGCTGTACTGATCGCCATAAGGATTTCTATACTACCTTAAAAAGTAATAGGGATCCAATTAATATGTAACAGGAGCAGCTCCCTCTGATCAAATGGCTGGTCATGTCAAGCCCTATCATCTATATGATTGTCCCGACCCTATTGTCCTTATGGCAATCCCCAACCCTTTTTTATCATATATATGCTAGAAGGCAGTGGCTGAGGATCTTAGGTTCCTAGATAGGACATTAAACTGAATTTAATGGTGAAGTTTTAATTGTGAAGTATCCCTTCATCGCCATTACTCCCAGGTCCACGCCAACCTAGAGTGATAGTATATGTTAGGGCCCTATATATGGGTTAAATGGATAAAAAAGGGGTTTTAAAAATGTTTTTATAAAAACAAATTGAGTTTTAAAGCAAATATTGAATATCCAACAATTGAATAAAACAAAACGTCTTCGGCATAAAATAACCCAAGACCTGACATGCCGTAAAATCCATCTAACCAACCAACTAACCAAACCTAAACCATAATTTTTGTCAGGTGCAGTATATATATTGTCAAACGGTATAACCACACTGATGAAGAGTGATACTCCGAAACACGTGTCTGTGGATTACTTTATTTTATATATATATATATATATATATATATATATATATTCCCGCGTGTGTATATGTGTTATTCTATTTATTTCTAATGGAAATTTTCAGTTTCCCGTTATATTGCTTAATCTTTCAGTGAATCTTCCTTTTTTAATCAAATATCCTTTTTATCTTTTTTTTAATCTCTTTTTCGCTTTAACTCTTTAACTGAAATCGCAAAAGTTCTTAAATGTTTTCCTGGTATCCAACAAATATTTGATTATGACGCCATTCGCATGAAAACGTTAAGATGTTCAAAGAAAGAAAAAATTCTTAAGAAAAAAACAAAAAAAAACCCAACTTATTTCTTGTTGAAACTGATTTGAAAACCGTTTCTGTTTGTTCAATTTTTCCACACAAAAACTTTTTTCGGGAGTTCCATCAAATCCTTGGAAGTTTAAAGATTTTTTTTTTTTTAAAGAAATAAGATAACAATTCTCACTTGTAAAATAGTTTGACATCTTAAAATTAATCTTCTTTTAAAAGACTTTTTTTTTCTTAAATCTCAAGAAAAAGGCGTTTCGTAATTTGCAAGTTTAATCTTAAGAGTCCGCCATTTTATTTCAAGCAATTTTTATCAAAAATGATAAATCTTTGCCAAGGAAAAAGTTATATTCAATCTTTTTACTTTCTTAGTCGCACATAGATATGATCCTATTTGAAGTTGGAAAAGAAATACATTTTTATTATTCAACATTTTTCCTACCACTTTTACTTATATGGAACATAATTTTTATTCAGAGCTTTATTTCTAATTATATCACATTATATTATATTATATTATTTACTTATTAAAGTATTATTCATTTCCAGAACAAAACCTTATATTTGTTAGTCTCAGACGACAAATTATAATAAATATTGTTTAATTATCAACAACAGCTCCTAGTTAACACAGACTTCAGGTAGAGAGTGGGGCGGTGAATTGTCTCAACAAGAACCCTGATTAGTCTATACACTTTGTCTGGTTGTCCGACTCTGACTATTGGATGAAAATGTGTGTTGCTTCTATGTGGATTAAACCTCTTTGTCTTATTAGAATTGCCAAATACTCATTAATATGTTCTGCTTGGCCGTGGTCAGCCAAGTTCACTCTACTTTTTCAGAAATTGATGCCTCTCATATTGTTACAAATAAATTCTGCTTTTAAGGGTTAATAAAAGATGGTTTGAAATTACGCAAATTGAAATTGACCTTATTCGGAAAAAGGGCACATTAATCAGACTTCTGTTAATTGTCTGTCTGTTCGATCACATACAAATATTTGTCTACAGCTATTATTTTATTCAGATAATTACCATAAATACTCGTGTAATGAATTCATAAGATGAATTTTTCATATTAAAAAAAAAGTGGTCGTTTATTACATGAGATATGTTTCTGAAATATAAATTCTTATCTGTAACCTCGCTGATAAAACACCTTTTTGTAGTTAAAACTTGTTCATTACATGTTCAAAACTCGAGTATATATTACAGCTGAATTTAAACCAAATTTTATGGAGTTACTTCTTCGTCAATCGAACCGAAAAAAAATTAAAATTCTATTAACTATTCAATTGTCCTGGGTATGACGTTAAACTACACCTAGTGGTGAGTTTTCAATTCTGGAGCTTTGGGTACTCTGACTCGGAGTGGTAGTAAAAAAAAGAAAAATTGAATATCCACCAAGAATGAATAAAACAAAATGTCTTTGGCATAAAATAACCCAACAAGGGTTGACATGCCATAAAATCCAAACTATCCTATCTAACTATTCAATTATTTCATAATTAAACAACTTCATATTTGAAGATATAATCCATTCTTTGAGTTAAGTAAGATTTAGTCAACCAGATTTTTGAATTCTTCAAATTTACTTTATGTTGTACCGGCCGTTCCTACAGTGGAGAATATACACCGGTTCTCACTATAAATAGTGAGACACCGAGTGAAAAGGTTGTACTGTTACCGTACTGTTACTGTTTAGCGGCAAGCTAGCCGTTCTTGTACCTTATTGTAAATACACTTGTCTCTTTTTACCCTACCTCGACTTGACTTCTTTTTTTACTGTTGAACTAACATCACAACACTTTATTTTTCTCTTTTTTCTAAATTAAAAATTTTCTCTTTAGTTAGAATGCAATTCAGAAAGAAGAGAAACGACGTAGTTTTTTTCCATAGCCGTATTAGTACTACGGTATCGTTTCATTTCTTGAACTTTAACGAAACACTAGGAGAAAATGCAAGATGGGAACTACACTAGCATGCTGTATGCTGTTTTGAACAAATCCTGGAAACAGCAACCCACAAAACAGTCGCTTAGTTCCTATTTCACAAACCATCCAAGTAAGATGAACACGATATGCTGGGCACAGCTAGAGAATCAGTGACAAACTCATAAACGACTATTAATTGAAACACAAAGTGATTTATTCTAATTTTCTCCCTTCAAATAAACCATGAGTCTTTTGTTTTCATTAATAATACTAGCAAATATATGCACCCTCCGGGTGCAAGTATTTAAGTTTTAATGTAATGAAATATTATGTTATCTTATAGGAAGTAAAGAATAGAATTACTGTTAATATCGTTAATGGATTTCTTTTAAGATTTATCCCCGAGATTTTTGCTCATATTCATTAAGATAAAACCAAACAATTAGAAATCAATAATACTAAGTATATATTTATTAACATCAAATTTTTAATATCAATATGCAAATTAGCCTTCCCGTTGACGCTGCAAACCGCTATTTTGTTGTATATCTAAATACAATTACATGTTATTATTATGTAGATATGGTCAACGCCGGGGGTCCAGTGGCTTCGGCCCTGGATCTTTACAAGTTAATAGCGTCGATCCCAGGGGGCCATCCCCCCAGGCAACACCTGCCCCCCTTGATTTAAAGGGGCAGGGCTGGGTTTATTGCCCAGCGCCTGAGGCGCCCCCCTTGAGGGGGAATGCCGACGGGATCGACGCAATTTTTTCACCTGCCACTCCATGAGCTTCGGCTTGTGGGTGGTCCCACGTTAATAGGGACTTTGTGCCTGACCCGTACAAGTGGGGTACGCGGTAAATATCATGTAGATATGGTCAACAGTATTAATAATGTGAAACAATTTTATTAATAATTGAGGTTTAAATACAAATAAAATCATGGAGAATATGATGTAAATAACTATTTGAATTGTGACTCGATTAGTAATATAGTTTCGGTTACAGACAGAAAAACACACAATCTCCATTATAATAAGATATGTTCTTCATTTATAGATATCAAATTCAGAGGAGGACAAAACTTTGAAATTTTAAAAAGCACTGAAGACTAAACCTATTCTTGCAAGGTGTGTGGATCTGGATATTAACAGTGTTCATGCTGATTTGTTGAATTCAAAGAGAACAAAAGAAGAGAATCGTGACTCTTGAAAACACAGTACATCATCATTTTTACTTAACTCACATATAAAATTATACATACAAGTACACACAAAGGAGAAAAAGTTCTCTTATCAAGTGAGCATATATATATTTACCAACCCCTCCGCACGAGCAGGATGCGACACAAGGTCAATTTCTTAAGCGGAGTTCAGCAGGTTTGAATTCAGAGTTTTCCTTCTCCTAGATCGGTTGCCTAACCAAAGTTAAAGAGCCCAGTCTGCCCTACTATTTATCCATAGTTGGAGGGAGAGTAGAATTCATACCTTTCCCAAGGGTATTAGCGCTAAGTGAAATGCAATTACCACGTCCAGGATTTGAACTCGGGGCGACGAGTCCATTTCCCATGACTTTAACCATTACACCACGCGCTTATAAGTTATTTAACCTCATTCAAAATAAACTTGGAAAGAATCAGAGAAAGTTTCTTTGGAAACAGTGTGCGAATCAGCCATTTCTATGGACTTCAGTGATGGCCGACCAGTGATAAATTACATCCATCAGCTCGGTGCGAACACTGGGTGCCGTCTAGAGGATCTACCAGGAGGGATAGCCGATAAGGATGGATAGTGAGAGGGAATAGAAAGAGAATCCGTGATATCATCATAACTTGATAGTGATGAGGGGTAGAATTTTGCGGCTTTAGAGACAAACCCCCATTCATTTATCCTTTTATTATTTTTTTCCATCTCGTTTCTATTGTTGTGCTTGTCTTTTCTTTCAATTCTTATTTATTTATTTTTTTCAATTTAAAAAAAGTGCCGTAAGATCTTGAAAAATTGAAACCACAGTGGATTCCCACGGGTGGACATACCAGTACTGGTCTACGTACATTCATTAGCTCTGTATGGACACTGGGTGCCGACTAAAGAACTTTCCACATGCGATGGATGGCAGGAGAAACAGAGAGAAAGAGAGAGAGAGTGAGAGAGAGAGAGAGAGAGAGAGAGAGAGAGAGAGAGAGAGAGAGTCAGTGGAATCGGGTCAGTCCTATCAGCATGACCCACAAGTGCTTCTATCGTAAAGAATTTTGTCATATCGAACTAAAAAAAATCGAGACATTAAAACGCACAGCATTGTTAAAAATCGGCTAGAATACTCAGAAGAGCCCCGGGAGACCCGATGAGACTTGCTATCACTCAGCCTCCAGTGAACCACCTGGGTGTGGAAAAACACTCAATTAGTAATGCATTATCTTTTTTTTTTTAAATAATCAAGATAATATTAATTCTGTACTGATATTTATTAACAAAAAAAAAAGAAAAAAAAAATATGTAAGACACAAAGTCCAATGAGACGATGATGATGACGATGAGGATGATGATGATGATGATGAAAATGATGATGATGATGATGATGGTAATGATGATGATTTTCCCACAGTTCTTGTAAACTCGCACATACTTCTATCGTAAAGAATATAGTCATAACGAGCCAGATAATATTGGACTGTGCATTATTAACCCAACGCATCCACCAGTAAATTATTGGAGGAAAAAAAAAACTTTGTTCTTTACTTTCTCTTTTTTCTTGCATCGTATTCATTGACATTCAGTGTTATTTCTGGGTGTACGAGATCGGGAAGAGCAGCACTTGCTCCCCCGACTTTATGTTTGTATAATGTTATTGATACGTTTGCAGCCTCCAGCTTCCGGGACTAACAACAGACGACGATCCCCCAGATGGTGTTACGATGTAAAGTTTCTGCTTCATGGGTTTGTCTTTAAAAAAAAATATGTTCAATAAACATTTCTTTTAATTTCTTAAAGGTAGCTCGTAGGGTCTGAGGAACGCGCCTCCTTGTCAAACAAGGAACGAAAACGAGTGTTTGGCTTGGCCATGTCAGGAGGATGGACAAAGGCCGCATCCCCCAAAGACCTACTGTATGGTGAGTTAGTAGAGAGCACTCGACCGGTAGGGAGACCACGCATGCGCTTTAAAGATGTTTGCAAGAGGGACATGAAGACATGCCACATCAACACCAACACATGGGAGGCTTATGCAGAAGACCGTACGACCTGGCGCCTCCTCGTCAAACAAGGAACGAAAAGGAGTGAAAAAGAGAGGAAAGAAGCCGCTGCAGAAAAGAGAGTCATAAGGAAGGAGAGATAACAGCATCTCCAGCAAGCATCACCGTTTGTTTGCAATTACTGCACCAAAGATTGCTATTCAAAAACTGGTCTGTTCAGCCACTCACGCAGTTGCAGATAAAAAAAAAGTGGACACTACGCCATCGTCTTCAATAGACGGAAGGATGCCAATAGCTCGTAGGGTCTGAGAAACGGACTTGGAGAATTGGATGGGGTCGTTCATTTTACGAGATATATTATTGAAATGTCGAAGCTTACTTTGTATCAAATATGCCTAAAATATTTTACGGTTAATCTAAGGATAAAAAAAAAACATCGAGCATTATCGATTATTGCATGGCAAAATCTTTTATTGATTGAAGAGGAAAAGTTGAAAAGCTTCCTGAAATTTGTCTAAATAACAATAGAGGAGAAAAAAGACAATCAGCTTCTTCAATAGATTTAATATAAAAATGGTATTTTACTTAATAGACTAAACACATTCATATATAATATATATATATATATATATATATATATATATATATATATATATATATATTCTTTTAATGCTTCTAAAAAAACAAACATCCAAAAATCTTATTTCCTTCACCGGGGCGTGGGTCTGGTTTGTTGTTATTTACTCAACGTCCGCGAACCTCATATGGTAGTGGCATGCTAGTATCATTGACAGGTTAATTTCGCAGGGATTGTACGATGCGGACTGTTGGCCGAGCGGTAATGTCACAGACTTTGCCTGCTGGCCTACCGGTTTCGATTTCTGTCGGAGGGAAATCGTTAGTATACATCGCTGATGAGACTTAATAAAGTTGAAACAGACTGTACGATGTTCTAGCATCGCATGATCATTTGCAAAATTCACTTGTCATGGTTATTTTCTATAATTATCGAATTTTATACGATATACACATTGTAATTGCCTTCAAGCAAAAATATAAATAATAATAATATATACTTTGTTCAACAATGCTTCTAAAAAAACAAACATCCAAAAATCTTATATATATATATATATATATATATATATTAATATGTATATATATATATATATATATATATATATATTGCGTATCGACAATTTATGCCATAATCTAATTGTTACAACGTTTGATGTTTACTTCAGAGTTATTGCAAAATAGTTCAATGTGTAAAAAGTTTTATAATCTCTATTTCACTCTTTTTCCTTTCTTTTCTTTTCATCTTTTCATTATGTTTTATTAAAACGCATTAGCGTTATCGCTTCCGCGTGCTTATCTCCTCTCTCCATCTTTCCCCTATTATCTAATTATATTTTTTCAGCGTAGCATATACTTTTTGAATAGACAAAAAATAGACCTGTCCAGAGAACTGAAAAAACAAAAAAAAACTAGCACCCTTGGACCGGTCCCCAAGGGTTTGAGAAAGAGTCTGTGTGAATTGGAAATCCAAAAAAAAGAAAGAATCGAGACATTAAAACAACAGCATTGTTAAGATCGGCTAGAATACTCAGAAGAGCCCTGGAGACCCGATGAGACTTGCTATCACTCAGCCCCCAGGGAAACAACGGCTAAGGCTGGTGTGAAAAACTCTCATGGAGTGAAATGATGATGATGATGATGATGATGATGATGATGATGAAGCTTTATTACTTCAATATGTACAGAATTTAAATTTCCAGACATCAAAAGAAAAAAAGAATTACGAATTACTAATAATTATTCATATGTAATTGAACATTACTAATTAGATTTAAGGGTAGTTCTCTAAGCTCGAAACGTAAAGTAATTATAAAGCATTATTGTCATTTATTATGTTGAGCTTAGTTTGACACAAGGTCAGTGGTTTGGAGCATCCAGAAAGAACCGAGCTCACTGGTCTGTTAGCCAAGCCAATTGAGCATTAAAACTATTTAAATCGGGGAGTCTCTGTTGCGTAGTGCAGTGGTCCCAACCTTTTTCTGTGTCCCTGACCTCGCACCCCTTAAAAGAGTTTTGCTCTGACCTCGCACCCCTTAAAAGAAGTTTTGTTCTGACCTCGCACCCCTTTAAAAGAGTTTTGCTCTGACCTCGCACCCCTTAAAAGAGTTTTGTTCTGACCTCACACCCCTTAAAAGAGTTTTGCTCTGACCTCGCACCCTTAAAAGAGTTTTGCTCTGACCTCGCACCCCTTAAAAGAGTTTTGTTCTGACCTCACACCCCTTAAAGAGTTTTGCTGACCTCACACCCCTTAAAAGAGTTTTGCTCTGACCTCACACCCCTTAAAAGAGTTTTGCTCTGACCTCACACCCTTAAAAGAGTTTTACTCTGACCTCGCACCTCTACAATTTATACTTTTGTTCAAAGATATAGAATATGAATCCATACTACAGGTTTATCAAAAGATCATATATAATTCACCCTCTAAATAATAACCTGAAGTAAAGAAACGATAATATAAATGATATTAATTACAAAATTTAATCTAAATCTTCTCGCACTCCCTGGAATGATGCTGGTCGGGAACCCCTAACATGCTAGACTGCGAAATCGTAATAAGCGAGTTCAACTTTTAGTCGCACTATTATGTTCACTTTCGGACTAATACCCTTTGGAAAGGTATGAATTATCCCCCAGCAATCAGTAACTAGTACCACTACCTACAAGATTACGACATGAAGACTCCCGAGTCCGACGAGAAGGTTCTCGAGTTTGAGAAGGTTTTTGAGTTCAAAAAGGTCCCGAATTCAAGAAGGTTCCCGAATTCGAGAAAGTTTCCGAGTTTGAGAAGGTTCCCGAGTCCGAGAAAGTTCCCGAGTTTGAGAAGATTTCCGAGTTCGACAAAAACAGCTGAAGAAAGCCGGTTTTATATTAAACTTTTTTCAGGACAATATGATAAAAAGAAGCGAAAAAATTTTTTGTTGTTCAAAAGGTGATGGATGTGTTTTAAATGACTTGAGTTGGAAATATTTCCAACTCAAGGTTTTATATAAACCGAAACATTTAAACGTCGACATAAATATAATAAATTCATCTTTTTGGGAAAATTTTGTTTTTCCTATTTCTATATATTGTTGGATTCATATCCATATTTTACCCTCAAACCACACTCCACTTAGACCCTTACTTAGGCTAGACGGGGGGTCGGAAAGGCCCCTTCCGATCAAATGGCTGGTCATGTCAAGCTCTAAAACCTATATGATTGCCCCAATCCTATTGCCCTTACGGCAAACCCCAACCCTTTTTATCATATGGGTGCTAGAAGGCGGTGGCTGAGGGTCTTCATGTCCTGGGAATGATGTTAAACTCTATCTGATGGTGTGTTTCCAGTTCTGGAGGTTTGGGGAATGTGGAGCACTTCTTCATCACCATTGCTCCCAGGTCCACTCTGACCCGGAGTGGTAGTACCTGTGTTTGGTAAAATGTGTTTATAAAATGTGTTGCCAACCATAAATGTGTTATAAAATGTGTTTAGTAAAATGTGTTTATAAAATGTGTTTATAAAAAAATAATATATAAATGTATTTTGTAAATGTGTTTATAAAAAAAATTGAGTATCCATTAAGAATGAATTTATTTCAAAACTTTGTCGGCATTAAATGACCCAATGAGATTGATATGCCATAAAACAAACCAAACCAAACCAAACTCCCAAACCAAAACAAGTAAAAAGAATGGAGAAAGAAAAATAAATCATAAAACATACTGAATTGCATTTATCCTGAGACACTGAGAATGATATTACTGCAACTGCGAAAAGGTCTTTTAGTTCTATCACTTCTGACTTTCATTCTAACCTTTTTACTGTTGGTGCGATCAATCTAATGGCCGTTTGATGACGTCATCATCTAATCCTTTTGCCGCAAAGTAAAACTGATTGCACTCGCAATGATATTCAATCCGCTTTGAACTTTGTGAAGATCCACAAGATTAGAAAATGAGAATCTTCATCTTTTTCTTTCCTTCGCCCATCAAAAGAATGAGAGGACGAAGGAAAGCTCCATGGTTATAGAAAGTCATTTGAAAATGCGAGGAATAGACTTTAATTACGGGGAAGAATTGTTCACTCAAATAGACTTCAATAAGTATGGCAAAGGTTTTACTGACACACACACACACACACACACACACACACACACATACACACACACACATGTATGTATTATGTATATAATATATATATTATATATATATATATATAAATATATAAGATTGGTAAAAAAGTATCGAGATTTTTTTAACTTTTTGACACATCTTGTATTCTAAAGAAAATAACGTTCTATTCATTAATTCTTTTCAGAATACAAGGTATGTCAAAAAAAGTTTAAAGCTGTATTTACCAAGACAGAAATGAAGAATGAATGGAACGTTGTTTTTTCAGAATACAAGGTGTGTCAAAAAGTACAAAAGATCTCGATTTGACACACCTATATATATATATATATATATATATATATATATATATATATATATATATATATATATATATAGAGAGAGAGAGAGAGAGAGAGAGAGAGAGAGAAAGAGTCTGGTTAGCTCAGTCGGTAGGGGTTCCATTTTGATCAATATATCAAAATATTTTGTTTGGTCATTATTCAGTGGATATATAAGTAAAACATCTTCTATATAACGGAAATAATTAGTCTGTGGTTAAAATGCATTTAAAATTCGAGGAAAAATCATGCAAGCACACCTATAGGAGGTGATCCCATAGGCAATTCTGTTTGTAAAAGGTACCATTGTATTGGAAAAAACTGTAGTGTAGTATTTACCTTTACTCGTTAACACAATACTCCAAGACATTTTCCAAATTGAGCATTCAGAACCGCAAAACAACATTAAAAGTCTGCCTTTGGTTGATTGCAAAAATGGGTTGAAAAATTGACAGGATATATATATATATATATATATATATATATATTATATATATATATATATATATATATATTCCAATGGATGACATATATATATATATATATATATATTATATATATATATATATATGTAATCCACAGACACCGTGTTTCGACGTTTCACGTCTCATCAGTGTGACGAGACACACAATTACTTCTGACCAGTAGCGAAACCAGACTGACTTTTCACCAACCCGGTTCCTTAACCACTCGGCCGTCAACAGCTGCCATTAAGGAGCGGTGTTTTAACTGATAAATACATTCATCGGTGTATATGTTTTATGATCACCAGAGAGATCAAATCTGTAAATAACAGATGATCATTGCTTTATTATGCTGGCAGTGAAAGTCGAGTCATCCCCAGACACCGTGTTTCTACGTATTACGTCTCTTCAGTGTGGCTAGACATTAGCAGGATACCTCCAGCCGGGATGTAAAGCCGATCAGCTCTTGAACACAGGTTACTTGCGAGATTTTGCTAGAAAACATTTCGCGATCCATGACATATCTACTGTAATATCCCTCAGGATATTACAGTAGATATGTCATGAGGGATATTACAGTAGCAACGCCTTTGAAACCACAAGGTTCCTAGTTCGAAACCGGCCCTCGCCAACTCAGCGTATGAGTAGCACTGGGATCTGTGCGGTAAAGTAAGGAGATGATGGTAGGTACGGCGCTCCACATCAGACGCAAAAACAATCTCCTTGGTCTAGCGCTATTGAAAAGGGGATATACTTCCTCGCTGATAGGCTGGTACCGACTTTAAGCCACCCCGACGACTTTACTTACTTAGTGTAATGGTAGAATTGGTTGAAACATCCGCTCTTACAAGTGGATACACTGGTTTTACAAGAGTCGATTTCTGTTGCACGTAACAACTATATGACCGAGTTTTTTTATATGGCGTGCAACGAGCAATGTATATCATCAACTCAACATCCCATAAGAGGTTCTATTTGAAAGAGACTAATTTATGATCTGGGGTAACTGCTCGCACGACCGCAAAAGTTGATCTTATGATACTTCAAGTCAAACTTAGCAGCCAAAAGTAACAGGAAACCACTCCTTTAAAGCGACGTCATAACTCAGTTTGATGATCCCCCCCAACTGGCATCACGTCTCATCTTCATGGATGACAATACCCGGCCGCCAATAGCACGTGCAGTTAATATCTGGGAATATATGCAGCGAAACCCCACTAGTACTACAGGGTGTCCATAAAGTCCCTTTACAACTTTAAAAAATATTACAAAATCAAATGAACCGACAAATATATGGAAATATCATTACAAAAAGAAGAGTAGATACTGAAGTTTATTTGCCTCATTTAATACACCTCTACATGAGACCTGTGGTGTAATGGTTAGAGTCGTAGGATATGGACTCGTCGACGCGAGTTCAAATCTTGGAAGAGGCTGTTTACATTTCGCATACTGCTAATACCCTTAGGAAAGGTATACATCCAATTATTCTTCCTCCAGGTATGGGTAAAATAGTAGGGCAGACTGGGCTCTTTAATCTTGGCTAGGTAACCTGTCTAGGAGAAGGAAAACTCTGAATACAATGTCTCAGTTCTGCATGTTAGCCAACGGGGATTCTACGAAACAGTCTAAGAGATATTAAGTTAGGAAAAAGAAAGAAACAAAAAACTAAAAACAAAAGAAAGAAAGAAAATAAAGTAAAGAAGGAAGGAAGAAAGGAAGGAAGCAAGGAAGGAAAATGGATAGAAAGAAAGAAGGAATATGAGAAATGAACGAAAGAAAGAAAGGAAATGAAAACATAGAAAAGGAATGAAAAAAAGAAAGAACAAAAGAAAGAAAGAGATAAAGAACTTAAGAAACTGACCTTGTGTCGTCCTGCTCGTGCGGAGGGGTTTGGTGAATATATATACATGGGCACCATTAGTTTCACGGAGCATATTAAGATGGCACTCGATTTCTTGCCATGTTCGCTGTAGCATAACTTCATCAATGGTTGCTATGGAATCAGTGATCTTTTGCTTTAGGTCAGTGATGTTGTTCGATACACGATATCTTTAGCATAACCCCACAGAAAGAAGTCCAGGGGAGTGACATTTGGAAAACGAGGTAAAGAGACTTTATAGACACCCTGTATTTCGTTGCCAGCAAGAATTCCTATTGAAAAGAAGTTTGAAAATTTGGGGCCGTAAAGTGAGAGTTCGGATCCGCCTCTGTTCAAACACTTGCTAAACTTTCACAGACACTTGAGGAAGGATAGTGCACTGTTCCCCAATTGCAAATCACAAAATTAATGGGCCAGAAAATGAGTCGTTTGCGAAGTGTCATTTCTGCAAATGGTAGCAACACTAAATAATTATTCCTTGGTTTACAACAAATCCAAGAGGGGAAGCGTGGCTAACGTGCAAGACATCGTAGTAAGCGAGTTCGAACTCCAGTTTCGCTATCAAGTATATTTTCGAACTAATATCCTTGAGTAAGATATAAACCCCTTCATCACTCAGCTATAGGTTAAATAGTATCACCACTGTTCTCCTTCAAGGATGGCTTAAATAAGCCACGAAGCTTGATATGTCATTAAACAAAGAAACCAAACGTACACACACACACACACACACACACACACACACACACACATATATATATATATATATATATATATATATATATACTGTGTGTGTGTTTGTGGGCTATATTTATAAGTAAATACTGCTGAATATTGTAGATTGAGCATGTATATCTCTGCTAGGGTAGTTTCATAATCGCATGGGGGAGAAACTGTTAGTGACCAAGTTGACTTCATCTCCACACTACCCTTACCACACACACACACACACACACACACATATATATATATATAATATATATATATATATATATATATATATTATATATATATATATATATATATATCCGTAAATGAGTTGCCGGATAATTTGGTATTAGAATGATTCTAAGTTGGACCTTTCTTCCAACAGCGGAATGTTAGAGTTGTTCAGGTCCAAGTTGAGAGCTCGATGTTCAATATTTTTGAACAGAGCAATATAAATGGTGAAGAAAAATTCTTAAAGATATTTTCATTAAAGTTAGCGGTCTGATGAAACTCATAGGTATACACAAATACCTGTGCGTAGAAATAGATCTATAACTGCAAAATTAACGATTTTTTAGACATTTTCTTTACCATATTGATATAATGAATATGTAAATACCTTGGTACCCCATCACTATAATCTGATTGGACAGTGTCAGGTATAAATAGTCGACACTGTGTTGGACCTACACTTACTCGATAGCCTACGACCTCATGCCTACAAGCTAACTTTACTCGCTAGACGACCCACGACTACTCGGAGACGGATTACTATTCGATGTATATTACTACTGCGATAATATACCAAATACCAACTTCAAGAATATATCCCTTAACCGGATATATATATATATATATATATATATATATATATATATATATATAAGGATATAAGGATATATACCTTAAGAAAATAAATTTATTTCGACTTGTGCCGTCTCATCAGTTCTGTTGTTTTTGGTTTTTTTAATTATTTCACCATCAATCTTACTGGTGTGATTTTCCCGTTTCTTTATTTCTTGTTTTGTTTTGTTTTGTTTTTTTTTGGTTTTTTGTTTTTGATTTTTTCACTTTTTCAAATTCTGCGTTTGTTAGATCTGCCAGTTTATGGACACGCAATTTTTATGGTTTTCATGTATTGAGCGTGTCAAATATGGTGTGACGTCATAATTTCGAAATATTCATTTATCATACTCCGTATATGTAAATATATATACACAAATATTTATACGTACGTTTGAGTTCTCAGTTTTGGTTGAATCCTATCAAAGTAATTGATATCATCATAGTGTAATCCATATATATATATATATATATATATATATATATATATATATAGATTAAACCGAAATAAGAGAAAGAGAAAGTATATGAATGTATAAGAGAGGTTGTACATGCTTATTTACAGTCTGACTGCAAAGATTCGGAAACCAAAAGTCAAAATATGACAATCTTTGAAGTCAAGAATTGCTGACCGTATCATTGTGTGGGTCTCTCTAAAGAATTACCTCTGAATAAAGTTCAATTTAAAAAAAAAATTGTATTCCTATAATAGTTGCCCATATACCATTTTTTTTTTATTGGTATTTCCTTATTTTTTAAATTATTTCCTGGGTTTCCTGTCTTTAGAAACTTCCTACACCACATTTCTCAAGTTTTGACATTTAAAGACCAATTTAAAAAAGATTCGTATCATTTTTCTGGTAAATTCTTTAAATGGTTTCATTCAAAGAAACTTATATGTTTATTTCTGTTTGTTTAAGTGTGCGTACATCACGATGCAGCAAAAAGACGAGGCGAAAGAGTACAAGAGAAAACTGATACGTTTTATATATTATATATATATATATATATATATATAGTGTGTGTGTGTGTGTTGTGTGTGTATGTGTGGTGTGTGTGTGTGTGTGTGCGTGCGTGTGTGAGAGAGAGAGGTATATATATACATATATATATATATATGTATGTATGCATGTGTGTATGAGAGAGAGATATATATATATATATATATATATATATATATATATTATTGTGTGTGTGTGTGTGTGTGCGTGTGTGTGTGTGTGCGTGTGTGTGGTGTGTGTGTGTGTATGCATACAGGCACGTACAGATATATACATGATCATACAAGCACATGCAAACGCATGAATAAAAATAGACACAAGTACATAGGCATACACACTTTAATGCATCCACATCCATACACACATTCATATACACACGCATACATACATATATACAATGAATACTTATGAACGTACACATGTAGATATACCCAAATATATAGCGTATACACTTTTACGCACATACACGAGCTCACGTGCACATACACACACGTACATATCCGCGCACATACATATGTTCACACACATCTATGAAGGTAGATTAATACATACTTAGCCAGCCATGTAATTATTAGCTGAATTTTGATCTCAAATAGTCACAACTGAATAAAGTGCATTGGCAGGGAAGGAGATTATGTTGAAAAATAAATATTTATTTTGTAAAATGAATTATTTTTTTAACATGAGGATACGGACTTTCTGGTGTGTCTACGTACATGGCTATGCACATCCTTCTAGACTGACATAAACACATACACATAAACATGTACGTTACCACACATACACACACATACAGAAATGTGTACACGCATATTTGAGCGAATACATTGGACATCTCATGTGGTGTAATGGTTAGCAAGCTAGATTAGCAGACCATTGATAGTGAATTAGATTCTCACTGGGTGCCCCATACTTCTGGCCATGTGCCGCATCTAACCTACGCTTAGTAAATAACTTTACAAAGGTAGCAATACTTGGGCGTCCCATCGCGGTATGATTGTTTGCAAACTAGTCTCTCAGATCCATTACTATAGAATAGCCAGTTCGATCCTGGATGTTCCATACTTGCGACCTCGTGTCGCATCCAACACGTTGCGAATGGGTTGGATAAATAAATACCTATAGGGTACCAACACGTATATCTGCATACACATGTACATATATATATATTTACCAACCCCTCCGTACGAGCAGGATATGACACAAGGTCGAATTCTTAAGTGGAGTTTAACAGGTTTTAATTCAGAGCTTTCCTTCTCCTAGACCGGTTGCCTAACCAAGGTTAAAGAGCCCAGCCTGCCCTACTATTTATCCATAGCTGAAGGGAGAGTAGGATTCATACCTTTCCCAATGGTATTAGCGCTAAGTGAAATGCAGTTATCACATCCAGGATTTGAACTCGGGTCGACGAGTCCATTTCCCTTGACTTTAACCATTACACCACGCGCTGGGAGTGTGGAGTACTCCTTCATCATCATTAATCCCAGGTCTACCCTGACCCAGTGTCGTAGTACCAATCTATGGAATAAATAGAAAAATGAGTTGAAAAAATGTGTTTTAAAAATTGAGTTTAAAAAGAAAGAATTTTCAATACCCATCAAAAATGAATAAAACAAAATGTCTTCGGTATAAAATAACTCAACAAGAGTTAACATGCCATAAAATCCAACCACATACACACACATGCGCGGACGCACGCTGACCTTGATAGTTTTAGAAATCCTGGTTTTTACCACGTCTCGAACACCGACATTGGTCTTAAAAACAACTGTATGAATTGATTGATTGTTTCCCCCAAGAGGGTGAGTTATTCTGGGATCCTGTATGTTTATTTGTTTTTGTCCCAAATGACACTTTACTACATATTTCCTGGAATGAATTTATTTCTCGGTATAAAAAAAAATTCTTTGCAAGGAATAAAATTTCAAGAATTATAAAAAAAAATAGCTTTTTCATCTTTAGCAGCCCCCCGAGGCGAAGTGAGAAATCGAATTCTAAGCAGTGGGTACTTGGATGTCGATAAACAGACTGATTATTCAATAAACGAACAAGTGTAAGAGAATATAAACCCCCTCATCCCCCTAGCTATGGATTAAATAGTAACATTAAACCACTACTGTTCTTCTACAAGGATAGTTTTGGCATTAAATAACCCATGAAGGACAATATGCCATTGAACAAAAAAAAGAACTAAACTGTAAGAGATTCTTTTTCTTGTCGTCATCTAATAATATATTTGTTTACCGAATGGATTTGGTAAAATAGAAAAAAATATAGTCTCAATAAAAGAAGATAGAAAATAAATTGAAAGTGAGAAGAGAAAAATGAAGAAAAGAAGAAGAAATCAAATAAGAAGGAAAAGGGAAGAAAAAACTGGTGAAAAGAAGGAAGAATAAAAAGAAAAGAAAAAGACTCTGAATATGAATATAAATAAGTCAAAGGAGGCTGAGGTTTGGGAGGGAATAAGAAAGAATAGAATGGGAAGAAGGAAAAAGATTATTATCAAAAAGATGGAGATTTAAATTAGAGAAGAAGAAGAAGAAGAAGAAGAAGAAGAAGAAGAAGAAGAAGAAGAAGAAGAAGAAGAAGAAGAAGAAGAAGAAGAAGAAGAATGTAAAGATGATGTTCAGTAAGAAAAATAAGAAATAGTAAGACCACGAGTGATGAAAAAAAGAAAGAAAGAAAGAAAGAAAGAAAGAAAGAAAGAAAGTATGGGCTAAGAGAGAATGTGAATAAGAAAGAACAGAATAGGGAGAAGAAAAAAGATTAAGAAACGGATTTGGATTTAAATAGAAGAAGAAGAAGAAGAAGAAGAAGAAGAAGAAATAGTAAAACTATGAGTGTTGAAAGAAAGAAAGAAAGAAAGAAAGAAAGAAAGAAAGAAAGAAAGAAAGAAAGAATTAGTGTTATAGGAATCTGAATAAGGAGTGAATGTTGTACTGATGGAGACTAAACCAGAGTTGAAAAAGAGAGAGAGAGAGAGAGAGAGAGAGAGAGAGAGAGAGAGAGAGAGAGAGAGAGAGAGAGAGAGCAAGAAAGTTGTAATGTCTACTAAATAAAGAAAGAAAAAAGAAGAAAGGGTAGGAAAATGTAACAGAAGAAAGAGAAGAGGAGAAAACCAAAAAGGTACCCGAGTGCACGCTTGTATGAGAGAGAGAAGAGAGAGAGAGAGAGAGAGAGAGAGAGAGAGAGAGAGAGAGAGAGAGAGAGAGAAAGAGAAAGAGAGAGAGAGCAAGAAAATTGTAATGTCTACTAAATAAAGAAAAAGAAAGAAAGAAGAAAGAGTAGGAAAATGTAACAGAAGAAAGAGAAGAGGAGAAAACCAAAAAAGTACCTGAGTGCACGCTTGTATGAGAGAGAGAGAGAGAGAGAGAGAGAGAGAGAGAGAGGAGAGAGAGAGAGAGAGAGTATTACTTTGCTATATTTTCGTTTTTCTTAATCGTTCGTGATCTTCGGGCGTCCACCGTTATTCCTCCCAGCAAGCAGAAACAGCGGCATCCACCCGACTTGCATTAACCCAACAAGCAGACACACGCACGCGCAGAGAATGAATAACTAAGCGCCTTACAGTGCCGAGCCCCCTTAAGACTTATGCAAGTCACTCGTCTCTAAACCATTCCTAGTTTTATTTGCTAACATCTTAAACTGCAAGTGACACTTATACGCGTATGAATTACGAACAGTCTGATGGAAAAGACTTATATATATATATATATATTGCGATGCTATTTCTCTGAATGTTTGAAATGAGGCTTGATGATTAGTATTATCTGCGTTATTCGGACTATTGTTCTCATCTTCATTGTTATCTGTACAACGTTTCGGTCGATATGCCCTCCGGCTTTCTTCAGGTATTTCTTGTCGGACTCGAGAACCTTCTCGGACTCGGGAACCCTCCTTTCGGACTCGTGGATAAAGGAGTTAGGTTAAGACAGTTCTAAGTGACAGTTATCTCTAGATTGCAGGTTCAATCCTGATCAAGGTAGGCAGTAACATAGAATAATAATTAACACAGCTTAACACCTCTACCTCAACTATGGTTAGCAGAATAAGAACAGGATACCCCCGTGGACTAAATAAAGGGTTGGGTTCAAAGTTCCGTGATGGCTCCCGATTACGACAAGAAGGTTCCTAATTACGACAAGGAGGTTCCAGAGTCCGAAAAAAGGTTCCTAAGTCCGAAAAGAAGGTTCTTATTAATGAAGGTTTTTATCTATTTTTTCCTTAAACACAACTAACGGTTAAAATTTAAGTAAAAAATAACATAAATCGTGTCCTTAGTAATGTTTAAATTCATTAAAATCTATGCCCAAACCAAAATTTTCCGTTTTAATTTTGACGACGATTTGCAATTTAAGCATAAGCATAATATATATATATATATATATATATATATATATATATATATATATATATATGCACACACACACGGTAGTTCATAGGCTGCTAGAGATGATATCATGGAATATGACCGAATGATATTTATTTTTCAACACAGACCCCCTAATTATCCACACATTTCATCCATCAATGTTCGAGTGCTTGGAATCTATTGGCAAAAAATGTCATCAACTTCATAAATCACATCAACTTATGAGCTATGAGCTTTTCAGCACCACCTCTATATATATATATATATATATATATATATATATATATATATATATATATATATATATATATATATATATATATATATATATATATATATGTGTCTGTATATATATATATATATATATATATATATATATATATATATATATGAAGTGGACAAGCAATCTGTTTGAGATGGCGATAGCCGACAATTTGGGGGAGATTATGTGTTTAATTTAATTGAGGCGGAGTTTACAATAAACTCTCTGCAGTTGACTTCCATAGAAAATATATTGATCAGCCAGCCCAACGCGGATCCGAAAGAAAAAGTATTTCTTAGGCTTTGTTCTAACAGACCTTGAATATATATATATATATATATATATATATATATATATATATATATATATATATATATATACATACATATGGGAGATTATGTGCTTAATTGAAGTCATACCTAATTTGGGAATTAATCAGTTATAATTAAATGAACTGGGTGTGCATATCGGTTTAAATGTAAGGCGTAAACAAATCAAGAAAAAGTCAATCTCTGAAATAGGCTAAAATGTACATACAGAAATTGACATTTTCTCGATTTGTTTACGCCTTACATTTAAACCGATATGCACGCGCAATTCATTTAATTATTACTAATTAATTCTCAAATCAGATATGACTTCAATTAAGCACATAATCTCCCCCCCCTATATATATATATATATATATATATATATATATATATATATATATATATATATATATATTCAAGGTCTGTAAGAACAAAGCCTAAGAAATACTTTTTCTTTCCGATCCGCGTTGAGCTGGCTGATCAATATATTTTCTATGGAAGTCAACTGCAGAGAGTTTATTGTAAACTCCGCCTCAACACGGCAAATAAAACTCGGGACTGTCATCAACAGAAAAGAGGAAAAACATATCAAGAGACTTTAGGATTTGGACAGATACTGGCGATGCAGGAATCTAACGTCATCAAACTGATCGAAAACCAACAAAGTGTAAACCAAATGTCCCAGAAATTCGAATCGCGAACTCTTACTGAATATAGTACAAGCTTTTGCCGCTGCCCTTTGAGAGCGGTATTCTTTGTGAATAGCGCCTTCTATATCTATACATATATAAAGGGCAGTTGTGTGTATATGTATGTCCGGAGGAAACTTCGAAAATAAAACAATTAATGACAAAGTAAATATATATATACACATTAAATATCACCAGTGCTTGGTTTTTGAGCAAAAATAATAGAGATTTGATTTATATTCGTGATAATAATTAAAAAATAAAATTTAAATGATAACAGCCTGAATTTTTTTTTTTTTCGTTTAATATTTTAGATAGTAGACATTAACATTTCTTTTCAGGGTAGCTGGATCAATGCAAGGTCTATTTTTTACATAAGGATTTAAATGGGGCATCCCACGAGGATTCAACTCAT
>CM042156.1:47087166-47099666 GCA_023376005.1 Doryteuthis pealeii | reverse complement strand
ATGAAACTGGTCCTCTGTGGATCACATCCCTACTTCTACACATAGTCAACGTTTCTCTCACTATAGATTTCACTTCCTCGTCACTAGAATAATGTTTGTCTATCAAAACCTCTTTCATGGGGCCGAAGAAAGGCAAACATTATTCCAGTGACGAGGAAGTGAAATATGTAGTGAAGAAGTGGCTCAAAGAACAGTCAACAGAATTTTACGGGGCAGGGATACATGCTCTCTTTTGAATGTGGAACATTGCTATTGAGAGAAACGGTGACTATGTGGAGAAATAGGGACGTGAACCTCTGAGGACCAGCTTCATTTTGATGTATGATACATGTTCCTGTGTTGGTAATAATACCTGTCCTTAACAAATTGGCATTACTTTTTGACACACCCTCGTATATATATATATACACACACACACACACACACACACACATATATATATATATATATATATATATATATATATAGTGTGTTGTCTAAGTGTCTTCGTATGCTTCTAGTAAGTATATATATTTGAGATTATTCTGGTATATGTATCCGTTTGTGGGAGGTACATATATCAGGTTTGGGCATTTGTATGAAACATAAAAACGAGTTTCTGATATTTATTTCTTGAATGCTTCATACATATACCCAAACCTGATATATGTACCTCCCACAAACGGATACACATACCAAAATAATCTCAAATATATATATATATATATTATATATATATGTGTGTGTGTGTGTGTGTGTGTGTGTATGTGTGTGTGTATCTTTGATGGGATCTCTCGTCGTTCTCGACTTAAAAGTGCCCAACAGTTCAGTTTAAGGTATGAACCGTTAGGCAACCTTGTTTTTTGATGTGAAGGTTTATGTAAGGCCAGACACACTTTTTAGATAAGCTGATACCAGAAGAATGGTGCACCAATGTGCCCCAGATTCTCCAGAACAACAATCCTCAGGTTTTGAATTCAAACTTTATATAAACAAAACAGTCGCGTCTGTTTTGTTATGTACGTGTCCACTTATAACTGAGAAAATGGCATTGAGCACTAGAATTACGCATACACATTAATATGTTTATAATAAAGAAAAGTAAAAATAATAATTTTTGATTTTTTACAGATTAAATTATAAGATGCAATAGTTAAAAATTAATCGATATGTGGAACTCAAAGTTTAAAGTTCTTGACAAGTAAGAAAAAAAAAAGAATTATGTTTCAAAGCACTCAAGAGTTTTGAGTTAAATTTTTAAGATAATATTTTGAATATTAAAAGAAAATTCCTAAAATAAACGAATATCATAATAAATGAATTCTTAGTTTCTTTTATCGTTAGAATTACTTTCTTTTACTCTTCTTTTACCTCTTTATTTCACATTCTGTCTTCTTAAAATTCTTTTTAAACCCAATCATGATCAGGGTATTTCAGACAGTATATATATATATATATATATATATATATATATATATATATGGGGGGGGGTAATTATAAATGACAGTCACTAGCAACAGCTTCATTTTCGGAGATCTTCTGTAGAAGAGATTTTTATCTCGAAATATTAAGAATGTAATATTACAGGTTAACAAACAACACCATAGTTACCTTATTTTTCTTTATACTTGCATTATGAGAGCCTTAAAAACCAACCACCAAACTAATATAAACACAATGCTTTAAGCAAATTATAAAACACACACACACACACACACACACACACACACATATATATATATATATATATATATATATATATATATATATATGAAGATAGGAGGGTTGGAGTCAAATCCGAGAGTATGAGGTGAGGTAAAATCCACTTTATATCATGTTATTCCATTTCAATCAATTTCACCACTAACTCACTTTCTCTTCTATAAACACAAATGTACTTATTTTGCTTTGAATAAAGTCAGACTGAGACTGAGGAAGTTCTTCGCGTCAGAAGGACGAAATATTTCTCTCCTACTTGGACATGTTTGAGTAATTATTATTTGTTCACTCTTCCTTTTACCTCACCCCATATATATATATATATATATATATATATATATATATATATATATATATATATATATATATATATGTTGTGAAGTCCACGTATGCTTCTATGTTCGTATATCTGTTGAGTCTAGTTCTCAGTGTGAATATATTATATTTGTATATATGTTTTATATATACCTATAATATTTATTTTGGGGGATTTTGTGTGAAGCATGGACTGTGAAATGAATAAGAAACTTAGTTGGTGTTTGAGAGTTAAGTTTCATTTTATTTCATTGTACATTTTGGAAGTCCGACCTTCATTTGTCAAGTTTATACATATATATATATATATATATGTGTGTGTGTGTGTGTATGTGTGTGTGTGTGTGTGTGATTTTATATGAAAAAGGTGACTTACCGGTGAAATTGGTCACAATGGTTAGTTGATACAAGTTTCACAATGATAAGACAGCGATATAACAAATATAAAGTGCTTAATACGTGAGTAGAGCAAATCTATTATAATGGTATACACAGGAATAACCTACTCGAGTTTCACCATAAGGATCTTCAGGGTTAAATCCGCCGAATTAATCAAGATATCTTTATTAAGTCGGTGGATTTAACCCTGAAGATCCTTATGGTGAAACTAGAGTAGGTTATTCCTGTGTATACCATTATAATATATATGTGTGTGTGTGTGTGTGTGTGTGTGTATCTCCCCCTCTCTCTCTCTCTCTCTCTTCTCTCTCTCTCTCTCTCTCTCTCTCTCTCTCTTTCTGTGTGTGTGTGTGTGTTCAGTTTCCCGAGAACGGAATCGGCAAAATAAGTTAGGATCCTAATAGAAGCTGTTGTTGTTTCTTTCGCACTCATATCCTTGAGAAAGGCATGGATTGACATTCCTGTGTTCTATCCCCGTGCAAAATATATTGAGAAAATGTCACGTCACCGGTATTTGAATGAGTGAGTGAGTACTTAGGCAATTACTCTAGCACAATTCCTGTCGCCTCTTCGTATTAGTGGATTTAGTATCCGCGCATTCAAGCAGCAGTGGATGGAAGATATTTCTTTTTAATCCCGAAAAGTTTTAAAATGCAAAACTTCGGTCGGGCACTTCACTTTAGTCACACGAATGAAGTGATGTGGAAGTGCGTCCCGGTCTCCTGCCCCAGAAATTGCTACTCGGTGACTACTAAAATAACGTCCCCAGCTATGTCGTCTCGGCGATGTTACTTGAAAGAAAACAACCAACTTAGGGCGTTAAATGTATTTTAGAGGGGGGGGGCTTCTCTTTTTTGATATGAACAAATGGAGATGGGTGGATAGATATATATAAACAAAGTAAAAAAAAGGAACAAATTGAGGTAGATAGATAGATAGATAGATAGATAGATATCCATCTTCATATCTAAACAAGAATTACGACAAATTTCTATGAATAAACAAGAATTGCGACAAATTTCTATAAATAAATTTCTAAACAAATTACGATAAATAAATAAGAATTACGACAAAAAAAAGAGAAGCCCCCCTCTCTAAAATACATTTAACACCCTAAGTTGGTTGTTTTCTTTCAAGTAACACCACCGAGACGACATAGCTGGGGACGTTATCTTAATAATCACCGGGTAGCAATTTCTGAGGCAGGAGACCGGGACGCACTTCCTCATAAATTACCAGATCCTCTTTTCTATACTCGGTGTTTAAGCGTCATTCTTTAATTGTGTTGTGATGTGCTCTTTTTGTTATTTCTCTCAAATTTGGAATGGAACTTCGTTTTTGTCCCCCGTCATATCACAAATATTTAGATCCTCCCTCCCACAGTTTTTGAGCATCATTCTTTAACTATGTGCTCTTTTTGTCTTTTTCCTCCGAAATTTAGAATAAAATTTCCTTTTTATCCTCTGTCTTGTTACAGATATTTAGATTCTGGCATCATTCTTTAATTGTGATGTGTGCTCTCTTAAAAAAAAATGAACCTTCATAAAATAATTTGTGAAAATTTTATTAAAATCTAATAATTAAATACATTTTCGTAGATTTTTTAACGGATATGTTTTTCCCTAAAACTCATCGACTGTAAATTATTACGGTTTTTTTTTTCGTTTGCATATAAAAGGAAATAGTGCTCGTGTTGTAATGATTATCTTCGTAGGAAATGGATACAGCGACTCAAGTTCAAATTCTGGACGAGACTGGCTGAATTTTACATAGCGCTAATACTCTTGAGGAAGGCATGAATCCAACTTGACATACACATACATTTCATACTCTCTAAATCACTCCCTTTACACTCATAGAGAAACTAACATATATAACGAGGAGGTAATCAAGATATATATATATAGAGAGAGAGAGGAGGAAAGTGACAGGCAGAATGTGATTTAGAGAAGGAGCAGTTTTTGACTTAATTGCAAATTACCACTAATTAAAACCAATTAAACGTAGATAATATGGTTGGTTGGTTGGTTGGTTGGTTTAGGTACATCAAATTTGTAATTGGGATAGGTACGAATCCAACTATTCTCCCTCCAGCAATGGGTAAATAGTAGGACGGACTGGGCTCGTTAACCTTGGTTAGGCAACCAGTCTAGGAGAAGGAAAACTGAATTCAAACCAAGAGTGCTCTCTTCTGGTTAGCCAAAACTACTTTGAGTGCTCCTATTCCCAACCCTTCTAGTTGCTTCTCTCTTTAGGATATATATGGAACTATTACCAACTCACGGTTACGAGACTTTAGAATTATTCGTTACGGGTAAGATGTGACACAAGGTTGCATGTATAGCACAGTCTGTTCTCCAATTTACCCATAGCTAGAGGGAGAATAGTTGGATTCGTACATTTCCCAAGGGTATTAGCACTGTTGGATTCGTACCTTTCCCAAGGGTATTAGCACTGTGTGAAATGCAAACAGCCGTGTCTGGGATTTGAATTCGTCTCGGAGAGAAAAGTTAAAGGCGCCTCGTGTGGGGTGATGGTTAGCAAACTAGACTAGTCAAGCCATTACTTGTGAATTCAAGTCTCACTGGGTGCCCCATTTTTAAATATTTAAATGTTTAACACTTGTGCCCTCGGAATGAAAACAATCTACCCAGTGTATTGAATAAAAGGTTCTATTCGAAGTTCAATGATGGCTCCCGAGTTCCACAAGAAGGTTCCCAAGCTCGAAGACCGGAGGGCCCATCGGTCGAAACGTTGCGTATATAACTATAAGGATTGGGCCAACAGTCCGTAAAATCCAAATAATATAAATTAAATTGATTTTAATTTCATCAGGTGAGATGAAAGTAAAATTCACCCTTATTTTGCATTTAGTCATTAAGGTAAAACTTGATTTATTTACTATTTATCTGAATTTCTGAATTTTGTCCAATTGGACACATAGCATAGAGGATAAAGGTGTTGGATTGAGATAGTTAAAATAATAAACACAGCTTAACACCTGAATCCCAGCTATGGTTTGTGGAATGAGAACATGATAACCACGTGAATTGAATAAAGGTTTGGGTTCAAAGGTCCGTGATGGCTCCCGATTCCGACAAGAAAGTTCCCGAGTTCGAAAAGAAGGTTCCCGATTCCTACAAGAAATACCCGAAGAAAGCCGGAGGGCACATCGGCCGAAACGTTGTACAGATAACAATGATGATGAGGACAATAGTCCGAATAATCCAAATAATACTAGTTGATTTATTTACTTCTATATTTTAGCCCCAGTTAAAAACTGTCGATCAATTTTTTTAAGTATATGTGAACAAATAGCTGTCAATCATTTTTGTTTGGGATTTCGTCGAATAAGATGGGACGGGGTGTAGTTCGCTTGGAGACGAAGGGCGGGAGTGTTGCGAGTTAAAGTACAGAGAGATGACTCCCGCATCTCCTCCTCCTCCTCCTCCTCCTCCTCCTCCTCCTTCTTTCTCACCCCCTCAACTCCCATCCCCGACCATACCTGCCAGGTTCGTGCGCCGATAGCAACCTCCTTCGCCGTTATCAGGCAATGATCTTGTAGTCAACACGAATCCCCCTCCCGGGGAGCGGGGAGCGACGACATTACTCATAACAACTCTATTTTAAATACATTCATTGCATGACAGATATCTTTCTAAATATACAAGTAGGGATAGTCACTGTTGCCCCGCGTATTTTTCATAAGAAAACAAATTTCGGCATATTCAAAATTAAAATAGAAATGGCATCCTGGTCTCCGCCCTTGTCGCGTGTAGATTTCGTTTTGGCGAAATAATATTTATTCCTGAAGAATCTATATCGGAACATGTCAATTTGATCATCTATATTGTCTTTCTTTTCTCATACTATCGGATCTTATTTCAACCCTTACACCCTCCCCCATATATATATATATATATATATATATATATATATATATATATAAGGTGTGTCAAAAAAGTATCGAAATTGAAGCTGTATTTACCAAGATAGCAATGAACAATGAATGGAACGTTAATTTTTTTCAGAATACAAGGTGTGTCAAAAAGTACAAAAAATCTCGATACTTTCTGACATACCTTGTGTGTGTGTGTGTGTGTGTGTGTGTGTGTGTGTGTGTGTAGTTGTTTAGTATTAGAGAATTGAAAATAAAGTGCTCGAATATGGTAGTAAGAGCTGTATTTATTTGTTATAGAGTACATTACACTTAAGTGGTGATTGTTACCATGGGTTTCAAAGCAGTGTACTGGACCCATATTATCAAGACAACGCGCCTGTAAAATACGTTTGACAGGCCCGTTGTCTTGAAAATATGGGTCCAGTACGTTGCTTTGAAACCAATGCTAACATTCGGCCCTTAGGTGAATAGTAGTCTATTATATATATATATATATATATATATATATATATATATATATATATAGTGCAATTCACTTAAGAGGTAATTATTGTGTCTAGCCACACTGAAGAGACGCGAAACGTCGAAACACGGTGTCTGTGGATTACTTATATGCTCTTAAAACCCGGTAGAGCTCTCTAGGGGTGATTTAAATTAACTTTCACTGTCAGCATAAAGCAATGATCGTCTGTTTACAAACTGGATCTCTCTGTTGATCGTAAAATATAATAAACGAATGTATGTATTTAACAGTTTATACACCACCCCCTTTACGGCAGCTGTCAAAAAGCCGAGAGGTTAACGAATCGGGCGGACAAAATGTCAGTCGGGTTTCGCTCCTGGTCAGAGGTAGTTGTTGTGTCTAGCCACACTGAAGAGACGTGAAATGTCGAAACACGGTGTCTGTGGATGACCTTATATATATAATGTTTTATCTTTATATACTAATATGCTTGTATATCTGTGTGTCACGTCCTGTCGTCACCACGCACAATTAAAGGACAATTCCGTTTTGATTGTAAGGAAATAAATGGAAGAAAAGAGGGGCAAACATAGAGAGGTAGAAATGTGGAGAGAAGGGGACAGAGCGCGGAAGCGATAACGCTAAATCATCGTATCGACTGTTTTAATGGAATGGAAAGAAGGAAGGAAAGAACAGAGAAAAATAATATAAAACAGGAATGCATGTATTCCAATGTTACGCCCTGTCGTCACCTTAGGTAAATAATGTATCATTCCATTTGGATTCTGAGGAAGGAAAGCAAAAAAGAACATGCTACATATAAAAAGAAAGAAAGAAAGAAAGACTGGAAAGATAGAGATCTTGAACGTGGAAACATTAATCAGTCACGTATCGTCTGCTTCAATGGAATGAGAATGAGAAATATTGAAGGGGGCGAAAAAATAAATGAAATAAAGAGAGAGAATGATAGTTAAATCAATATTATTATACTTTTTACATATTGAACTATTGCAATAGCCCTTTAGTATACATACCAAACGTTGTAATAGTGGTATATCCACGTGTCCCACGAGTAGTAAGTTGTTGTAATGGGAATATTCCACACTCACTCTCACCCATGTGGTCTGACTAGATATATAGTGAGCATGGCATTATGCTGGGCTGGTTTCGAGGATTAGTAGCGTACCTCACTATTCCTTGTCTGTATCTTAAAATCTACGAACGTGTTGACTGTTTTTCCACTCGACTACAACCCTGTCTGATTGTATCCCTTTTAAGGACACAACATAAATATTAACCCAACTCGTTCGTCGCCGGTATGATGTGACACAAGGTCGCAAGTATGAGGCATACTTGCGACCTTCAGCAAGAATCCAATTCACTAATCAGTTGTAATGGATCTTCCATACAAACTTGATAACCATTACACCACGTTGGGAACCATAGTTACCGCTTCATAAGCTTCATAATTCTAAATTGCTACTGACTCTTCTATACGTCTAGATTCCATTATAAAAGATGAAGGCATTCATCACTTTATTACATAATTTGCTCAGATGTGCACACAACTACATTTTAATTGTTTCAACGTGTCAAGTCGATGAATCTCATGCTCTACCAATTGATCGAGTTGGGAAAAGTCTCACGTATTCACATAACATAAACTACTAAAAAAACGAGTCTACATTCTATTTAAACCACAAAAATATAGGAAAAATGTTTCAGAAACCTTTGAAATGATGATAGAAGGTTGTAAATATGATGCAATGAGCCATGTCAGAATCTTTGCCTCGTATCACCGCATCAAGGATATCAGTTGCAAGTGAATTGCGTTCAAGTGAGGCCTTCTATCTGCAGAAATGCTAAAACAATTGAGAAAGTGCACAGTCTGGTGAAGAATAACAGAAGCTGATATATCTGAGAACCTCGTGATGAGCTGGGCATTTATTTTGGGGTCAAATCAAGCAATTGTTGCAGAAGATTTAGGTTTGGTTTGGTTTGTTTTACGGCATATCAACCTCCATGGCTCATTTAATGCCGACAAACTTTTGAAATAAATTCAATCTTAATGGAGACATTTTTTTATAGACACATTTTTCTATTTAACCCATAGATGGGACCATAACAGGTACTACTACTCCGGCTCAGAGTAGACCAGGAGCAATGGTGATATTTAATGTGTATATTTGTTGTCAATTGTTTATTTTCGGAGTTTCCCCGGACATACATACACACAAACTGCCCTTTATATATGTATAGATTTATTCATTCTACACGCGACTCAAGCAGAGAAATTCTCGTAAAAGTGCAAATATGTCACCTGAGTTCAATAAAAAAAATAGCTCAGCAAGCTCAGACACAAATCAAAGATCAGCATGCTATTATTTAAAAAAAATCATTTTCAAAACCAACAAGGTCATTATGTGGGGTGGTGGTGGTGTCTTTTATTGGAGATAAGCCCATATAGCTATATTTGGCTCATCCTTCTTTGGGACATAAACAGAAAAAACAATTTCCGCCTTATTCATATAAGGTTTTTAATTTTCTTAGAAAGTCCAGCAAAACTGCCAAAACAAATATGGGCAAAATATAGTTCACTATGAAAATCCTCCTAATGTGTTAAATTGAAACCAAACATTATCTATCATAAATTTTGCGCACTTCCATGTTATTGTGCGTTGTAAAAGGTCAGGAATTTGTTCCACGTAAAAAATTATGCTCAACTGTTTCAGGGAAAAAAAAAACAAGATTGTGCAAGTGCAACTCCAAAACTATTTGCGTTCGATTTCTTCTTGTTTCTTAAACTGAAAATTTATCTAAAAATCAGATATTTAAAAAGTTACAGGATATCAAAAGAAAAAGGATACCTCATCTTCACGCCATATAAAATTAACTTTCAGAAATGCTTCGACCAAGGAAATAACTCACTGGATTAAGTGCGTTGAATCACATGGGAACTATCTTGAAGAAAATGAATGCTTCCGACTTGGTAACTACAGTTTCAATCCCCATACCCTTAAAACACACACTCACACACATATATATATATATACACATGTGTACGTGTGTGTGTTTCACCTCCCGTTGTGCCACATTTAATCTGAGCTTAGTAAATAATAACTATGTGTGTGTTCGCCCGTCAGGTGCGAGTACATACGTGTGCATGCATGCATGTATATATTATATATATATATATATATATATATATATATACATGCAGGCACACGCATATATATATATATATAATATATATATATTATATAAAAATAATCACTAAACTCGGTGAATACGGCGTGTTACATGCGGAACACAGAACAGCTGTTTAGACCTCTATTAGGTCTCATCAGTAGTGTATACTGTGATCTCCCCCTACAGAGATCGAACCGGAGACCCCAGAATGCTCTAAGCCACACCACGAAACTCGCCAAATCAACTTGTCAATGATAAAGGCACCACTACTATAACCTTGTGGCCTATAGCTGCATCCACAACCAAAATGTAGAAAGATACATAGAGAGTAATTGATATGATTAAATAATCACGACAAGGTATTCGCCGAGTTTGCTTGTCGTGATTATTTAATTCTATCAATTTCTCTCAATATATATATATATATATATATATATATATATATATATATATATATTATACTGCGTTTCGAATTATTAACGAGGTGACATTTTTTTCATTTTGTACAAAAAATACCGATTGGAATTTAATGGATTTTTCACAGTATAATGGAAATAGGTGTATGCGTAGGCTGTATAAAAACTGTATTGTTCTGCGCAACAGAAACAGTGGCCATTTGCATATAAACACGATATAGAAGTGTCCCAGACATTAAACAGGTGTCGTTATACTCGTGCAATTATGGGTCGCTAATGTGACTTGACACCTTCTAAGAAAGATATCATAACATCTGAACTTTCCAAAGGCAAGTCTACATTAGAAATATCCAAAATGATTGGAAGATATCACCAAACTGTGAAAGATTTGTTGCAGCTTATACGAAGGTACGTAAGAGGGCCGATAAGGGTCACTCGAGGGTTGTTTCCCGACGTTCTTTGTCACGAATGAAACGTGAAGTTGTAAATAACCCAGGCCTGACGAGTGGAGCATTCTTCAGAAGCATTGGAGAAGCAACAGTGCCCAGAAGTACTCGCTGTTGTCATCTAAAAAAGGTCGGGGCATCAGTGAGACCAGTGACAAAGCCTCGACTCGACTGACAAAAATACACATACAAATACGTTTGAAATGGGCAAAGGAGAACATGAAGGTCGATTTCTCAAAAGTACTGTTCACAGATGAAACTCGTGCAACACTTGATGGCCCTGATGGCTGGAGCAAAGGTTGGGTCGTAAATGGATGATATCAACATCACAGCTTTAGACGCAACAAGGAGGAGGAGGTATTATGATTTGTTCTGGTATTCTTGGAAGTATCATGGTTGGCCCGTGGAGAATACCTGACGGTACGAAAATAACCTCAGATGCTTATAAAGCCTTCCTCAAGAGGCACTGGAATCTTGGCTAAAAAGGCTTCTGTGGACCTCGGCAGATGAACTGGCCGGCCAATTCTCCAGACTTAAACCCAATTGAAAACTTGTGGAGCATTCTGAAGCGACGTATTTATGAGAATGACACCAATTTAGAAGCAAAGATGACTTGTGGCAGGAAATAGTTGATGTATCACGTGAAATTACATCAGAGGAGAGACAGAAATTGACATGTTCGATGGACCAGCGCATTTTCCAAGTCATTTTTTAAAAAAGGATCACATATCTCATATTAACTAACTTCACTCTCATTTTTTAATTCCTTTTACTTTTTTATTTCAATTTAATTTTATCTTAGTTACTGTATGTATCCAGAAAATCTATAAATGAAACAACAAAGATATTATCATTCTTTTTTACCGGATTTTATTACTCCTCGCTAATAATTTGACACATGAATAATTTAAGTAAATTAGGTAATGACCGTAACTTCTGTTCTTTTTTATGGAGTATGTGTATATACAGGTTTTTATTATTCTCTGATAATTTCGTTAAATTCCAATCAGTAGTTTGTGGATAGGGAGAAAAGTGTCACTTCTTTAATAATTTGAACGCAGAGTAATATATATATATATATATATATATATATATATATAATATTATATATATAATATATATAAGATCATTGAGATAAATTGATATAATTAAATATACATTATTATGGACTCTCTCGTCGATTTCGACGCATGAGGCTTTCACACACACAATGAACACCCACACAGTGATTTGTTTATAGTGGTGAAGGCTTGTGCTGGACCATCCACACTTTTTGGCACAGTCGATAGGAAAGAATTGGTGCATCAAGGGTTGCCACAAACCCAATCAACGACCGACCTCAGGAATTTTAATTCAGAGTTATTCCTCTCCTAGACTGGTTACCTAACCAAGGCTGAAAGAGCCCAGTCTGCCCTACTATTTAACCCAGCTGGAGGGAGAATATATGGATTCATACCCCAATATATATATATATATATATTATTATATATATATATTATGCGTGTTTGTGTGCGTGTTTTATCATCATCATCCATCATCATCATCATCATCATCATCAGTCAGTGAGCGCAAGCTTCCATGACTTTTTCGCTAACCGTCCCTATCGGTCATCGCCCTGGCAGTCTTCCCGAACCCACGAGCTGATTAATGTGGGTCTTCTAGCAAATCTCTCC
>CM042156.1:47053158-47087066 GCA_023376005.1 Doryteuthis pealeii | reverse complement strand
CCCACGGAGACTTCAAAAAATGGCTAACCGCTTGATTCAAAGTGAAGCAAGGGAGGTTATTCTATCCTTTACTTGCTAGGAAATTTGACAATAAAGGTGAATTACCAGATCTGTTAAAATTAGTATCACATATCTGGTAGATAAGATTGTCGACGGGAAAAAATTTTCCAAGTAAATCTGGTATTTTTGAAAGCTAGGGTACCTCTTTGGAATTTGAAACTCCTCTTTCGGACTCACAGGCCGAAAATTTTTTTGGGAGGAAGTAGCAAACCATATCTATAGAAATACTTGATGTCATGACGGTACTTGAAAGAAATTTTAATACCCCTGAGCTATTATTGTTTACAAGATTATTATTAGTTAACTTGTCCCAATATAATTGTGCAAAACAAATAACTATTATACACAAAATAATACGTTAAACCATATAATAATTATTATTAGATAAAACACTTAAACAATACAGCTGCTTCAAACTATTTGTAATAAGATAGAATACGTGCATATGATAAAAGAATATTCAAAAATCTGTTGAGAAACAATACCCACAAAATGTAATATGAACTTCAATTAACTCGTTCGCTGAACCTCTTGGCATAAAAATCCCTGTTACAGTTTTAACATGCCGTTAAAATCAATCAATCAACAATTGAAGTAGATTATTATCTATTTATTATATATTTTGGACTGACATAGTAAACAAGTCGAACTCCTGTCATGCTACTACGTTCACTTCAGATAATACTCCTGGGAAGGTATGCTCCTCATCCTCTCATCGATGATTAAGTACCAATTAACTGTTCTTCTAATCGATATTAGGGCGGGTAGCTCAGTCGTTAGAGCGTTCGTAACCACAG
This sequence comes from Doryteuthis pealeii, assembly GCA_023376005.1. Lineage (NCBI taxonomy): Eukaryota > Metazoa > Mollusca > Cephalopoda > Myopsida > Loliginidae > Doryteuthis > Doryteuthis pealeii. Next base: position 47,086,209 of record CM042156.1, on the reverse strand, counting down.
TCCTAGTTCGATACCCGTCCTCGCCAACTCAGTTTATGAGTACACAGGGATCTTCGGTAAAGTAAGGAGATGATGTTATGTGTGGCGCTCCACTCAGACGTAAAATAAATCTCCTTGCTATCGCTAGTGAAAAGCGATAGACTCCCTGCTGCCATGGCTATCCGACTTTAGGCCGCCCCCGTCGACTTACTTTACATGACATAGTAAACAAGTCGAACTCCTGTCACGCTACTTACGTTCACTTTCTGACTAATACTCCTGGGAAAGTAGAACCCCATCTCTCATTTATGAGTAAGTATACAATACTTTTCTTCTTATATTAATATATAAAATAAACCATGGAAGTTATAGTCATAACAAAGAAACTAAATCAAACTTATTTAATTTATTGCAAAAAACAGGGAAATATCAAATATTTTGCCCAGCAATAAATTAAGTTTTGATCGAGATGTATATATACCAGAACTATAAAGTAAGAAAAATAAGAAGTAGCAGTTAATTCCCTTCTCCCAAACTGAATAAGACCTGCTTGTCGCCCACCCATACTCTAATCATCAGACATACTTCTACCGGTGGCCTATGTGGATAATACCATTAAGGTTGGTTAACGAAACAGAGCCCCTTTCACAGTAAAATCCTTAACAGATGCTTCAAGAGACGCCATGCTTTTATCGGGGGTTTTCGGCTGGTGAGAGCAGAAACTAAATTGTTCGGAAGGCCCCCAATCGCTGCCTACCCTAATCACGCCTCGGGTTACTCCCTGAACATGATACCCTCAACCTGTATTGGCACTCATAAATTACAACGGGTATCACAGTCAACAACGTTTGTTACAAGAGCCCACTGATACGTAACGTTTCATAACGATGTTGTTTTGTTCACTATTTATGATGTTAATGAAGAAACTATGACTTAAAAGAGTAGAGTTCTATTAATACGTGAGAAAGAGGAGATTATAGAGATACTCATACGTTGCACTCAGGAGCATTCGAACCAGTTGAGACTTTTAAAATGGTGGCTCTTCTTGACGTAAAAAAAAAAAAACTCTCATGACAGACTCTTACCTACCGTCCCACTAGATCCACCAATTTACTTAAGTGCACTTAAGCAACAGAGGTACTGTAATCAATCTGAGTCTTTGTTTATGAAAAATAAAGTTGATCGGCATTAAATGGCCCGGAAGAGGTTGAATGCCGTAAGCAAACGACAAAACATATATAAAGCACACACACAAGCACATACATATGAACACAACACAACACACACACACACCAACACAATATAAGTTAATTTTGGTGATCTACAGGTATATATATATATATATTATTATATATATATATATAATAAAATATAATGGTTATATGACAAGGTTAATTCGCAGGGATTCTCGTTGCTGTATCGTGGCTGAACAGTATAGTGTTAAACTATCCTGCTAGGTCCGGTTTCGATTCCTTCGGAGGGAGTCTTATATAATCGCTGATGAGATAAAATTGAACAGTCTGTACGAATCTACACACCGATTAATGCTTCGAATTCGACTTTCATATTATCTCTTTAATTATCGAATATGCTTATTCGCATTGTAGTGCCTTCAAGCAAAATATTAATATATATATATATATATATACCTAGTCCACAAGTCACCAAAAATTAACAGCAATGAGCTGTTCAATACTTAATTGTGGCCACTAAACAAACTGCAGGTACTGTAAGCCAACCCATTTCCTTTGTTTATCAAATTACATGATTCGGCAATAAATGGCCAGAAAATGAGATATACCGTAGAACAAAACAAGCAACCTACAGACTCCTTCGTGGTGCAGAATTTGCAGCTGCAAACCCTCTAAAATTTAACGATCCAAATCTCATTAGATCTCTATGGTCTTGTACCAAACATGGTAACAAGCACAAAAATATTGTGATGATAATTATTCATCCTCTGATCTGTTCGATTGGTATAAGACATCTATCCAACAATGTTATCCTATATACTAGGCGTCCCATCCTGATGAAACGTGTTAGCAAGCTACTCTCGCTGATCCTCTATTGAATGCGAGTTGATCTTGCTGGATGCCCCATAACTTTGACCTTGTGCCTACTTCGACCGTGGAACGAGTGCAGTAAATGCCTATTCTGGTTCTATCATAGAAAACAGCATTTATCACCTCTCCGCGGCGAGCAGATGTTTGCAAGGGTTATTTTGCGGAGTCAAAACTGGTTTGAATCAGAAGTTTTCCTTATCTAAATGGTTGCCTAACCAAGGCTAAATAGATATAATTGGTTAACCCTATATATTTATTAGCATTCTTATTGGAAAATGAGGGTAAAAAGTAGTTAACCCCACCCCGCGACAAAAGAAGGGTTTTAGATTTATGAACCTCGGTCTTTGCTGGTCTCCACGCATTTTCTTTCGCATTTAAAAAATGTGCGTTCTGTCTTTGTACTAACAACATACAGACATACAGTGACAACATACAAATCTTTCAGCATAGACGAGAATCGATTTAAGATAATCAATTCTGTATAGCTTAGAGAATCATTTCTATTACTTATTTACTGTAGAGAGATATGACCCCCTTTTTAAGTTTCTACCCCCTCCCACCAAAAAAAGGTGGGTTGTCCTTGGCGTTATATTACAAAACTGCATCTGGTAGAAAGTCCAGTTCGAAGATCTGTGGTGTGTGAATCATCCCATAATGAGATAGGGACGATGAGAGAGGTGGTCATGATTATCCTGCTAACAGCGCGACATGATGATGTGATCATTGACACTCTCCCCGATGTAGTCCCTGTTACATACAATCTATGGGTCTAATAGATCGTTTCACTCATGGATGGGACTGAATAGGCGGATGAAGTGAGAGACCCCAAAGGTGATTCTATGTATAACACTACACTCGAATTCAAACCTGTTTAAACTCTGCTTATAAGAAATTGATCTTGCGTCACAAAAAAAATGAAGACGCGCGTCGTAGAAAGACAAACAATCAGTCAATTCGGACGAAGCGTTTGCAATTCACATAGCGCTAAATACCCTTGAGAAAGGTGTGAATCCAACTATCTCCCCCAGCTATGGTAATGGAAGCAGACAGGGCTCTTTAACCTTGTTGGACAACAGCCTTGGGAGCTCTCAAATTATCACACAAACCATCCATTAGACGACAAACATGCTGACACTGCTGAAAGCAAGAACAAACCAATAAGTATGTTCTCTTGTAGACACCTACACATGACACACCACTGTAGGCTGAACAGCAAAAGCTACATCAATTAGCTCTGTGCGGATTTGAAGCCGCTTGAAAAACCTGCATGAGCAGGCCGTAGGACGGTTGGAGAGAGAGAGAAGAGAAGAGAGAGAAGAGAAGAAGAGAGAGAGAAAGAGAGAGAGAGAAGAGGAGAGAGTATCCTGCGTCTGCGTGAATGATACTGGTGATAGAAGAAGGGAAAATCTCCCACTTTCTGATGAAGTCACATGTCACCGGATAATCAAGAAAACGAAGGGAAGTATTTTGAAAATCCCATTGACCACATCAAAATTTGTCTGTGAGAACAAAAATGAATTTGAGAAAGAGTCCCTTCGTTGAGAGAGGCGAGAAAACTGCATGAAAGGATCCTGCATCTGGCTTGGTTTAATTTCTTGTTTACGGCATTGAAAACCCATGAAGGTGTATATGCGTTAAACAAAGAAACTAACCCAAACCAGATTCCTACTAACTGGTTAGTTTTAGTTCTTTTTTTAGCGGCATATCAACCTTCATGGGTTTTCATGCCAAATATATCTATGAATCTATAGATATATATCTATGAAGGATGAGATGAGTCATACCATTTCCCCAAAGTATTATGGCAAGCCCACCCCTTTGATCATATGGCTAGAGCGGTGCTGCGGGTCTACATGTCCTGAATTGACGATTAAACTCTATTCTATGTTGAGCCAGTTTTGGAGGTTTGGGGAATGTGGAGAAACCCCTTCATCACCATGGCTTCCCTGTCCCACTCTGACCCGGATGTAGACTGTTAGGGTCCCATCTATGGGTTAAATAGAAAAACTGTATTTATAAAATATTTAATCCATTTAAGAATTGACTTTATTTCAAAACTTATCCATTAAATGACCAATAGGTTAATATGCCGTAAAACAAACCAACCCAAACCAAAGATTAGCCGTAAGGGAACATAATAGTGCAACTGGAGTTCGAACTCGCTTACTACAAGTCGCAGGGCATCACGTAGCCACTGTGCCGCAGGAATCAACGACGTAAAAGCAGATAATTCATCCGTGGTGATTTTAAAGCCAAGTCACGTTAAAGGCAGCTGTACTCCTCGCTACATTGAAAAGTTTAAGCACGAAAGAGCCTGTTCGAATTGAGATTTATGACCACTTAGGAAAGAGCTACCAAACCATCTAAAGAGTTGTAGTGTACCAGACCCAGTAAAGATTAGTAGATTTAGAAACCTCATGGACATTCCACGTATTTATTCAGAATTCATGCACTTGGCACATTGTTTTTATGTTTATAAACTCTAGCCAAATTAATTACCCCTTTGTTGGCGACGCTTTACAACACTCCACGTTAATATATATATATATATAATATATATATATATATATATATATATTATAATTAATATACCAACTTATTGGTAAATCCTCGCGGTGAGAAAAAAAAACAGCAAAATATGATTAAAATATACTACAAAACATCCACGGGGATAGAAAAATATTGGAAAAAGAAAAGCCAAGATAATCGTACCAACAAAAAATATTCTATTGTAAACATTTCCTGGCCAAAAGAAAAACAATTATAGCATAATATATATATATATATATATAATATATATATATAATATATATATATATTCATTAAAAAAACCCCAGGAGACTAAGCTAATAAGCTAAAAATGTCTCAATACCTAAGTAGCTGAAATAATAAAGATAAATGTTAAGTCAGATAACCTACTTAAAGTTTCGCTTAATGCTCTTCAGGCTAAGATCTTAAGGAAAACTTTTAGTAGTCGTTGATTATAGATTAAAATATAATATATATTATATATAATATATAATATAAATATATAAGGTAGGAATATCCAACTGACGGTATTAGGAAATCTATTTGAGATCTCAATATCTAACATCCACAATGCATGGTCATATTCATGCAAACTTATAGATTTCTACAAGGAATTACAAATCACGAAGAGAGCACAATATTTAATAACTAAATAAATTAACTATCTACAGAGCAATATTTTATTTAGGTATTATGTAATAAGCTATCTTGATTAAGACGATGCTCATATTGAGTCTAGTCGAAATAAATCTATAATAGCCAATGACGGTTCGTTAAGTTTTTCTTCTTTGAAATATATATATTATATATAATATATAATATATATAATATATATATATAATGAAGGACAGCAAATAAGAAAAGTTATGCATAGAATGAGAGCTCAATTGCTATAATAGCAGAGCAGGATTAAAACGTAAAATATAAAATAGGATACTATATTACCGTGACTCAAGTTTCATGTGCATAATACAATCCTCAGGTGGGAGAATAGTAAAAAGTGGTAAGTCAAGCGTTTACATCCTCTGAATATTTTTTTTATATTTGCTACACACACACACACACACACACACACAATATATATATATATATATATATATACATGTCTGTGTGTTTGTGTGTGCGCGCTCGCGTGTGTGTGAGTATAATAAATATTTTTTTTAAATATTCAGAAGATGTATTTATTTATAAATGATAGTATGCCAACGTTTAACGTTTCGTTTTTTTTCATCAAACCATCTTCAGGTGATGTTAAGAAGCGACGTTATGATGTATCATCAAAATTACGCTGAATATATATCGTTTTAACTTATTGTGCGGAAGGGTTGGGTAAATACTCACATGAAAATACGTCCAATGCTTATAAAACCACAACAATTATATTTTAGGGATATTTTATTCAGTATCTATTTATGGTAGATTATTTCTTCTCTAATTGGATTTGGCAGTTTCGTTGTAATTAATATTTAAATTTCGGCAGTCAAATAATTGGAAGTACAATGAGAAACACTGATTTTAAATAATTTAAAAGATTTTTCGTTATATACTACAGTCTTTGCCCAGCTACGCCCTCCGTCGTACGATGGGTCGAAAATTATAATGAGGAAGGCAGTCAAGCGTTGTCGACCGACATCCCATTTCCTTCCTGCTAATTCAAAATTTGTTCAAACTCGCGGGAGCAAAAGAAATCTGGCCAAGATTCGACTGAAGAATAGCCGGATGCAATAAATAAACGAATAAATAAAAAAATAGATAAAAATCGAAGAACCATTATTAGAGAAACCAGCAGATCTATTAGCGAACGGAGACGGTAATGCCTTTATCAGTACCAGAGAGATGTTATGGAATGGCGTCCACCACTACCTATCGAATGAGGCGAACTTTGCTTGAGTGTTGACAGGTGTGGTCAAAGATCAAATTTTCTGCCCTAGAAACTTAAACTTGTGAGAAGTCACGCGATGAAAATAGCGATTAAGAAAGGAAGAGATGAATTCTAGATGTCAATGGAACAGATGTATACTTTGGGGGCTTAAGCGAGACCCTACATAGGGGGGGTTACGATCTTCCATAGACTGAATTCTATTTATGCCTTTCCATTCATCTCACATTTCAAATGTCTCGTTGCACAGCACCTTCTTTACCAGCACTAAATCGTATATGTATATACTGGCATCAAATTCTAATATTTATATAGCGCTTCTTCAAACTCACGCTGAATCGTATACGTTGCTGTATACTGCGGGTATCTAACTCTAGACGATATATGTAGTGGTCGCTTAATGAAATCACAAGCATGCTGTATGTAGTAGGAGATTGACTTTTTATTTCTTCTCGGCTGCACGTGTGGCGGCGAGCTTGACAATGTGAATCTTGCCCAAGGGTTGACAATGCGTTGGTGAGGTGGAGGGGGCTGGTGACGTCTCACCGCCTTGTCGCGGCGTGCGTGACCGCGTCGGTCACTCCGTCTCTTTGCCGTCCGCTGTCTCTCACGGGTCTGTTCACTACTGCCTGTCTTTTAATATATCTCAAACGCCTACGCGTTTTCTTTGTTCGCTCCCACCAGGAAAAAGTCCTTTGTCACCTTTGTCGTCCCCCCTCTGTTTAATTCAACCGGAAATTTCTATTTCCGTTACAATATACAACAGTCTCCATTCAGCAAGCCCTCTGCAATGTCTTTTTTTTCATTTCCTCTTCATCCCTCCCTTTTATATGTAATATTATTTATATCCTTTCACCTTTTTTTCCTCCAATTTTCTTACATCCTAGATCTCCTTCACATTCTATTTCCTTCCTCCTCTCCATCACTTTTCCTGGTTTTTATTAATACTTCACATGTAGATTTTCTTGATAAGAAAGTGTAACATAATCCAGCTATAAGAATTAGAGACTAGGAAGATACACACTCTAATCATGCAAGCGCTTGTGTGTAATGGTTATCGTCGTAGGAAATGACTGGTGACCCGAGTTCAAAATTCTGAGCAAATTACGAATATACCTCTTACTGTTGTAATTCCATTGTGGTTAAAGGCGAGCCACTTCTGATCTCACCTCTCTGTAACATTGCTCTTTTCACGTAACGCTAATACCATGTGAAAGTATGTATGGACTATCTCACTTCACTTATCGGTAAATAGTAGGGCAGACTATGCTATTTAACCTTGGAATGGCAAACAGTCTATGTAAGGAAACCACTGAATTCAAACCTCCTGAATATCTTCCTGTTCATGAACAGTTCAAAAAAATTTGTAACATCCAAAATAAATGTGTTTTTTACTTTATTATTAACAACGTATTTATTTGATTTTCATACCTTCTTTTTCGTCACTCATGCGTTTCTTCGATCGACCCTAGAAGACCAGCAATTTAACAGAGAGGTGAGATCAAGTATTGTCGATAAGCACAATGTTATTGCAAAGTAGGATAAATTCTAACTTTAAAATATATAATATATATAGTAATATATATATATAGATATACTATTCTTTTGTCACACATACGATATTGATAATTATCTTTGAGATTTACGAACGTATTCCCGAACTATTGACATTACAAAAAAAACCAATTAGAATAACCTGTTAACATATATAATATATATATAAATATATATATCTTTCTTTCTCTCTGCTCTTCTCTATAATATATATATATATATATATATATATGTGTGTTTGGTGTGTGTGTGTGTTATTATGTGTTGTGTGTGTGTGTGTTTAAGGTAGCAAAGACATAAGTAACGGCGTTGGGTAACGTCGTCTCTCATCTATGGTGATTTCAAAACATCAAGGCAACGTTTAAAAATATCATAGCGAGAAACGGATTGTTAACAAACGCCGTGACTTTGTCTTGCTACCCTAACTTAAAATAATATATGATAAGAATATATATATTTGATATAGATATTGGAGCTCTCTTACTTATAGCTACTAAAGGAAATAACTCCGATAATTACAAATGATAATGAATTTTCATATCGCTTCTATTCATTGGACTATTGTATTAATGATCAACTCTTGATAATTACGTCCCCTCTCTTCAAAAATTTATATATTATATTATGTTCTTTATTCAATAATATTTAAGTTATCAAACTAAGTTTCCATTTTAAAATTGTTTTTATCTTTTTACTCCTTTATAAAATGATGATTTTATTACTTATGTACATATTCTCTGACATGAATGTTTAACTCCCACTCCTAGAAATATATTAAATTGCCTCCAAATAACTAGTTCTTATCCGTTTAAATCCACAATGTGGATAATACTGCGAAATAATTTTACATGGCATAAAATGTATGGATAATTTCATACTGGTCTTAACAAAACCGAGTTTAATAAATAAAATAGTGTTATTGCATTTGGAATATTATTTTAATTCTCAAACTATTAAAAGCAATCCTATATATAATATATGTAGAATAATAAAAAAGAATGTATCTTTTAAATACGTCTTATTTAGTTTGATTTAGTTATTCTAATTAATTATAATATCCTTATTACACCTTAATACTTTGCCCAAGAGCAATATTTTTGCAGTATATTCAACGTTACCTCGTTCGTCTTCTCTGTGTTCTCTTGGTGTTGAGGAAAGTATCATGTTATATTATGTCATTTTGATCATCATCAAACGCTCACGAGACGCGTAAAATATAAGCGTACTTTCATCACAGAAGAGCTAAGACATAGTGTGACAGTTTAGGCGTTAAAAAGTATAACATAATACCACTCTAGACACAGAATACATACATACTGATGCACATACCAGGCACACTGCGTATTATACTCATACATGCAAACACAGACACAGACCAGACACCACACACACACACACACACACACACACACACACAGCATATATATACTATATATATAATATAATATATATATATATATATATAGTGTAAAGTTTGTTATTTTGCAGCAAGATTTAGGCATGTGCTATGAACAACACGGTATCTTTCTTCATTTTTTGATTTAGATTTTTCATTCGTCTGACGATCTTTTGGTTGGATCCAATTGGTATAGACATGCATACTATTTCCCGAGCGCTTCGACTGTTTCGTTAGTCGTCTCACGGGGTATTAAGTGGTAGTTCGTTTATCTATGTTTTAAATTTGAGAGTCATTATTAATAGCTTTAAAGCGGATACAAACATATAATACTTTAATAACTAACACACTTAACCTTACATCCCTTCTAAAAAAATAAAAAAATAAATGTACTTCCAAATTAATAAAACATAGATAAACGAACTAAAAAAAATAACTAAAAACCAATTATATACCCATGATACGATGACGACATCAAAGCGCCGGGATAACAGTATGGAAATATTATATACCAATTAGTCCAAACCAAAAAGATTGCAGAAGACTGGAAAAAATCCAAATCCAAAGAGTACCGTTTATTCAATAGCACGGCAATATATATATATTATATTATAATTAGATAATCAGCTCACTGATGAGGGGAAACCCCGAAACGCGCGTCTGCAGATTACTTTATATACGCTTCCCAATTTCAGTTGAGCACTCTGTTAGAAGGGACTAATTGCGAAAATCACCCTTCGCGAAATGCTAGTCCCACTTGTTACAAGTAAGACCTTGTGAGTTATTTCGGTTAGGAAATATAGCGATTATTCTGCCTTCTGTTCTAGGCAGCTGCTTGTGACCCCATCGTGTAAGACTTGACGAGCGAAAGTTCGTTCGGTCTCGATCCCGACCAGAGGTAGCTGCTGAAAATAAGTCTAGCTGCATGATGAGGGTTAAAACTCAAACGCACGTCTACAGATACTAATATATAATATATATATATATATATATAATATTATTATAATTATATACTAAAGCTGAGATTGAGCTTTCAATTCCTAAAGGCTTTTTTGTGGTAACCTTATCACACAAATTTGTCCTAAATTATTCCTTAGTTTTAGGATTACTAAATGTTGAAAAAAATCCAGTTAATTGGTTCTAATTAGTCGTATGCAATTAATCAAAAACCTGACCCGTCTCTGTCTATACATTATACATAACTCTCTTTTACTCTCTATATGCCAGTGAAGAAGTGAAAGTGATCACATGTAATATTTATACTAAAAAGGCAGCATTAACCCCTCCAAAATCCTCTAACTCTAGAGTCGCCTCTTCGCTTTGTTACATTATACATAACTCTCTTTCCTCTCTGTATAAGACTAAAGGGAGATAACAACAAACTAGGTCAATTCATGAAATCCGTGTTTTCAAAAATACAATTTCTAACCCCCACGTTGAAAAAAATGTCGAAAACTCAGGGAAATATTCGATTTTAATTAAATTCAGTGTTGATTTAGCAATGAATTGATTTTATTTTTATTTAAAACTTCTGATTTTTTTCAATCACTTAAACTTGACCTCCCGTGGGTGCAAAATATCGCGTGTATACATGTGATGATACTATTTCTGCATAAAAAAAGACTTTTGGTATTCTTCGCGGAGAACCGTCCCGGCCCCCTGCCCTAAAAAAAATGCTTCGGGGTGCCTGTAAAAAAGAAAAAAAAAAAACAAAAACACCGCTACGATGAAGTCCGTAGCCGAAGCGGGTTACTTGAATAAAAAAAACTCGGGTTAGGGTTGGGTTTGAGTTTTTGAATTGGTGTGTTTAGGTTAGTTTAATGGGAAAATAAATAATTGGCTTTTTTCTAACCAGAAAAAACAGAACCCAACATTTTAATAAACTGTTAATTTAACTGGGTGGGTTAGAGTTTAGGTTGGGTTTTCGGGAAAAACGCTCTAAGTTGTTGATTTTTTTAGTTTGTTTGTTTTGTTTTTTGCAAGTGACACCGCTCGTCTACGGACTTCAATCGTAGCTGGGTTTTTTTTCAGCAGCCACAGCTAGCGTTTTTGAGGCGGACGAGTTCTCGCGAAGAGACTGTTTTTTTTAAAGAATGCTCGAGTAGTAAATAAGTACCGAAAATCAAAAATTAAAAATGAAAATAAAAAATAAAAAATAATTTAGAGTATATTGGGCAATATTTGCGAGTTCTGTCCTGAATCCTGCCTCAAAAATGTAGCCAGTGACTGCTGAAAAAAACACCAGCTACGATTGAATCCGTAGCCGAACGGTGTAAAAAGATAGAGTTAGGTTAGGATAGGCTATGGTTGGGTGGGTTTAGGATGTTTTTTCAGCGAGTGCGGCCTACATTTTGAAACAGGAGGCCAGGACGGAACTCTGCAAAGATTACCATATTTGTATTATTCAGACTATTGTCCATCTTCATGTTATCTGTAAGCGTTCGCCGATGTGCCCTCCGGCCTTCTTCAGGTATTTCTTGTCGACACAGGAATCTTCTTTAATAGAGACCATCACGCAACTTTGAACTAACCCTTTATTCAGCCACAGGGTCCTCTGTTTCTCATTCCACTTTTGAAAGTTCAAATCTCAGCTTTAGTATAATAATAGAAGATTATTTTTGGTGGTTTGTTTTGAAAGCTATCACAATGCAAGTGTAAGGAAAAATAAGAGACCTATGATGTGTTTTTATCTCTTCGACAGAAACTGAAACTCGTCAAAGAGATTTATCTCGAAATATTGAGAATAAAAATACAGGTTAACAAACAACACCATAATTACCTTCTTTTTCTTTACATTTGCATTGCGATAGCCTTCAAAACCAAACCACCAAACCAATATAAACACAATGCTTCAAGCAAATTATAAAATATATTATATACACATATATATATGTATATAAAAAGAATGTATATAATATCACATTAATCGAAAAAAAAAAGACAAGAATTAAAAATTGTGAAAATCCCAAACCAGTAGGAAATGATGTCACTTATTTTTTTAAATAAAGTAATTTGACAAATGTTTTTATTCTTTGTCTTTTTTTTTTTGATTAATGTGATATTATATACATATCTTTTATATACATATATATATATGTATATAATATATTTTTTATAATTTGCTTGAAGCATTGTGTTTATATTGGTTTGGTGGTTGGTTTTGAAGGCTATCGCAATGAAAATGTAAAGAAAAAGAAGGTAATTATGGTGTTGTTTGTTAACCTGTAATTTTTTATTCTCAATATTTCGAGATAAAATCTCTTTGACGAGTTTCAGAAATCTTCTGTCGAAATAACAAACAACATCATAGGTATCTTATTTTTCCTTACACTTGCATTGTGATAGCTTTCAAACAAACCACCAAACCAAATATCTTCTATTATTATACTAAAGCGGAGATTTTGAGCTTTCAAAAGTGGAATGAGAACAGAGACCCCTGTGGGCTGAATAAAGGGTTAGGTTCAAAGTTGCGTGATGGCTCCCTATTACAAGAAGGTTCCTGTGTCCGACAAGAAATACCTGAAGAAGGCCGGAGGGCACATCGGCCGAAACGTTGTACAGATAACAATGAAGATGAGGACAATAGTCTGAATAATACAAATAATGGTAATCTTTGCAGAGTTCCGTCCTGGCCTCCTGTTTCAAAAACTGCTAGCCGCAGACTGCTGAAAAACATCCTAAACCCAAACCCCAACCCTAGCCCTATCCCTAAACCCTAACTCTATCTTTTTACACCGCTTCGGCTACGGACTTCAATCGTAGCTGGTGTTTTTTTTTCAGCAGTCACTGGCTACCATTTTTTGAGGCAGGATTCCAGGACAGAACTCCGCAAATATTGCCCAAATAATACTCTAAAAATTATTTTTTATTTTTTATTTTCATTTTATTTTTTGATTTTCGGTACTTATTTACTACTCGAGCAGATTCTTTAAAAAAAAACAGTACTCTTCGCAGAGAACCGTCCCGCCTCAAAAAACGCTAGCCGGTGGCTGCTGAAAAAAAAACCCAGCTACGATTGAAGTCCGTAGACGAAGCGGTGTCACTTGCAAAAAAAAAAAAACAAACAAACAAAAAAAATCAACCAACTTAGAGCGTTTTTCCCGAAAACCCAACCCCAACACTAAACTCTAACCCCACCCCTAGTTAAAATTAACAGTTTTATTACAAAATGTCTGGGTTCTGTTTTTTCTGGGTTAGAAAAAAAGCCCAAATTATTTATTTTCCCATTAAACTAACCCTAAACACAAACCCCAACTTCAAAACTTCAAACCCAAACCCTAACCCGAGTTTTTTATTCAAGTAACACCGCTTCGGCTACGGACTTCAATCGTAGCCGGTGTTTTTTTTTTTTTTCCTTTTTTCTTTTTTACAGCAGCCACCGGCAAGCATTTTTTTAGTCAGGGGGCCGGGACGGTTCTCCGCGAAGAGTACCAAAAGTCTTTTTATTTATGCAGAAAATAGTATCAATCACATGTATACACGCCGATATTTTGCACCCCCAAAACAGGGAGGTCAAAGTTAAGTGACTTGAAAAAAATCAGAAAGTTTTAAAATAAAATAAAAATTAATTCATTGCTAAATCAACACTGAAAATTTAATTAAAATCGAATATCTCCCTGAGTTTTCGCACATTTTTTTCAAACGTGGGGGTTAGAATTGTATTTTTGAAAAACACGGATTTTTCAATGAATTGACCTAGTTTGTTGTTCATCTCCCCTTTAGTCTTATATAGAGAGGAAAAGAGAGTTATGTATAATGTAAGACAAGCGAAGAGGCGACTCTAGAGTTAGAGGATTTTGGGAGGGGTTAACTGCTTCCTTTTTAGTAATAAAACTATTACATGTGATCACTTTCACTCCCCTTCACTGGCATATAGAGAGTAAAAAAGAGAGTTATGTATAATGTATAGACAGAGACGGGTCAGGTTTTGACTTAATTGCAAATTACGACTAATTAGAACCAATTAAACTGGAATTTTTTTTCAAACATTTAGTAATCCTAAAACTAAGGAATAATTTAGGACAAATTTCGTGTGATCAAGGTCACCAGCAAAAAAGCCTTTAGGAATTGAAAGCTCAAAATCTCAGCTTTAGTATAATAATATATATATATATATATATATATATATATAATAATCTGTAGACGCGCGTTTCGGGTTTTACCCCTCATCAGTGCAGCTAGACTTATTTTTCAGCAGCTACCTCTGGTCGGGATCGAGACCCGAACGAACTTTCGCTCGTCAAGTCTCTTACCGATGGGTCCACAAGCAGCTGCCTAGAACAGAAGGCAGAATAATCGCTATATATCCTAAACCGGAAATAAACTCACCAGAGGTCTCTAACTTGTAAACAAGTGAGACTAGCATTTCGCCGAAGCGGTGAATTTTCGCAATTAGTCCCTTCTATACAGAGTGCTCAACCTGAAAATTGGGAAGCGTATATAAAGTAATCTGCAGACGCGCGTTTCGGGGTTTTACCCCTCATCAGTGCAGCTAGACTTATTAATATATAATATAATATATATATATTAGGCATGTGCTATTGAATAACACGGAGTACTCTTTGGATTTGGATTTTTTCCAGTCTTCTGGCAATTTTTTTAGTTTGGATCTAATTGGTATATAATATTTCCCATACTGTTATCCCGAGCGCTTTTGACTGTCGTCAATCGTCATCATGGGGTATATAAGTTGGTTTTTAGTTCATTTTTTTTAGTTCGTTTTATCTATGTTTTTATTAAATTTGGAGAGTCCATTATTTTTTTTTAGAAGGGGATGTAAGTTAAGTGTGTTAGTTATTAAAGATATTTAATATGTTGTATCCGACTTTAAATGCTATTAAAAGAATGGACTCTCCAAATTTAATAAAAACATAGATAAAACGAACTAAAACCAACTTATATACCCCATGATGACGACTAACGAAACAGTCGGAAGCGCTCGGGATATTAGTATGGGAAATGTTATATACCAATTGGATCCAAACAGAAAAAAGATCGCCAGACGACTGGAAAAAATCTAAATCCAAAAAATGAAGAAAGAATACTCCGTGTTGTTCAATAGCACATGCCTAAAAAATAACTTGCTGCCAAAATACACAACATTTAAACTATATATATATATATATATATATATATATATATATATATATATATATGTGTGTGTGTGTGTGTGTGTGTGTGTGTGTGTGTGTGTGTCTGTGTTTGCATGTATGAGTATAAGTACCAGTGTGCCTGGTATGTGCATCAGTATGTATGTATGTATGTGTCTCAGAGTGAGTATGTATGTTTATTACTTTTAACGCTCTAAACATGTCACACTATGTCTTAGCTCTTCTGTGATGAAAGTACGCTTATATTTACGAGCGTCTCGTGAGACAGTTGTGGCATGAATGATCAAAATGACCAAAATAATAAAACATGATACTTTACTCAATACCAAGAGAACACACAGAAGACGAACGAGGTAACCGTTTGAATATACTAGCAAAAATATGTGCTCTATGGGCAAAAGTATTTAAGGTGTAATGTAATAGGATATTATATTAAATTAGAATAACTAAATCAAACTAAATAAGAACGTATTTAAAAAGATTACATTTCTTTTTTATTAATTTCTACATAATATTATATATAGGATTGCTTTTAATAGCTTTGAGAATTAAACAATAATATTCGAAATCAATAACACCTAGTTATTATTTATTAAACTCGGTTTTGTTAAAACCAGTATGCAAATTATCCATACCATATGCAATGTAAACATTCATTTCCTTGTAGTATATATCCCACATTGTGGGATTTTAAACGGATAAGAACATACATTTTTTGGAGGCAATTGAAATATATTTCCTAAGGAGACGGGAGTTAAACATTCAATGTCAGAGAATATGTACCATAAGTAAATAAAATCATCAAATTTATAAAGGAGTAAAACGATAAAACAATTTGAAATGGAAACTTAGTTCTGATAACTTTAAATATATATTAAAATAAAGCAAACTATATATGAATATATAATACCTTTTTGAAAGAGAGGGAGACGTAATATCAAGAGTTATCATTAATACAAATAGTCCTAATGAATAGAATGACCGATATGAAAATTCATTATATTTGTAAATTTATCGGAGTTATTTCCTTTAGCTATATCTATAAGTAAAGAGAGCTCAATATCATCATCATCATCATATATATATCCTTATCATATATATATTTGAGTTAGGGTAGCAAAGACATAAAGTCAACGGCGTTTGTTAACAGTCAGTTTCTCGACTATGTTATTTTTAAACGTTGCACTTGATTTGAAAATCACATAGATGAGAAACTGACAGTTACCAAACGCCGTTGACTTTATGTCTTTGCTACCCTTACACACACACACACACACACACATACACACACACACACACACACACATATATATATATATATATATATATATATATATATATATAGAGAGAGAGAGAGAGAGAAAGATATATATATATATATATATATATATATATATAAGTAACCAGGTTATTCTAAATTGGTTCTTTTTGTAATGTACAATAGTTCGGAATAGTTCTAAATTCTCAAGATAATTATCAATATCGTATTAGTGACCAAAAGAATATGTATATATATATATATATATATATTATATATATTATATATAGTTTAAAGTTACGAATATATCTCCTACTTTTGCAATTCCATTGTGCTTAAATCGAGCCATACTGATCTCACCTCTCTGTTAAATTGCTGGTCTTCTAAACGATCGAAGAAAACGCATGAGTGACAAACAAGAAGGTAATGAAAAAATCAAATAAATACGTTGTTAATAATAAAGTAAAAAACACATTTATTCTGGATGTTACAAATTTATTTTGAACCTGTCTCATGAACAGGAAGATATGAGGTTTGAATTCAGAGGTTTCCTTTACATAGACCGTTTGCCATTCCAAGGTTAAAGAGCACAGTCTGCCCTACTATTTACCCATAAGTGAAGTGAGAATAGTTCCATACATACCTTTCACAATGGTATTAGCGTTACGTGAAAAGAGCAATGTACCAGAGAGTGAGATCAGAAGTGGCTCGCCTTTAACCACAATGGAATTACAACAGTAAGAGGAATATTCGTAATTTGCTCAGAATTTTGAACTCGGGTCACCAAGTCCATTTCCTACGACGATAACCATTACACAACAAGCGCTTGCATGATTAGAGTGTAGTATCTTCTTAGTCCTCAATTCTTATCAGCTGGATTATGTTACACTTTCTTATCAAGAAATCTACATGATGAAGATATTAATAAAAAACCCAGGAAAAGTGATGGAGAGGAGGAAGGAAAAATAGAATGTGAAGGAGATCTAGGATGTAAGAAAATTGGAGGAAAAAAAGGTGAAAGGAATATAAATAATATATACATACATAAAAAGGGAGAATGAAAGAGGAAATGAAAAAAAGACATTGCAAGAGGGCTTTGCTGAATGGAGACTGTTGTATATTGTACAAACGGAAATAGAAATTTCCGGTTGAATTAAACAGAGGGGGGACGACAAAGGTGACAAAGGACTTTTTTCCTGGTGGGAGCGAACAAAGAAAACGCGTAGGCGTTTGAGATATATAAAAAGGGCAGTAGTGAACAGACCCCAGAGAGACAGCGGACGGCAAAGAGAACGGAGTGACCGACGCGGTCACGCACCGCCGCGACCAAGGGCGGTGAGACGTCACCAGTCCCCCTCCACCTCACCAACGCATTGTCAACCCTTGGGCAGATTCCATTGTCAAGCTCGCCGCCCACCACGTGCAGCTGAGAAGAAATAAAATGTCAATCTCCTACTACATACAGCATGCCTTGTGATTTCATTAAGCAACCACTACATATATCATCTAAGGGTTAGATACCCGCAGTATACCAGCAATGTATACGATTCAGCGTGAGTTTGAAGAAGCCGCTATATAACATATATAGAATTTGATGCCAGTATATAACATATACGATTTAGTGCCGGTAAAGAAGGTGCTATGCAACAGAGACATTTGAAATGTGAGAATGAATTGAAAGGCATAAATAGAAATTCAGTCTATGGAAGAAATCGTAACCCACCCCTAATGTAGGGTCTCGCTTAAGCCCCCAAAGTATACATCTGTTTCCATTGACATCTAGAATTCATCTCTTTCCTTTCTTAATCGCTATTTCATCGCGTGACTTCTCCACAAGTTCAAAGTTTCCTAGGGCAGAAAATTTGATCTTTGACCAACCCCTGTCAATCACTCCAACGCAAAAGTTCGCCTCATTCGATAGGTTAGCGGTGGACGCCATTCCATAACATCTCTCTGGTACTGATAAGGCATTACCCGTCTCCGTTCGCTAAATAGATCTGCTGGTTTCTCTTCAAATAATGGTTCTTCGATTTTTATCTATTTTTTATTTATTCGTTTATTTATTGCATCCGGCTATTCTTCAGTCGACATCTTGGCCAGATTCTTTTGCTCCCGCGAGTTTGAACAAATTTTGAATTAGCAGGAAGGAAATGGGATGTCAGGTCGACAAACGCTTGACTGCCTTCCTCATTATAAATTATTTCGACCCATCGTACGACGAGAGGGCGTAGCTGGGCAAAGACTGTAGTATATAACGAAAAAATCTTTTAAATTATTTAAAATCAAGTGTTTCTCATTGTACTTCCAAATATTTTGACTGCCGAAATATTAACAAACGAAACTGCCAAATCCAATTAGAGAAGAAATAATCTACTATAAAATAATACTGAATAAAATATCCCCAAAAGATTAATTGTTGTGGCTTTTATAAGCATTGGAGTACTTTTCATGTGAGTATTTACCCAACCCTTCCGCCACAGGCAATGTAAAACGATATCAATATATCAGCGTAATTTTGATGATACATCATAACGTCACTTCTTAACATCACCCTGAAGATGGTTTGATGAAAAAAAACGAAACGTTAAACGTTGGCATACTATCATTTATAAATAAATACATCTTCTGAATATTTAAAAAAAATATTTATTATACTCACACACACGCACACGCACACATATATATATATATATATATATATATATATATATATATGTGTGTGTGTGTGTGTGTGTGTGTGTAACAAATATAAAAAAATATTCAGAGGATGTAAACGCTTGACTTACCACTTTTTACTATTCTCCCACCTGGGATTGTATTATGCACATGAAACTTGAGTCACGGTAATATAATTTCATAATTTTATATTTTACGTTTTAATCCTGCTCTGCTATTATAGCATTGAGCTCTCATTCTATGCATACACTTTTCTTATTTGCTGTCCTTCATTATATATATATATATATATATATATATATATATATATATATATATATATACTTTCAAAGAAAGAAAAACTTAACGAACCGTCATTTGGCTATTATAGATTTATTTCGACCAGAACTCAATATGGGCATCGTCTTATCAAATAGCTTATTACATAAATACTCTAAATAAATTGCTCTGTAGATAGTTAATTTATTAGTTATTAAATATTGAGCTCTCTTCGTGATTTGTAAAATTCCTTGTAGAAATCTATAAGTTTGCATGAATATGACCATGCAATTGATATTGATGATCTCAAATAGAATTATCCCCTATATACCCGTCAGTTGGATATTTTTACCTATATATATATATATATATATATATATATATATATATATATATATATATATATAAATCTAATGAGTCAGACGAACCTACTAAAAGTTTCGCTTAAGATCTTAGCCCTGAAGAGCATTAAGCGAAACTTTAGTAGGTTCATCTGACTTAGATTTATCTTTATTATTTGCACTACTTAGGTATTGAGCACTTTTTACTTATTAGCTTTAGTCTCCTGGCGGTTTTTAAATGAATATATATATATATATATATATATATATATATATATATATATATATATATATATATGCATATAAATTGTTTTTTCTTTTGGCCAAAATATTCTACCAATAGATTTTTTTTTTGGTACGATTATCATGGTCTTTTTTTTCCAAATATTTTTCTCTCCCCGGTGGATGTTTGGTAGTATATTTTTACAATCAAACTATTTGCTGGGTTTTTTTCTCCGCGAGGATTTACCAATAAGTTTGGTATATATATATATATATATATATATATATATATATATATATATATATACGTGGAGTGTTGTAAAGCAGTCGACCTAACAAAAGGGGTAATTAATTTTTGGCAGAGTTAAATAAACATAAAAAAACAATGTGCCAAGTGCATTGAATTCCTGAATAAATACGTGGAATGTCATGTAGGTTTCATAAAATCTACTAATCTTTACTGGGTCTGGTACACTACATCTTTAGATGGCTTATGGTAGCTGCTTTCCTAAGTGGTCATAAATCTCAATTCTGAACAGGCTCTTCGCTGCTTAACTTTTCCAATGTAGCGAGGAGTACAGCTGCTTTCAACGTGACTTGGCTTTAAATCACCACGGATGAAATTATCTGCTTTCTACAGTCGTTAGATTCCCTGCGGCACAGTGGCTAACGTGATGCACTGCGACATTGTAGTAAGCGAGTTCGAACTCCAGTTGCACTATTATATTCCCTTACGGACTAATACCTTTGGTTTGGTTTGGTTTTACGGCATATTAACCTCAGTGGGTCATTTAATGCCGATAAAGTTTTGAAATAAATCAATTCTTAATGGATAATACAATCTTTTTATAAATACATTTTTCTATTTAACCCATAGATGGGACCCTAACAGGTACTACCACTCCGGGTCAGAGTGGACCAGGGAGCAATGGTGATGAAGGGGTTCTCCACATTCCCCAAACCTCCAAAACTGGAACCTCACCATCAGATAGAGTTTATCGTCATTCCAAGGACATGTAGACCCGCAGCCACCGCCTTCTAGCACCCATATGATCAAAAGGGGCTGGGGCTTGCCATAATACCTTTGGGGAAATGTATGAACTCATCTCATCCTTCATAGATATATATCATATAGATATCATAGATATATTTGGCATTGAAAAACCCATGAAGGTTGATATGCCGCTAAAAAAGAAACTAAACTAAACCAGTTAGTAGGAACTGATTTGGTTTAGTTTCTTTGTTTAACGGCATATCAACCTTCATGGGTTTTTCAATGCCGTTAAACAAAGAAACTAAACCAAGCCAGATAGTAGGAATCCTTTCTGCAAGTTTTCTCGCCTCTCTCAACGAAGGGACTCCTTTCTCAAATTCATTTTTGTTCTCACAGACAAATCTTTGAATAGTGGTCAATGGGATTTTCAAAATACTTCCCTTCGTTTTCTTGATTATCCGGTGACTGTGACTTTCATCAGAAAGTGGGAGAATATTTCCCTTCTTCATCATCACCAGTATCAGTTCACGCAGACAGCATGGATACTCTCTCTCTCTCTCTCTCTCTCTCTCTCTCTCTCTCTCTCTCTCTCTCTCTCTCTCTCTCTCTCTCTCTCTCCAACCGTCTCTATCGGCCTTCGCTCATGGCAGGTTTTTCCAAGCGGCATTCAAAATCCGCACAGAGCTAATTGATGTAGCTTTTTGCTGTTCAGCCTACAGTGGTGTGTCCATGTGTAGGTGTCTACAAGAGAACATCCCTTATGAGTTCGTTCTTGCTTCTTCAGCAGTGTCCAGCATGTTTTGTTCGTCTAACTTGGATGGTTTGTGTGATAATTTGAGAGCCTCCCAAGGTTGGTTGTCCACCAAGATTAAAGAGCCCTGTCTGCCTCCTATTTACCCATAGCTGGAGGGAGAATAGTTGGATTCACACCTTTCTCAAGGGTATTAGCGCTATGTGAATTGCAAACAGCTTCGATCCAGAATTGGACTCGACTTGTCTTGTCAATTTCCTACGACCGCGCGTCTCCATTTTTTTGTGACGCAAGATCAATTTCTTAAGCAGAGTTTAACAGGTTTGAATTCAGAGTGTAGTGTTATACCTAGAACTCACCTTTAGGGGTCTCTCACTTCAGTCCGCCTATTCAAGTCCCATCCATAGAGTGAAACAGATCTATTAGACCCATAGATTGGTATGTAACAGGGACTACCACTCTGGGGGAGAGTGTCATCATCATCATCATCATGTCGCGCTGTTAGCACGGATATCCATGACAGCCTCTCTCCATCCGTCCCTATCACTCATTATGGGATGATTCCACACACCACAGATCTTCCGAACTGGAACCTTACTACCAGATGCAGTTTTGTAATATACCCAGGACACCCACCCTTTTTTGGTGGGGAGGGGGTCAGAAACTTAAAAAGGGGGTCATATCTCTCTACAGTAGAAATAAATAATAGAAATGAATTCTCTAAGCTATACAGAATTGATTATCTTAAAATCGAATTCTCGTCTATGATGAAAGATTATGTATGTCTGTCACTGTATGTCTGTATGTTTGTTAGTACAAAGACAGAACGCACATTCTTTTAAATGCGTAAAGAAAATGCGTGGAGACCAGCAAAGACCGAGGTTCAATAAAATCTACACCCTTCTTTTGTCCGGGGTGGGGTAAATACTTTTTACCCCTCATTTTCCATAAGAATTGCTAAATAAAAAATATAATAAGGGTATAAATCAATGATATCTATTTAGCCTTGGTTAGGCAACCAACTTTAGATAAAGGAAAACTCTGAATTCAAACCAGTTTGACTCCGCTAAAATATACCCTATGCAACATCCTGCCGCCGCGGAGAGGTTGATTAAATGCATGTTTATTAATGAATAGACCAGAATAGGTATTTACTCAACTCGTTCGCCACGGGTAGGATGTAGCACAAGGTCACAAGTATGGGGCATCCAGCAAGGATCAAACTCGCAATTCAATAGTAGTGGATCAGCGAGAGTAGCTTGCTAACCTTTTCATCAGGATGGGACGCCTAGTATATAGGCATGAATTGTTGGATAGATCGTACTTACAACACAATCGAACAGATCAGAGAGATGAGATAATTAATCATCACAATATTTTTGTAGGAGTACCATGTTTGGTACAAGGACATAGAGATCTAATGAGATTTGGGATCGTTAAAATTTCAAGGGTTTACAAGCTTGCTAATTCTGCACCACAGAAAGGAGTCTGTTAGGTTGATTGTTTTGTTCTACGGTATATCATCAATTTTCTGGCCATTTAATGCCGAATCATGTAATTTTGATAAAACAAAGGACATGGGTTGCTTACAGTACCTGCAGTTGTTTAAGTGGCCACCCAATTAAGTATTGAACAAGCTCATTGCTGGTTAATTTTGGTGACCTTGTGGGACTACAGGTATATATATATATATATATATTAATATTTTGCTTGAAGGCAACTACAATGCGAATATCGCATAAATTCGATAATTAAAGAAGATAATAATGACAAGTGAATTTCGAAAAATTACTCGGTGTGTAGAATATCGTACAGACTGTTTCAACTTTATCAATCCTCATCAGCGATATATACTAACGACTCCCCTCCGACAGGAATCGAAACCGGGACCTCAGCAGGATAGTTAAACACTATACTGTTTCAGCCACGATACAGCACGAGAAACTCCTGCGAAATTAACCTTGTCATATATATATATATATATATATATATATATATATATATATATATATATATATATATATATATATATATATATATATATATATATATATATATATATATATATATATATATATATATATATATATATATATATATATATATATATATATATATATATATATATATATATATATATATATATCTGTAGATCACCAAAATTAACTATATATGTGTGTGTGTGTGTGTGTGTGTGTTCATATGTATGTGCTTGTGTGTGTGTGCATATGTATATATGTTGGTCGTTTTGCTTTACGGCATATCAACCTCTTCCGGGCCATTTAATGCCGAATCAACTTATTTTCATAAACAAAGGACTCAGATTGATTACAGTACCCTCTGTTGCTTAAGTAGTCACCCAATTAAGTAACTTGGGGATCTAGTGGGAACCGGTAGGTAAGGAGTCTGTCATGAGAGTTTTTTTTTATACGTCAAAGAAGAGGACCACACATTTAAAAGTCTCTAACTGGATTCGAACCTGCTACGCCTGAGTGCAACGTATGAGGTATCTCTATAATCTCCTCTTTCCTCACTACTTAAATAGAAACTCTAATCTTTTAGTCATCAGTTTTCCTCTCATTTAACCTCATAAATAGTGAAACAAAACCAACATCGTTATGGAAACGTTACGTATCAGTGGCTCTTGTACAAACGTTGTTGACTGTGAATAACCGTTGTAATTTATGAGTGCCAATACAGGTATGAGGGTATCATGTTCAAGCGGAAGTAACCCGAGGGTGATGAGGGTAGGCAGCAGATTGGGGGCCTTGACCGAACAATTTAGTTTCTGCCTCTCACCAGCCGAAAATCCACCCCGATAAAAAGCATGGCGTCTCTTTGAGCATCTGTTAAGGATTTTACTGTGAAAAGGGGCTCTGTTTCGTTAACCAACCATTAAATGGTATTATCCACTAAATAGGCCACCAGGTAGAAAAGGTAACTGTACTGATGATATAGAGTAGTGGGATGGCGACAGCAAGGTCTTCATTTCAGTTTGGGAGAAGGGGAATTACTGCTACTTCTTATTTTTCTTACCTTTATAGTTCTGTTATAATATACATCCTCGATCAAAACTAAATTTAATAGCTGCAAAATATTTGATATTTCCTGTTTTTGCAAATAAATTAAATAAGTTTGATTTAGTTTCTTTGTTTAATGACATATCAACCTTCATGGTTTATTCAAATATATTAATATAGAAGAACAGTATTGGTACTACTTAACTCATAAATGAGAGGATGGGGAGATTCATACCTTTCCCAGGAGTATTAGTCAGAAAGTGAACGTAGTAGCGTGACAGGAGTTCGAACTTGTTTACTATGTCATAGTAAAGTAAAGTTGACGGGGCGGCCTAAAGTCGGTATCAGCCATGCAGCGAGGGAGTCTATCCCCTTTTCACTAGCGCTAGACCAAGGAGATTATTTTAGCGTCTGAGGTGGAACGCCACACCTACCATCATCTCCTTACTTTACCGCACAGATCCCTGTGCTACTCATACACTGAGTTGGCGAGGACGGGTATCGAACTAGGAACCTTGTGGTTTCTAGCCGAACGCTCTACCGACTGAGCTAACCCGGCCCTAAATATCGATATAGAAGAACAGTATTGGTACTACTTAACTCATGGATGAGAGGATGAGGAGATTCATACCTTTCCCAGGAGTATTAGTCTGAAAGTGAACGTAGTGGCGTGACAGGAGTTCGAACTTGTTTACTATGTCATAGTCCCCAAAAATATATAAGTAAAATAGAATAATAATCTACAATTCAAATTGGTTGATTGATTGATTTTAACGGCATGTAAAACCGTATAGGGTTTTTTATGCCAAGAGGTTAAGGAAACGAGTTAATTGAAAGTTCATATTTACATTTTGTGGGTAATTGTTTCTCAACAGATTTTTGCATATTGCTTTATTATATCACGTATTCCTAACTTATTACAAATAGTTTGAAGGCAGCTGTATAGTTTAAAGTGTTCTTATCTAATAATAATTATTATATGGTTTAACGTAATTATTTCTGTGTAATAATAGTTATTTGTTTGCACACAATTATATGGTGACAACTAACTAATAATAATCTTTAGTAAACAATTATAGCTTCAGGTAATTATACTTTACAAAGTAACCGTCATGTGACATCAAGTATTTCTATAGATATGTTTTGCATACGTTCCCTCCCCAATAAAAAAGTTTCCCCTGTGAGTCGAAAAGAGGAGTTTTCAAATTTCAAAAGAGGATACCCTAAACTTTAAAAAATACCAGATTTAGCTTGGTAATAATTGTTTCCCGGTCGACAATCTTATCTACCAGACTATGTCGAATACAATCTTTAAACAGATCTGGTAATTTTCACCTTTAGTTGTCAAAATTCCTAGCAAGTAAGGCAATTAGAGTAACCTCCCTTAACTTTCACTTTGAAACAAGCCGGTAGCCATTTTGAAAGTCTCCGTGCGAAATAAACAAATCTTAGAAACTTTTTCGAAAACAATACAACTACATGCTTTAACACAAAAATATCATAAAATGTGTTCTTAATAACAATTAAGTTCATTTGAGATAATTTTATGCTAGGAATTTAGCTAACTGACTTTCACTTTGAAACAAGCCGGTAGCCATTTTGAAAGTCATCGCGCGAAATACACGAATCTTAGAAACTTTTCGAAAACAATACAACTGCATGCTTTAACACAAAAATATCATAAAATGTGTTCTTAATAACAATTAAGTTCATTTCAGATAATGCGCACGCACAATTTTATGCTAGGAATTTTGACAACTAAAGGTGAAAATTACCACAGATCTAATTAACCAAAAGATGGAATCCTAAAAGGTATTGCCACTCCAGGTCAGAGTGAAGTTGTATGTAATGGGAAGGAAAAGGTGACTCCCGCGATATCCAGAATAGGGACGTCACCATCAGATGCTGTTTAGTGTCATACTCTCGACAACCCTGTTATCATCGTAGTGTAATGGCTAGTTAGCTAGCCTAGCATTACTAATGAATTGCGAATTCGATACTCGCCGGGTATTCCATACTTGCGACCTTGTCTTATTGTACGCATGGCGAATGGGTTGGGTAAATGCCTACTCTAGACACACTTTTTTTTTGGGTGGCGGGGGGTCTTACCTCTCTTCTGGAGATACAGTCAGCGTATTTTAAACCCCGCCCACAGAGTGACTACAATTCATTTTTTAAAGGGGAATTTAAACATTTAATTACTTTAATAACGACATTCAATTTGACATAAATCCAAACAAATTTAAATTTTTATCAAATTTCTTTTGCTAACTTTAAACTTTTATTATAGACTAGCAAAGCAGTCTGGAGTAATTCTAGATTTTAAAAGTTAGAAATAGATATCTTATCTATACTAGCAAATATATGCACCCTCCGGGTGTAAGTATTTAAGTTTTAATGTAATAAAATATTATGTTAACTTAGAAAGGGTAATGGAACTAAATAAGATGCCGATAAAAAGATTTGAAACAGAGGGGGAACAACTAAAACTTGCTTTTTCTTTCCTCCCGTCTTTCATTGCTAAATTTTCATAATTTAACTATTTAGTTAAAATAGGAAGTAATGAATAGAATTACTGTTAATATTGTTAATGGATTTATTGGAGACATTTTTGCTCATATTCATTAAGATAAAACCAAACAATTAGAAATCAATAATACTGAGCACATATTTATTAAAATCAAATTTTTAAAATCAATATGCAAATTAGCCTTCCCCTTCACACTGCAAACCACTATATTTTGTATATATAAATATAATTGCATGTTACTAATACGTAGATATGGTTAACAGTATTAATAATGTAAAACAATTTTATTAATAATTGAGGTTTAGATAAAAATAAAATCATGGAGAATGTGATGTCAATAACTAAGAGAATTGTGACTTGAGTAGGAATATAGTTTCGGTTACAGACAGAAAAACACACAATCTCCATTATAATAAGATTTATATATAGATTGATTAAAAAAAATTTTTTCTATATAACCGTTTTATCATGTTTTATTGTTTATATATTCTTGTTTTTAAGTTATTTTTATCATTATTCTTGTTTGTATTTTTTTCCTTTTATTTAACTTTTATTTGCTTTTTATTATGTGTTATCCTTTATTAATTTGTTTTATCTAAAATCATTTTAGATTATTTTTTAGTATATTATCATTATATTTTCATTTAACTTTTCTTATGGAAAATGAGGGGTAAAAAGTTTTTATTTTCCTTTCGGACAAAAATAGGGTGTGGGTTTCATTGTACTTTGGTCTTTGCAAGTCTCCACTAATTTTCCTTTATAAAAGGACGTGCGCTCGGTAATATATCCACTAGACCATTGAGAATGTTTTTACGTCTGAAGTGGGGCGCTACACTTACCATCAGCTCCTCACTTCATCGCACAGATCCCTATACTACTCATACGCTGAGTTGGCGAAGGTAGGTATCGAACCAGGAACCTTCCGATTCCGAGTCAAATGCTCTGCCGACTGAGCTAAACCGGCCCTGTGTGTGTGTGCGTGCGTGCGTGCGTGTGCGTGTGTGTGTGTGTGTGTGTGTGTGTCTGTGTGTGTGTGTGTTTGATTTACTCTCCTAGTTTGCGCTTCAACGTGGTACAGCTGAAACGTAGTAGATGAAATGTCAAGGCTGCCGGGTTGGTACGGCTTGTTAACACGAAATTCGGGCAGTACAAGTTAAAACCCAGTTTGAAATTAGGTCAGCAGGACCCTAAATTCGGTTAGCGGAGTAAAAAATGGCCATCGAAAAATCATGAGAATTGCAGACGTTTCGTTTTCACCCCGTTTTTTCTCCTTGTTTTTTTTTTGTGTTGTGTGTGTGTGTGTGGGGGGGGGGTCCTTTCTTTCTTTTCCTTTCAGTTTTTTTCCTTTGTTTATTTGTTTCTTTGTTTACTTTTTCTTTCTTCTTTTTTTCCCTATTTGCTTACTTTTCTTTCTTTTTCTTTCATTTCCTTTTTGTTTCTTTTCATTCATTATTCTTTCTTTCTTTCTTTCTTTCTTTCTTTTTTTCTTCGATCTGCCCGTGGCCTATGTGTTGAGATACGAATCAGGTCAGGACACCCTTTTTTCTTTTCTTTTCTTTTTTCTTTTCCTTAGTTTTTTTTTTTCTTTTAGTAGACCGAGATCAGATAATTTTCACCAACCAAATCTGACAAGTCCATCAAGAAAAATCCAAGCAATTCATTGTCGATCAACAACTTCTTTTTTCTTTTCTTTTTCTTTTTTTCCATTATTTTATTTTATTTTTATTTTTTTTTTTTTTGTTGATTTTTACCGAGTCACAGCGGGGTTAACTTCAGCTGAACTTTCAATCTAAAAGATTTTTGGAAAAGTCAAAATGTCTTTATTATTTGTCAAATGCGAGATCTGCTAATATTTTGTCATTTTTGATTCGATAAAAATCTTAACTATACTAGCAAATATATGCACCCTCCGGGTGCAAGTATTTAAGTTTAATGGAATAAAATATTATATTAAATTAGAAAGGCTAAATAAGAATGCCGATAAAAAGATTTGAAACAGAGGGAGTATAATAAAAAATAGAACAACTGAAACTTACTCTTCCATCACTCTCGTCTTTCATTTTTATTTTTTCTAATTTAAGTATTTAGTTAAAAAAGGAAGTAAAGAATAAAATGACAGTTATTTTTTCTTGTTAATGGATTTCATTTAAGATTCATTGAAGAGATGTTTGCTTATATTCATTAAAATAAAACCAAACAGTTAGAAATCAATAATACTAAGCACATATTTAATAAAATCACATTTTTAATATCAATATGCAAATTAGCCTTCCCGTTCACACTGTAAACCGCTATTTTGTTGTATATATAAATATAATTGCATGTTGTCAGTATGTAGACATGGTTAACAGTATTAATAATGTAAAACAATTTTATTAATAATTGAGGTTTAAATAAAATTACAATCATGGAAAATGTGATGTCAATAACTAAGGGAATAGTGATATGAGTAGTAATATAGTTTCGGTTACAGACAGAAAAGCACACAATCTCCATTATAATAAGATAGTGGTACCTTGACTTATTAGTTTGATTCGTTCCGCTCATAACTCAATTTCCTCGAATATAAAATTGATTTTCACATTGAAATAAACTAAAATGACATTAATCTATTCCAGCCCAAAATATATATTTTGTTACGTTTTTTTTTTAATTAGAAAAATAACATTGTATTGTATAAAAACATAAAATAGAATGTAATGAATTATGTGTTGTCATATGTTTTAATGTTTATTTTTTTATTTAAAAAACTCTTTGGTGAAATAGATTTGGAAATTTAAATGTTTTTAGTGACCTTATTAACATACGTTTTTGCTCACAACACAAAGCAAAAAATCGAATGAATAACTGCTCGTGACTCGAAAAACTCGTAATTTGGGGAACTCGTAAGTCAAGGTAACACTGTGATCTTATAAGTTTATTATTATAACATATTTTTAGTACTTTATTTTCTTTATTTAAAAAAAAAAATTTTTTGTTGCTTTCACTGATTTCTGTAAGACTTCAGATTTCTTCGGATTTCCGTAAAACCAGCAAATCTTTAAAATCTGTGTAGGATTGGTTTCTTTGTCTAATGGCACATAAACCTTCGTGGGTTATTCAATGCTAAATATATCATTGTAGAAGAACAGTAGTGATACTATTTAACGCATAGGGGTGAGAGTTTATACCTTTCCTAAGGGTATTAATCCGAAAGTGAAAGTAACAGCACTACTTGGTTTAGTTTGTTTAATGACATATAAACCTTCGTGGGTTATTTAATGCCAAAGATACCCTTGTAGAAAAACAGTAGTGATACTATGTAACCCATATCTAGGGTGTGATGGGGTACATACATTTCCAAAGTCTTAAAGTATACATAATAGCGCGACTGGAGTTCGAACTCGCTTACTAAGCACGTTAGCCACAACGCCACGAGGAATCCTCCACCCCCGAAAAAAAAAACCAAATGTGTGTTGGGTGGAAAGCTGCGAATAAAAAGCTGAACGATTAAT
Organism: Doryteuthis pealeii; assembly: GCA_023376005.1. Taxonomy (NCBI): domain Eukaryota; kingdom Metazoa; phylum Mollusca; class Cephalopoda; order Myopsida; family Loliginidae; genus Doryteuthis; species Doryteuthis pealeii. The sequence continues at coordinate 47,055,155 of CM042156.1, read as the reverse complement.
GAGAGGACACTTGTCAAAACAGAAGGCGAAATGTCAGTCAATTTGGAGAAGTATCTTTACGCCGGTGGGGAGAGGTTGAAGGAATCGGAGGGGGCGGTCAGGTATCTCCCAGGGGGTCATTATCAAGTTGTGCTGCTGAAATAAGATTCCTTCTTGTTTAGTTGGGTCAGTTTATATCTCGCATTTGGAATTGAAAACTTTTAACAAATGGCTGGAATTGGCACCAAGGAATTTCAAGAAAGGGAAGAAAAGAAAAAGAAAAAAAGGGGGAAGAAAGTAAATGGCTTAACTACAAGAGAGTGTCTGTGGCGTAGTGGCTAACGTGTTGGACGGCGACATCTTAGTGGGCGAGTTCGAATTCCAGAAACTCAAGAAAGAAATATATATTTCCCTAGACTACATACCAATAACCCCTCCTCTTTTCTCCCCCCACCCATTTACCTTTTCACTATAAAAGCAGAATGTACAAGCACTTAAATCAATAAACTTCTGAAGAAGTCTCAATAAATAATGAGACGAAATATCAATTGAAAGTAGTTGTTTGTGTTGTTATATCCACATTTTCCTATACTCTCAACCACACACACACACACACACACACACACACATATATATATATATATATGTGTGTGTGTGTGTGTGTGTATGTGTGTGTGTGTGTGTGTGTGAAACCATAAAGACATCCCTGCAGAAAAGTCTACTTTAAAAATAGCTATAATTGGAGAAAAATATTTAGTGTCAATAACCTCTGATAACCACGGTGAAATCCTGACCGGCGCAAAAAAACGTATTTTATTCATGTAAGCATGTAAGAAAAGTTTCTTTCCATAAAAACATCCCTGCAGAAAAGTCTACTTTAAAAATAGCTATAATTGAAGAAAATATTTAGTATCAAAAACCTCTGATAACCACGGTGAAATACTGACCGGTGCAAAAAAAAACGTATTTTATTCGTGTAAGCATGGAGTCTGTATGTATTTACTCGAAAAGAGAAAAAAGATAAATCATTAGTAAAATCAATGGAGTTCGGATGTCTAAATGTAATTTACCATAAATGGTTAATGAAGCACGAAAAATCGATGATGACTTTGCGACCGCGAGTGTCATTTTCTCACCTGAGTGTCATTTTCTCACCTGACGTTCTTAGTCGCTGAAAGTCAAATCAAATTTTGTCGTTCAGCAAATTTTGTCGTTTCATAATTAAAAAAAAAAAGACTCTGATTTTAGATCCAGATATCACTTCATAAAGTTTTAATCGCTTATTGGAAATGTTTAAGTATTTTTAAATAATTATATTAAGTATTTTCTTTATATATTAAGTATTTTCTTTAACTAAAACTATTTTTACGACAGTGATGGTTAACAATATCTCATTTGGTGAGTTAGTAGTGTGCCAATATATTCAGGGTATTAAGAGAATGCTCACTATCTATGATAGAGCACTCAGACTCCAGTGAAAGACCATCAGCTAACACTGATGTGAAAACTCAAAAGGAGTAAATAATAATAATAATAATTCTTTCATTTTGTTTTTCGTTTTGGATCACAGCATTTAAAAATCGATAGCTTCGTTTATTTTAGAATTTAAAAGCGATGAAAGTTTTCCGATAAAATACTTCAATCTCATTCAATTTCTTATTTCTTCATTTTTAAGTTCCGATCATTCACTTAAAAAACGATAGTTGCTTGATTATTGTTTCCTCGTATGGATTAAATGTGAAAACAATTAATGAAAAAGTGATAACAATGATATTTTATTGCCTGAACAAACTTAATAGAGGAGAATACAAAACATGACTGAAGATACAAAGAAGAGCTTATACTTAGTTGTATAAGAGAAATGTCCTAATAGGAAAATATTCTTTTAGTTGATAAAAATCTGGTTTCTTTGTTGTCATATCAACCTTTCGCTGATTTCCGGATTTCTTCAGATTTCGGTAAAAATTGCAAAGCTTTAAAATATGTTTAGGTTTAGTTTCTTTGTTGAATGGCATGTA
>CM042156.1:46985658-47048158 GCA_023376005.1 Doryteuthis pealeii | reverse complement strand
CCCGACTTGACCTCGTCCCCCTCCAACTCCGTCGCCATTTCACTCATGATTGAAATACTAATCAGAGACATATGACGGCCGACCACTTGCTTTTCCTACTCTCTCTCTCTCTCTCTCTCTCTCTCTCTCTCTCTCTCTCTCTCTCTCTCACACACACACACACACACACACACACACACACTCACTCATTCACTCTCTTTTTCCATTCCAAAATATTCAGCTAGACCTGTCATGTATAAGTATTAACAAATTTACCGATTGTTTTGCCTGCTACCAAGAGACAACCACTACCGAAACCAGACTTCATTCATTCTTCATTTCCTGCAACACAGACACACAGACAGAATATAATAACTTCTCTCTTGTTTATGCTGACATCCGTACATTTTTTTTCTTCTTTGCTCATATTCTTTTCTGTCCAACAAAGGTGTGGGTGGCCCAATGGTTTTATCTACAGAGATTGACGAACGGGTTTCAAACTCTAATTGAGATATGCTGCGTTCATTAAAAAAAAATAATGCGCTTGGATCCCCACTATCAAATGCAGCTCAGTATCATACAGGACACCCTCTTTTTTATTTTAGTGAGACGTGGAATGTCCTTAAAAATTATAGGAACGTTAAATCATCAGATTAAAAAGAAACACACTGAAAAACAAATCTCCTGGAACTGAGTACAATTTTATATGAAGACATTTTAGTGTGCTTTGCTTTTCTGTAGATTGTAGATTATTTATTTATTCATTTTAATTAAATGTTTGTCACAACGCTGCATTGAACATGTCGCCCGGCGCCATTTTGTCTCTACGTGTCTCTGCATCGTATTTTGGTAGCATTAAATTATTTTCAATTAAGGTATGTAAATTGTTTTATCTATTTTTTAGACTTACTACAACAGTATAATGCAAACTTTTATGCACACTAGGAAACTAAACATTCATGTGACTCACTTTATTGTGATATTCTGTTTATAGAACAGAACTCCAAATTCTTCGATATACTCGGAAAATACACGATGAGATAGGCACTAAGTAAACTCTGCTCTAGATGTGCAACTTGTGTATTTACCGACTCCTATGCACAATAGGGTAGGTTGATTTTTCACTTTAAAAATATCAAATTGTCCATCTATGCGAAAGTTGTGCGTTAGTATACTGAATACTGATACCAAAAATTAGATCTTTTACTTCCACCATTGTTTGAGGAAATAACATTAAAGATCGTCTACTAAAATACACTAGAAATCCTCATTTTCGCAATATTTAGCCTTTAGAAAACGAGGATTTTTAGTGTATTCTAGTAGACGATCTTTAATGCTGTTTCCTCAAACAATGGTACAAGTAAAAGATCTATTTTTGGTATCAGTATTCAGTATACTAACGCACAACTTTCGCATAGATGGACAATTTGATATTTTTTTAAAGTGAATAATCGACCTACCCTAATGCACAAGCAGGATGAGACACAAGGTCAATGTTTAAGCGGGATTTAACAGGTTTAAATTCAATTTTCCTTTTCCTAAGCCGTTTGCAATACCAATGTTAAAGAAACCACTCTGTCTTACAATTCATTCAAAGCTGAAGGGAGAATAGTCGGATTCATATCTTTCCCAAGGGTAATAGCGTTATGCAACAAGCCTCGTTCAGGATTTGAACTCGTGTCGCCGTATCCATTTCCTACGACGATAACAATTTAGAGCCCAAAATGGCACCCATATCACCGTTTCATGCAAGTATCATTAAGGGATTATTCAACACGATTGGTAACATATTACAAAAGAATGTTTATTGCATGTTACCTGGAAAGAATATGGGTATCGTCTTGTAAACCTTTAATGTCCAAATGTTACATAATCTATGCATAGATTGTTGTCAACCCCCTGTATTTCTGAAGGGATGGCCCCTTTTCATATCACGGGCGGTACTTTCCATGGAATATTACAGAAAGCCCGCGAAATACGTGAAGTCACGTGGGACCTGTTTGCCTCTCAGTTTCAGCTTGGACGCCAGGCAGATAAGATGTTTCTGCCTTAGCTGGAGCTCACTGCACACGCGCGTTATGTTAGTTAGAGAAATATGTTTAGTTAAGTAAATAAAGGTTTAAATAAATAATGTGGTTTTGTGGTTGATGAATGTCTTGGCAACAAGACTGACCTAGAAGAAGAAATGAACCAAGGACGACCAACCAACAAGAACAGAGAAATAGAAGACCAGACACGAAGTCCCCAAGACTAGGTCCAGACGCTGGAAGAAGAACGTAAGATACCAAAGATGAGCAGAAGAATAGAAGTAAGGAAAAAAGGGTATACAACACAAATGATACTACGAAGACTTTCGCATAAGACAGCAATAGTCTAGATCAATGGATGGTGAACTTTTGCCCAAGTGGGTATACAAAAATATTTCATTGGCACGTAGTAAATATTTTTTTAAACAGAAAAGGAAAAGAAAATATCGACTTTGTTGAGTTTTGTTTCATACTTTTCGAGTATCATTTTAAGAAAAATAATCTTTTCGTGAGTGGATGCATTATCCTAATTTTTGTTTCTAACTTTGACAGAAATTAAGATTTGTAAATATTGACTTTACAGAATTATCTTAAGTTTAAAGATTAAGAATTATTATTACTTAGGAGTTTTTTTCACGATTTGTTGAAGATCACACGCAGCATTCTGGTGCAATTTCCATCTATCTTATTCTCTAGGCGCTTCGTTTGTTATGTACTGAGGTCTTCACTTTACCAAATCAGCATATAACGTTGTATACCCTTCTTTAATTCTTACTTCTAGTCGTCTTCTCTTCTGGCCGGCTTTGCTTCTATCTTCTAACATCTTGGTCTGGTCTCTTCTAAAGTCGGGACTTTCTTGGGGACTTCGGGTCTGGTTTCTGTTAGGGATCACTCCTTATCAGAAGCCCTGTGACATTGTTAGTTTTTAGGTAATAAACACAAGACTTCGATTTACGTTGATGTTACTTTATTTGTAAATCCCCAACCAGACATTCTGCGCAGTGAGACTCACATCTTACAAGCTCGGCTTCTAACTTCTAACTGACTGAGTTACTTAGTATCCCTAAACCGGAACAGGGCCTTCTATGGGGGTTCCGGTTCTCACGGTTTATTCCCGGAAAGCAAGGTCAGAGTGAGGTTAAGCGCTGTCACGCACTCTCAAGGCCATCAGCTGCACTAATCGCCATAATGATTTCTACACTAGCTTAAAAATGTATTAGGGATCCAATAATTATGTAACACGTTTAGTTCTATGTGGTGCAACCGTACAGTAGCACTGATAGAACTACGGCTTGGAAGAATTGTCGTTTTAACTTATCAGTGAGCTCAGCTGTACGGCAACTTGTCCCTTATCACACAAACCATCCGAGTGAGACGATCATGACATGCTGGACACAACTGGGGAAGAAAAGACGAACTCATAAGTGACGTTCTCCAATGGAAACTTCCACATTGTCATGTCAGTGTGGACCGTCCAGCAAAGACTGACATTGTCTAGCTCTGTGCAGATAGTGGATGCTGCGCAGAGGACCTCCCGAGGTCGACAAATGATAAGGATGGCGAGAGATTGTCACGGATATCTGTGCTACTAGTGCGACATGATGATGATGACGATGATGATGATTACTCTGGTAAGATGTAGTTCATGCGATCTAAGCAAGATGGAGCTTATTTTACATCACGAAAATAGATAGACTTATAATGCCTGAAAAAGGGCATTTAGGGGATCTTTGAAGCCCCAATATCTCCGTCAATTCTCAACAGAATTCAATCATCTTTTACTATGTTATTCTACGCATCGAACTCTATCAGAAAATCATATAAAATCGACACTTTAAATTTTCACAAAATTGGTCATTTTCAGGCACTCTCAGGGGGATTATCAGGGCTCAAATCTCCGAATTGACCACTTTTTTCTGTATCAATGAATTCTACGCCTCAGAATCTATAAGAAAAGACAATAAAATCGAAAGCGGAGTGATACTTTGCTAGTTTCAGCTGACCGATATTTCTTTTAAAAATTTTTTTTTTCTTAAGATTGTTGATGATTGCGTATTTGAAAGCCACTCTTTTTTTGTTTGTCCAGCTCCTAGCAGAGTTTAAAGTTCAAGACAGAACATCGTGATTCTAGATTTTGCCCTCAACCCCCGAAGCTTTTCCACATTTCTGCTGTTTTTTCGCTTTCACACGAGTGAGTCATATGAATGCTTAGTCCCATGAATGTTTAGTTTCCAAGTGCGTATAAAAGTTTGCATTATATTATTATAGGTCTAATTATATATTTTAATTAATTAAAAGTAATTTATTGCTACCAAGCTACAAACACGAGACTCGAAAAGAGTAAAGTCAATTGATAAAATGGTGCCAACCGACATGTTCAATGCATTGCGTTATTCGGACTATTGTCCCCAAGGCCGGAGGGCATATCGGCCGAAACGTTGTACAAATAACAATGAAGATGGGGGACAATAGTCAGAATAACGCAGATAATACTAATCATCAAGCCTCATCTCAAACATTCAGAGAAATGTTCAATGCACGATTTGCGGCAAACATTTCAGAATGGAAACTCAGAGTTCAACATTGAATCCAAATTTGCATAGAACCTGGTTTTCAATTAGTCTCTCTAATAGCCGGTTTTGTGAGGCACAGTTCCAGTTCTATAAAAAGTATTTTAAAAAGCCGTCGGGGTGGCCTAAAGTCAGTATCAGCCAGACGGTGAGGGAGTCTATCCCTTTTTCACTAGCGCTAGACCAAGGAGATTATTTTAGCGTATGAGGTGAAGCGCCACACCTACCATCAGCTCCTTACTTTACCGCACAGATCCCTGTGCTACTCATACGCTGAGTTGGCGAGGGTCGTTATCGAACCCGGAACCTTGTGGTTCCTAGTCGAACGCTCTACCGACTGTGCTAAACCGGTCCTGTTCTATACAGAATTTAAAAAAAGACCTATCTGTTAACAATTCATTTTTATAGTATTTTTACAAGAACACTTTCCCACGTGGTGACCACTTAAAGAAAGATACTATAAGCAACATGAGTCTTTGTTTATCAAAATGACTTGATTCGGCATTCAACATCATCATCATCATCATGTTGCGCATGCAGCACAGATATCCATGACAATCTCTTACCAACCTTCCCTATCATCCATTGCACCTGGTAGTTCCTCGGCGGAGCAACAAGCATATTCGCATAGCTGGTCAATGTAGGTCCTAGATGGGCGCCAGACACTTGCATATCCAAGTGTTGTCTTCCACAGGAGAACGTCGCTTATGAGCTCATCCTTGCTTCTCTAGCAGTGTCCTGCATGCCTTGTCCGTCTCACTCGGATAGTTTGTGAGATGGGGGTGGGGAGTGACCGTCCAGCTGCTTCCTTGTAGGTTGCTGTTTCCACGACTTGTCCAAGACTGCACGCAGCATTAAGTGACCCAAAAAGCGTTGATGTGCCGTAAAACAAAACAACAAAACAAACAACCAATCTTTTCACGTGCCAATATCTCCGAGTACCCAGGCATTAAGATTACCCAGGATAAAGTCTCTCTCTCTCTCTCTCTCTCTCTCTCTCTCTCTCTCTCTCTCTCTCTCTCTCTCTCTCTCTCTCTCTCTGATTTTAGAATATTTGTTTGTGGCAGCCTATCTCTGTATATAATTTATATTTCTCTTACGAGTCAGCTTGGAAGGTTGGGGCATATGCCCTTCAGGCATATCTTAATGATGCGACTGGAATGGCCGGTGGGTAATATCTACGGTTATAGAGGTAATATCATTCTTTATCACGAATCATACTCCAGAGAGACACATCTCGGCAGTTTGCCCGACTAGTAGAGGGTGTAACCTGCTTCATGCTTCTACGTGCGGCGTTGATCTGTGAAGCAAAACTTGATGGTAGCAACGATGTCGATCTCCAACTTTGTGAGTTCAAGAGCAATTAGAGCAGTGTGTCTTCGTTTCTCTTCGTTTATGTCTCGCATACTTCATCTATTTCAGGGGCGTTCCATCGTGGTGTATTGGTTAGAAAACTAGTCTCGTAGATCGATTACTACTGATTAGTGAGTTCAGTCCTCGTTGGATGTCCAATACTTGAGACCTTGTGTCACATCTTACTCGTTGCGAAAGTGTTGGGTATAAATACCTCCCTTGAGATTTTACTGACAACCGATTGCTGGTGAGTCTCTTGTTATAGAATTCTGGGAAGGGTAGAGTCAAATTGATGGATGAAATGAGACAAAAATATTTTAAAAAGAGAAGGAAAATGAAAGAAAGGAAGAAAGAAAAAGAAAAAGAATTCAGAAATAAAACAATGAAAATCGAAGAAAAAAGAAATTGGGATCATATGACCTTTAGGCACCCCTTTTGCTTTGCTGATTCATAAGTACATTTTTTTTCATTTACACCGTCAACATCCGGTTGTTTGTTAATAGACGATTTTTAGAGTTTTTTAATTATAAAACTAACCCCTAACCCCTAACCCTAACCCTAACCCCTAACAAACAACCGGATGTTGACGGTGTAAATGAAAAAAATGTACTTATGAATCAGCAAAGCAAAAGGGGTGCCTAAAGGTCATATGGTCCAGAAATTGGAACAAGAATAAAAATAGATGAATGAAATGAGATAATAGTAAAATAAAGAAATAAAGAAGGAAAATTAATGAAGGAAAAAAGAAAGAAGGAGAAAAATAAATCAGAAAAATAACTCGAGGAAGTTGAAGGAATGAAAAGAAAGAAAAAGAAGAAATAGAAATCGATGAATGTTTGAACGTTTCATCAATTTTGCAATGGCCATCTGTTATATTGTGTATCTCTCGGAAGTTATCACTTGTTTCCAGTCGATGAAAGAAATCGACAAACACGAGTTTACTGTTTGCTTCCGACATTAATCAATGTTTTAATAATTCAGATCGGCCATCTCAGTGAGTTGTCACACCGTCCCTCATAGAGAGGAGAAAAGTAGTTGCATCCCCTAAAAGTTTCTATTAAAGCTCCAAAAGCCGGCATCTAAAATAATAATAATAATAATAATAATAATAATAATACTCTGGGACTTAGAAATAAAAACGGATCACCTTATCCCAGCAAGAAAACCAGACCAAGTGTTGATAAATAAAACTTGTCAACTGGTGGATTTTGCAGTTCCAGCAGATCACAGGTGAAGCTAAAGGAAAATAAAAAATGGACAAATATCTGGATCTTGACAGAGAACTGAAAAAGCTATGGAATATGAAAGTCAAAGTGATACCAATTGTAGTTGGTGCACTTGGAACGGTTCCAAAAGGATTGGAAAGGGGTTTGGAGGGTTTGGAAATCAGAGGAAGGATTTAAACCATTCAGAATACTGCACTGCTGCAATCTGCCAGAATACTCAGAAGAGTCCTGGAGACCTGAGGAGACTTGCTGTCACTCAGACTCCAGTGAAAGACCATCAGCTAACGCTGATGTGAAAACTCAAAAGGAGTAAATAATAATAATAATAATAATAATAATAATAATAATATTATTATTATTATTATTATTATTATTATTATTATTATTATTATTTTATTATCATCATTTTGGGACTTTGAGATAAAGACGGATCATCTTATCACAGTCAGAAGACCAGACTATTGATTAACAAAAAAAAAAGAAGATAACTTTTCAACAGGTAGATTTTTCAGTTCCAGCAGATCACAGGGTGAAGACGAAAGAAAACGAAAAGAGGCAAATACCTGAACCTTGCCAGAGATTTGAAAAAGCTGTAGAATATGAGGATGAAAGTGATACCTACTGTAGTGGGTGCACTTGGAACGGTCCTCAAAAGTTTAGAAAATAGACTAGAGGAACTGGAAATAAGAGAAAGAATTGAGACGATCCACACAACAGCTTTGTTAAGATCGGCTAGAATAGTCAGAAGAGTCCTGGAGACCTGAGGAGACTTATTGTCACTCAGACTCCACTAACGCTGGTGGGAAAAACTCATGATAATAACTCCAGTGAAAGACCATCAGCTAACACTGATGTGAAAACTCAAAAAGGAATAATAATAATAATAATAATATAATAATAATAATAATAATAATAATAATATGCATTTTTTTCTCTTTCATTTACTACTGTAGCAAACGGGTCTCTCAAAAGTCGTCACTTGATTCCAGACGACGAAAAAAAATAAACAAACATGAATTTAGAGTTTGGTTCTCATGTTCAGATAGTTTTAATGTTCTGATAATTCAAGCTGGCCATCTCAGTGAGCTTCCAAACTGTCCCCCATAGAGAGGACGAAAGTTTTTACACCTTTTAAAAGTATCAAAGCTCCTGAGAAAGCGTTATAACATTAAACTCCAAAACACTTCCGCTCTGTCGTACTGACGAACTGCCACTGCTAAAACTCAGAACGCAAACTTTCTCATCGCTTGCTTCAGTCGAGGTGAACTTTAACCCCATCAGTTAGACAAACGCATTCGCATATGTTGGCGTGTTGTTACTGATGAGAAGCCTTTACACAAAAATCATGATAAACAATACGGCAGATGAATAAGGAATATTTGTTTATATAGTAACGTTGGCAAATTTTCTTTGGAACCATAACATGTTTTTTTTTAGTTTTTTTTTTTTTAGAAATCTCCTATAAATATAAACTGTGTTTGTTCTCTAATTTTGAATGTTATATAGTTTTTTTTATCACTTTACACCGGGGAGGCGCTCTTCGTGTAATTGTTATCGTCACAGGAAATAGACAGGAAACTGTTTGCATTTCACTTGGCACAAATACCATTGGGAAAAATGTTAATCCAACTATTCTCTCTCAAATAGGAGGAAAAACTGGGTTCTTTAACCTTGGTACGGCAAACGGTCTATGAGAAGGAAGACCTCCTTATTCAAATCTGTTAAACTCCGCTTAAAAATTGACCTTGTGTCACACCCAGCTCGTACAGAGAGGTTGGTAAATAAATATTGCTTTCTTTATTTTGTTCTCTTACATTTGGACACATCAGTGTTAGCCGACAAAAAAAACTTACATTCTGTTGTAACCTGTTATATAGTAAGGTCACGTGAGTATTAGGAGGAGAGTCCGTCGTCTAAGTACTTCAGGTGAATTCTGCACAGAGTAATCTGTGTGTTCTTTAAATAGTGGTTTAGAACCAACGCCACTGTTCAGGTACGGGGGAGATGGGTCATTCCATTATATCATAACCTAACAAAGGTTTACTAAATGAAAAATAATCAAACAGAGATTGGAAATGAAATGGAATCTTTATAACTTTAACAAAATACAGTACCTGCCAGCGGCGCAAAGAAAGGTGACCCACTGCTAATAGTATCAGGCTACTCAGTTAGTATAATACTCCTGTATTTATGAGGATTAGGAAATACGCATTAATGTTCATCGGTAGGGTATATAACAATTTCTCAGGTTTTAGTGGACACCCAGAGCGATGACCGATAGGGAAGGATATCGAGAGTGAGAGAGAGTCAAGCGAAATCCGTGTCATCAGCACGACTTAATAAGGATGATGATGATGATGATGATGATGCTTTTCCCTCATTCTGATAATGGACTTAAATATGGTTAAAACGCCAAAAACACAAACAATATTTACATTCAATTGATCGAGACATGTTGGTTGGCTGGTTGGTTGGTTTGTTGTGTTGTATACTCTTCTTTTTTTACTTCTATCATTCTTCTGCTCATCTTTGGTATCTTACGTTCTTCTTCTAGCGTCTCTTCTAACGTCTCTTCTGGTTGGTCTGGACTTCGTCTTGGTGGTCGGTCGCACTTAATTCATTTCTTCTTCTACGTCAGTCTTGTTGCCAAGACATTCATCAACCACAAAACCATATTATTTATGTAAGCTTTTATTTACTTAACTAAACATTTCATGTAACTAACATAACGCGCGTGTGCAGTGAGCTTCAGCTAAGGCAGAAATACCTTATCTGCCTGACGCCCAAGCTGAAACTGAGAGCCAACCAGGTCCCACGTGACTTCACGTATTTCGCGGGCTTCCATGGAAAGTACCACCCGTGACATGAAAAGGTCCATCACTTCAGAAATACAGGGGGTTGACAATAATCTATGCATAGATTATGTAACAATTGGTTGGTTGGTTGGTTGGATTTTACGGAATGCCAAACCTTGTTGAGTTATTCAATGCCGAAGATGTCTTGTTTGATTCATTCTTGTTGGGTATTCACTTCTTTTTTTAACACATTCTTTAAAACTCATTTTTGATCTATCTAAACTATATATGGGACCCTAACATGTACTACCACTCTGGGTTAGAGTGGACCTGGGAGTAATTGTGATGAAGGGGTACTTCACAGTCCTCAGAGCTTCAAAATTGGAACTTCGTCATTAGATGCAGTTTAACGTCATACACAGGACACATCTAGACGTGTTCTCTTCAATGAAAACAAGAGAAGACGACAAAAAAGTTAAGGTTAAATCGAACTAACGAATCTAAATTCCACCATCGTATGTCACCACACCGAAAGAAAAAAATCAGGGAATTAACCGAATTTAATGAAATTTTCAGTCTTGATATATTAATGAATAAAAGATATAATGCACCAGTTATTTTATTTAAAGACTTTTGCATTTAGTTAACTTTGAACCACGCATTTTTGAGAATCTGTGTTACGCCTCAAAGATACGTGGTTCAAAGTTAACGGACCTGAAAAAAATGTAACCGTTTTTTTAAAAAAAATTACTGATGCATTATATCTTTTATTCATTAATATATCAACACTAAAAATTTCATTAAATTCGGTTAATTCCCTGATTTTTGGTATTTTTTTTCTTTCGGCGGGGTGGCATACGATGGTGGAATTTAGGTCCGTTAAGTTCGATTTAGCCAAAAAAGTTTGTTTGTTTGTTTTTTTTAATTTCATGCCTTGTCAACGGTCTTTAAGGAAATTTCTAATAATAAAGAATTGCTGACTACACACGTGCACGCGAGCGCACGCGCACACACACGAACACACACGTGCGCGCGCATACACACACATACACGCACGCCACCGATACACGCACGCACGCACGCACGCACGCATATATATAAATAAGATATTATCTAATAGCAGATACTCTGTTATGTAATCTCTTACGATCTAAACGTAAAACGCCTAATATAAAATGTAATCTTAAACAAAAAATCAGTGTGTCATCTGGTTCGGCTGTTGGTGCCGACGATGGGCGGTTAGACAGAGAGAGAGAGAGAGAGACAGAGAGAGACAGAGAGAGAGAGAGAGAGAGGCATCATTACTTGTATTTCAAAATCAGTTCTTTGAATCTCACAGACATGAACGTCGATAATTCTTCATCTTTCTTTAACGCAAAACGCAAAACCAAAAAATGACAGATGTTTTTTTTTTTCTAGAAGAGAGCGATAATAAGACGGGTAGGGCAAATACTGTTGTGTCTCCGAGACTCACACACCACCAAGAAGAAAAAGTGTTATAATAAACTGATGCTTTTCTTAGCCTAATTTCTAACTCTTAGATTCCTCAGGCATAAGGCCAACCGGGAGGAGGGAAAATAATGTGCTGAAAGATGGTGTAGCACTGGAACATCCGTCTTAAAGATCCGCATTCACAGTTCTGTATTTTAGTTTTTTCATTTGTATATTCGTTTTATATTTATTTTATTTTTTCTTACCTGGGTTCAAATACCAGTCAATAACGCAGTGAGAATATCGTAACGACCTCAGACAACTGAAAATGTTTCCTTATGTGTATGTGTGTGTGTGTGTGTGCGTGTGTGTGTGTGTGTGTGTGTGTAGTTTGCTATGTTTGTAAGTAAAGAGTGTTCAATATCAATAATGGTATATCTAAGTTAGGGTAACGAAGACATAAAGTTAACGGCGCTTGGTAAGTGTCAGTTTCTCGTCTATGCGATTTTCAAACCCTAACACACACACACACACACACACACACACACACACACACATATATATATATATATATATATATATATATATATATACTTTCTGTTATATTTCTAATGAGGCAAATAGAGTTAATATTAGCATGTAGGAAATCTATTCTTAAAATCTATTCTGCTAATATTGGTAGTTGTAATAATTGTAATCATAGCAATAATAATAATAAGAAGAAGAATCTAATATTTCCATAATTTTGTTTGTACTGTGATTATTGTTTTAATTATATTGATGTATTAGGGTTTGTTTTTTTTTTGGGGGGGGGGCTTTTGTAATAAATACATTAGAGTTTATCTACTACATTTTAATAATATTATAATATGAATTCAGTTCATAAAAATTATTGATAAGGATAATAGCTAATTTCCTTGATAGTATTAATTATACATAAATAGTATTGTTAATTTTAATTAGTTGGTACAATTGTTATAATTATCATAATAATAAAAATAATAATAATAATAATAATAATAATAATAATAATAATAATAATAATAACAATATTTTATTTTATTTATTTATTTATTTATATTATTTTTTCCGTAATTATTATAGTAATAATACTAATTTTTTACCTTTTATATTTTTATCTCTTTATACTTTTTTAATTTCTTATTTAATATTACATTTATGTATTAAACTCTAGATTAGACTAACTTGAAGTTAAAAACAATCTTTTTAATCATTTTAAAAAAATTATAAATAAAGTCCAGACAATTTTTATTTTATTTTTACTTATTATAAAAAATATACATATACACATCTTTTTTTTTTTTATTTAATTGTTTTTTTTTTTGTTTTTTTTGTTTTTTTTTTGAAAATGTCAGTTTAATAGGAAGCTGGATATACATTTGTATTTCTTTCTTTGGCTTAAAATTGTAAATTCATACTTGCTGTCTGACCTATATTTGATGAATTTTCTGGTGAAATTTTCTTTAGGTTAATCACTTTATTTTGTAATGTCCGTCCGAAGAGACTCTTAAGGAGTTTTAGAAATTTCTTTAAAAAATTTTAATAGCTTTTTGAGTTTCTGGTCGAAATAAATTTGTTACGGAATGACGCTTTGTAAATTTTTTTCTTTCTTTGAAAGTTAAATATTGCTCTGTTTTTAATCTAATTCATTGATTATTATACATTGAGCTCTCTTTAAGGATTTATAAAAATCCTTGTATGAATATATGTTTGCACCTACAAAAGAATGCAGTATGGTTATACAATAAGATTTTAATAGTATATATATATATATATATATATATATATATATATATATATATATATATATATATATATTATATATATATATAGTACGAACAAAAAGTATTAAGACAATCAGGAATATTTCTTGTATGTTGTTTATTCTCAACTAGTTTCGACCTTAGGTCATCGTCAGGAGAAAATTTCTTATTTGAAGAAATTGATGATAGATTATTAGAAAGGGAGCATTATAGAAGAACTATAAAAGTTGAAGTGTTTTTTGTGGTTTGACATGCTATTAAAATCAGGGTAGACGAGTGTGTTAATAGTAGCATGTCCATTTGTTCCGTGAAGAACCTCTATGAGGTGGGTTATTTTTCAATGCTTTTATATATATATATATATATATATATATATTATATCAGTTGTCAAGAAAAAAAAATATATATATATATATATATGCATGCCTGTGTGTGTGTGTGTGTGTGTGTGTGTGTTGTGTGTGTGTGTGTGTGTGTGTGTGTTAAAACCAATTCCAATATAAAAGCATGTATGTAGAGGGTTACAATTTAACTGAACTGAGTTTGTCTCTAAACACACCATTTGCTGTTATCTAAAATCAGGTGTGAATAATTCGCTTTGAAAATAAAGACGGCAACAAAAATAAAGCAAAAACATCAAAAGAACTTATCTTTAAAAAAACAGGGAAAAGAAAATAGAAATAGACGAAGTAAACTTGTGTCTGTCATGGGAAGAGCGGTGTGAGTGAGACAGAGTTGACGAACAAAGATGGAAGAGAAGACATTAAAGAGACCGGAAATATGACTCAAAGAAAAATTGAAAAAGAAAAAAAGCAGAGAAACTATAAATTTCAAACACAGTCTTACTTCGAAATCCAAATGTAAATGACAAATTTATTAAGGGGACATCTGGAGTGATATAAATTTTCGACCAAGGTAATTGGCTGCGACCAAAGTGTGTGTGTTGGAGGGGGGGTAGAAGATGTTCCGGGGTGCAGCTTCAGGGAGGTGCAAAATCACCTATATATTTAACTAATGGTAATATCTAAAAAAAAATGTTGAAAAATTTAATGTACTTACAATTAAAGACCGTTGGGAATAAAGCACGAGAAAAAAGATGTTTTGCTGCTATAATTTGGGAATCCTATCCCCTTCAACTGGCAATAAAAACAATTTCAGCTCTTTCATTTAGTTATTAACATTAGTTAAATACACATCTTTTTTTATTTTATTTAATTGTTTTTTCTTGTTTGTTTTTTTTTTTTTTTTTTAAATGTCAGTTTAATAGGAAGCTAGATATACATTTGTATCTCTTCTTAGGCTTAAAATTGTAAATTCATACTTGCTGTCTGACCTATATTTGATAAATTTTCTGATGAAATTTTCTTTGGGTTAATCATTTTATTTTGTAAAGTCCGTCCGAAGATACTCTTAAGGAGTTTTAGAAATTTCTTAAAAAAATTTTAATAGCTTTTGGAGTTTCTGTTCGAAATAAATTTGTTACGGAATGACGCTTTGTAAAGTTTTTTCTTTCTTTGAAAGTTAAATATTGCCATGCCATTTTCATGCATACGTAGAACCCACACTTACAGAGAGAGAGAGAGAGAGAGAAAGAGAGAGAGAGAGAGAGAGAGAGAGAGAGAGAGAGAGATGGGTGAGGGGGGAGAGAGAGTCATAATTATCCTGAAGAACCATTCCGGGGAAACCTAAGTAGATAGTGTTTGACTCTAAACACCAAGTACTTGGTTTGAGAATCGCATTGACGAGAAACTGTCAGTAACCAGGCACCCTTGACATCATTTCCACGCTACGCTAACTTAGATATACGAGCTCTATCCACGATATTGAGCACTATTTACTTATGAATATAGCACACTATGTTATCAATATTATATATATATATATATATATATATATATATATATGTATATATATATATATATATATATTATATATATATATAATATTATATTATATATATATATATATATATATATATATCAGAATGTACATGGATATATTATTTGTATGAGAAAGATGTATCATATATATGAAAATCTTAGAGTTATTTTATGTAAATGTTTATTTATTCATGAAAAAGCAGAAACAGATAGAGAGAGACCAAAAAAAAAATAGACTCATAAATGTGTGTGGTGTGTATATTTGTTAGTAGAAAATATCACGAGTTTAATCTTCTACGCCAAGTGGACACTGAATCCTTTCTATCTTCCCAAATAAAAGCTAATAACCTTTTTTCTTTCTTTTCTTATTTTTTTCTTTCTTACTTGTGTATCCATGAACAAAAGATATCAAAGAACTCTTCTTTTCCCCTTAAAATCTTTGGATAGATTTGTTCTTGACCCCCACAAAAAAAAAACTGGGGACCCATTTTCCACAAATGAAAAAACAACAAACTCTCGACAGACTTTGAAATCGCTTCATTAATTCCTCGAAATTTTGATGATTGATTGGTTCGTCTTTCTTACCATTTTTTTTTTTTGTTGTTGTTGAAGGTTTACAATAATCACATTCTGTCTTCTTTTTTTTTTTTTAATTTATTTAATTATGTTTTTCTTTCTTTTTACGACAGTCACGTTCTATCTTTCTTTTTTTTCTCCTCTGTAATGACAGTCACGTCCTGTCCATGTTTAAGTCAATCACGTTGTGATCATTTAAAAAAGAAAACTCATCATGGCTTCCTTGTTGGTTTTCTTATCATCCACTGGACGTTCACTTTTTCAAGCCACTCTCTCGGCGGAGACATTACAATACGCCGACTACACCTCTACAGAGGGGTAAAATCCCCCACCCAATTGGGGCTACCAGTTGACCATAGGTGGTGACCTGTGATGCTTAAGGACGGAATCCTCGCATCTGAGCAGTCCATGACATGCAACACTTTACTTTGGACACTACTAAGGCAAGACGGGCGGTCGGAGATACCCCTCCCCCAAATCGGTTAGTCACGTCAAGCCCAAGTACCTATAGAATTGTCCCCACTATTGATCTAATGACAAATTTCCAATCCTTTTTATCAATTATGTACTAGAAGGCAGTGACTGAGGGTCTTAGTGTCCTGAATATGACGTTAAACTGCATCCAATGGTGAAGTTCTCATTCGGGAGTTCTGGAGAGTATGAAGTATCCCTTCAACGCCACTACTCCCAGGTCAACCCAGACCGGGAGTGGTAATTAGGGTCCCATTTCTGGGATAGATTTAAAAGAAAATGAGTTTAAAAGAAAATGTTTAGAAAAATTGACTTTGAAAAAAAAAACGTGATTACCCATCA
Source organism: Doryteuthis pealeii (assembly GCA_023376005.1). Lineage (NCBI taxonomy): Eukaryota > Metazoa > Mollusca > Cephalopoda > Myopsida > Loliginidae > Doryteuthis > Doryteuthis pealeii. Next base: position 47,031,724 of record CM042156.1, on the reverse strand, counting down.
AGAATGAATACAACAAAACATCTTCGGCATAAAATAACCCAACAAGGGTTGACATGCCGTAAAAATTCAACCAACCAACAAAACATCTTCGGCATAGAAATAACCCAACAAGGGTTGACATGCCGTAAAATTCAACCCAACCAAAACATCTTCGGCATAGAATAACCCAACAAGGGTTGACATGCCGTAAATCAACCAACCAACAAAACATCTTCGGCATAGAATAACCCAACAAGGGTTGACATGCGTAAAATCAACCAACCAACAAAACATCTTCGGCATAGAATAACCCAACAAGGGTTGACATGCCGTAAAATTCAACCAACCAACAAAACATCTTCGGCATAGAATAACCAAACAAGGGTTGACATGCGTAAAATCCAACCAACCAACAAAACATCTTCGACATATAATAACCCAACAAGGGTTGACATGCCGTAAAATTCACCAACCACAAAACATCTTCGGCAATATAATAACCCAACAAGGGTTGACATGCCGTAAAATTCAACCAACCAACAAAACATCTTCGGCATAGAATAACCCAACAAGGGTTGCATGCGTAAAATCCAACCAACCAACAATAACCAACAAGGTTGACATGCCGTAAAATCAACCAACCAACAAACATCTTCGACATATAATAACCAACAAGGGTTGACATGCCGTAAAATCCAACCAACCAACAAACATCTTCGACATATAATAACCCAACAAGGGTTGACATGCCGTAAACCAACCAACCAACAAAACATCTTTATAAACCCAACAAGGGTTGACATGCCGTAAACCAAACAACAAACACTTCGACATATAATAACCCAACAAGGTTGACATGCCGTAAAATCAAACCAACCAACAAAACATCTTCGGCATAGAATAACCCAACAAGGTTGACATGCCGTAAAATCAACAACCAACAAAACATCTTCGACATATAATAACCCAACAAGGGTTGACATACAGTTCTTTTTAAATAGAAAAAATAACGGCAGACACAACGAGATAAAAAAAAAGATATTAAAAAGATAAATGAATAAGGTTTGTCTCTAAACCTGCAAACTTCTACTTCTCCTCATCATCAAGTCGTACCGATAGCACGGATTCATTCAATTCATTCTATCTCGCCCCCCCCCGTCGTTATCAGCCATCCCTCCTGGTAGGTCCTCTAGACAGCATCCAGTGTCCGTATAGTGCTGATGAATCTAAGTTTTCGCTAATCGGTCAAACACTGGTGTGTCCGTGAGTAGGAGTCCACAGGAAAACGTCGCTTATGAGTTCGTCCCTGTGTCTCCTGCTTCTCTTGTTTCTATTCAAGAAAGCACATGGCAAGATCAAATGAATGTAAATATTGTACAAGTGCTCGTCATTTAGCGTTTTCACCATATCTTTGTCCATTGTCAAAATGAGAGAAAATTATCATCATCATTATCATCATCATCATCATCATATCATGCTGATAACACAGATTCTCTCTGAAATCTCTCTCTCTCTCTCTCTCTCTCTCTCTCTCTCTCTCTCTCTTTCTCTCTCTCTCTCTCTCTCTCTTTCTCTCTCTCTCTCTTTTTCTCTCTCGTTCCTGGCAACTCCTCTAGGTGGTATCCAGTGTCTGCACACAGCTGATGTATGCAAGTCTTTGCTGGTCGGCCCACAAAGTTTATTAACATAAGCCAATCTGAAGCTCGCTCATACTTCAAAGATAAACATCGACAGAGTGACAGCTCGTAACTCAGAAAACTCGTAAGTTGGGTCACTCGTTAGTCAATGTACTATATATATATATATATATATATATATATATATAAAGCTCGTGTGAGTTCGAGGGTGAATTACAGAACAAGCAAAATTAATAGATAAACGATTGTGAGATTTCCTCCAACATGTGGCACACAGCTATCATGAGAATTTTGGGTATAGCATTTTAATGATGAACAATTCTTGCTTCAGCGCGAACGAACAGAAAAAAACAAGATTTAATCTGAATATATTTATGTTAGACTGACAGCCGTTATACTGTTTTTCATTTAACTTCCTGGCATTATTTTACACCTCAGCATTCCCGAAAGAAACACTTTGAAGACCGTGATATGCCGCAAAACTTCTAACTGTTAGAAAGATGTCTTTTGCGTGTTTGTGTAAGGAGACTGGCATTTAGTACCTGAATAATGAGAATGGAATCGTCTACTTTCCCTAATATATAATGTCAGACGAAACATCGGATGAGGGAAACAACGAGATTTCACGGGACTTGTTAATTCAAACTAGCAATTGTTAATTACTCTGTTCACCTTTTATCTCTGCTTAGTAAACCATTTTCCCTATCCTTAATACCCGTTGTGTTTTTTCCTGTTATATCTCTGTTAACTCTGATACTCGAGTTACAACAGAGTCCAAGCAAGGAATTTAGGCTTTGGTAGTGTTCAGAGCCTCTAAGCTAATAACTCTAAGGTAATAACCGTCGGTGAACACAGTAGAGAGAGAGAGAGAGAGAGAGAGAGAGAGAGAGGGGGGGAGATAGTGTGTTGTGTGTGTGTGTGTGTGTGTGTGTGTGTATTTGTCGCATACCCCACTTGTATGGATTAGGCAGAAGGCCTCGTTTTAATGTGGGCCCACTCACAAGCCGAAGCTCACGGGTGGGAAAGAACAAAAATTGCGTCGGTCCCGTCGGCATTCCCCCTCAATGGGGCGCCTCAGGCGCTGGGCAATAAACCCAGCCCTGACCCTTTAAATCAAGGGGGCAGGTATTGCCTGGGGGGAAAGCCCCCTGGGATCGACGCTATTATTTGTACTTTAACCCGGTCCAGTGGCCGAAGCACACTGGACCCCCGGATGGGGCAGGGAAAAATAGTCAGAGAGAGAGAGAGAGAGAGAAGAGAGAGAGAGAGAGAGAGAGAGAGAGAGAGAGCGAACATGAAGACAGGTGCATTTGGATACAATGATTAATGACTAAGAGACGAAGTACAATTGGGAAAAGGTAAAAAGTGGGAATCTCTTTCGCAGGAAAATGAAAAGTCAAATGAATAACGAAAAATCAGTTATATATATATATATATATATATATATATAATTTCTGAACAACTAATGTACACTCATAGCAGAACAAAAAAAAACAAGTAGATCTAGAAAAACAATTTGGTTTAACCCGCCACACAGCAAGAATGTTAAAACAAATGTAGGAAAAATATTCATAAAACTAATAAAAAACACTTCCTTAAATCAAACAAACTACACCATATATTCAACAGAAACGCTCTTTAACTCAGTTATAGCTGCACAGAAAACATGCTACAAGTAATAAAATGACTCAATAACAAAATATATAACACGCCACAAGCAAAAACAAACACGAACGTCCTTTAAAAGAAAATGGCTCCAAATTAACATAGTATACCAAGCCACTGTAACTGTCACTAATCAAGCGCCGTTGAATTCATGTCCATGCTACCCTAACTTATATATTACGAGTTTTCCTAGTGACGAGCTGTCACTCAGTCGATTTTTTTACTTTGTGTTGATGCTACATAATTATTAGATACCTAATATTTATGTGCAATAGTGTAGAAACAAGATGGCGTTTTAAGTGCAGCTGACGGCCTTGAAGATTGAGTGACAAGCTTGACCTCAGTCCTAACCCTATCTTCCGGGGATAGCCGTGAGAACCGGTAGAGAGGACCCTCTCTTCCGGTTGAGATAGTAAGTTTCAGTCAGTTAGAGACTAGCAGCCGAGCTCGATGGAAGGGTAAGTCGCGTTACACGCGCTCCCGTCTTAATCTGCGCAGATGTCTGGTTGGGGATTTACAAATAAAGTAAGATCAAAGCAAATCGGAGTCTTGTGTTATTACCTCTAAAAACTAACAATGACACAGGGCTTCTGATAAAGAGAAATCCCCAATAGAAAACCAGACCCGAAGTCCCCAAGAAAGTCCAGACCTTAGAAGATTCCAGACGAAGAAGAGATGTTAGAAGAGACCTAGAAGAACCTAAGATGTCAGAAGAACAGAAGAAGAATAGAAGAAGTAATGAGAAGGGTATGCAACATTAAGAGCTAAAATTTGAGGTACAGACAATATCAAAGTTAGAGTAGCGAAGACATGAAATCAACGGCGCTTGGTAACTGACAGTTTTCTCGCTTAAGCAATTTTCTAACCAGGTGTTTGCTTGGTTTGAAAATCGTAATGGCGAGAAACTGAAAATTATCAAGTGCCGTTGACTTCATGTTTTTGTAACCCTAATTTAGGTATTTATGTTCTATCAATAATATTCAGCGTTCTTTACTTATGAAATATAGCAAACTATGGGGCTGGTTCTGAGTTCGATACCGGTCCTCACCAAATTCAGCCAATGACTACACAACTTGGACCTGAGAGCTAATGGTAGAAATGGTGCTCCGTCTCAAACGCAAAAACAATCTCCCTGGTGTAGCACTAATGAAAATGGGATAGACTCGCTCACTGTCTGGTTGATACCAACAATAGGCCACTCTGCTAACTTTACTTTTTACTAGAGAGAGAGGGGTAGAAAGAGAGAGAGAGAGGGGAGAGAGAAAGAGAGGGGGAGAAAGAGAGAGATAGAGGGGGAGAAAGAGAGAGATATATAGAGAGAGATAGAGGGGAGAAAGAGAGAGAGAGAGATAGGGGGAGAAAGAGAGAGAGAGAGATTAATGGACAGAAGCAGACAGACAAAAACAAACATACTATATATATATATGTACTTAGAGAGAAAGAGAGAAACAGTCATACAGACAGACAGACAGGAAGGTAGACAGACAGTTTTTTTTTAATGAAAATATAAACCGTAAAGTCGGTGTGTTGGGTTGTCGACATAGGAACACGTTAAGTTACCGAGGCTCCACGAAAAACGAATGTTATTTAAGGGACCCCGAATACAAGGGGGTGAAAGAGGCTACTTATAGTGTAGAATGGTTAGTACAAGTAAACAAACATTGGCGTAATCGTCTGGGCTCAGTAAACGAACCAATAACAAACAAGCAACAGTTCTTTAAACATGAACACTCACTGTTTATTTCCTTAAAGTTTCATTTGGAGCATCCTGTAAAGCTGGAATCCGAGGCAGTAAAGATAAAAGACATTACGCTATATTTTGCCTTTTAGTCTTTTATCTGATTATCTTCTGTGACTGACCGAGACCCTTTTTCGAGCAATGACCGTCTGTCTGTGTCCACGGTCCGTGACCTTCTCCTTCTGGTCTTACTGATACTCTAATTACGTCTCCCTCCGCTAAGCTTTCAAGTTCGGATATATATAGAGAGAGACATATCGTTCGTGAATGTCATGCCACTCGAGTTTATATCTTTATAACATCGTCTCATAATTTATCTATATATGAAAAAATATTTTCAGATACAAGGGGCTGAGTCGCCTCGACGCTACAAGTTTCCGGGTTCGATACTGGCCCTCGCTAACTAATGAGTAGCACGGCTTAGATCTGTGGGGAGTTGTAGGTAGGTGTGGCACTTCACCCCAGACGTGAAAAACAATCTCCCTGGTCTAGCACTAATGAAAAGGAGATAGACTTCCTTGCTGTTTGACTGATACCAACAATGGGTGACCCTACAGATTTTACTACTTTACTTATAGTTTTGGTTGTCGATCACATGACCTCGGCATAGTTTTCATTTGACCCACGATGATCGCCTAATTACTTAATGACTTCATTGATTATGAGTTGAATGTGTCCTATTCACATTAAGCTAAATACCAAAATCCACTAAGGGCAGACAACTCGGGATAAAAAGATTAAACGTAACTATCAACAGTTACGGAACAATCTAACCCACCCGGTTTCGACCGGGGGTCCGGTGAGCTTCGGCCGCTGGACCGGTTATGTTGTAATAATAGCGTCGATCCTAGGGGGCCATCCCCCCATACAACACCTGCCCCCTCGATTTAAAGGGGTAGGGCTGGGTTTATTGCCCGATGCCTGAGGTGCCCCCTTGAGGAGGAATGCCGACGGGATACACGCAATTTTTCACCCGCCATCCCATAAACTTCGGTTTGTGGGTGGATCCCACGTTAATAGGGCCTTTGTGCTTGACCTGGTACGAGTGGGGTACTAGGAAAATAAAATCAACAGTTACGGAACCTATTTGGCAAGCAACTGGTTAAAGGTTCAAGTCTCTAAAGTTTATCAGGAACAAAGCGGAACACTGTGAACAAATCCAGCGCATACGACCCTTCTTTCTTTTGACTGCTTTCTCTCTGTATACCCTTCTTTCCATGTTTACTGTCTTTTCTATTTGATTGTTACTTCTGTTTGTATGCCAAGAAAATTCTTCTTTTTTTCTACTGACTGAAATCCCGGTGTTTTATGACTCCCTTGCCAGAAACACGATGCGGCCATTGACCAACACCTGGCCAGCACCACTCCTATGCAAATCAGATCGACGATATACATTGGCATGTTACTAACATTTATTTATAAACCAGAGGTCAGGAGTTCAATCCGCAGAAGTGGCACCAATCGTGTTATTTATATTTTATACCAGAAACAGGCCTCTCTAACTTGCTCATCCCGCCTGGGCAATGCTTCTTTACAGGCTCACTGGGTATTATGATATTTTCCCTTGTGTTGGACCGAGCAAAACTCATTAAATATCTATATCAGTATATTTGTATCGATGTCTTTGTTAACCTCTTCACTCATACACACACATATATACAAACACATTGTGAATAATTTTAAAAATATACCATTGATTTAAATAGTTTAAAGAATATAGCATTAAATTGAATAATCTTAAAAAGAATTTACCGTTGATTCATATAGTTTAATCTAGTTTGTTAAAAAAGGTCCGTTATGAAGGCAGAATGTTTATTTATTAAATAAATGTTTATTTATTAAATAAATTTATTAAATAAACATTCTTTGCATATCTTTTATTAGTTAAGCTAAATAAATAAAAAGTGAACATCTTCGAATTGCGCAAATTCTATAATTTCTTATTGGTTTGGTTTCTTTGTTCAATGGCATATCAACCTTTGAACTTTATATAATACCAAGACCATCCTTGTAGAAAAACAGTAATAGCACTATTTAACCCATAGTTATGGGAATGAAGGGATTCATACCTTTCCCATTGGTATTTATCCGAAAGTGAGCGTAATAGTACTATTGGAGTCCGAACTTGCTTACTACCATGTGGCAATTCAACACGTTAGCCACTACACCACAAGTAAGCAAAAAGGGAATCTAAAAATGAGAGAAGAACAAGTTCTTCAGAAAATAAAAAGGAGTTGCAAAAGTATAAGAGAAATATATCCGCCATAACTTAGAAGCAAGGATATATATATATATATATTTAATGTTTAACTATGTTTGGTATTCTCTAATCTGTACTTACCCATGTAAAAAAAATAAACTACACTTTATTTCAAAATGTTTCATTATAGCTGAGGATCCTAAACCATACTACCCTGTCAGCTGGGGCAGTAGAATACGCCGACTGCACCTCTGAAAAGGGGAAAAATCCCCCCCAATGAGGTCACCTAATTGTCGTGGGTGGCAACACGTGATACTTAAGTAGGAAATCCTGGTGGCTGAGCAGTCCATGATATATAACACTCCACTTTGCCCCTTACTTGGGCTAGACGAGGTGTCGGAGTGTTATGTACTTTCTTATTCTTCTGGTCGGATCTGCTTCTTCTATCTTCTAATGGTCTCGTCTGGTCTTTCTTATCTGGGGGTTCCATGTCTGGTTCTGCTGGGGACCATTTCTTATCAGAAGCCTTGTGTCATTGTTAGCTTTTAGTAATAACAACAAGACTTCGATTTACTTTGGATGTTAGTTTATTCTGGAACCCCAGGACCAGACAAATGCGCGCGGAGAGTCACATCTTGCTAGCTTCAGTCCTAACTCTCAACTCTAACTGTCACTGCAACTAACTGAGTTGCTTACACCTTAAACCGGAAGGGGCTTTCTATCACTTCCGATTCTCACGATCATCCCAGAACGCAAGGTGAGAGTGAGGTCAAGCATTGTCACTCACTCTCAAGGCCATCAGCTGTACTGATCGCCATAAGGATTTCTATACTACCTTAAAAAGTAATAGGGATCCAATTAATATGTAACAGGAGCAGCTCCCTCTGATCAAATGGCTGGTCATGTCAAGCACTAGCATCTATATGATTGTCCCGACCCAATTGTCCTTATGGCAATCCCCAACCCTTTTTATCATATGGGTGCTAGAAGGCAGTGGCTGAGGATCTTAGGTTCCTGGATAGGACATTAAACTGAATTTAATGGTGAAGTTTTAATTGTGAAGTATCCCTTCATCGCCATTACTCCCAGGTCCACGCCAACCTAGAGTGATAGCATCTGTTAGGGCCCTATATATGGGTTAAATGGATAAAAAAGGGCATTTTCAAAATGTTTTATAAAAACAAATTGAGTTTTAAAGCAAATATTGAATATCCAACAATTGAATAAAACAAAACGTCTTCGGCATAAAATAACCCAAGACCTGACATGCCGTAAAATCCATCTAACCAACCAACTAACCAAACCTAAACCATAATTTTTGTCAGGTGCAGTATATATATTGTTAAACGGTATAACCACACTGATGAAGAGTGATATTCCGAAACACGTGTCTGTGGATTACTTTATTATATATATATATATATATATATATTATATATTAATATATATATATATATTCCTGCGTGTGTATATGTGTTATTCTATTTATTTCTAATGGAAATTTTCAGTTTCCCGTTATATTGCTTAATCTTTCAGTGAATCTTCCCTTTTTAATCAAATATCCTTTTTATCTTTTTTTTTTAATCTCTCTTTCGCTTTAACTCTTTAACTGAAATCTCAAAAGTTCTTAAATGTTTTCCTGGTAGCCAACAAATATTTGATTATGACGCCATTCGCATGAAAACGTTAAGATGTTCAAAGAAGAAAAAATTCTTAAGAAAAAACCAAAAAAAAAACAACTTATTTCTTGTTGAAACTGATTTGAAAACCGTTTCTGTTTGTTCAATTTATCCACACAAAAACTTTTTTCGGGAGTTCCATCAAATCCTTGGAAGTTTAAAGATGTTTTTTTTTTTAAGAAATAAGATAACAATTCTCACTTGTAAAATAGTTTGACATCTTAAAATGAATCTTCTTTTAAAAGACTTTTTTTTTCTTAAATCTCAAGAAAAAGGCGTTTCGTAATTTGCAAGTTTAATCTTAAGAGTCCGCCATTTTATTTCAAGCAATTTTTATCAAAAATGATAAATCTTTGCCAAGGAAAAAGTTATATTCAATCTTTTTACTTTCTTAGTCGCACATAGATATGATACTATTTGAAGTTGGAAAAGAAATACATTTTTATTATTCAACATTTTTCCTACCACTTTTACTTATATGGAACATAATTTTTTCATTCAGAGCTTTATTTCTAATTATATCATATTATATTATATTATATTATTTACTTATTAAAGTATTATTCATTTCCTGAACAAAACCTTATATCTGTTAGTCTCAGACGACAAATCTTATTATAATGGAGATTGTGTGTTTTTCTGTCTGTAACCGAAACTATATTCCTACTCAAGTCACAATTCTCTTAGTTATTGACATCACATTCTCCATGATTTTATTTTTATCTAAACCTCAATTATTAATACAATTGTCTTACATTATTAATACTGTTAACTATGTCTACATACTGACAACATGCAATTATATTTATATATACAACAAAATAGCGGTTTACAGTGTGAACGGGAAGGCTAATTTGCATATTAATATTAAAAAATCGAATTTAATAAATATGTGTTTAGTATTATTGATTTCTAATTGTTTGGTTTTATTTTAATGAATATAAGCAAAAATCTCTTCAATGAATCTTAAATGAAATCCATTAACAAGAAAAAATAACTGTCATTTTATTCTTTACTTCCTCTTATAACTAAATACTTAAATTAGAAAAAATAACAATGAAAGACGAGAGTGATGGAAGAGTAAGTTTCAGTTGTTCCATTTTTTATTATACTCCCTCTGTTTCAAATCTTTTATTATACTCCCTCTGTTTTAAATCTTTTTATCTGTATTTTTATTTAGTTTCATTAGCCTTTCTAATTTAATATGATATTTTATTACATTAAAACTTAAATACTTGCACCCGGAGGGTGCATATATTTGCTAGTTATAATAAATATTGTTTAATTATCAACAACAGCTCCTAGTTAACACAGACTTCAGGTAGAGAGTGGGGCGGTGAATTGTCTCAACAAGAACCCTGATTAGTCTATACACTTTGTCTGGTTGTCCGACTCTGACTATTGGATGAAAATGTGTGTTGCTTCTATGTGGATTAAACCTCTTTGTCTTATTAGAATTGCCAAATACTCATTAATATGTTCTGCTTGGCCGTGGTCAGCCAAGTTCACTCTACTTTTTCAGAAATTGATGCCTCTCATATTGTTACAAATAAATTCTGCTTTTAAGGGTTAATAAAAGATGGTTTGAAATTACGCGAATTGAAATTGACCTAATTCGGAAAAAGGGCACATTAATCAGACTTCTGTTAATTGTCTGTCTGTTCGATCACATACAAATATTTGTCTACAGCTATTATTTTATTCAGATAATTACCATAAATACTCGTGTAATGAATTCTTAAGATGAATTTTTCATATTAAAAAAAAAGTGGTCGTTTATTACATGAGATATGTTTCTGAAATATAAATTCTTATCTGTAACCACCTTTTTGTAGTTAAAACTTGTTCATTACATGTTCAAAACTCGAGTATATATTACAGCTGAATTTAAACCAAATTTTATGGAGTTACTTCTTCGTCAATCGAACCGAAAAAAAATTAAAATTCTATTAACTATTCAATTGTCCTGGGTATGACGTTAAACTACACCTAGTGGTGAGTTTTCAATTCTGGAGCTTTGGGTACTCTGACTCGGAGTGGTAGTAAAAAAAAAAGAAAAATTGAATACCCACCAAGAATGAATAAAACAAAATGTCTTTGGCATAAAATAACCCAACAAGGGTTGACATGCCATAAAATCCAAACTATCCTATCTAACTATTCAATTATTTCATAATTAAACAACTTCATATTTGAAGATATAATTACTGTTACCGTACTGTTACTGTTTAGCGGCAAGCTAGCCGTTCTTGTACCTTATTGTAAATACACTTGTCTCTTTTTACCCTACCTCGACTTGACTTCTTTTTTTACTGTTGAACTAACATCACAACACTTTATTTTTCTCTTTTTTCTAAATTAAGAATTTTCTCTTTAGTTAGAATTCAATTTAGAGAGAAGAGCAACGACGCAGTTTTTTTTCCATAGCCGTATCAGTACTACGGTATCGTTGCACTTCTTGGACTTTAACGAAACACTAGGAGAAAATGCAAGATGGGAACTACACTATCATGCTGTATGCTGTTTTGAACAAATCCTGGAAACAGCAACCCACAAAACAGTCGCATAGTTCCTATTTCACAAACCATCCAAATAAGATGAACACAATATGCTGGACACAGCTAGAGAATCAGTGACGAACTCATAAACGACTATTAATTGAAACACAATGTGATTTATTCGAATTTTCTCACTTCAAATAAACCATGAGACTTTTGTTTTCATTAATAATACTAGCAAATATATGCACCCTCCAGGTGCAAGTATTTAAGTTTTAATGTAATGAAATATTATGTTATCTTATAGGAAGTAAAGAATAGAATTACTGTTAATATCGTTAATGGATTTCTTTTAAGATTTATCCCCGAGATTTTTGCTCATATTCATTAAGATAAAACCAAACAATTAGAAATCAATAATACTAAGTATATATTTATTAACATCAAATTTTTAATATCAATATGCAAATTAGCCTTCCCGTTGACGCTGCAAACCTATTTTGTTGTATATCTAAATACAATTACATATTATTATTATGTAGATATGGTCAACAGTATTAATAATTTAAAACAATTTTATTAATAATTGAGGTTTAAATACAAATAAAATCATGGAGAATATGATGTAAATAACTATTTGAATTGTGACTCGATTAGTAATATAGTTTCGGTTACAGACAGAAAAACACACAATCTCCATTATAATAAGATATGTTCTTCATTTACAGATATCAAATTCAGAGGAGCACAAAACTTTGAAATTTTAAAAAGCACTGAAGACTAAACCTATTCTTGCAAGGTGTGTGGATCTGGATATTAACAGTGTTCATGCTGATTTGTTGAATTCAAAGAGAACAGAAGAAGAGAATCGTGACTCTTGAAAACACAGTACATCATCATTTTTACTAAACTCACATATAAAATTATACATACAAGTACACACAAAGGAGAAAAACTTCTCTTATCAAGTGGGCATATATATATATTTACCAACCCCTCCGCACGAGCAGGATGCGACACAAGGTCAATTTCTTAAGCGGAGTTCAGCAGGTTTGAATTCAGAGTTTTCCTTCTCCTAGATCGTTTGCCTAACCAAAGTTAAAGAGCCCAGTCTGCCCTACTATTTATCCATAGTTGGAGGGAGAGTAGAATTCATACCTTTCCCAAAGGTATTAGCGCTAAGTGAAATGCAATTACCACGTCCAGGATTTGAACTCGGGGCGACGAGTCCATTTCCCATGACTTTAACCATTACACCACGCGCTTATAAGTTATTTAACCTTATTCAAAATAATCTTGGAAAGAACCAGAGAAAGTTTCTTTGGAAACAGTGAGTGAATCAGCCATTTCTATTGACTTCGGTGATGGCCGACCAGTGAAAAATTACAGCCATCAGCTCGGTGCGAAAACTGGGTGCCGTCTAGAAGACCTACCAGGTGAGATAGCCGATAAGGATGGATAGTGAGAGGGAATAGAAAGAGAATCCGTGATATCATCATAACTTGATGGTGATGAGGGGTAGAATTTTGCGGGTTTAGAGACAAACCCCCATTCATTTATCCTTTTTTTCATTTTTTTCCATCTCGTTTCTATTGTTGTGCTTGTATTTTCTTTCAATTTTTTTTTTTCAATTAAAAAAAAAATGCCGTAAGATCTTGAAAAATTGAAACCACAGTGGATTCCCACGGGTGGACATACCAGTACTGGCCTACGTACATTCATTAGCTCTGTATGGACACTGGGTGCCGACTAGAGAACTTTCCACGCGCGATGGATGGCAGGAGAAACAAAGAGAGAGAGAGAGAAAGAGAGAGAGAGAGAGAGAGAGAGAGAGAGAGAGAGAGAGAGAGAGAGAGAGAGAGAGAGAGAGAGAGAGAGAGAGTATGTGGAATCGGGTCAGTCCTGTCAACACGACTTACAAGTACTTCTATCGTAAATAATTTTGTCATAGCAAACTAAAAAAAAAATCGAGACATTAAAACCCACGGCATTGTTAAAAATCGGCTAGAATACTCAGAAGAGCCCCGGAGACCCGATGAGACTTGCTATCACTCAGCCTCCAGTGAACTACCAGGGTGTGGAAAAACACTCAATTAGTAATGTATCATCTTTTTTTTTTTAAATAATCAAGATAATATTAATTCTGTACTGATATTTATTAACAAAAAGAAAGAAAGAAATATGTAAGACACAAAGTCCAATGAGACGATGATGATGACAATGAGGATGATGATGATGATGATGAAAATGATGATGATGATGGTAATGATGATGATTTTCCCACAATTCTTGTAAACTCGCACATACTTCTATCGTAAAGAATATAGTCATAACGAGCCAGATAATATTGGACTGTGCATTATTAACTCAACGCATCCACCAGTAAATTATTGGAGGAAAAAAAAACTTTGTTCTTTACTTTCTCTCTTTTCTTGCATCGTATTCATTGACATTCAGTGTTATTTCTGGGTGTACGAGATCGGGAAGAGCAGCACTTGCTCCCCCGACTTTATGTTTGTATAATGTTATTGATACGTTTGCAGCCTCCAACTTCCGGGACTAACAACAGACGACGATCCCCCAGATGGTGTTACGATGTAAAGTTTCTGCTTCATGGGTTTGTCTTTAAAAAAAAAATATGTTCAATAAACATTTCTTTTAATTTCTTAAAGGTAGCTCGTAGGGTCTGAGGAACGCGCCTCCTTGTCAAACAAGGAACGAAAACGAGTGTTTGGCTTGGCCATGTCAGGAGGATGGACAAAGGCCGCATCCCCCAAAGACCTACTGTATGGTGAGTTAGTAGAGGGCACCCGACCGGTAGGGAGACCACGCCTGCGCTTTAAAGATGTCGGCAAGAGAGACATGAAGACATGCCACATCAACACCAACACATGGGAGGCGTATGCAGAAGACCGTATGACCTGGCGCCTCCTCGTCAAACAAGGAACGAAAAGGAGTGAAAAAGAGAGGAAAGAAGCCGCTGCAGAAAAGAGAGTCATAAGGAAGGAGAGATAACAGCATCTCCAGCAAGCGTCACCGTTTGTTTGCAATTACTGCACCAGAGATTGCTATTCAAAAATTGGTCTGTTCAGCCACTCACACAGTTGCAGATTTTAAAAAAGTGGACACTACGCCATCGTCGGAAGGATGCCAATAGCTCGTAGGGTCTGAGAAACGGACTTGGAGAATTGAATGGGGTCGTTCATTATACGAGATATATTATTGAAACGTCGAAGCTTACTTTGTTTCAAATATGCCTAGAATATTTTACGGTTAATCTAAGGATTAAAAAAACATCGAGCATTATCGATTATTGCATGGCAAAATCTTTTATAGATTGAAGAGGAAAAGTTGAAAAGCTTCCTGAAATTTGTCTAAATAACAATAGAGGAGAAAAAAGACAATCAGCTTCTTCAATAGATTAATATAAAAATGGTATTTTACTTAATAGACTAAACGCATTCATATATATATATATATATATATATATATATATATATATATATATATATATATATTCTTTTAATGCTTCTAAAAAACAAACATCCAAAAATCTTATTTCCTTCACCGGGGCATGGGTCTGGTTTGTTGTTATTTACTCAACGTCCGCGTACCTCATATGGTAGTGGCATGCTAGTATCATTGACAGGTTAATTTCGCAGGGATTGTACGATGCGGACTGTTGGCCGAGCGGTAATGTCACAGACTTTGCCTGCTGGACTACCGGTTTCGATTTCTGTCGGAGGGAAATCGTTAGTATTACATCGCTGATAAGACTTAATAAAGTTGAAACAGACTGTACGATGTTCTAGCATCGCATGATCATTTGCGAAATTCTCTTGTCATGGTTATTTTCTATAATTATCGAATTTTATACGATATACGCATTGTAATTGCCTTCAAGCAAAAATATAAATAATAATAATATATACTTTATCAACAATGCTTCTAAAAACCAAACATCCAAAAATGTATATATATATTAATATGTATATATATATTAATATGTATATGTATATATATATATTGCGTATCGACAATTTATGCCAGAATCTAATTGTTACAACGTTTGATGTTTACTTAAGAGTTATTGCAAAATAGTTCAATGTGTAAAAAGTTTTATAATCTCTATTTCACTCTTTTTCCTTTCTTTTCTTTTCATCTTTTCATTATGTTTTATTAAAACGCATTAGCGTTATCGCTTCCGCGTGCTTATCTCCTCTCTCCATCTTTCCCCTATTATCTAATTATATTTTTTCAGCGTAGCATATACTTTTTGAATAGACAAAAAATAGACCTGTCCAGAGAACTGAAAAAACAAAAAAACTAGCACCCTTGGACCGGTCCCCAAGGGTTTGAGAAAGAGTCTGTGTGAATTGGAAATCCCAAAAAAAGAAAGAATCGAGACATTAAAACAACAGCATTGTTAAGATCGGCTAGAATACTCAGAAGAGCCCTGGAGACCCGATGAGACTTGCTATCACTCAGCCCCCAGGGAAACACCGGCTAAGGCTGGTGTGAAAAACTCTCATGGAGTGAAATGATGATGATGATGATGATGATGATGATGAAGCTTTATTACTTCAATATGTACAGAATTTAAATTTCCAGACATCAAAAGAAAAAAAGAATTACGAATTACTAATAATTATTCATATGTAATTGAACATTACTAATTAGATTTAAGGGTAGTTCTCTAAGCTCGAAACGTAAAGTAATTATAAAGCATTATTGTCATATATTATGTTGAGCTTAGTTTGACACAAGGTCAGTGGTTTGGAGCATCCAGAAAGAACCGAGCTCACTGGTCTGTTAGCCAAGCCAATTGAACATTAAAACTATTTAAACCAGGGGAGTCCCTGTTGCGTAATGCAGTGGTTCCCAACATTTTTCTGTTCCCGCACCCTTAAAAGAGTTTTGCTCTGACCTCGCACCCCTTAAATGAGTTTTGCTCTGACCTCGCACCCCTTAAAAGAGTTTTTCTCTGACCTCGCACCCCTTAAAAGAGTTTTTCTCTGACCTCGCACCCCTTAAAAGAGTTTTTTCTCTGAACCTCGCACCTTAAAAGAGTTTTCTCTGACCTCGCACCTTTAAAAGAGTTTTGCTCTGACCTCACATCCTTAAAAGAGTTTTGTTCTGACCTCGCACCCTTAAAAGAGTTTTGCTCTGACCTCACATCCCTTAAAAGAGTTTTGTTCTGACCTCACACCCCTTAAAGAGTTTTGCTCTGACCTCACATCCCTTAAAAGAGTTTTGTTCTGACCTCGCACCCTTAAAAAAGTTTTGCTCTGACCTCGCACCCTACAATTTATACTTTTGTTCAAAAATATAGAATGTGAATCCATACTACAGGTTTATCAAAAGATCATATATATTTCACTCTCTAAATAATAACCTGAAATAAAGAAACGATAATATAAATGATATTAATTACAAAATTTAATCTAAATCTTCTCGCACTCCCTGGAATGATGCTGGTCGGGAACCCCTAACATGCTAGACTGCGAAATCGTAATAAGCGAGTTCAACCTCTAGTCGCACTATTACGTTCACTTTCGGACTAATACCCTTTGGAAAGGTATGAATTATCCCCCAGCAATCAGTAACTAGTACCACTACTGTTCTCCTACAAGATTACGACATGAAGACTCCAGAGTTCGGCGAGAAAGTTCCCGATTTCGAGAAGGTTTCCGAGTTTGAGAAGGTTCCCGAGTTCGAGAAGGTTTCCGAGTTCGAGAAAGTTTCCGAGTTTGAGAAGGTTTCCGATTTCGAGAAGGTTCCCAAGCTGGAGAAGGTTTCCGAGTTTGAGAAGGTTTCCGAGTTCGAGAAAGTTTCCGAGTTTGAGAAGGTTTCCAAGTTTGAGATGGTTCCCGAGTTCGAGAAGGTTTCTGAGTTCGAGAAGGTTTTCGAGTTCGAGAAGGTTCCCGAGTTCGAGAAGGTTTCCTAGTTCGAGAAAGTTTCCGAGTTTGAGAAGGTTCCCGAGTTTGAGAAGTTTTCCTAGTTTGAGAAAGTTCCCGAGTTCGAGAAAGTTTCCGAATTCGAGAGGTTCCCGAGTTTGAGAAGGTTTCGACAAAAACAGCTGAAGAAAGCCGGTTTTATATTAAACCTTTTTCAGGACAATATGATAAAAAGAAGCGACAACTTTTTTTGTTGTTCAAAAGGTGATGGATGTGTTTTAAATGACTTGAGTTGGAAATATTTCCAACTCAAGGTTTTATATAAACCGAAACATTTAAACGTCGACATAAATATAATAAATTCATCTTTTTGGGAAAATTTTGTTTTTCCTATTTCTATATATTGTTGGATTCATATCCATATTTTACCCTCAAACCACACTCCACTTAGACCCTTACTTAGGCTAGACAGGCGGTCGGAAAGGCCCCTTCCGATCAAATGGCTGGTCATGTCAAGCTCTAAAACCTATATGATTGCCCCAATCCTATTGCCCTTACGGCAAACTCCAACCCTTTTTATCATATGGGTGCTAGAAGGCTGTGGCTGAGGGTCTTCATGTCCGGGGAATGATGTTAAACTCTATCTGATGGTGTGTTTCCAGTTCTGGAGGTTTGGGGAATGTTGAGCACTTCTTCATCACTATTGCTCCCAGGTCCACTCTGACCCGGAGTGGTAGTACCTGTGTTTAGTAAAATGTGTTTATAAAATGTGTTGCCAACCATAAATGTGTTATAAAATGTGTTTAGTAAAATGTGTTTAGTAAAATGTGTTTATAAAATGTGTTTATAAAATGTGTTTATAAAAAAATAATATATAAATGTGTTTTGTAAGTGTGTTTATAAAAAAATTGAGTATCCATTAAGAATTAATTTATTTCAAAACTTTGTCGGCATTAAATGACCCAATGAGATTGATATGCCATAAAACAAATCAAACCAAACCAAACCAAAACCCCAAACCAAAACAAATAAAAAGAATGGAGAAAGAAAAATAAATCATAAAACATACTGAATTGCATTTATCCAGAGACACTGAGAATGATATTACTGCAACTGCGAAAAGGTCTTTTAGTTCTATCACTTCTGACTTTCATTCTAACCTTTTTACTGTTGGTGCGATCAATCTAATGGCCGTTTGATGACGTCATCATCTAATCCTTTGCCGCAAAGTAAAACTGATTGCACTCGCATGATATTCAATCCGCTTTGAACTTTGTGAAGATCACCAAGATTAGAAAATGAGAATCTTCATCTTTTTCTTTCCTTCGCCCATCAAAGAATGAGAGGACGAAGGAAAGCTCCATGGTTATAGAAAGTCATTTGAAAATGCGAGGAATAGACTTTAATTACGGGGAAGAATTGTTCACTCAAATAGACTTCAATAAGTATGGCAAAGGTTTTACTGACACACACACACACGCACGCACACACACACACACACACATATATATATATATATATATATATATATATATATATATATATATATACAAGATGGGTAAAATGTATCGAGATTTTTTGTACTTTTTGACACATCTTGTATTCTGAAAAAAAAAAATAACGTTCTATTCATTAATTCTTTTCAGAATACAAGTTGTGTCAAAAAAGTTTAAAGCTGTATTTACCAAGACAGAAATGAAGAATGAATGGAACGTTGTTTTTTTTTAGAATACAAGGTGTGTCAAAAAGTACAAAAGATCTCGATATTTTTTGACACGCCTTATATATATATATATATATATATATATATATATATATATACAGAGAGAGAGAGAGAGAGAGAGAGAGAGAGAGAGAGAGAGAGAGAGAGAGAGAGTAAGAGTCTGGTTAGCTCAGTCGTTAGGGGTTCCATTTTTATCAATATATGAAAATATTTTGTTTGGTCATTATTCAGTGGATATATAAGTAAAACATTTTCTACATAACGGAAATAATTAGTCTGTGGTTAAAATGCATTTAAAATGATTGGATTCTAAGAATTCGAGGTAAAATCCTGCAAGCACACCAATAGGAGGTGATCCCATAGGTAATTTTGTTTGTAAAAGGTACCATTGTATTGGAAAAAACAATGTTTGGTGCATAGTTTGCAGATTTGGATTAACACAATACTCCAAGACATTTTCCAGATTTAGCATTCAGAACCGCAAAACAACATTAAATGTCTGCCTTTGGTTGATTGCAAAAATGGGTTGAAAAATTGTGACAGATATATATATATAATATATATATATATATATATATATATATATATATATATATATATATATATATATGTGGGGGGTGTCATCCACAGACACCGTGTTTCGACGTTTCACGTCTCATGAGTGTGGCGAGACACAACAATTACTTCTGGCCAGTAGCGAATCCAGACTGACTTTTCACCAACCCGGTTCCTTAACCACTCGGCCGTCGACAGCTGCCATTAAGGAGCGGTGTTTTAACTGATAAATACATTCATCGGTGTATATATTTTATGATCACCAGTGAGATCAAATCTGTAAATAACAGACAATCATTGCTTTATTACGTTGGCAGTAAAAGTCGAGTCATCCCCAGACACCGTGTTTCGACGTATTACGTCTCTTCAGTGTGGCTAGACATTAGCAGGATACCTCCAGCCGGGATGGAAAGCCGATCAGCTCGTGAACACAGGTTACTTGCGAGATTTTGCTAGAAAAAACATTTCACGATCCATGACATATCTACTGTAATATAGCTCAGTCGGTAGAGCGTTCGGCTAGAAACCACAAGGTTCCTAGTTCGAAACCGGCCCTCGCCAACTCAGCGTATGAGTAGCACAGGGATCTGTGCGGTAAAGTAAGGAGATGATGGTAGGTACGGCGCTCCACATCAGACGCAAAAACAATCTCCTTGGTCTAGCGCTAGTGAAAAGGGGATATACTTCCTCGCTGATAGGCTGGTACCGACTTTAAGCCACCCCGACGACTTTACTTACTTAGTGTAATGGTAGAACTGGTTGAAACATCCGCTCTTACAAGTGGATACACTGGTTCTACAAGAGTCGATTGCTATTGCACGTAACAACTATATGACCGAGTTTTAATATATCGTGCAACGAGCAATGTATATCATCAACTCAACATCCCATAAGAGGTTCTATTTGAAAGAGACTAATTTATGATCTGGAGTAAACTGCTCGCACGACCGCAAAAGTTGATCTTATGATACTTCAAGTCAAACTTAGCAACCAAAAGTAACAGGAAACCACTCCTTTAAAGCGACGTCATAACTCAGTTTGATGATCCCCCCCAACTGGCATCACGTCTCATCTTCATGGATGACAATACCCGGCCGCCGATAGCACGTGCAGTTAATATCTGGGAATATATGCAGCGAAACCCTACTAGTACTACAGGGTGTCCATAAAGTCCCTTTACAACTTTGAAAAATATTACAAAATCAAATGAACCGACAAATATATGGAAATATCATTACAAAAAGAAGAGTAGATACTGAAGTTTATTTGCCTCATTTAATACACCTCTACATGAGACCTGTGGTGTAATGGTTAGAGTCGTAGTAAATGGACTCGTCGACGCGAGTTCAAATCTTGGAAGAGGCTGTTTACATTTCACATATTGCTAATACCCTTAGGAAAGGTATGCATCCAATTATTCCCCCTCCAGGTATGGGTAAAATAGTAGGGCAGACTGGGCTCTTTAATCTTGGCTAGGTAACCTGTCTAGGAGAAGGAAAACTCTGAATACGATGTCTCAGTTCTGCATGTTAGCCAACGGGGATTCTACGAAACAGTCTAAGAGATATTAAGTTAGGAAAAAGAAAGAAAGAAAAACTAAAAACAAAAGAAAGAAAGAAAATAATGTAAGGAAGGAAGAAAGAAAGGAAGGAAGTAAGGAATGAAAATGGATAGAAAGAAAGAAGGAATATGAGAAATGAACGAAAGAAAGAAAGGAAATGAAAACATAGAAAAGGAATGAAAAAAAGAAAGAACAAAAGAAAGAAAGAGATAAAGAACTTAAGAAACTGACCTTGTGTCGTCCTGCTCGTGCGGAGGGGTTTGGTGAATATATATACATGGGCACCATTAGTTTCACGGAGCATATTAAGAGGGCACTCGATTTCTTGCCATGTTCACTGTAGCATAACTTCATCAATGGTCGCTATGGAATCAGTGATCTTTTGCTTTAGGTCAGTGATGTTGTTCGATACACGATATCTTTAGCATAACCCCACAGAAAGAAGTTCAGGGGAGTGACATTTGGAGAACGAGGTAAAGAGACTTTGTGGACACCCTGTATTTCGTTGCCAGCAAGAATTCCTATTGAAAATGAGTTGGAAAATTTGGGGCCGTAAAGTGAGAGTTCGGATCCGCCCCTGTTCAAACACTTGCTAAACTTTCACAGACACTTGAGGAAGGATAGTGCACTGTTCCCCAATTGCAAATCACAAAATTAATGGGCCAGAAAATGAGTCGTTTGCGAAGTGTCATTTCTGCAAATGGTGGCAACACTAAATAATTATTCCTTGGTTTACAACAAATCCAAGAGGGGAAGCGTGACTAACGTGCAAGACTGCGACATCGTAGCAAGCGAGTTCGAACTCCAGTTTCGCTATCAAGTACATTTTCGAATAACGTTTTTGAATAAGGTATAAACCCCTTCATCACTCAGCTATAGGTTAAATAGTACCACCACTGTTCTCCTTCAAGGATGGCTTAAATAAGCCACGAAGCTTGATATGCCATTAAACAAAGAAACCAAACGTATACACACACACACACACACACACACACATATAATATATATATATATTTTATATATATATATATATATATATATATATAATATATATATATGGAGAGTGAGAGACGTTGAGAAACAGACGAAGAGAGACAAATAGAGTAAAACTGTTTCTTCCCTTCTCTCTCTCTCTCTCTCTCTCTTCTCTCTCTCTCTCTCTCTCTCTCTCACTCACACACACACACACACACACTATATATATATATATATATATATATATATATATATATATATTATATATATATAATAAGGCTAAACTTGCAAATTGGTCGGAAAATTAAAACGGAAAGTTTTTTTGGCGGTTCTCCATGACAGTTTAACTACAGTATTTGAATGAACTTTTTGCGAATTGCGGTTTAGGTGTTTGGGGATTAAGGTTGCTTTTTACGTATTGCTTAAAACAAATTACTATACATTTACACACACACACACACACACACACACACACACACATATATATATATATATATATATATATATATATATATATTATTGTGTGTGTGTTTGTGGGCTATATTTATAAGTAAATACTGCTGAATATTGTAGATTGAGCATGTATATCTAAGCTAGGGTAGTTTTCATAATCGCATGGGTGAGAAACTGTTAGTGACCAAGTTGACTTCATCTCCACGCTACCCTTACACACACACACACACACAACACACACACACACACACACACATATATATATATATATATATATGAAGGAAGGGTGGATGGGTTTAGGATCCGACGATATGCTGTAGATAGAAGGAAAGTGGTCAAGAAATGATCAACTCAAAACAAGTCACAGGGTGGTACGTTTCGTCTGTGTGCACAGACTTCCTCAGCCGATATATATATCCGTAAATGAGTTGCCAGATAATTTGGTATTAGAATGATTCTAAGTTGGACCTTTCTTCTAACAGCGGAATGTTAGAGTTGTTCAGGTCCAAGTTGAGAGTTTGATGTTCAATATTTTTGAACAGAGCAATATAAATGGTGAAGAAAAATTCTTAAAGATATTTTCATTAAAGTTAGCGGTCTGATGAAACTCAAACAGGTATACACAAATACCTGTGCGTAGAAATAGATCTATAACTGCAAAATTAACGATTTTTTAGACATTTTCTTTACCATATTGATATAATGAATATGTAAATACCTTGGTACCCCCTCACTATAATCTGATTGGACAGTGTCAGGTATAAATAGTCGACACTGTGTTGGACCTACACTTACTCGATAACCTACGACCTAATGCCTACAAGCTAACTTTACTCGCTAGACGACCCCACGACTACTCGGAGACGGATTACTATTCAATGTACCCAGTACTACTGCGATAATATACCAAATACCAACTTCAAGAATATATCCCTTAACCCGGATATATATATATATATATATATATATATATATAATATATATAAATATATACTTAAGAAAATAATTTATTTCGACTTGTGCCGTCTCATCAGTTCTGGTTTTTTTGGGGTTTTTTTTTATTATTTCACCGTCAATCTTACTGGTGTGATTTTCCCGTTTCTTTATTTCTTGTTTTGTTTTGTTTTGTTTGTTTTGGTTTTTGGTTTTTGATTTTTTCACTTTTTCAAATTCTGCGTTTGTTAGATCTGCCAGTTTATGGACACGCGATTTTTATGGTTTTCATGTATTGAGCGTGTCAAATATGGTGTGACGTCATAATTTCGAAATATTCATTTATCATACACCGTATATGTAAATATATATACACAAATATTTATACGTACGTTTGAGTTCTCAGTTTTGGTTGAATCCTATCAAAGTAACAATTGATATCATCATGGTGCAATCCATATATATATATATTATATATATATATATATATATAGATTAAACCGAAATAAGAGAAAGAAAAGTATATGAATGTATAAGAGAGTTTGTACATGCTTATTTACAGTCTGACTGCAAGATTCGGAAACCAAAAGTCAAAATATGACAATCTTTGAAGTCAAGAATTGCTGACCGTATCATTGTGTGGGTCTCTCTAAAGAATTACCTCTGAATAAAGTTCAATTTAAAAAAAAAATTGTATTCCTATAATAGTTGCCCATATACCATTTTTTTTTTATTGGTATTTCCTTATTTTTTTAAATTATTTCCTGGGTTCCTGTCTTTAGAAACTTCCTACACCACATTCTCAAGTTTGACATTTAAAGACCAATTTAAAAAGATTCGTATCATTTTTTCTGGTAAATTCTTTAAATGGTTTCATTCAAAGAAACTTATATGTTTATTTCTGTTTGTTTAAGTGTGCGTACATCACGATGCAGCAAAAAGACGAGGCGAAAGAGTACAAGAGAAAACTGATACGTTTTATATATATATATATATATATATATTATATATATATATATATATGTGTGTGTGTGTGTGTGTGTGTGTGTATGCGTGTGTGTGAGAGAGAGAGAGCGTATATATATATGTGTGTGTATGTGAGAGAGAAAGAGAGAGATAGATAGAGAGAGAGTATATATATATATATATATATGTGTGTGTGTGTGTATGCGTGTGTGTGAGAGAGAGAGTATATATATATATGTGTGTGTGTGTGTGTGTGTGTGTGTGTGAGTATGCATACAGGCACGTACATATATATAGATGATCATACTAACACATGCAAACGCATGAATAGAAATAGACACAAGTACATAGGCATACACACGTGAACGCATCCACACCCATACACACATTCATATACACACGCATACATACATACATACATACAATGAATACTTATGAACGTACACATGTAGATATACCCAAATATATAGCCTATACGCTTTTACACACACACACACACGAGCTCACGTGCACACACACACACACGTACATATCCGCGCACAAACACACATGTATGCACATACATATGTTCACACACATCTATGAAGGTGGATTAATACATACTTAGCCAGCCATGTAATTATTAGCTGAATTTTGATCTCAAATAGTCACAACTGAATAAAGTGCATTGGCAGGGAAGGAGATTATGTTGAAAAATAAATATTTATTTTGTAAAATGAATTATTTTTTTAACATGAGGATACGGACTTTCTGGTGTGTCTACGTACATGGCTACGCACATCCTTCTAGACTGACATAAACACATACACATAAACATGTACGTTACCACACATACACACACATACAGAAATGTGTACACGCATATTTGAGCGTATACATTGGACACCTCATGTGGTGTAATGGTTAGCAAGCTAGATTAGCAGACCATTGATAGTGATTTAGCTTCTCACTGGGTGCCCCATACTTCTGGCCATGTGCCGCATCTAACCTACGCTTAATAAATAAAATAAAAAAATAAAAATAAAATTAAATAAATAAAATTTATTGCCCAGCGCCTGAGGCGCCCCCTTGAAGGGGAATGCCGACGGGATCGACGCAATTTTTCTACCTACCACCCCATGAGTCTCAATTTTTCTACCTACTACCCCATGATTGTCCCGGCCCTATTCAATACTTGGGCGTCCCATCGCGGTATAATTGTTTGCAAACTAGTCTCTCAGACCCATTACTATAGAATAGCCAGTTCGATCCTGGATGTTTCATACTTACGACTTCGTGTCGCATCCGACACGTTGCGAATGGGTTGGATAAATAAATACCTATAGGGTACCAACACGTATATCTGCATACACATGTACATATATATATATATATATATTTACCAACCCCTCCGCACGAGTAGGATATGACATAGACTGGTTACCTAGCCATGATTAAAGAGCCCAGTCTACCCTGCTATTTACCAATAGCTGGAGGGAGAATTGGATTCATACATTTCCCAAGAGTATTAGCACCATGTGAAATATAAACAGCTTCAGCTTCAGCGAGGAATTGAACTCGGGTTGATGAGTCCATTTCCAACGACTCTAACCATTAGACCACGCGCCTCCATACACATATACATATATATGAGCACACACACACACACAGCTCTATCGGCTATGGCTTTAGAATATATGACAAGACCCTTCAGTTGGGCCAGCTGTTTCGCATGAGTGGACGGAATCCTGGTGGATATGCAACACTACATTTTGGCCCTTACTTAGGCGAGACGGGTGATCGGAGAGCCCCCTCCCCCACCGATCAATCTGCTGGTCACGTGAAGCCCTAGCACCTATATGATTGTCCCGACCCTATTGTCCTTATTGTAGACCCCAACCCTTTTTATCATATATATATATATATATATATATATATATATATATATATATAACCAACCCCTCCGCACGAGTAGGATGTGACACAAGGTCAATTTCTTAAGCGGAGTTTAACAGGTTTGAATTCAGATTTTTCCTTCTCCTAGACCGGTTGCCTAACGAAGGTTAAAGAGCCCAGCCTGCCCTACTATTTATCCATAGCTGGAGAGTAGGATTCATACCTTTCCCAAGGGTATTAGCGCTAAGTGAAATGCAGTTATCACATCCAGGATTTGAACTCGGGGCGACGAGTCCATTTCCCATGACTTTAACCATTACACCATGCGCTTCCTTTTAATCATATATGTGCTAGAAGGCGGTGTCTGAGGGTCTTAGTGTCTTGAGTATGATGTTAAACTGCATCTAATGGTGAAGTTCCAGTTTTGGAACTCTGGGGAGTGTGGAGTACTCCTTCATCATCATTAATCCCAGGTCTACCCTGACCCAGTTTCGTAGTACCAATCTATGGAATAAATAGAAAAATGAGTTGAAAAAGTGTGTTTTAAAAAATGGAGTTTAAAAAGAAAGAATTTTCAATACCCATCAAAAATGAATAAAACAAAATGTCTCCGGTATAAAATAACCCAACAAGAGTTGACATGCCATAAAATCCACACATCCCCCCCACACACGCTGGCCTTGATAGTTTTAGAAATCTTGGTTTTTACCACGTCCCGAACACCGACATTAGTCTTAAAAACAACCATGTATGAATTTGATTCATTGTTTCCCCCAAGAGGGTGAGTTATTCTGGGATCCCGTATGTTTATTTGTTTTTGTCCCAAATGACCCTTTACTACATATTTCCTGGATTGAATTTATTTCTCGGTATAAAAAAAAACAACAATTCTTTGCAAGGAATAAAATTTCAAGGATTATAAAAAAAAAATCTTTAGCTTTTTCCTCTCAAGCCTCCCACCCCCCACCCGAGGCGAAGTGAGAAATCGAATTCTAAGCAGTGGATAGTTGGATGTCGATAAACAGACTGATTATTCAATAAACGAACAACAAGTGTAAGAGAATATAAACCCACTCATCCCCCCAGCTATGGATTAGATAGTACCACTAAACCACTAGTGTTCTTCTACAAGGATAGTTTTGGCATTAAATAACCTATGAAGGACAATATGCCATTGAACAAAAAAAAGAACTAAACTTGTCGTCATCTAATAATATATTTGTTTACCGAATGGATTTGGTAAAATAAAAAAATGTAGTCTCAATAAAAGAAGATAGAAAATAAATTGAAAGTGAGAAGAGAAAAATAAAGAAAGAAGAAGAAATCAAATAAGAAGGAAAAGGGAAGAAAAAACTGGTGAAAAGAAGGAAGAATAAAAAGAAAAGAAAAAGACTCTGAATATGAATATAAATAAGTCAAAGGAGGCTGACGTTTGGGAGGGAATAGGAAAGAATAGAATAGGAAGAAGGGAAAAGATGATTATGAAAAGATGGAGATTTAAATTAGAGAAAAAAAGAGAGAGAGAGAGAGAGAGAGAGAGAGAGAGAGAGAGAGAGAGCAAGAAGTTGTAATGTCTACTAAATAAAGAAAAAGAAAGAAAGAAGAAAGGGTAGGAAAATGTAACAGAAGAAAGAGAAGAGGAGAAAACCAAAAGGTACCCGAGTGCACGCTTGTATGAGACAGAGAGAGAGAGAGAGGAGAGAGAGAGAGAGAGAGAGAGAGAGAGAGAGAGAGAGAGAGAGAGTATTACTCTGCTAGACTTTTCTTCCTCGTCGTTTTCTTAATCGTTCGTGATCTTCGGGCGTCCACCGTTATTCTCCCAGCAAGCAGAAACAGCGGCATCCACCCGACTTGCATTAACCCAACAAGCAGACACACGCACGCGCAGAGAATGAATAACTAAGCGCCTTACAGTGCCGAGCCCCCTTAAGACTTATGCAAGTCACTCGTCTCTAAACCATTCCTAGTTTTATTTGCTAACATCTTAAACTGCAAGTGACACTTATACGCGTATGAATTACGAACAGTCTGATGGAAAAGACTTATATATATATATATATATATATATATATATATATATATATATATATATATATATATATATATATATATATATATATATATATATATATATATATATATATATATATATATATATATATATATTGCGATGCTATTTTTCTGAATGTTTGAGATGAGGTTTGATGATTAGTATAATCTGCGTTATTCGGACTATTGTTCTCATCTTCATTGTTATCTGTACAACGTTTCGGTCGATACGCCCTCCGGCCTTCTTCAGGTATTTCTTGTCGGACTCGGGAACCTTCTCGGACTCGGGAACCCACCTTTCGGACTCGTGGATAAAGGAGTTAGGTTAAGACAGTTCTAAGTGACAGTTATCTCTAGATTGCAGGTTCAATCCTGATCAAGGGCAGCAGTAACATAGAATAATAATTAACACAGCTTAACACCTCTACCTCAGCTATGGTTAGCCGAATAAGAACAGGATACCCCCGTGGACTAAATAAAGGGTTGGGTTCAAAGTTCCGTGATGGCTCCCGATTACGACAAGAAGGTTCCTGATTACGACAAGGAGGTTACAGAGTCCGAAAAAAGGTTCCTAAGTCCGAAAAGAAGGTTCTTATTAATGAAGATTTTTATCTATTTTTTCCTTAAACACAACTAACGGTTAAAATTTAAGTAAAAAATAACATAAATCGTGTCCTTAGTAATAATTAAATTCATTAAAATCTATGCCCAAGCCAAAATTTTCCGTTATAATTTTGACGACGATTTGCAATTTTAAGCATAACCATAATATATATATATATATATATATATATATATATATATATATATATATATATATATGTGTGTGTGTGTGTGTGTGTGTGTGTGTGTGTATATATATATATATATATATATATATTATATATTATATGTAAAAAAAAGAATTAAAAAATTTTTTTCTGAGAACAAGATACATTTTGCGGACCTTTTTTGTAATATATATATATATATATGCACAAACACACGGTGATTCATAGACTGCTAGAGATGATATCATGGAATATGACCGAATGATATTTATTTTTCAACACAGACCCCCTAATTATCCACACATTTCATCCATCAATGTTCGAATGCTTGGAATCTATTGGCAAACAATGTCATCAACTGCATAAATCACATCTTATGAACGTTTCAATCTATGAGCTTTTCAGCACCACACTCTATATATATATATAATATATATATATATATATATATATATATATATATATAAGGCTTGTTTCATTTAAGGTTTGTATTCTTTTCCTATGTTTAAAACGTTTAGCCTTAAAGCCAACATGAGGAAGTGAAATAATGATTCATTTTAGGCTTTATCCTGTTCTACTAGCTAGTAAATTAACACTTTCTTGATCTAAAATGTTTTTATAAGAATGTGTTCATTCTCTCTCTCTCTCTCTCTCTCTCTCTCTCTCTCTCTCTCTCTCTCACACACACACACACACACACACACACACACATATATATTATATATATATATATATATATAAGGTGTGTAAAAAAGTATTGAGATTTTTTGTACGTTTTTGACACTTTTTATTATGAAAAATTTTTTTCGCAATAGAAGGTGGGTCAAAAAGTACAAAAAGACTCTATAATTTTTGACACACATATATGTCTGTATATATATATATATATATATATATATATATATATATATATATATATATATATTTGTGTGTGTGTGTGGATGTGTGTGTGTGTGTCTGTGTGTGTGTGTGTGTAGTGGACAAACAATCTGTTTGAGATGGCCATAGCCGACAATTTTTGGGAGATTATGTGATTAATTGAAGTCATACCTAATTTGAGAATTAATTAGTAATAATTAAATGAACTAGGCGTGCATATCGATTTAAATGTAAGGCGTAAACAAATCGAGAAAAAGTCAATCTCTGAAATTGGCTGAAATGTACATACAGAGATTGACTTTTCTCAATTTTTTTACGCCTTACATTTAAACCGATATGCATGCCTAATTCATTTTATTATAACTAATTAATTCTCAAATTAGGTACGACTTCAATTAAACACATAATCTCCCATATATATATATATATATATATATATATATATATATATATATTCAAGGTCTGTAAGAACAAAGCCTAAGAAATACTTTCTCTTTCCGATCCGCGTTGGGCTGGCTGATCAATATATTTTCTATGGAAGTCAAATGCAGAGAGTTTATTGCAAACTCCGCCTCAACACGGCAAATAAAACTCGGGACTGTCATCAACAGAAAAGAGGAAAAACATATCAAGAGACTTTAGGATTTGGACAGATACTGGCGATGCAGGAATCTAACGTCATCAAACTGTTCGAAAACCAACAAAGTGTAAACCAAATGTCCCAGAAATTCGAATCGCGAACTCTTACTGAATATAGTACAAGCTTTTGCCGCTGCCCTTTGAGAGCGGTATTCTTTGTGAATAGCGCCTTCTATATCTATACATATATAAAGGGCAGTTGTGTGTATATGTATGTCCGGAGGAAACTTCGAAAATAAAACAATTAATGACAAAGTAAATATATATACACATTAAATATCACCAGCGTTTGGTTTTTGAGCAAAAATAATAGAGATTTGATTTATATTCGTAAAGATAATTAAAAAATAAAATTTAAATGATTACAGCCTGGATTTTTTTTTCATTTAATATTTTAGATAGTAGACATTAACATTTCTTTTCAGAGTAGCTGGATCAATGCAAGGTCTATTTTTTTTACATAGGGATTTAAATGGGGCATCCCACGAGGATTCAACTCACGATTCAATGATAATTGATCTGTAGGACTGACTTTAAAAAATCCTCCGCTACCCAGGCGACGCCGGGTAGCCACTGCTAGTATAAATATATAGCAAAAAGGAAAAATTAAAAAATAATGAACGACTCACAATACTGACTTAGTCGGAAAAATAAAAATAAAACCGATAAAGAAATGTAAAGAAAACAAAAAACAATAGATATTGAAAATTAGTATTATTTGGATTATTAGGACAATTGTCCTCATCTTTATTGTTATCTGTACAACGTTTCGGCCGATATGCCTTCCGGCCCTCTTCAGGTATTTCTTGTCGAACTCGAGAGCCTTATTGAATTCGGGAACCTTCTTTTCGAACTCGGGAACCTTCTTGTCGTAATCGGGAGCCATCACGGAACTTTGAACCCAACCCATTATTCAATCCACGGGGGTATCCATAGCTGACAAGAAATACCCGAAGAAGGCCGGCTAAAACGTTATACAGATAACAATAAAGATGAGGACAATAGTCTGAATAATCGAAATAATACTAATTATCAAGCCTTATCTCAAAAATTCAGAGAAATAGATATTGAAAAGTGCTCAATACATACGTAGATCCGGTTTAGAGAACCGGTTATGTAACAGAAGCTTACTTCTCGGGTTTCCGTGAAAACGATATTCAGAAAAACTGGAATGCATACAACACACACACACACACACACACACACACACACACACACATATATATATATATATATATATATATAAATATATATATGTGTGTGTGTGTGTGTGGTGTGTGTGAGCGCATGCGTTATTATATATCTATATATTTATGTGTGTTTGTGTGTGTGTGAGTGTGTGTGCAATATTGGAAAGAATCGTCGTCGGGGCGGCCCAATGTCGGTATCAGCCAGGCAGCGAGGGAGTCTATCCCCTTTTCTCTAGCGCTAGACCAATGAGATTATTTTAGTGTCTGAGGTGGAGCGCCACGCTTACCATCAGCTTCTCACTTTACCGCTCAGATCCCAGTGCTACTCATACGCTGAATTGGCGAGGGCCGGGTCTGGCCAGTATCGAACCGGGAACCTTGTGATTCCTTGCCGAACGCTCTACCGACTGAACAATGCCGGCCCTTCGGCTAGTTTTTCATGATACAATACCCAATATGCATGATAGAGCTATTTGCATTTTAAATATTACAATCTAAACATTATAATCGCAAATGGCAGTTACACGTTTTCGCGATCAACAAGCGAATTTCTATCATGAGATCATTTTATCTATTCCCCCCCCCCTATCTCTTGTATTCAATTCTTAAAAGTAATGTAAGGAACATTGTCATTATCAATTATTTTTGGATTGACAAAGGAGACATTATTTCAGAATTATAATGTAAACACAAGGTCATCTTATGATAAGGCATTATCCCCTGATAATAGTGAAAGCATGAAACTGACAGTTGCGATTAATCCTCATAATCCTGAGCTACTGATACCCATAGGTCGCACACCTGATCCCCTGATTGAAAAAATAGTTGAAAAATGTAAGATGTTGTATTCATATTATGTAACAGCATTAGAGGGGATTAAATAACAGATTATGACATTTTAGAGGCAATTCAATATATATATATATATATATATATATATATATATATTATATATATATAGTGAACTCTCCTATCGTAAACGATATATGAGGGTCAGCAGTGAGAGATTTGTTTCCTCCCACGTTGAACATGCTATCAAGAAGACATTTTGTCTTTTTCTAATATATATAATATATATATATATATATATATATATATATATATATATATATATATATTAAAATTACGTCTAGAATATAAAATTACAGCTTTTCATCGGCAATATTAGAAAAATGGGAATTCCCTGCCTGAAATTTGAACTGCCCGGGTATATGTACTTCTAGGTAGCGGCAAAGATATCAGTTTGAGATTTAACATGTTTGAATGTTTTAATATATATATATATATAATATATATATATATATATATATATATATATGAAATTTAACATTTTGAAAAACATATGATGTTTGTTATGTGATTGCTGACAGATCTGTTTCGACCAAATCGATAAGTTGGTCTTCATCAAAGAGCGACATAGACGGGAAGAAAGATATCCGTTAAAAACTTAGCGATTTGGTCGAAACAGATCTGTCAGCAATCACATAACAAACATCATATGTTTTTTCAAAATGTTAAATTTCATACTGTCGGATTAATTTCCATCTATTTTTCATATATATATATATACGTAGGACAAAGTGCCCAACACAGACGTGGCTGGAACAAACAAACATGAATAGCATGCCCACCATCATCTGCGAGAGACGCCTGCGTTGGCTTGGTCACATCAGGAAGATGGACAAGGGCCGCATCCCCAAAGACCTACTGTATGATTAATTAGTAGAGGGCACGCGACTGGTAGGGAGACCAGGCCTGCGCTTTAAAGATGTCTGCAAGAGGGACATGAAGACATGCCACATCAACACCAACACATGGGAGGGTTATGCAAAAGACCGTGCGGCCTGGCGCCTCCTCGTCAAACAAGGGACGAAAAAGAATGAAAAAAAAAGGAAAGAAGCCGCCACGAAAAAAAGAGTCAAAAGGAAGGAGAGATAACAGCAACTCCAGCAAGCATCACTGTTTGTTTGCAGTTACTGCACCAAAGACTGCCATTCAAAAATTGGTCTGTCCAGTCACTCGCGCAGTTGCAGATAAAAAAAAGTGGATACTTCGCCATCGTCTTTAGTAGACAGAAGGATGCCAACAACATATATATATATATATATATATTATATATATATATATACAGGTCGGTCTGTGAAAGAATTTGAGTTCAACCGAATGAAACCCCATAAATTGAAACGGATTATTAGAAATTATAATTTTCAGCCCAGCAACATTCAAAGTAGAGAAGTTCCAACATGTAGTTTATGTGGAAGAGAATGTCTCTCCAGGGCTGGCCTGGTGAGTCATCTGAGAAAACACAAGGATACACTGTCAAATGCTACTGGCACTCAAGTGTGAAAAAAAAAGAACAGGAAATGATCTTACTCGAAAACGAGTTGACAGCCAACATACATCTATAATCACGGGATGATATAAGACTAACAAAACCGAAACGAATCAACAAACCAATATATATATATATATATATATATATATATATATATATATATATATATATAATGCTCTGTGTGTGTGTGTGTGTGTGTGTGTGTGTGTGTGTGTGAAATTCTATAACCCGATCAAATTTAAATCGACTTTGCTCAGAACGGTATTGAGCATTTTTTTTCTTAATCAATTTTTAACCAAAACGTTACACACAACGTCTATATTGTATTACTCTCTCTCTCTCTCCACCCTCTCCCTCTCTCTCTCTCTATCTATCTATCTCTCTCTCTCTCTCTCTATATATATATATATATATATATATATATATGTGTGTGTGTGTGTGTGTATGTGTGTGTGTTAGTGTGTGTGTGTGTGTGTGTGTGTGTAGGCTGTTTAAAAAAAACTGTTAACATCATCAGAGTGCCTTTATTAGGAAAGCTGAACTGATATGATTTCAGTCTTTTCGAATAAAGGTAGTCTGAGGAAGTCCCATAGAAATTTAATCCTTTTAATCATGCTGTATACGCACACACACGAACACGTGCGCGCACATACACACACACACAAACACGTGCGTGTGCACACACACACAGGCACACACACACATTGATGCATTATTATTTCAACTATAAATCAAAATAAATACTCAGGTAGTCGATACGTATTTCGTATCTGAAGATCGGCCACATAAAAGTCAGAAATGTGAGATTTTTACCTTGTTTTATTTTATTTTTTACCTAAAATATCGTGATATTCCACTGCATTTTTGTGCAAAAAGCAATGTATTTTACTGATTTAAAACGATTTTAGCGGCAAATTTTTATTATATTCGTACCTACATATAAACACACATGCACGCACACTTACACACACACACACACATATATATATATATACATACATCAGTCATCCACAGACACGTGTTTCGAAGTTTACTTCTCATCAGTGCGGCTCGATTTTTTAACAGCTACCTCTAGCCGGAATCGAAACCCGACAGAATTTTCGTCTGCTAAGTTCCTTATCCTTGCGGCTATCAGCGGCCGTCAGTCTAGGGTGAACAATTAATTGCTACATACTTTACGGCGGTATGTTTTTACAATCACCAGAGAACTCAAATCTGTAAACAGATGGGTAACGGCTAATGCCAAACGGTGAAGTTACAATTAATGTCCCCCCACAGTGCTCAACCATGGGAATTGGATATATATGAGGATGAGTCAAAAACGTAATGCTATTTTGTTTAGGACAGGTATAATTACCAATATAGGAACATGTATCATACATCAAAATGAAACTGGTCCTCTGTGGATCACATCCCTACTTCTACACATAGTCAACGCTTCTCTCACTATAGATTTCACTTCCTCGTCACTAGAATAATGTTTGTCTCTCAAAACCTCTTTCATGGGGCCGAAGAAAGGCAAACATTATTCCAGTGACGAGGAAGTGAAATCTGTAGTGAAGAAGTGGCTCAAAGAACAGTCAACAGAATTTAACGGGGCAGGGATATATGCTCTATTTTGAATGTGGAACATTGCTATTGAGAGAAACGGTGACTATGTGGAGAAATAGGGATGTGGACCACTGAGGACCAGCTTCCTTTTGATGTATGATACATATTCCTGTGTTGGTAATTATACCTGTCCTTAACAAATTGGCATTACTTTTTGACACACCCTAGTATATATATATATATAGTCTAAGAGTCTCCGTATACTTCTAGTAAGTATATATATTTGAGATTATTCTGGTATATATATCCGTTTGTGGGAGGTACATATATCAGGTTTGGGCATTTGTATGAAGCATAAAAACGAGTTTCTGCTATTTATTTCTTGAATGCTTCATACACATGCTCAAACCTGATATATGTACTTCCCACAAACGGATACACATACCAAAATAATCTCAAATATATATATATATATATATATATATATGTGTGTGTGTGTGTGTGTGTGTGTGTGTGTGTGTGTGTGTATCTTTGATGGGATCTCTCGTCGTTCTCGACTTAAAAGTGCCCAACAGTTCAGTTTAAGGTATGAACCGTTAGTCAACCTTGTTTTTTGATGTGAAGGTTTATGTAAGGCCAGACACACTTTTTAGATAAGCTGATACCAGAAGAATGGTGCACCAATGTGCCCCAGATTCTCCAGAACAACAATCCTCAGGTTTTGAATTCAAACTTTATATAAACAAAACAGTCGCGTCTGTTTTGTTATGTACGTGTCCACTTATAACTGAGAAAATGGCATTGAGCACTAGAATTACGCATACACATTAATATGTTTATAATAAAGAAAAGTAAAAATAATAATTTTTGATTTTTACAGATTAAATTATAAGATGCAATAGTTAAAAATTAATCGATATGTGGAACTCAAAGTTCAAAGTTCTTGACAAGTAAGTACAAAAAAAAAAGAATTATGTTTCAAAGCATTCAAGAGTTTTAAGTTAAATTTTTAAGATAATATTTTGAATATTAAAAGAAAATTCCTAAAATAAACGAATATCATAATAAATGAATTCTTAGTTTCTTTTATCGTTAGAATTACTTTCTTTTACTCTTCTTTTACCTCTTTCTTTCACATTCTGTCTTCTTAAAATTTCTCTCCTACTTGGACTTGTTTGAGTAATTATTATTTGTTCACTCTTCCTTTTACCTCACCTCATATATATATATATATATATATATATATATATATATGATGTAGTCGTGAAGTCCACGTATGCTTCTATGTTTGTATATCTGTTGAGTCTAGTTCTCAGTGTGAATATATTATATTTGTATATATGTATTTTACATATACCTATGATATTTATTTTGGGGGATTTTGTGTGAAGCATGGACTGTGAAATAAATTAGAAACTTAGTTGGTGTTTCAGAGTTAAGTTTCATTTTATTTCATTCTACATTTTGGAAGTCCGACGTTCATTTGTCAAGTTTATATATATATATATATATATATATATATGTGTGTGTGTGTGTGTGTGTGTGTGTGTGTGTGTGTTTGTGTGTGTGTGTGTGTGTGTGTTTATTATGGAAAAGGTGACTTAACGGTGAAATTGGTCACAATGGTTAGTTGATGTAAGTTTCACAATGATAAGACAGCATTATAACAAATATAAAGTGCTCAATACATGAGTAGAGCAAATTTATTAAAATGGTATACACAGGAATAACCTACTCGAGTTTTATCATAAGGATCTTCAGGGTTAAATCCGCCGAATTAATCAAGATATTTATATATCTTTATTGGGTGGATTTAACCCTGGAGATCCTTAAGGTGAAACTCGAGTAGGCTATTCCTGTGTATACCATTATAATATATATATATACATATATATATATATATGTGTGTGTGTGTGTGTGTGTGTGTGTGTGTGTTCTGTTTCCCTGGGAACAGAATCGGCAAAATAAGTTAGGATCCTAATAGAAGCTGTTGTTGTTTCTTTCGCACTCATATCCTTGAGAAAGGCATGGATTGACATTCCTGTGTTCTATCCCCGTGCAAAATATATTGAGAAAATGTCACGTCACCGGTATTTGAATGAGTGAGTGAGTACTTAGGCAATTACTCTAGCACAATTCCTGTCGCCTCTTCGTATTAGTGGATTTAGTATCCGCGCATTCAAGCAACAGTGGATGGAAGATATTTCTTTTTAATCCCGAAAAGTTTTAAAATGCAAAACTTCGATCGGGCACTTCACTTTAGTCACACGAATGAAGTGATGTGTTAGCCACATTCTGCTGTTGTCCCCCGTCATTTCACTGATATTTAGATCCTCGGTAATTCATGAGGAAGTGCATCCCGGTCTCCTGCCTCAGAAATTGCTACCCGGTGACTACTAAAATAACGTCCCCAGCTATGTCGTCTCGGCGATGTTACTTGAAAGAAAACAACCAACTTAGGGCGTTAAATGTATTTTAGAGGGGGGAGGCTTCTTTTTTTATATGAACAAATGGAGATGGGTGTATAGATATATATAAACAAAGTAAAAAATGAACAAATTGAGATAGATAGATAGATAGATAGATAGATATCCATCTTCATATCTAA
Source organism: Doryteuthis pealeii (assembly GCA_023376005.1). NCBI lineage: Eukaryota > Metazoa > Mollusca > Cephalopoda > Myopsida > Loliginidae > Doryteuthis > Doryteuthis pealeii. Next base: position 46,993,369 of record CM042156.1, on the reverse strand, counting down.
ACAAGAATTACGACAAATTTCTATAAATAAACAAGAATTACGACAAATTTCTATAAATAAATTTCTAAACAAATTACGATAAATAAATAAGAATTACGACAAAAAAAAGAAGCCCCCCCCCTCTAAAATACATTTAATGCCCTAAGTTGGTTGTTTTCTTTCAAGTAACACCACCGAGACGACATAGCTGGGGACGTTATTTTAATAGTCACCGGGTAGCAATTTCTGAGGCAGGAGACCGGGACGCACTTCCTCATAAATTACCAGATCCTCTTTTCTATATTCGATGTTTAAGCGTCATTCTTTAATTGTGTTGTGATGTGTTCTTTTTGTTATTCCTCTCAAATTTGGAATGGAACTTCGTTTTGGTCCCCCGTCATATCACAAATATTTAGATCTTCCCTCCCACAGTGTTTGAGAATCATTCTTTAACTATGTGATCTTTTTGTTTTGTTTTTTTCTCCGAAATTTAGAATAAAATTTCCTTTTTATCCTCTGTCTTGTTACAGATATTTAGATTCTGGCATCATTCTTTAATTGTGATGTGTGCTCTCTTAAAAAAAATGAACCTTCATAAAATAATTTGTGAAAATGTTATTAAAATCTAATAATTAAATACATTTTCGTAGATTTTTCAACGGATATGTTTTTCCCTAAAACTTCTCTACTGTAAATTATTACGTTTTTTTTTTTCGTTTGCATATAAAAGGAGGTAGTGCCCGTGTTGTAATGATTATCGTCGTAAGAAATGGATACAGCGACTCGATTTCAAATTCTGGACGAGACTGGCTGAATTTTACATAGCGCTAATACTCTTGAGGAAGGCATGAATCCAACTTGACATACAAATATATTTCGTACTCTCTCAATCACTCCCTTTACACTCATAGAGAAACTAACATATATAACGAGGAGGTGATCAAGATATATATATATAGAGAGAGAGAGGAGGAAAGAGACAGGCAGAATGTGATTTAGAGAAGGATCAGTTTATGACTTAATTGCAAATTACCACTAAAATTAGAACCAATTAAACGTAGAAAATATGTGTGGTTGGCTGGTTGGTTGGTTGGTTGGTTTAGGTACATCAAATTTGTAATTGGGATAGGTACGAATCCAATTATTCTCCCTCCAGCAATGGGTAAGTAGTAGGACGGACTGGGCTCTTTAACCTTGGTTAGGCAACCAGCCTAGGAGAAGGAAAACTGAATTCAAACCAAGGATGCTCTCTTCTGGTTAGTCCAAACTACTTTCCAGCCCTTCTAGTTGCTTCTCTCTTCAGGATATATATGGAACTATTCCCAACTCACGGTTACGAGACTTTAGAATTATTCGTTACAGGTAAGATGTGACACAAGGTTGCATGTATAGCAGAGTCTGTTCTCGAATTTACCCATAGCTAGAGTGAGAATAGTTGGATTCGTACCTTTCCCAAGGGTATTAGCACTGTATGAAATGCAAACAGCCGTGTCTGGGATTTAAATTCGTCTCGGAGAGAAAAGTTAAAGGGGCCTCGTGTGGGGTGATGGTTAGCAAACTAGACTAGTCAAGCAATTACTTGTGAATTCAAGTCTCACTGGGTGCCCCATTTTTAAATATTTAAATGTTTAACACTTGTGCCCTCGGAATGAAAACAATCTACCCAGTGTATTGAATAAAAGGTTCTATTCAAAGTTCAATGATGGCTCCCGAGTTCCACAAGAAGGTTCCCAAGCTCGAAGACCGGAGGGCCCATCGGTCGAAACGTTGTGTATATAACTATAAGGATTGGGACAACAGTCCGTAAAATCCAAATAATATAAATTAAATTGATTTTAATTTCATCAGGTGAGATTAAAGTAAAATTCACCCTTGTTTTGCATTTAGTCATTAAGGTAAAACTTGATTTATTTACTATTTATCTGAATTTCTGAATTTTGTCCAATTGGACACATAGCATAGAGGATAAAGGTGTTGGGTTGAGATAGTTAAAATAATAATTAACACAGGTTAACACCTGAATCCCAGCTATGGTTTGTGGAATGAGAACATGATAACCACGTGAATTGAATAAAGGTTTGGGTTCAAAGGTCCGTGATGGCTCCCGATTCCGACAAGAAAGTTCCCGAGTTCGAAAAGAAGGTTCCCGATTCCTACAAGAAATACCCGAAGAAAGCCGGAGGGCACATCGGCCGAAACGTTGTACAGATAACAATGATTATGAGGACAATAGTCCGAATAATCCAAATAATACTAGTTGATTTATTTACTTCTATATTTTAGCCCCAGTTAAAAACTGTCGATCAATTTTTTTAAGTATATGTGAACAAATAGCTGTCAATCATTTTTGTTTGGGATTTCGTCGAATAAGATGGGACGGGGTGTGATTCGCTTGGAGACGAAGGGTGGGAGTGTTGCGAGTTAAAGTGCAGAGAGATGACTCCCGCATCTCCTCCTCCTTCTCCTTCTGTCTCACCCCCTCAACTCCCATCCCCGACCATACCTGCCAGGTTCGTGCGCCGATAGCAACCTCCTTCGCCGTTATCAGGCAATGATCTTGTAGTCAACACGAATCCCCCTCCCGGGGGGCGGGGAGCGACGACATTACTCATAACAACTCTATTTTAAATACATTCATTGCATGACAGATATCTTTCTAAATATACAAGTAGGGATAGTCACTGTTACCCCGCGTATTTTTCATAAGAAAACAAATTTCGGCATATTCAAAATTAAAATGGAAATGGCATCCTGGTCTCCGCCCTTGTCGCGTGTAGATTTCGTTTTGGCAAAATAATATTTATTTCTGAAGAATCTATATCGGAACATGTCAATTTGATCATCTATATTGTCTTTCTTTTCTCATACTATCGGATCTTATTTCAACCCTTACACCTCACCCACCCACCCACACACACACACACACATATATATATATATATATATATATATATAAGGTGTGTCAAAAAAGTATCGAAATTGAAGCTGTATTTACCAAGATAGAAATGAACAATGAATGGAACGTTAATTTTTTTCAGAATACAAGGTGTGCCAAAAAGTACAAAAAATCTCGATACTTTTTGACATACCTTGTGTGTGTGTGTGTGTGTGTGTGTGTGTGTGTAGTTGTTTAGTATTAGAGAATTGAAAATAAAGTGCTCGAATATGGTAGTAAGAGCTGCATTTATTTGTTATAGAGTACATTACACTTAAGGGGTGATTGTTACCATGGGTTTCAAAGAAGTGTACTGGACCCATATTATCAAGATAACGCGCCTGTAAATACGTTTTACATACCCGTTGTCTTGACAATATGGGTCCAGTACGTTGCTTTGAAACCAATGCTAACATTCGGCCCTTAGGTGAATTGTAGTCTATGATATATATATATATATATATATATATATATATATATATAGTACAATTCACTTAAGAGGTAATTATTGTGTCTAGCCACACTGAAGAGACGCGAAACGTCGAAACACGGTGTCTGTGGATGACTTATATGCTCTTAAAACCCGGTAGAGCTCTCTAGGGGTGATTTAAATTAACTTTCACTGTCAGCATAAAGCAATGATCGTCTGTTTACAGACTGGATCTCTCTGTTGATCGTAAAATATAATAAACGAATGTATGTATTTAACAGTTTATACACCACCCCCTTTACGGCAGCTGTCAAAAGCCGACGAAAGTCAGTCGGGTTTAGCTCCTGGTCAGTAGTTGTGTCTAGCCACACTGAAGAGACGTGAAATGTCGAAACACGGTGTCTGTGGATGACCTTATATATATAATGTTTTATCTTTATATACTAATATGCTTGTATATCTGTGTGTCACGTCCTGTCGTCACCACGCACAATTAAAGGACAATTCCGTTTTGATTGTAAGGAAATAAATGGAAGAAAAGAGGGGCAAACATAGAGAGGTAGAAATGTGGAGAGAAGGGGACAGAGCGCGGAAGCGATAACGCTAAATCATCGTATCGACTGTTTTAATGGAATGGAAAGAAGGAAGGAAAGAACAGAGAAAAATAATATAAAACAGGAATGCATGTATTCCAATGTTACGCCCTGTCGTCACCTTAGGTAAATAATGTATCATTCCATTTGGATTCTGAGGAAGGAAAGGAAAAAAAGAACATGCTACATATAAAAAAGAAAGAAAGAAAGAAAGACTGGAAAGATAGAGATCTTGAACGTGGAAACATTAATCAGTCATATATCGTCTGCTTCAATGGAATGAGAATGAGAAATATTGAAGGGGTCGAAAAATAAATGAAATAAAGAGAGAGAATGATAGTTAAATCAATATTATTATATTTTTTACATATTGAACTATTGCAATAGCCCTTTAGTATACATACCAAACGTTGTAATAGTGGTATATCCACGTGTCCCACGAGTAGTAAGTTGTTGTAATGGAATATTCCACACTCACTCTCACCCATGTGGTCTGACTAGATATATAGTGAGCATGGCATTATGCTGGGCTGGTTTCGAGGATTAGTAGCGTACCTCACTATTCCTTGTCTGTATCTTAAATCTACGAACGTGTTGACTGTTTTTTCCACTCGACTACAACCCTGTCTGATTGTATCCCTTTTAAGGACACAACATGAATATTAACCCAACTCGTTCGTCACCGGTATGATGTGACACAAGGTCGCAAGTATGAGGCATACTTGCGACCTTCAGCAAGAATCCAATTCACTAATCAGTTGTAATGGATCTTCCATACAAACTTGATAACCATTACACCACGTTGGGAACCATAGTTACCGCTTCATAAGCTTCATAATTCTAAATTGCTACTGACTCTTCTATACGTCTAGATTCCATTATAAAAGATGAAGGCATTCATCACTTTATTACATAATTTGCTCAGATGTGCACACAACTACATTTTAATTGTTTCAACGTGTCAAGTCGATGAATCTCATGCTCTACCAATTGATCGAGTTGGGAAAAGTCTCACGTATTCACATAACATAAACTACTAAAAAACGAGTCTACATTCTATTTAAACCACAAAAATATAGGAAAAATGTTTCAGAAACCTTTGAAATGATGATAGAAGGTTGTAAATATGATGCAATGAGCCATGTCAGAATCTTTGCCTCGTATCACCGCATCAAGGATATCAGTTGCAAGTGAATTGCGTTCAGTGAGGCCTTCTATCTGCAGAAATGCTAAAACAATTGAGAAAGTGCACAGTCTGGTGAAGAATAACAGAAGCTGATATATCTGAGAACCTCGTGATGAGCTGGGCATTTATTTTGGGGGTCAAATCAAGCAATTGTTGCAGAAGATTTAGGTTTGGTTTGGTTTGTTTTACGGCATATCAACCTCCATGGCTCATTTAATGCCGACAAACTTTTGAAATAAATTCAATCTTAATGGAGACATTTTTTTATAGACACATTTTTCTATTTAACCCATAGATGGGACCATAACAGGTACTACTACTCCGGCTCAGAGTAGACCAGGGAGCAATGGTGATATTTAATGTGTATATTTGTTGTCAATTGTTTTATTTTCGGAGTTTCCCCCGGACATACATACACACAAACTGCCCTTTATATATGTATAGATTTATTCATTCTACACGCGACTCAAGCAGAGAAATTCTCGTAAAAGTGCAAATATGTCACCTGAGTTCAATAAAAAAAATAGCTCAGCAAGCTCAGAACAAAATCAAAGATCAGCATGCTATTATTTTAAAAAAAAATCATTTTCAAAACCAACAAGGTCATTATGTGGTGGTGGTGGTGGTGTCTTTTATTGGAGATAAGCCCATATAGCTATATTTGGCTCATCCTTCTTTGGGACATAAACAGAAAAACAATTTCCGCCTTATTCATATAAGGTTTTTAATTTTCTTAGAAAGTCCAGCAAAACTGCCAAAACAAATATGGGCAAAATATAGTTCACTATGAAAATCCTCCTAATGTGTTAAATTGAAACCAAACATTATCTATCATAAATTTTGCGCACTTCCATGTTATTGTGCGTTGTAAAAGGTCAGGAATTTGTTCCACGTAAAAATTATGCTCAACTGTTTCAGGAAAAAAAAAAACAAGATTGTGCAAGTGCAACTCCAAAACTATTTGCGTTCGATTTCTTCTTGTTTCTTAAACTGAAAATTTATCTAAAAATCAGATATTTAAAAAGTTACAGGATATCAAAAGAAAAAGGATACCTCATCTTCACGCCATATAAAATTAACTTTCAGAAATGCTTCGACCAAGGAAATAACTCACTGGATTAAGTGCGTTGAATCACATGGGAACTATCTTGAAGAAAATGAATGCTTCCGACTTGGTAACTACAGTTTCAATCCCCATACCCTTAAAACACACACTCACACACATATATATATATATACACATGTGTACGTGTGTGTGTTCACCTCCCGTTGTGCCACATTTAATCTGAGCTTAGTAAATAACTATGTGTGTGTTCGCCCGTCAGTGTGCGAGTACATACGTGTGCATGCATGCATGTATATATATATATATATATATATATATATATATATATATACATGCAGGCACACGCATATATATATATATATATATATATATATATATATATAATTAAATAATCACTAAACTCGGTGAATACGGCGTGTTACATGCGGAACACAGAACAGCTGTTTAGACCTCTATTAGGTCTCATCAGTAGTGTATACTGTGATCTCCCCCTACAGAGATCGAACCGGAGACCCCAGAATGCTCTAAGCCACACACGAAACTCGCCAAATCAACTTGTCAATGATAAAGGCACCACTACTATAACCTTGTGGGCCTATAGCTGCATCCACAACCAAAATGTAGAAAGATACATAGAGAGTAATTGATATGATTAAATAATCACGACAAGGTATTCGCCGAGTTTGCTTGTCGTGATTATTTAATTCTATCAATTTCTCTCAATATATATATATATATATATATATATATATATATATATATATATACTGCGTTTCGAATTATTAACGAGGTGACATTTTTTTCATTTTGTACAAAAAATACCGATTGGAATTTAATGGATTTTTCACAGTATAATGGAAATAGGTGTATGCGTAGGCTGTATAAAAACTGTATTGTTCTGCGCAACAGAAAACAGTGGCCATTTGCAATATAAACACGATATAGAAGTGTCCCAGACATTAAACAGGTGTCGTTATACTCGTGCAATTATGGGTCGCTAATGTGACTTGACACCTTCTAAGAAAGATATCATAACATCTGAACTTTCCAAAGGCAAGTCTACATTAGAAATATCCAAAATGATTGGAAGATATCACCAAACTGTGAAAAGATTTGTTGCAGCTTATACGAAGGTACGTAAGAGGGCCGATAAGGGTCACTCGAGGGTTGTTTCCCGACGTTCTTTGTCACGAATGAAACGTGAAGTTGTAAATAACCCAGGCCTGACGAGTGGAGCATTCTTCAGAAGCATTGGAGAAGCAACAGTGCCCAGAAGTACTCGCTGTTGTCATCTAAAAAAGGGACATCAGTGAGACCAGTGACAAAGCCTCGACTCGACTGACAAAAATACACATACAAATACGTTTGAAATGGGCAAAGGAGAACATGAAGGTCGATTTCTCAAAAGTACTGTTCACAGATGAAACTCGTGCAACACTTGATGGCCCTGATGGCTGGAGCAAAGGTTGGGTCGTAAATGGATGATATCAACATCACAGCTTTAGACGCCAACAAGGAGGAG
>CM042156.1:46933158-46980658 GCA_023376005.1 Doryteuthis pealeii | reverse complement strand
TCTTTTTTAAATCCTGTTTGGTGAAACGTTGTTAGTCATTATTCATTTCTTTCATCTTGATTTCAATTGCTTTTTATTGCAGTTAATCAGATTGAAAGTTTATCGACATTTATAGAAATATTATATATATATATATATATATATATATATATATATATATATATATATATATCAATAAAGGAAGGCAGAACTCAACACCGTAATTCCATAATAAATTTATTTCGACCAAAATTGGGGCCTATATAAATCTAAGTTGATTTAAACCGGCTCCCCAAATTTTCGTCTCATCAGATGGGTCTCAATTCACTTATGGACAAGCACATCACAAAAAAACCCCAAAAAGCTGAATATTAAAAAAAAATATAAATCCAAACAAAAACAAAAATTAAAAAATATAAAAAATATTTTTTAATTTTTTAATTTTTCTTTTTGTTTGAATTTATATATTTTTTTAATATTCAGCTTTTTGGGGTTTTTTTATGATGTGCTTGTCCATAAGTGAATTGAGTCCCATCTGATGAGACGAAAATTTGGGGAGCCGGTTTAAATCAACTTAGATTTATATAGGCCCCAATTTTGGTCGAAATAAATTTATTATGGAATTACGGTAAGTTCTTCTTTCCTTTATTGATAAATATTGCTCTGTATATAATCTAAAAGGTTATTATACATTGAGCTCTCTTCAGTGATTTAAAGATTCGCTGTATTTATACATACTGGATCATCAATATTAGTACAGTGGATCTTAGAAATCACATATAGAATCATCCCTTACTACCAAGTTTTGGATAACTCTCATATATATATATATATATATATATATATATATATATATATATATATATAATCTAATGAGTCAGACGAACCTACTATTAGTTTCGCATAAAGCTCTTCAGGGCTAAAATCTGACTTTTCAGGGCTAAAAGAGTCAGATTTTAGCCCTGGAGAGCTTTATGCGAAACTAATAGTAGGTTCGTCTGACTCATTAGATTATCTTTATTATTGGCTCTACTTAGGTATCGAGCACTTTTTACTTATTAGCTTTCTCCTAGCGGTTATATGAATATATATATATATATATATATATATATATATATATATATATCTTATATACATATATATACATATAAATTGTTTTTTCTTTTGGCCAAATAGTGTACCAATAGATTATTTTTTTGTTGGTACGACTATCTTGGTCTTTTCTTTTTTTCAAAAATTTTTTTCAAAAATATTTTTCTTCCTAGTTGATGTTTGGTAGTATATTTTTACAATCAAACTTTCTGCTGGTTTTTTTTCTCTCCGCAAGGATCTACCAACACGCTTGGTATACTATATATATATATATATATATATATATATATATATATATATATATATATATATATATTATTTATAATATGATTTTTATCAGAAAAAGCATTGTCACCCATTATCCATTCATAATTAATATTTCTTTCATCTTAATTTAAGTTGTATTTCCTGAAAACTACTGAAACTGTCTTTTTTATACCCATTAGTAATACTAGCAAAAATATATACCCTACATGCACTATTATTTATGTTTTAATATAATTAAATAGTATATTGAATTAGAAAGACTTATAAGATTAAATAAGAACACAAAAAAGATTACACTTATTTTTACTTTATTCTAATTTATTTTAATATAAGATTATAGATGAGATTACTTTTAATACGTCTGAAAATAAAACAATAATATTAGAAATCAATAACACCAAGTAATTATTTATTAAACACGGTTTAAAATCTATCTCAGACCTTAATGTTAATTGTTATTAAATTGTTATTAAATAAGATGTTAAATAATGATTATTTGATAACCATTGAAAATTTAACGTAAATAACTAAGGAAATTGTGGTGTTGGTGGTGATGTAGTTTCGGTTACAGACAGACTGACACTCAATCTTCATTATGATAAAATTTGTATTATCATTAAATGCAGTATTGCCAATCCTTATCAACTTTTGATTAATATTTCTTTCATCTTGATTTCTTTTGCTTTTCTACACAACTATTCAGACCGTTTGGTTTGGTTGGTTGGTTGGTTGGTTGGTTGGTTGGTTGGTTGGTTTGTTGGTTTTACGGCATGTCAACCCTTGTTGGGTCATTTTATGCAGAAGACGTTTTTGCTTAATTCATTCTTGATGGGTTCTCAACTTTTTATACATATTTTTAACTCATTTTTTTCTATTTAACCCATTGATGAAACCCTAACAGGTACTATCACTCCAGGTCATAGTGGACCTGGGAGTAATGGCAATGAAGGGATAATCCACATTCTCCAGGGCTCCAGAATTGGAACTTCACCATCAGATACAGTTTAACGTCATACCCAAGACAATTGGTTTGGTTTGGTTTCTTTGTTTAATGGCATGTCAACCTGCATGTATTATTTATACCAAAGCCAACACATCCTATCGGATGCGACTGTAGAATACGCCGACTGCACCTCAACAAAGGACCAACTGTTAGCCGTGGGTGGTTACCCGCGATAATTACGGGTGGAATTCTAGTGGGTGAGCAGTGGTCACCCATGTAAGTACTAAATAGGCTCATCGCTGCTTAACTATCCATCTAACGGTAATCGATGTCTTCGTCATGATTTGATCGTAAGTGTTAAAAGTGTGTGTTGTGCCAATCATACAACTTGTAAAGATATGCCTCCCTTGAAAATTTACATTCCAAAATGTTTATTTCTGACAGTACTTGAACACCGGTAAAAAGATACGCAACAATCTTTATAAATGTATTTATTAATGACATTCACTTTATACTTTACAATTTCATTTCCCTTCTTCCATATTTAAAAAAAGAAAGAAACTCTCTCTTCGGGCGACTGCAGCTTCATCGTCCCTATATAGGCTCTGAAATTTTCTCTATCTTCAACTGGTTCCCTGATTTCCAAAATGTTGACTTAACATACTCTCCACTTCTCTTTCTAGCTCTTTCTTTCTAAGGCAACCTCTCCATTTACTCTCCCTCCCCTCTCCATTCACTATCCCTCCCCTCTTCTCTTTCTCTCTCCCTCTCCACCTTCTCTCCCCCTCTCCCCCTCTCTCTCTCTCTCTCTTTCTCTCTCTCTCACTTTCTCTTTCTCTCTTCCCTTTGTGCTATTCCCTTTTATTTATCTTCAGTTGACACCTTGTTTCCATATCCGTCAACAGACTCTCCTCTTCTCTTTCTAGCTTTCTTTCTAAGGCAACCTCTCCATTCACTCTCCCTCTCCTCTCCATTCACTCTCCTCTCCTCTAAATTCACTCTCCCTCCTCTTTCTCTCTCTCCCTCTCCACCTTCTCCCCACCCTCTCTCTCTTTCTCTTTCTCTCTTCCCCTTTGTTCTATTTCCTTTTATTTATCTTCAGTTGACTTCCTGTTTCCCTATCCGTTAACAGACTCTCCTCTGCTCTTTCGTTCTACCGCAACCTCTCTACTCACTCTCTATCTATTTCTATCTATTTCTATCTCTCTCTTTCTCTCTCCTTATCTCTCTCTCTCTCTCTCTCTCTCTCTCTCTCTCTCTCTTTCTCTCTCTCTCTCCTTCTCTACATTTGTTCTTTTTCCCAAGAAGTCAACTGACTCCCTGTTTCCTTATCCGTCAACAGACTCTCCTCTTCTCTTTCTAGCTCTTTCTTTCTACGCACCCCCCTCTCTCTCTCTCTCTCTCTCTCTCTCTCTCTCTCTCTCTCTCTCTCTCTCTCTCTCTTCTCTCTTTGTTCTTTTTCCCAAGAAGTCAACTGACTCCCTGTTTCCTTATCCATCAACAGACTCTCCACTTCTCTTTCTAGCTCTCCATTCATCATCTCTCACCCTCCCCTTTTCTCCCAACCTCTTCCACCTTCTCTCTCTCTCTCTCTCTCTCTCTCTCTCTCTCTCTCTCTCTCTCTCTCTCACTCACTCTCTCTCTCGTTCTTTTTCCTTTCCTTTCTCTTTTTTGTCAGTTTTGTCTGCTTTACCAGCTAAGCGTCCATCTGTTTAGATTGAATCTCTTCAAAGACCAGTCGGCTGTTTTCTTTCCTGGAATAAACAAGAAATCGCGAGATATCTTTTCTGAATATCCTTCATGTTTCATGATTTAATTAAACAAAATTCCGTTCGGTGCATTTAACGACGCAAGCATCCATACATCCACACACACACACACACACACACACACACACATATATATATATATATATATGTATATATATATATATATATATATATATATGTGTGTGTGTGTGTGTGTGTGTGTATACATGGACGTGCACAACTTATGAACGCTCGACAGTTCAATTAACGCGAAACATTGGAATACCCACACAGGTAATGTTTACATTGGTGAAAGCTTATGTTAAGTCAGCCACACTTTTGCGATGAGGTAATAGAAGAATTATGCACTGGTTTGCCATAGATTCTTCGAACAAAGGTCTACGAGTTGCTTATATATATATATATATATATATATATATATATATATATATATATATATATATATATAGAAGGAAGATCTGGATTTTGACCTGTGTACAATAAGTCCATGGGATATGTGTACTAAATGCTAAATACCATTATTTTAGAACCTGTGCAACCATTGATCTGTATGTGATCTTTAACTATAATACAGCTCTATTACTTGCATGTTTAATCTGGAAAAACTTATAACCCGGCTGTTGAAATTTATTTTGCCATCAAGACATACAGACACAGACACATATATACGTTCTATCATCATCATTATATATATATATATATATATATATATATATATATATATATATATATATAATGTTTTTCTGGTTCCAACGGGAGAAAATTCAATATCTTATAAAAGAGAAGGTCCGCAAAATGTATTATGTTTTCAGCAAAAAATGTCTTTATTCGTTTTATCTTACATATGCAACACGCGTTTCAGATCTTCTGGTATCTTCTTCAGGCTTTGATTGATAATATATATATATATATATATATATATATATATATATATATATATATATATATATATATATAATGATGATGATGGAACGTATTTTTTTACTTGGTGAACAGATACTCTCATACAATATTTAACCGCAAGTCTCAAAAGTGCGCATTTGCCGCAATCAAACGGACAGTTTCACGTTGTTTTTTGGTTTTTTTTGGGGGGGGCGTTTTTTTTTTTTTGGGGGGGGTTATGTTTGTTTGTTTTTTTTATGTTTGTTTTTTGTGTTTTTTTTGTGTGTTTTTGGGGTTTTTTTGCAGCGTATCTGACAAAGACAAGAACTCAACTGAGGAGGTAGAGATTTTGTCATTAGTCCCCAACCCGAAGACTGAATAACCCACTATCTGAATTTAAACAGCAGGCCTGGAAAGAGAACACGAATATTTCACTGAGACTAGAGCATCCTATCGTAACATAATGGCTAACAAGCTAGTATTACAGGTCCATTACTATTAAATAGCGAGTTCGATCCTCGCTGGATCCCTTATACTTGCGACTTTGTGTCACATCGAGTTTGGTTGGTTGGTTGGATTTTACGGCATGTCAATCTATTGGATCATTTTATACCGAAGACGTTTTTGTTTTATTTATTCTTAATGGGTACTCAATTTTTTTCAAACTCAGTTGTTTTTCTTTTTAATTTACAGGTACTTCCACTCCGGGTCAGAGTGGACCTGAAAACAATTATGATGAAAGGGTGCTCCACATTCCCCAGATCTCCAGAACAAGAGCCTCACCATCAGATAGAGTTTAACGTCATAACCAGGACATAAAGACCCTCAGCATCGATTTGGTAAATACCAACTACACTAAACCTAGGCATCTTCCGATATATATGTAAACAATCCTGTATCCTTTTTTTACAGATATTAGTGTAGCTGTTCTTAAAATAAGAAATAAATTTCCAGAAAACAAATCAAAAACATTTCTGTTCTTATCATTTGCGAACGAATTGAAGAGAAAGCCTTCTCTTGTCAGGCGACGTAATTGTATTTGATTTATTTAAATTCCTATTCCTAGAATACCAAGATAATCAGTTCCGATTAGTCAAGTGCGAACGCTGACCACGCACTGTTAAAATTAAAAAACACTACACTTGACAATATCTAAACACGTCCAGATATTTCCCTCAATGAGATATGTCCGGAAACTGTGAATTATTTTGCTATCACGAGCCAAGATACAAACTAACAAAGGCGCCTGTATGTCAGATACAATAAAACTATGCTGCGGAGTGTTGATGATGTCGAACCCACAAACATTTGAAAAAATGACAACATCTGAGGCAATAAGAACAAAGTAAAGATAATTAGGTTAAAATCACCAATTTTATTTGGAAATAACGAATGAAACAAATTAAAACATCTGTTAGAAAAATCCAATGGATGGAAAGGTAAAGTTCTTATGTGATGTATATGTGTATTGGCAAGTTTTGTATGGATTAAAATATCCTTGTATATGTGTTTGTAAATAGTAATTACTTCTGTGAAAGAAGATTAAAGTTTTTACGGTTGAAAATCGGTTCCAATTTGTCTGCGTTCAAAGATGAGTTTTTGGCTGAGGCAGAAGAAAGGATTGGCTTGGTTGAGTTAGCGTGTCAGTTGTTCGGACGTCACGAACTCCAGGTGACTCGGGTGGCATGATGAACCTCTGAATATCTCATAAACGGATTTGGCTTTATTTATACCCAAAATCACAGTCTTTTGGTTTTAGCGGGAATCATTCTGGTTGGTCAAATAATACAACCAATTTACCAAACTCAACCAGAAAGGGTGCGTCGGACATCTTGCGCACAAACGAGCTTTCGTTAGATGACTTTTAGCCTTTAAAGCGTTAACTTCCTGTAAGCTCTCACAAATCCGTAGGTTTTGTGGCAAATAGCCGCTTGGGTTTTTGGTGTACTTTCGGTAGTCACGAGTGGGATGTGACACAAGGTCGTGGCATCCAGCGAGGATAGAATTCTGTATTCAATAGTAATGGATCTCCGAGATTAGCTTTCTAACTATAATGGGACTACGAGAAATGCGGGAATGGTATGAGACGAAGAATAGAATAGTTGAAATGGGTTCGAATTCCGACTGAAGCATCTCGGACTCTCTTTATAATAAAGTCATTTTGGAAAGGCATGAATCCACCTTTCCCTACATTATGATCCATCTATAAAAAAAACTTGGCAAAAGTTTCGTCTCCAGCAAGCCAGTTACAAAAACTATATAGAAAGTAATCTCGAAAACAATTGATAGTAAGTTTGATCTCAGGGTGCCTAACTTTTGTTATTTCTGCTGAATGAAAATCAGTTTACTCTTTTTACATTATTATAATTTAGATCACTTTGTCACAGCTTACGGTCACATCACGCTGAAAACACCGGTTCTCGTCTATTTGACTTTGTCAAATAGTAACTGTTAGTAAAATATACCTACGAATGCAATGGGCCGGTTAGTAAAGCGTCTGACTGGGAACCACAAGGATTCAAGTTCGATACCGACCCTTGCCAACTCAGCGTATGAGTAGCATTTGTGCGATAAAGTAAGGAGCTGATGGTAGGTGTAGCGCTCCACCTCAGACACAAAACAAACTCTTTGTTATAGCGCTAATGAAAAGGATTAGACTCCCTCACCGTCTGACTGATAACGATTTTAGGCCACCCCACGACTTACTACTATATCCTGATAAATGAGTTTTATCTATGTTTAAAGTGTTACATCGCCATCTTGTTCTCCCGTGGCTACTCGGCCGGTTGTTCGTCTGTTACATTACTGATGGGCTGCCTATCAATTATGTACGATAGTGTAGTTAAATCAAACTAATGGTTTTGTGGAGAAATACGGGAATTTGATTGATGAATTTTGACCGGTGACTTGACCTCTTTTCTAATTCGCCAGAGCGAACGCGAAAAAGTTAGTTTAGGAAATCAGTTTTTGGCTGGGCGCTAAAAGAGACGGATCGCAATGGCTGCCAGTCCATTCGAAACCGAAAATATCCGCGCGTTTGAGTTTATCTGTGATTTATAATGTAAAATAAAAGAGATCTAAAGAAAAACAACAAAGTGTGGCGTTATTTTCGTATTTGCATAGGGAGTTGTCTGCCCGTTTAGTTTCGCTGGTTCCCGCTAGGGGCCTTTGATATTTAAGCGGCTGATTTGAACGTCTCTTTCTCTTTTTCCTGTTGCTCGACCTACGAGACACCACTATGGGTTAGACTCTGGTCTACCCCCTTCTTATTGGGGCTTTGGGTCCCCCTTACATTACTGTAAGTGATTCATACAGCATGGACTATTCCTAGTCTCATGTTTGTTGCTTTTATGTTTTTCCATTCATGAATGTGTCATTATCTCTACTTTTGTATGTATGTTTATGTACACCTCTATGTATTATGTACCCTGTTGATTTTGTGCTGTATATAAAATGTTTTGTCGGTCGGAGTTTTATCTTCAAGTATTATCACCTTGAATCTTACAAAAGTATTGTGTTCGTTAATTAAAAAGTAAGCAACGACTCAAGACATCAAGAAGAATTCAAAGAAAAAGATCTGAATAATAGATAACTGTCACCCAGATGGATCCAGATAAGAGACAGAAGATAGCAGAATACAAGATGTGTCTAGATACGTCTAATATAAAATGAGTGTGCAACAAGTCGTCTTATTCTTCTTTCGCGTCACTACACTCGAAGATGTCTTCGTGTACACATAACTTTATTAACATAGACGCGTTTTCACGTGCATCTTTATCGACCGTACGCGTCTGGGATCAGTCGGGCCATAGATGGAAATGGACAAACTCCTCGCTTTCAGCGGATTGATTTAAAGTTACAATCTAACTTCTCACTTCTAGTTCCCTGACTTCTCGAACGAAAGCCTCGAATGAAAGACATGTTTCAACTGGCTGTCAATTATAGGGTTACAAGAAACACCTGAAGAAGTCCAGGGTATCGACCGAAACGTTGGTTATATAACAATAAAGATGAGGAAAATAGTCCAAAAAATCTAAATAATACAAATTAAAAAAAGATGTTGGACTCTCACATAGATATAGAATATTATCTCTATGTATCCGAGTAAGTTTTTGTCAACTTAATCATTTATATGTACAATATGTATGTATATGTATATGCGCTTAGTATGTATGTGTGCGCGTATGTGTGCACGTATTTGCGTATTTTACATGTGTCTGTGTCTATGCGTCTGGGACCCCAATGAGACTCTATGTCTTTGTGTGTGTGTGTGTATTCTTGTTCGTAAATATCTCTACATATGTGTTAGTGTGACCGGTAGTATATGCGAGTGTCGGTATGTATGTGTTAGTGGGCGATATGTATGGGCCGGTCTGTGTACATGGGTGTGTATATGTGCATGTCCGCATGCAGCTGCCAGCGTGGGTGTGATACCATTAAAGATTTGTTTTAAAGAACTAATGCTTTTGTTTATTTCCTTTTTTTAACAAAAAGATACCTACCCTCACCCGCCAAAAAAAAAGGAAGTCGCAGTCTCCAAAAAAGTCCCAACCGATTCTACACCCCTTGGACTGATAAGTCTCTGTTTGTTTACAAAAATAGGGAAGTCAAGTGACTTCAAATCAGTTTTTTTTTCTTTGCTGAAATGTTTGCATTAAGGAATTTTTTCGGCCGTGGGAAAGGACACCCCACAAAACCAAACTACAACCCCAACCCGATGCGAAGACAGAGGAATTTATGCACAGAAGATGCGGGAATGGTAGATATTTACCCAACCAAGGGTAAGGTGTGACACAAGGTTACAAGTGTGGGGTATCCAGCGAGAATCGAACTCGCTATTCAGTAGTAATAGAACTGTGAGACTAGCTTGTGAACCATTACACCCCAATAGGACAAGTAGGTATTTACCCAACTGTTCACCACGAGTGGGATGTGACATAAGGTCGTGGCATTCAGCGAGTATCGAACTCTCTATTCAGTAGTAATGGATCTCCGAGACTAGCTTTTAACCATAATGGGACTCCCAGAAATGTAGGAGTGATATGAAACGAAGAATAGAATCGTTGAAATGGGTTCGAATTCCGATTGAAGCATATCGGACATTCTTTACAATAATATCCTTTGGGAAAGGCATGAATCCACTTCTCCCTACATTCTGGCCCATCTATTAAAAAATTGGCAAAAGTTTCGTCCCGGTACGCCAATATAGTTAACAAAGATGGTAAACGAGCGAGCACAAGGGTAAATCACTCTCCCATAAGTACTTTGAACTTCATAAGCAGTGTAGGGTAGCGAAGACAGGAAGTCAACATCGTTTGATAACTGTCAGTTTATCTCCAAATGCGATTTTCAAATTAAGTGATTTATGTGTGTTTTTTTTTTTTTATATACTGTTGTATGGTGCATCATTAGAAGGATAGTTTTTTTTTGGGGGGGGGGAATGATAGGAGAATTAATTTAATTTGTTGGGAATGATGGGAACGCTGGTTACTTTGTGTGGCATTCTGGGAAGGACGTTCTAGTCTAGTATTGCATCAATTTCGTTATATGTTACTTTATTTCTTCCATTTTGTTTAATCTATTCTAGTGTTTTTTTGTTTGCTTGGGTTTTTATCATTATTATGCGAGTTTTTCCTATCAGCGTTAGCTGGAGTCCTTCATTGGAGTCTAAGGAACAACAAATCTCTTCAGGTTTCCTGGATTTTCTGAGTATTCTAGTCGATCCAATGCTGGCATGGGTGGTTTCTATTGTAGGTGACTCACCTATGACCAGAACAATGGACTTACCCAAAGGATATATTTAGCAGAGCAAAGCTGCTCAAGTGGGAAGTAGCAAGTGCATGTTTTCGTGTACGCTGTACCAATGAAACCCTCATCATTTTGTACTTGATATGTGTTAAATACATCTGTTCTTTACTTCTATCTCCGTGTTGAGTATTTATTTATTGCCCCCTAAACAGGTCATAACAGTTTCAATTCTTCCTCTGATTCTCAATTCCTGTAGACCTCTTTAAAAACTCCTAGGGCCATTATTATTATTATTATTATTATTATTATTATTATTATTCACTAAATTGTAAAATCACAAAAGCGAAAAACTGACAGTTACCAAGCGTCGTTAACGTTGTCTTCACTGCCCTAACTTAGATATATATTCTCTATGAATTATATTGAGTATTCTTTACTTATCAATATAGCAAACTAAACCTAGGTGAAATATCAATTGAATGAAGTTGTTTTAGTTTTATCTGTTATTCCTCAATTTTTAATCACACGCACACACACACACACGTATATATATATATATATATATATATATATATATATAGATAGATAGATAGATAGATAGATAGATAGATGTGTGTGTGTGTGTGTGTGTGTGTGTGTGTGTACTGGCGTATACGTGATTTTCGTCAGTAAATTGTAATAAACACTCATGTGTGATCAATAAAGAGAAGGAAACTACAAATCATTCGTCAATTGACTTGGATGTCAACAAATACCAAATCCGTTCACATTCCAGCTTACACTTTACAGGTCCTAAATAATAATAATAATAATAATAATAATAATAATAATAATAATAAACTACTAAACATCTGATGTGAACATGCAAATGCAATAATAATGGTCCTCCTTAAATTAAAAACATATGTGGCCATTCTTGACGTTTTTATTATTTTGTACTTGTTCAATATTCACACCATTAGTCGCTTTCACGGGAGATCGAGTGACAGCAAGTCAACTCTTACCCTTAACCATAACAATTCTTCTATGGCCCATATTATTTATTATAAATCCGTATTTTCTCGGTGGAAGCAGCGCTATCTCACAAAATATTGGTCATCGATTATATATATATATATATATATATATATATATATATATATCAACATAGAGGTACACGGTAATAACCTACTCGTGTTTCACCATAAGGATCTTCAGGGTTAAATCGACTGGATTAATCAAGATACTGATTTATGGCAGTCGATTATACATGTGTGTTTTTTGCGATAAACAGTTGATTATAGGTCCGCGGTCGAAGAAATTCGAAAGAGCGGAAGTTGCATTTTTTCAAAGGATCAAAATATAAACATTGTTAGAAAACCGCTTTGTGCTATTGTTTTAAATGTTTACGACAATGATGAGGATTGTCTATATTATTATAGAGTCCGTAGTGATTAAATGTGGTTTTAATAATGTATGTATAAAGTCATTTATTTTTATTAAAGCCAGTAGAATGTATATATATGTATATACATATAGGGGTGTATTTTACAATTTCAATGTTCTTCTTATTATTTTTTTTAAAATATATATATATATAAGTAATATATATATATAGTATATATATAGTATATAAAGTAAAGTGGCATATTGTTGGTATCAGCCGGCAGCGAGAGAGTCTATCCCCTTTTCGCTAGAGCTAGACCAAAGAGATTGTTTTTTGCTAAGGTGGAACGCCAAATCTATCGTCAGCTCCCCAATTTACCACACAGATCAGATTACTCAATCTGTGCTACTCATACGCTGAGTTGGTGGAGATCGGTATCGAACCTAGAACCTTACGATTCCTAAGCGCGGATATACGGAATGTTATGGAAACTGGATGTTTATTGTCGACGATGCAACGTTTTGGTCTATTACACCTTCTTCAGGACTTGCATATAGTTCTTACTTCAATGATGGACATAGCACAGTTTGATGTACTGTGCCTCGACTCAAAGCTGGACAAGAACATTTCTCCAGTGGTACCGTTTTGCCCGCGATGTTATATGCAAGCGCTGTGTAATTGTTAGAGTCGTAGGAAATGGATTCGTCGATCCGAGTTTAAATCCGGGACGAGGCTGTTTGCATTTCCTATGGCACTAATACCTTCGGGAAAGGTATGAATGCAATTACTCTCCCTCCAGCTATGGGTAAATAGTAGGGCAGGTGGAGCCTTTTAATTTTAATTAGGTAAACTGTCTAGGAGAAGGAAAACTCAGAATTGAAACCTTTTAAACTCCGCTTAAGAAATTAACCTTGTGTCACATCCTGCTCGTTCGGAGGGGTAGGTATATATATATATATATATATCACTGAAGAGACTTAATAAAGTCGAAACAGTCTGTACGGTGTTCTGCATGGCGAACCATCCTTTGCCGGGATTAACTTGTCAAGGTTATTTTCTATAATTATCGAATTTTATGCGATACGTGCATTATAATTGCCTTCAAGCAAAAATATAAATAATATATATATATATATATATATATATATGTGTGTGTGTGTGTGTGTGTGTGTGTGTGCGCAAGCGAAATGTGGGCTATGAAAAGGAAGGAATAGCAGAGACTGGTTACGACAGAAAGCTATGAAAAGATCTACACTGGCAATATCGTTGCGTGAGCACATCTGAAGCAAGGTAATCGGAATAAAGGACAACGTGATCGTGGTGTACCAAAAGCAGAAGTTCCACTGGGCCAGACAGTTCGTAACATTTACAAACAAAGGCTGGAACCATGCCGTTGTCAAGCGGTATCGGCGACACCGGAAATAACCACTCTGAAGACCTCTACAACGACAGGATGATGAAATCATCAAGCGATTCGGACCAGAAAAGTGCAAGGACAAGAATGAAATGAAAATGCAGTGTGATGTGGAAGACATCAGATGACCTGGATAATGAAGGGAAAAAAGAAGTAAATAGAGGTAAGATTGTGTAGTGTCAATATTTCAAGTTTGGTGGGCCATTTAGTCATTGAAATCAACATCCGAAATTATACCTGGATCAAACACCGCTCGCCAGCAAAGGTAAAAGAATACTTATTACAACTTGTACATATTGACTAAGGTTAGCTTCGTCTGATACAACGCCAGAAACATGGTGTAGACAATAAATATCGAGTATTATACAGTAGTAATGATATCAGAGGTTAGCCTGTATATAGCAATAAATTATCCTTTTTACCTGGGATCGAATACTAATTACTGGAGTAAATTGAAAAAAAAGCCAGATCATATATTCATTATTCAAAGTCTCTCATCATAATGTATCTATATATATAAAAGGAGTTTGGTATGTACGTGTCGATGTATAACTCCAAAACGGGAGGTCACTCAGATTCGAAATCTTGCATACACATTAATATTCTTCTAACTAAGAAGCACACCAAATTTGGTTATTGATTTTTACTGATTAAGGGATATAATTAATTAATTAAACCAAAATCAACCAATTTTCGGAACTATCCGTATACCAGCTCCTGCTGCTATTGTATCAGCAGCAGCTTGCCTGCTGCCTATATTCGGCTGTCATTCAAAATGTCCGCTCTATTTCTACTAATAAGTCAACATTGTTGAATGCGATTGATTTTTAATTTAGTACGAACTGTTAATTTTTTTTTGAGAACTAAAAAAATCAACTTTTTAAAACTAAGTGTATCTTTTTAAATGTAAAAAAGAAAAATGAAAACCTTTCATCAATATTTTTTACGAATACATTCATATTTTTAGAATAAAATATATCCATTTTTAATCAGTGAAACTCAAAACTTTTTTAAAAGAAACTATTCATAAAATAATGAAATTTGAATTAGTATGTGAAATATTCTACTTACAAATAAGTTAATGTTTAGTTATTACGCACGAAAAACTTTTAGAAAAAATCTCAAGCGATTAAAAAAAAGGGATCATATATATATATATATATATATATATATATATATATATATATATATATATATATCTGTGTGTGTGTGTTTTGTGTGTCTGTGTATTTGAGTGCTCGGTAGTAGTAGTAGTAGTAGTAGTAGTAATCTATCAGCATCTATTTATAGCGGACCATGCCTTTCCTATGCGTACAATAACATCGCTTTATATATATATATATATATATATATATATATATGTGTGTGTGTGTGTGTGTGTGTGTGTGTGTGTGTGTGTCTGTGTCTGTCTCTGTGTCTCTGTCTCTGTTTGTGTGTCTGTGTTTGTGAACTCAGTAGTAGTAGTAGTAGTAGTCTATCAGTATATATAAATATGTGTAAATGTGGGTATAATGAAATTTCAATCAACCTTAGGGAGATATACATAGGGCGTCCCATTAGGGATGACCCTTACGAGCTTATGTCACATTCTACCCATGTCGTATTTTTGGGTAAATACTTACACAGTAAAACTGGCAAACAGTTCCTTCCTTTTTCTATCTATCTATCTCTCTATCTATATCTCCAAGTGTACCATAATTATCTCATTTAGTTTCTTTCTTCCCTTTTATCTATCTATCTATCTATCTACTTATGTCAGCATGTTCATGCCTATTTCATTCAGTTTCTTTCTTCCTTCCTTTTTCTATCTATTTATCTATTTATCTATCTATGTCAGTCTGTTCATATTTATCTCAGTCAGTTTCCTTCTTCCTTAATTCCCATTTTTCTATTTATCTATTTATTTGGCTGTTTGGGTCTTTTTTATATCTGTCTACCCAACTCAGTCTTTTCTATCTTTAAGTAGGTTTTATTGAAGACTAAAAGTACCCCCGGCATTGCCGGGGTAGAGGGGGGTTTTTAAAGTTAGTCCCGCGGATCCACTATTACTATCGTGAGTTGGATCCTCGTCGGATGCCCCATTAAAATCCCCAAAAAAGACCTTGCATTGATCCAGCCACTCTGAAAATAAACGTTAAGATCTACTATTCAAAATATTAAATGCAAAAAAATATTCCATTTTATTCTATTTTTTAACCCTTTTCACAAATATAAATCAAATCTTTATTATATTTGCTCAAAACCAAACCCTGGTGATATTTAATGTGTATATATATTTACTTTGTTGTTAATTATTTGAAGTTTCCTCCGGACATACATATACACACAAGTGCCTTTATATATGTAAAGATAGATAATAATGAGCCATAATTATCTCATTTAGTTTCTCTCTTTCTTTCTTTCCTTTTTTCTATCTATGTATTTATCTATCTATCTATCTATCTACCTACCTACCTACCTATGTCATATTTATCTCATTCAGTTTATTTTTCCCTTCCTTTTTTTCTATCTATCTATCTATCTATCTATCTATCTATGTCATCCTGTTCATATTTATCTCATTCAGTTTATTTTTCCCTTCCCTTTTTTCTATCTATCTATCTATCTATCTATCTATCTATCTATCTATCTATGTCAGCCTGTTCATATTTATCTCATTCAGTTTATTTCTCCCTTCCTTTTTTTCTATCTATTTAACTATTTATCTATCTATGACTGTCTGTTCATATTTATCTCGTTCAGTTTCCTTCTTCCTTAATTCCCATTTTTATATCTATCGATCTATCTATCTATCTATCTATCTATCTACCTATGTCAGCCTGTTCATATTTATCTCATTCAGTTTATTTCTCCCTTTTTTTCTATCTATTTATCTATTTATCTATCTATGACTGTCTGTTCATATTTATCTCGTTCAGTTCCTTTCCTTAATTCCCATTTTTATATCTATCTATCTATCTATCTATTTGACTGTGAGTAGTTTTTTTATATCTATCTACCCAACTCAGTCTTTTCTATGCTTAAGCATGTTTTATTGAAGACCACACACAAGGCCTCTTTTAATAATTTCAGGGATTTTATATTGTTTTAGTACAAGATTACAGATGTTTGCTTCAAGTTTGTACAAAAACATATGAACCGTATAAATATGCGGACACTCAATGTGTAGGTCGGTGTATATGAGCGCCAATGTTTCTCTATATATAATTAAGGGATATATGTATATGTACGCAGATAAATGCTAAAATTTTGCATCAAAGAATCCCCAGTTGATCTATTGACCTTTCTTGAATATCTCAGCGGAGAATCTTTCACTAAGAGGAAACCATCTTGTTTCGGGCACGACGCTCTCTGACAAGTTCATAAAACTTGCTCTACCAATCCACACATTTCAGACTGACTGGAGACATCTCAAACGGGAAATCAATGCCAGCAACCCTGCTCTCATTTCCACAAACTAGTACACAATAAGAACCTATTCAAATTTGAAACAAAAGTAAACTGTTCTCTTTTGACGCGAAGATTGGTTTCTTTATTCAATGGGATCTCAACCTTCGTGGGTTATCTAATTCCAAAACCATCTTGTCATGCTTCCTTCTTTCTTTTCTCTTCCTTACTTTCTTTTATTTCTCTCTCTCTCTCTCTCTCTCTCTCTCTATATATATATATATATATATATATATATATATATATATATATATATTTTCTCTCTCATTTAATTTCTTTCTTTCCTCCTCTTTCTCTCCCTCCCCTCTCTCTCTCTCTCTCCCTCTCTTATTTTTTTTCTTTCCTCTCTCTCTCTCTCTCTCTCACTTAATTTCTTCTTTCCTCCTCTCTTTCTCTTGCTCTCTCTTAATTTTTCTCCCCCTCTCTCTCCCTCCCTTCTCTCTCTCTCTCTCTCTCTCTCTCTCTCTCTCTCTCTCTCTCTCTCTCTCTTAATTTATTTCCTCCTGATTTCTACAGTCAAATGCATAACATATTCTTTCTCCTAACAAAACCTTTCAAACACTTTTCAGTTAATAAAAGCAATCTGCTGCCCAGTCGGAAGTGACAGTAGAATATATCGACTGCACCTCTGCAGAGGGGTAAGACCCCTCAATGGTGCCACCTGTTGGCCATGGGAGGCAATCCTTTATGCTTAAGAGCGGAATCCTGGTGGCTGAGCATCTATGACTTGCAACACTCCACTTTGGCACATGCTTAGCTAGACGTGCGGTCGGAGAGATCCCTTCTTATCAATTGGCTGGCCACATCAAGCCTTGGCACCTATATGATTGCCCCAACATTATTGTTCATATGGCAAATCCCAACCTTCTTTATTATATATGTACAAGAAGACGGCGGCTGAGGGTCTTAGTGCCATGGGTATGACGTTAAACTGCATCTAATGGTGAAGTTTCAATTTTGGAGCCCTGGGAGTGTTGGAGTACCCCTTCATCACCATTACTCCTAAGTTCACTCTGACCCGGAGTGGTAGTACCTGTATGGGTTAAATAGAAAAAATGAGTTTAAAAATGTTTAAAAAATTGAGTTTAAAAAGAGTTGAATACTGCTCTTTGCTAGTAAATTATTTCTGCATTAAATATGAAATTTATGTGTTTTACTTTTAGTTTTGCAAAATTTGGCCAGTCATATTCATAGACGTCTTACCGAACGTACGTGTGGGAAATTATTCAGACCATAGATAGAAATGGGCAACCTCTCGCTTCAGCGATTCTGGACTAATTAATTTAAAGTAGCAATTGAACTTCTAACTTCTATGATTTTAGTCACCTGACTTTATTTCCTCCAATGAAAGCCAAGCTTTCAACTGACCTTGAACTGTCAATTACACTGGGTTGACATTAATGGTTAGAATCTTTGGACCATATGACCTTTAGGCACCCCTTTTTCGATCTCATTTCATCGGGACATTTTTTCATTTACACCATCAAAATTCGGTTGTTTGTTAACAGATGATTTTTAGAGTTCTTTTTTAATTATAAAACTAACCCCTAACCCTAACCCTAACACCTGTTGGCTAGTCATATTTATAGATCATATAGTCGGGAACAAAGCTAAGTAGAAATAGCTGGACTTACGAAGACTCTTATGAAACAGCAATACAAAAATGTAAATATAAATGTACAATGAACGCAATTTCCTAACCTCTAGGCATAAAATAATTCTAGACGGTTTGATGTGCCATTAACATCAATCAATTAGAATCCATTTTAGAAAAGTTGAGAGGTGACTTATTGGATGTCAGTACAGGAAACCATCTTCAAATAAACATCAAATTCAGTCATGCTCTTAAGAAAGGCATGGACCCCTCCTTCACCACAATTCAAAATAACTCGACACTCGATAGTAGACATAGAAGAAAACTCAGCAGACCGTTGATCTTGCTTTGTTGCTTGTAAATCTACGTTATGCAACATGGCTTCCAATTGATTAGAGTTGTTGTTGTTGTTGTTGTTGTTGTAGATCACATATGGGGTAGCAAGAGGTTTTGGGTGTTTTAAAGGTTTATGGTGTCTGGATACTCTTGTTGCGTGTTCTTAGAGTTTTCTTTTTGCCCCATCTCATTTGGTGGTCGTGCTGAAAAGGAAGGAATTCAAGGAACGAAAAAGAAACGAAAAGACAGAAGGTAGTTTTAGGACTTAGGCTTTATTCCCGGTCCTAGTCACCTGTGGCAAGGGAATATCTTCCTGGCCATTAGTACGACTGACACAGTTCAGGCCTAAACTCGAATTGCAGGGATATTATCTTGGGGGTCGGCAGTCGGTCCCTCCTTCCGCATATGCGCAAAGGGCTCTTTCGGTGAAGGCCCATGTGAGATTTTTTTTTAATTCTGATTTATTTTAGTTTTATTTTAATCCACACACACACTCAATATGAACTACCTTACTGTTATAGGTGATACACCCTATAAGACTAATGGAATGCGCCGACAGGTTACTATAAGTAACAGGGATAATTGTGGCTTAGCAGTAAGCCAATGCGAGTATGCCAATAACTCTGTTCGTCGGACGTAATTTCCACATCACTCTTTTGTATTTGTCTACTTTCTGTTAATACATTTTTCCACTTTTCGTTACCCGTCGTTTTGTTCTTATTTGACCCCTTAAAACCTCACAACACTTACTCACCTCAACCCATTTGTCCATCTATAGAGGACAGACAAACACACACTTCCCAATTATAAATATAGACAAATCTAGAATCAACCTGCCACCATTTATTCATAAGTATATGTTGGCACAAATAATTAATATAAAGCTGTAGGTGATGCTGCTAATATCGTTTGGCTATGTCTGCGCGAGCGTGTAATGAATCAATTTATGAGATTAGTAAATTTGTTGCTTTTATCTACCTGATGTAACAAGAACGTCATACAACAAGAATTCTCCACGAAGAAACAAGAGTTTTTCTTTTCGTGATATAATTCTCGTCTGCATCACGCCTGGCGCCATCAATGGAAGCCATCTTTAAAATGTCTGCTGCTATCGGCTGTTAACATTCTCATAAAAACGTTACACTTTCATATACAACGTTTAAATTTGACTGTTTTGTTTGGCAGAGGAAAACGTAGGAAGGCGGCTTTCATTGCTTTGGTGGTTTAGAATTTATTTATATCTTCATAGTATTATTCTTTCTTTTTCTTTTCTTTTCTTTTTTTTTTTTTTTTTTTTTGGTTTACATTGAAAGACCTTGAGACAACGTTCATAAAAAATTGTTAATGTTTTAATGAATTTATATCAGGGAATGTTAAATACCATGTTGAGAGACGAAATTCATGTTTAAAGAAATGTCTTCTTTTATCAGCAGTGCCGTCTACACTTCATTTGACTTATTATCTACTAATCTACCAAGCTATCCATCTATCTATTTATCTATCTATCATTTCCAGTATGTTTATGCCTATAAATATGTCTATCTATTTTAGTCTGTCCATATCTACCTATCTATTTATTCATATCTATCTATTGATCGATCTAACTACTTCACTATATCTATTTATGTCTGTTCGTATCTATTTGTCTGTCTATATAACTATAATTTCATATCTATCTATCAATTTCTCTGTCTGTCTGTCTGTCTGTCTGTCTGTCTGTCTCTCTCTCTCTCTCTCTCTCTCTCTATATATATATATATATATATATATAATTTAATATATATATTTATATATATTTTATATATATTAATTTATATTTTTTTTTTTTAAATTCAACAAATAAATTAAAGCTCCTACAAATTTGTGGTTGAGCACATATCTATATCTATCTATCTATCTATCTATCTATCTATATATATATATATATATATATATATATATATATATATATATATATATATATATATATTTTCACAAAAACTTATGTTACATAATTTATCAGTAGTTATAAATTATGAACGTACCTGGAGTTAGAATTTTGAATTAGAGTCCGTTGGATTTTAAAATGATGGGGTCCGTGAAAAGTTATTGGAGTGGATGAGTGACAAACTAACCTTCCGGTAATAATAATAATAATAATAATAATAATAATAATAATAATATATGTGTGTGTGTGTGTGTGTGTGTGTGTGTGTATGTATATATGATATGTATATTATATATATGTATGTGTGTGTGTGTCTGATTTAAAAATTTTGTCGAATTTACCCAATCTGTTATTCCTCATATATATATATATATAATATATATATATATATATATATATGTGTTGTGTGTGTGTGTGTGTGTGTCCTGTCTGTCTTTCTTTCTTTCTTTCTTTCTTTGTATGTTTGTGTCTATTAATATCTCCCTCTATCTATCTGTCTGTCTGTTTGACACTTTGTCTCCGTTTATTCATACCTGTCAGTCGGTGCACGTATAATATATATATATATATTATATATATATATATATATATATATATATGTGTGTGTGTGTGTGTGTGTGTGTGTGTCTGTCTGTCTGTCTGTGTCTCTGTCTGTCTGTCTGTCTGTCTGTATGGAAATGTGTGTTTTCTTTTTTTATATTAATTACGATTTACTATTTCCTAAAACCCTGAATATATTTTTTTTATTTCTATTCCAACTTAATTCCAGTTATCCAGAACAATTATTTCTTCATTACCCCCCTCCACACATACATACATACTCCTTTTTAGGGTCATATTGCCAAACTGTTGCTTCTCAACACCCCTAAATATTGACTAAGCATTTATTTAGAATCTCCATTGAATAGTCCAATAATAAATACTGTCCATTACCGTGATGCTCATGCCTATAGTCATAAAAACAACACTGGGTGTCGGTGTGGGATGTAGTGGATACGTGACACTTGCCGCTAGAGTTATATTCTTTACGCCACTGCACTTTCAAGACTTGAACGTTGAAAATCGGTTCACTATTTTCAGACACCCGAATAAGGAAAAAAAAAAAAAAGGTTAATTTTCTGGTGACGACATGTTGTCTCGGTATTTTTTAAATATCCAGTACTCATTTTTTCGCGTTTAGGTTTCTTTTTTTACCAGGTTGTGTAAATAAACAAGTCAAGTTGACTTCAATTTCAAAATTTCTTGAACCGAAAAGATCACTGCTGATGGATTTGATCATCTTTGTATTTTGATCCTGCATGGGAACCAATAATGACACAGAACTGTATATGTATGTGTGGAGGACGGTTTCACTCACGTCACAGGTATAATAAATAAGCCAAAATCAAACACTCTTGGCTTCACCTCACTGCTGATGGATTTGAGCATCTTTGTATTTTGATCCTGCAGGGTTGATCACACTTATGGGAAACGACGAAGACACAGAACGGTGTATATGTGTGTGGTGGGGTTGCTCGGTCAACAAGTACTATGAGTTGAATCCAGGAGTTGATCCATGCGAGAAATGTCGTCGGATATTTGACAGACCGAATGAAAAAGGAGAAATTAATGACTGTCGTTAAAATATATCAGTTTTTTTTATGTATATATATTATATATATATATATATATATATATATATATATATATAATGAAGTAAAATTCAACAAAAATAAAGAGGTGTTTGTTGTGTAATGGTTATCGTTGAAGGAAATGGACACGTTGAAATGAGTTTAAATCCTGGACGAAATTATTTGAAATAGCGCTAATACCCTTGGGAAAGTAAAGAATCAAATTATTCTCCCTCAAAGCTGTGAGTAAATAGTAGGGAAACTGAGCTCCTTAACTTTGGTATGACAACTAGGAGAGGGAAATTCTGGATTCAAACCTGCCAAAGTCCGCTTAAAAATTGACCTTATGTCACATCCTGCTTGCACGAAAGGGTTGGGTAACAAAATAAAGAATGGTATTCTAAATTGGTGATCACCAAACTTATTTTACGATGGGCCGGATAATTGAAAAAATATCGAGCTCTGGCCACATTATTATAGTGTTCAATACTTGCTAGCCAGAACGAAATGTCTAAGAAAAAGATGTAAAACAAAATTCATCTTTCCATGTTATATTCATGGATGAGTGGCGTAAGATGCACAAAAACAAATTTAACCGACATATTTATTTTCAAAACATTATCAAAAACATTACAAATTCAAGTACAAATTCGGGCCTGATAAAATGCCTTCGAGGGCCGTACTTTGGTTATCCCAGTTCTGAATAAAAATGATAAACTGTAATCTGCGCAAATTGAGGTTTCTGTATTTAAAAGAATTTATTATATATTTTGGTCTTCATTGGTACATTTAATTCATGAATTAATTATATGTAACATCTTTTTTTCTTTTCTGAATATTATTCATAATATCATCTTTCCTGTACATAAACTCACACATATGGCCACCCCTAAAAAAGGAGAAGGGAGTGTCCTGGGTATGACACCAAATTGCATCTGATGATGAGACTCCAGTTCTGCTGGAGATCTGCGGGGTGTGGACAATCTCTGCCCGGGAGTGGTAGTTCCTGTTAAGGTCCCATTTATTGGTAAAATAGATATGTTTGAAAATAATCTGTATAAGATAGGAATACTTTATATCATATCATCACCAGGTCGCATGGCAGCATGGAATCCTATTACTCTCTCTCGCCACCCTTCCCTATCGTTCATCGTTCTTGGCAGTTCTTCTGCAAGACATTCAGAATCTGCACAGAAGTGATTGATGTAGGTTTTGTTGGTCGGCATACACTGGTGTGTCTATGTGTACAAGTCCAGGAAGCGTGCTGGTGTAATGGTTAAAGTCATGGGAAATGGACTTGTCGCCCTGAGTTCAAATCCTCGACTTGGTAATTGCATTTCACTTAGCACTAATACCCTTGGGAAAGGTATGAATCCTACTCTCCCTCCAGCTATGGATAAATAGTAGGACAAACTGGGCTCTTTAACCTTGGATAGGCAACCGGTCTAGGAGAAGGAAAACTCTGAATTCAAACCTGTTAAACTCCGCTTAAAAATGACCTTGTGTCACATCCTACTCGGGCGGAGGGGTCGGTAAATATATATGTGTACGAGTCCACAGGAGAACATCATATGAATTCGTCCTTGTTTCTCCAGCATTTCTTGTTCGTTTTACTGAATGGTTTGTGTGAGGTAAATAGCCGCACAACTGCATTTTGTGAGTTGCTGCTTCCAAGATTTGTTCAAGATAACATGCAGCATTCTTGTGTAGTTCTAACTTTTTTCTCTAAGCGTTTCATTAGAGCCCATGTGTGTCGTAGTCATACATACAGTAGTACTAACACGGCTACAGCTTGGAAAAAGGAAAGAGGGTTGGAATGAATCCGACAGAATGTGAGGAACACAAGAACAAAACTCAGACAAACGTATGTAGGATATATTTCGCTAGAGCGTTGAGCTCCTCATATCTCTACCATATATATATATATATACATATGTATATATATATGTTGTGTTCCTCATATCTCTACAATATATATATATATATATATATATATATATTATATATATATATATATATATACTGGATAGTTATTTTCTGTCACTGATTCGGTTTCCTAAACCAAGTCTACAAGTACATATTGAGCACTTTGCAATATTTGTTTTTATCTCAGCCCATTCGTTTTTTGTTGTTGTTTTGTTTTTTTTTGTTTTGTTTTTTCCAACCATCAAAATTGTGGCTCATTCAGTTTTTTTTTCTTAGTTCCGTTGATTTCCCCCTAAATCTAATTAATCTCTCTCTCTCTCTCTCTCTCTCTCTCTCTCTCTCTCTCTCTCACACACACACACACACACACACACACACACACACACACACACACACACACACACACACACACTCACTCACTCACTCCTCCATTATATACCCGAGTATCTTAGAAGGGTATATAACACTTGCCTGATGATCAAGAAATTGTGAAACTTGTGAGTTAGGTCATTTTCTTCCATTTTTCTTTTTAATGATATTAATAATGATCCGCGGGACTAGCCTTCCCACTTAATACATACGAAACACTTCCATATTACACACACACACACACACACACACACACACACACACACACACACACACAAAGATATACACGCAAACAAACATACATCGACGTTTTAACGAATTTATTTTCTTACTTATTTTACATGGAGCACTGTAGAAGAATTTTGACGAGTACTTTTTTTAAATAAATTTTTAATTGCATTTTACTCTGGTCGTCACTTCAACAACAGGGCTTAGAATACGCTGTTTTTTCTGCAGAAGGGCCAAACAAAAAAAATGGCGAGACTCCAATTCTAAAGTTCTGGGGAGTGTGGAGTACCCTGCCTTTCCACTACTTCCAGGTTCACCTTATACATTTATTAGACAGGAATACTTTAGGGATACCCAAAATTGGCCTAAAATGAATGTAGCCCTTACAGAAAATAATTTACCAAAAATCAGAGAATTATCGGATTTTAATGAAATTTTCAGTGTTGATTTATCAATGAATGCACGTGTGTGCATTATATACCCGAGTATATTAGAAGGGTATATAACACTTACCTGATGATCAAGAAATTGTGAAACTTGTGAGTTAGGTCATTTTTGTCTTTTTTTCTTTTTAATGATATTAATAATGATCCGCAGGACTAGCCTTCACACTTAATACATACGAAATACTTCCATATTACATACACACACACACACACACACACACACACACACACACACACAAAGATATACACGCAAACAAACATACATCGACGTTTTAGCGAATTTATTTTCTTATTTATTCTAAAGTTCTGGGGAGTGTGGAGTACCCTGCCATTGCCACTACTTCCAGGTTCACCTTATACATTTATTAGACAGGAATACTTTAGGGATACCCAAAATCGGCCTAAAATGAATTTAGCCCCCCCCCTCTTTACAGAAAATAATTTACCAAAAATCAGAGAATTATCGGATTTTAATGAAATTTTCAGTGTTGATTTATCAATGAATACACGTGTGTCTGTATGTACTTAACATTTTCAAAGAATTTGTCTTTCGATTTATCACTATTTTATATATTTTTTTTTACTGTCAACTTCTCTTTCTTTTTTGAATGACTAAATCTGGTTTTTCGGGTAAAGAATCGCTATTGTCCAAATGACCTTAGTTTATTTTATACATTCACATTCACGAGCAACATTTGCCAATGGACAATTCAGTTGAAATCAAATCTCTCTCTTGCACCTCCTCCGTTTTCATTGTGAATCTTTGAATGTATCGTGTCATATGCACAATGGTCAAAGTTTTACAGAGTCACAAGAATCAGTTCGATTGAGGGAAGCAGCCCTTTAACTCTTTGCACACCAAATATTCCCCACGGCTGTACCAAATTTTCTTGGCATTTTTTTACCTGTATGATGGGATATTTTCAAAGTTTACTATCTATTCACGTCAGAACTCATTCTATTCAGATAAAGTTCTATTATTATTGTAATCTGAGTCCTTCTGCGAGACCCGCTGACAGCGGCTTACGATGGATTCGCAATAGTGGGAGAGCCGCTGGGAGCGGTTTAAAGTACGCAAAGAGTTAGTTCGACATAGGGTGTTGTATACTTCTCTTAAGTTAGCCAAATTTGGTAATTTTTTTTATATTCTAGCATTTATTTCTTAACGATTTTTCGATTTTTCTTCACAAGATAAATCTTTTTTTTTTCCATTCAACTTTTTATAAATGGTGCATTATTTAGCTGAGGTGACGACATTCATAAGAAATAAGAATTCGGCGAATAATCAACACCAGATAATCAGGATTTACATTTTTGCATTTTATCTTGAACGATTTAGACCGACTCATTTTTAACCAAAGGATGTTGCAAGATGATAGGAACGCGAATATCAATATATAGATGTATGTATTCTGGAAAGTTTCCATGTATTTCCACAGAATTACTATTTGTTACTCATTACTCGACGGGGGCCGGGTTAACTCAGTTGGTAAAGCGTTCGGCTAGAAACCATAAGGTTCCTAGTTCGATACCGGCTCTCGCCAACTCAGTGTATGAGTACCACAGGGAGCTTTGCGGTAAAAGAGCTGATGGCAAGTGTGGCGCTCCACCTCAGATGCAAAAACAATATCCTTGGTCTAGCGCTAATGAAAAGGGGATAGACCCCCTCGTTGATTGGCTGATACCGACTTTAGGCCACCCCAACGACATTTTCTTACTCATGGATTCCGAAAGTGAACGTAATTGTTCGACTGACGTTTGAATTCGTTTACTAAGATGCCGCAGTCCAGCACGTTACCCACT
This sequence comes from Doryteuthis pealeii, assembly GCA_023376005.1. Classification (NCBI taxonomy): domain Eukaryota; kingdom Metazoa; phylum Mollusca; class Cephalopoda; order Myopsida; family Loliginidae; genus Doryteuthis; species Doryteuthis pealeii. Next base: position 46,953,512 of record CM042156.1, on the reverse strand, counting down.
ACACCACATAGCATGACAAAAACAATAAGTGGAGAAAGCCTTGTTTTTGTTCCCAAAGAATTCCACGACTCCGCTATTGGCATTCTTTTAATCAATTGCAAAAATAATGAAATTTGGTGCTCTAATCAAAAAGAAATGAAATCTTCGTGATTTAGATTAAAAAATAAATGACTACTTTAACCATAAGAAACCGTTATACTCGGGCGTCTTGCATTCCAGTCTGGTAATACCCATTTCTACATCGCTATTGCATACAAAACAGTATTTTTTTTAGAAATTGAAATAGATCACTAAATAGTCCTGGCCTACTCTAGTAGTGACCACCTCAAGCGAGCTTTAAGAGGTTTTAATTCAGAGTTTTCATTCTCCTAGACTGGTTGCCTAACCAAGGTTAAAGGGCCCAGCATTTCATCCATTTCCGACCTTCATCAGGTAATAATTTAAAAAAAAATTGAAATAGATCCCTAAGTAGGCCTGAGTTTACTCTAGTAGTGACCAGGTTTGAATTCAGAATTTTTCTTCTCCTAGACTAGCTGCCTAACCAAGGTTAAAGAGCCCAGTCTGCCCTACTATTTATCCATAGCTGGAGGGAGAATAGTTGGATTCATGCTTTTCCCAAGTGTATTAGCGCTATGTGAACTGTGGCTTCGTCCAGGAATTGATCGAGTCCATTTCCTACGACTCTAACCAGTACACCACGCGCCTCCCATAGCTGGGGGTGGTGGCTTCATGCCTTTTTCAAGGGTATTAGTCCGAAAGGGAACGTAATTGTCTGACCGTAGTTCAAAGAGGTTTACTACGATGGTAAAGTCAAAGAAGCAGTCAGTTGAAATCAGAAGTGTAATTCTTACCAAAATATATGACCTCTAAAGATTACAAAATTATCCCAAAAAACTGGTAGGTATTTACTAGGCATACCCAATTTCGCAATGAAATTAATTTAGAAAAAGGCTTCCGTCAAATAGATAGACCTACTTTTAGGTTTATTTTACTGTCGCTGTAAATATTTTTTATTATGAATGAAAGTAATGTTAAAAATAACAGATTTAATTTATATAATTTATAATGTATTTATATTCATATTTTGTGAAGGATAAAGATACAAAAAAATCTTCTAAATGAAAAATATAGATACCGTTAATGACTTTGATCATTCAAACATGTGAATTTTTACAAAATTTTAAAAAAAATTAAATGAAATGATAAAGGTAAATTTGACTATCATGAATTTTTTCCAAAGTGTAAAAATGGTATTTTCCACAATCACTTGTTAAACATAAAATTGTAACTCCAACCCTAAACCTAACCCTAACAAATAATTTTGTTGATATTTATGAAAACGTAATATAATTTTTTTCGTTCCAAACACGAAGCGTGTTGTTTACATTACCTATGTATAAAAGGTAAACGTCAAACGTGCTAACTTTTCATGCTTTTCATTTAAAAAACGAATTAGAATTAATTAAATCGATTATCTAAGGTCAAAAAGTAGTAACATAATGAGCATCAGTAAAAAAAAAGGTAAAATAATATTGCACATGTGATTGATTTTTAATACATTTAAAACTATTTTTTCGTTCAATTTTGATCAAAAATGGCCGTAAACATTGTCTAAATATGGCGTAAAATCCGTGTTTACAAAATAAATTTAACCCTCCCGATTGAAAAAAAATTACAAAAAAAAAATCAGGAATTATCCGATTTTAATGAAATTTTCAGTGTTGATTTATCAATGAATCAATTTTATAATGCATCAGTTATTCCATTTCAAAACTTTCTGATTTTTTCAGGTCACTTAACTTTGACCCCCCTCCCAAATTGGGTATACCTAGTATTTACCCAACCTGTTCGCCACGGGTAGAATGTGACACAATTTCTCAAGTACGGGGCATCCAGTGAGGATAAAACTCGCTATTTCGTAGTAATGGATCTGTGAGACTAGTCTGCTAATCATTACACCTTTGGTATAACTGTTTCAACTTTGTGCATTTTTATTATGAAGACGCAAACATCAAAGTTTGGTTTTGGCTTGATTTCTTTGTCTAATGGCATATCAACCTTTGTGAATTATTTAATGCAAAGCCATCCTTGTAGAAGAACAGTAATGTAGTATTTAATCCCTAACTGGGTGAATAAGGGAGTTTATACCTTCACTAAGAATTTTAGTCCGAAAGTGAACATAATAGCGCGACTGGAGTTCGAACTCGCTTACTATAATGTCACAGTTCAGCGCGTTAGCCACAACCCCCCCCCCCCCGATATGAAATTGAATAAATCGACCCAAACTTATATGCTTTATTCTTTGATGTGTAAATACACCGAGGGAAAATAAATTTATAACCCCCTGAATATGCGTTTTAAATTACTTAAGTCTAAAGATCCTGGTGATGTAGCCGTCTGGTTTGGTTTCTATATTTAATGGCATATCAGCCTCCGAGGGTTATTTAATGCCAAAGCCATTCTTGTTGGAGAACAGTAATGGCACTATTTAACCCACAGCTAGAAGATAAGACGCAGAGTGGTTATACCTGTTAGGGTCCCATCTATGGGTTAAATAGAAAAATGTATTTATAAAAAAAATTGAGTATCCATTAAGAATTAATTTATTTCAAAAGTTTATCAGCATTAAATGAGCCACTGAGGTTGATATGCCGCAAAATAAAACAAAACAAAACAAAACCAAAGATAAGAGGGTTAATTGCTCTCCCAACTGTATTAATCCGAAAATTAACGTAACAGCAAGACTGGGGTTCAAACTCGTTTACTATGATGTTGCAGTCCAGCACGTTAACCACTACACCTCGGGGACTCGCCTCAACAGTCAAGGATTTCCTTGAACGTGAGGAGAAAGAAGAAAATCGATAAGAGATGTTTTCCAACAGTCGGTACGAAATGTGTGTTAATAAAAAAAACCCACGACAACAACATGTAAAACATCGAAACAGCTGTTGGTTGATCTGTAACAATCTGGAGTCGTGTCTTTTAACGCGTACCAAAGGCCGCATACTAAACCCAAGATGGGCTTTATGGGAAAAAAGCCAAGGGAATCTTATTGCTGAGGAGAAAAAGAAAATGACATAAAAAGCATTGACTGATCTTTGCCAAAGAATAACCGAACCAATCAGAAATCTCTTGGGAAAATGTTCTTTGAACGAATGAAACGTAAATAGGCATCTTTTTTTGGCACTACACACCAGTGGTTTGTTTACAGGCAGCGTAAGTTTATTTGTATGAAAAAGAACTTACTACATACAGTTAAGCATAATTGGGGATCGATAGGCATATTTAGTGATTTTAGAGCAGCGTGAAAAAAAAAAGATGGTTTGATTCGAAGATCATAGGTTTCCAGTATAATAAAGACCCGAAACAGACACCGAAAAGCAGAATAAAGTGGTTGAAACGGAAGAAATGGAACGGTCTCCAAGGGTTCGGGAAAAAAAAGACCGGAGGAATTGAAAATCAGAGGAAGAATAGAGACAATCAAGATGACAGCATTTTTGAGATCTGCTAATCATAACAACAAGAGACCTAAGAAAACTTTCCTCCTCTCAGACGCCAGTGAATGACCACCAACTAACGCAGGTGTGAAAAACTCCCAAGAAGTTCGTGTATAAGTCGAGATTATTTTATATGCCTTACACATTCGTGTATAAGTCGAGATTATTTTATATGCCTTACACATTCGTGCATAAGTCAAGATTATTTTATATGCCTTACACATTCGTGTATAAGTCGAGATTATTTATATGCCTTACACATTCGTGTATAAGTCGAGATTATTTATATGCCTTACACATTCGTGCATAAGTCGAGATTATTTTATATGCCTTACACATTCGTGTATAAGTCGAGATTATTTTATTGCCTTACACATTCGTGCATAAGTCAAGATTATTTTATATGCCTTACATTCGTGTATAAGTCGAGATTATTTTATATGCCTTACATTCGTGTATAAGTCGAGATTATTTATATGCCTTACACATTCGTGCATAAGTCGAGATTATTTTATATGCCTTACACATACACATTCGTGCATAAGTCGAGATTATTTATATGTCTTACACATTCGTGCATAAGTCGAGATTATTTATATGTTTCGTGTATATTAATAGTTATGTCCAGTTCTTCGTTGTTGTTGTTGTTGTTGTATTGCACAAGAAATAGTAAAATTATGGTATACTTGGTTTTGCCTAGGAATCGCAAGGTTCCAGATTCGATACCAGCCCTCGCAAACTCAGCGCATGAGTAGCACAGTTTAGTAATATGATCTGTGTGGTAAAGTAAGAGTTGACGGTAGTGGTAGCGATCCATATCAGCAAAATAATCTACCTATACACTTGGCTTGACGAGTCCATTCCCTGCAACGATAACCAATACACCACGCGCATACAGCTTCATCAGTCTGTCTGTCTGTCTGTCTGTCTGTTTCTCTCTCTCTCTCTCTCTCTCTGTATATATATATATATATATATATATATATATATTATATATATATATATATATATATATATATATTGAACAATCATGACAAGCAAATTCGGCGAATACCGCGTGCGACGCGAGGAACACTGTACAACTGTTTCGACATAATTTGGTCTCATCAGCAGTGTATACCTACGATCTACCCCCGACAGAGATCGAACCGGAGAACCCAGAATGCAGAGTCAGAGACTCTACCCCTAGGCCAACTGGAGGCGCCACACACGAAACTCCCCAAATCAACTTGTCAATGATAAATGCGCCACTATTACGTAGGTATACGTCACTGCTGACGTCCCAATAACCTCAGGAAATACGCAAGTTTAATCAATGAGTATTTAATCTATAGTCAAAATAATTAATCCATAGAATAAATATTATCAACAATGTCTCCATGAAAATCTGAGATCGCCTCAAAACAGCCCCTCTTATTAGTGCGTTTAAAATCCTGCAACGTGTCTTATATATCACTAAATATATGGTGTGGTTAATTTGCATACTGGTTTTAACAAAACCGGGTTTAATAAGTAATTACCTGGTGATATCATTCTCTAATATCATTGTTTTATTCCCCAATGTATTAAAATCAATCCTATGAATGATTTTATATAGAATCCATTTAAAATATAATTAAATAAGTATTTATTTTATAAGCTTTCTTATTAAATTTCGTTAGTATTTCTATTTTCATTGCAGTAAAACTTAGAGGATGCATAATTTTGCTAGTATATATAATGAATGAATGAATGAAAGAATAGACACATAATCGTTGGTTGAAAAAAAAAGTTTTATTTATAGACGTGTTAATTAAATTGGTTTTAACGTTCGGCCTTCATCTGATGATACTTATTTCATGACTACTTACACTTCAAGACTGAAAGGCTTAAGGATGCCAAAGGATTAGTTTAACGTGTGAATGAAACTTGAACTTGAAAGTTTAATGTTTTAAACATTTGACATATTGATAAATAGTTTCCCATATTTTCTTCTTCTCTCTGAACATGGCTGCAAGCATAAAGATCAGTCTAAAAAGTTAGGAAATTTGAAATAATATGATTTTAAAAAAAAACAATGTTTTAATAAGTATTTGAGTATTAGAGTGTAATGAGGATTGTGTACACTACATGAAATTTGAAATAGTATATAAATATTTACAATATTTTCTCTTTTTTTTTTTTTTTTTGAAAATGGCTTCAAGTGTAAAGAATAATATAAAAGTTAGGAAATTTGAAATGTAAAATTGAAACCTGGGTGTTAAACTTGTAGCAAGCTGGGTGTTGTATATATGTAGCAAGATTAGATTTGGCAAGGACTACTAATGGAAGGGGAAGGAAGAAAGAAATAAGTGAGAGAGTAAAGGTTTAAAAAATAGTGATGAGCACAAAAACAGGATGAACGATGATTTGACCGGAGCGTGACCTCCCGAATGGAGAATTGAGTGTCAACCGGAAGTTTCGGGTATTGACCGGAACCGGGGGTCACGTGGTGATGTGGAACAAAGAAAGGTCCAGGCCTCTTTTTTGCTTTCGGACGCGTAGGGAACGGACGGGCCTCCGGTGCCTAGTATGGGGTCACAGTAATTTAACAGTGTTCTCTCTTTCTTTCTCTCTGCCTTTCCTCCTCTCCGATACAGCCCACGAGACAAGCCTACCCTGGAAATAAAGGCTAGCAGTTGTGACTACATATTTCTCGCGTTGTAATTTTTATCAACAAGATGACCGCAACATGCAGAACACCATTTTAGCACTGTGAATTTGGAGGCACATGGACGAGACCCGCAATACAATATACACCGCCGCCGCCACATTACTTATATACGTTTGGGTACTGTGAAAATACGACAACGTTACATATATTTTATATAGGTTTACACAACTTACTAACTTTTAAACAAAACTCAACACAATGAAAGAAATCAACGGAGTCGTATTAAAATAACAATCTGTATTAAAATAGAATTACAGATATGTATAATAGCATACCGGGCATAGTCCTTTGTTTTATATTGTGGTATCAATAGTTCATATTTTATCTTGTTTTTCTTTGCTGATACTGGAGCTGATTTGTTGCGTGACCACTCATCTTGTCATTTTCTGAACAACTGAAAAATTCCCGCTTTTCCTTTTTGGCGCTTGATTTTGAATTCAGCGTTTGTTGTTTTCCATTACTGCATTTTTGGGATTCTTACTCCCCCTTTTTGATATAATCGGCAACTGCCATTTTATTAACCATTACAGACTAAACAAAGCTTAGTGAATAACAGCAATGTGGCTATAATTTGCAATACTTTATCAGAGTCAGGATGAAGAGTTGGAGAGTAAAGTTAAATAATGATGACTAATCTTAAATCATAATAATTAGCAATACTTACTCATATTACATACGGATTGTAAGATGATCATTATCTTTTAAATAAAGAGTGGTCATTATCTATCTATCTATCTATATATATATATATATATATATATATATATATATATATATAGGGCAGTTGTGTGTATATGTATGTCCACAGGAAACTTCGAAAATAAAACACTTAATGACAAAGTAAATATATATACACATTAAATATCACTAGGGCTTGGTTTTTGAGAAAAAATAATAGAGATTTGATTTATATTCGTGAAGATAATTTTAAAAAATAAAATTATACCTGCATGGATTTTGTTTTCATTAAATATTTTAGGTAGACATTAACATTTCTTTTCAGAGTAGCTGGACCAATGCAAGGTTTATTTGTCAAAAACGCATTTTAGGCTCAGTTTGCCAGTCCCTATATCTTATTATGTTTTATTATGTTTTATACAATACAAGGCTATTTTTTTCTTATTTAAAAAACAGGATTTAGGGCACTGGATTAATTACAGCTAACTGCAGGAGTTCATGATGTAGTTAACTACATAAGGTAGTTAACTACATAACTACATATGATGTAGTTAACTACATAAGGTAGTTAACTACATAACTACATATGATGTAGTTAACTACATCTATGAACTCCTGCAGTTAGCTGTAATTAATCAATATCTTGATTAATTCAGTCGATTTAACCCTGAAGATCCTTATGGTGAAACTCGAGTAGGTTATTTCTGTACTCACTATAATAATAAATTTGCTTTACTTACATATTGAGCACTTTATATTTGTTATAACACTGACTTATCCGGGTAAAACTTGTATCAACTAAATATTTAGACCAACCCAATATTTTCACCGGTAAGTCATTCCTTTTCCATACACACACAGACACACACACACACACACACACACACACACACAATATATATATATATATATATATATATATGAGGTTAAGTAAACAAACAAATGTGTTTTTTTATGGCTTTAAGCCGACAATTTTATATATGTTCAAATGTTACATTTGAACATATATGCCCGCCTAAATTCATTAATTATTAACTAATTAATTTTCGAAATTAGGTATGACTTCAATTAAGCACATATCCTCCACAAAAATATGTATATATATATATATGTGTGTGTGTGTGTGTGTGTGTGTGTGTATGTGTGTGGGTGTGTGTGCGTATGTGTATGTGTGCGTGTGTGTGCGCGTGTGTATGTGTGTATGTGTGTGTGTGTGTGTAAATGATCAACATGGTAATTAGCTATTTCCCTTTAATCCCCACCTGCCTACAGTACGTTCATATACTTGTAAAATGTGAAATCTCCGTGGTCACAAACGCTGGCATTTATGCGATGTTTACAGTTGGCTTTAATTTCTTGTATGAAAACAAACTCTTAACTTATCTTACGAGGCGGTAGGGAGGAGGGTAGGAGATATCATTCATCACTCCTACCCGCCACCACACCCCAACCCGGGACGGGGGGGATTATTTATTGACTTGTAGGTTAAGGTTCGTGTCAATGTCTTGTGAAGCGAAGAATTTTTCGATTTATAACTGATATCACAAGGTTTAAATGTTGTCGACTTGAGTTACTTCCCTTGTTTCCCTATCAGACTTAGTATTTATTAAACCCTGCTTAGTATAGCACAATATCTTTAGAAATCGAGTAAAGTCGAGACAAGAAGATTGTGCTGCGTCAATCTTTCCAATAGAGAGAACCTAGCTGTCTTGAAAATCGTTTTATCAGTGTTAGAAGAAAACAGTATATTTAATGACAATTGGAACCTATTTCAAGAAACTCTCCTGAAATATCATTCCATGTCTTAAAAACCGCGACTCAATGAACTGGACGCATTGAAGGTTAAAGATAAACAAATATTGACTGTTTATTATGACAACAATTCACACGGAAATGTTGAAAGTTTCAGTAAAAAAATATCCGACGTTTCCATTCAAGAATTTGTTTAAGAACTTAATATATTTTGTGTTTTGAGATTAAAGAACTGTACGGATTAGATCCGACAATTCTGCTATTTTGGTGCTAGGGGACACAAAAGGTAATTACCTCCTGTGTTTGCTAATGGCCTTATTTCTTTGTAGGGTGCTGCTTCCAAGATTTGTTCAATACTATAAAGTACGTATGACTTTGTAAGTAGTTCAAACGTCGGTCCACCGATTGCCAATGGCCACCTCACGGCTCTTTATTTATGCCCATTCTTCCAAGGGCAGACCAGTTCATTCAGACAACACACAGGGGGATATCATTCTACTTATACAAATACAACACGCAGCGTGCTATTGTAATTTTCATTTATCTTTTTTCTAAGCGTTTCGTTAGAGTTCAAGTGGTGAACCCATACCGTAGTACTAACACGGCTACATCTTGAAGTATTTTTGTTTTAGCTTATCAAACGCCAACGGACAAGAAAGAGTGGAAGAGATAAGGAATTAGAACATACAAAGGATAAGATAATGAATAAGCTTAGATGCCAACTCCTGTATAATTACCACAGGTCCCTCTATTAGAATATAAGAACAGTTGGGATAAAAATATATAAGGACCTATTCTTTTAATCTTCTTTGGTACTCTATGACCACTATAGTCGATGTATTGTAAAACTGTATAATATATATATATATATATATATAATATATATATATATATATATTTGGGAGAATATGTGCTTAATTGAAGTCGTACCTAATTTTGAAAATTAATTGATTAATAATTAATTAATTAGGCGGGAATGCCTATTTAAATGTAAGGTTAAACAAATCGAGAAAAATCGATTTTTTTCTCGATTTGTTTAGCCTTACATTTAAATAGGCATTCCCGCCTAATTAATTAATTATTAATCAATTAAAAAATCGATTTTTCTCTATGTGTTTAGCCTTACATTTAAATAGGCATCCCCGCCTAATTAATTAATTATTAATCAATTAATTTTCAAAATTAGGTACGACTTCAATTAAGCACATATTCAGCATTAAATAACCCACAAGGGTTGATATACCATTAAGCCAAACAACCACCCAATCAACTTCTCCCCCTTCTCTCTCTCTCTCTCTCTCTCTCTCTCTCTCTCTCTCTCTCTCATCCACCACCACATACACACACATACACATACATACACATGCACTCTAGCTAGCTAGCTATATTTTTATTTCTTCGTGTACCGTTGTCAAACTGAAATGCCAAGATTTGCTTAAAGGAAATGATCTTTTCAGAGAACCTTTGACAAAAATCCCACTCCATCTTGCGCGACAAAATATCCTACAGTTTATTTCTTTTTTTAATTACAATCAACATTTGAGCCGACGATTTTCCTCTCTTTTTTCTTTTCACATAAAGATAAATAACTTTGAAAATCCTTCGCATTCTGGCAACTCGTAAGACGACACGATCACAAATAAAAAAAAATGAGAGCGAGAAAAGCATCTCAATGTGAAGTTTATTGTCCCAACAAGATTAGCGTTTTCAAACAGACTTTCATTATCTTTTATGAGTTTTGAATTACGAACTGAGCATGCGCATTGCAATATCTTTATCACGGGATATCATAGTTATTATAAAAACGAAGACCTCACACGCAAAGAAAAAGCTCCTTTACTTTTTACCCACTTGAGAAATATACGATATCCAATGGAAGGAGAAAAATTATACAACTGTTGCTTTTCGTTGAAACCTCAGGTTCTGATATTTTTTGTTCTAATCTTTGAGCTGTATCAGCAAACTATGTGCTTCTTTCATCACATATGGGTATTTTCTTGTTGACACATGTTCAGGAATAGGTACAAATATATGTTTATCTGTTTTTATGTGCATATGTGTTGTATGTATAGTGAAGCTGTCTCTTCTCCCAGGGGAAATTTAAAATAAAAAAAACTCGTTTAACGTTCTCGTTTTAAAACTCCTTGGGGATTTAGGGAGTTGGTTATATGCTCTAATTATTCAATTCTGGTACTTAATTACGAAGAATTCGGTCAATCAAGAAACAACAGAAATGAATGTGTAATCAAGGACCGTTAGTGCAATTGAAAAGTAGTAATTTGGGACACAAGACGAAAGGATGTGGGTCCCTCTCTGCAAGAAGATAATAGATAACCTTTTACTTATGGACTTTAAAAGCGTATTTTTCTCCTTGTAGCGTTAGTTTGTATTCGCCTGGTAGAGTTGTCTGCCCCTTTTAGTTTGCTGGGTGCCCGCTAGGGCACCATAGTATAGAAGCGCCGGATTCAAACCCTTTCACCCTCTTTTTTCCTGTTTCAGCAACTACGAGCCACATGGGGTAGATTCTATCTAAACCCTCTCGTTGGGGCTCCGCCCCCCTTACATTACTGTAAGTCTTCACAGCATGGACTATTCCTAGTCTCATGTCGTACTCATATATATATATCTGTATCATTCATGAATGTGTCTTTATCTTTATTTGTGTTTATATGTACTCTTTTACTATGAACGTTGTATCAACTGTCATCCATGTGCTGTGTATATTAAATGTTTTGTCCGTTAACCTTCGTCGGAGTTATTTGTATCCAAAGTATGTATAACTTTGCACCATCCTTATATCCTTTTTTAGAACGAGGTTACATCCTGTTTTTGTATATAAATGTATATAAATTCCTGTTCTTAGAATTGTCGCCCTGTCGGCTGGGGCGTTAGAATGCACCGACTGCACCTCTGCAGAGGGGTAAGACTCCCCCAATGGGGCCACCTGTTGGCCGTGGGTGGCGACCCGTGATGCTTAAGGATAGAGCCCAGGTGGATGAGCAGTCCATGACATGCAATACTCAACTTTGGCCCTATCTTGGGCTAGACGGGCGGTCGGAGAGGCCCCCTCCGATCAATCGGTTGGTCACGTCAAGCCCTAGCACCTATATGATTTTCCCAACCCTATTGTCTTTATGGCAAGCCCCAACCCTTTTTTATCATATGGGTGCTAGAAGGCGGTGGCTGCGGGTCTACATGTCCTGGGAATGACGTTAAACTCTATCTGATGGTGAGGTTCCAATTTTGGAGGTTTGGGGAATGTGGAGCACCCCTTCATCACCATTGCTCCCTGGTCCACTCTGACCCGGGGTGGTAGTACCTGTTAGGGTCCCATCTATGAGTTAAATAGAAAAATGTATTTATAAAAAAATTGTATTATCCATTAAGAATTGATTTATTTCAAAACTTTATCGGCATTGAATAACCCACTGAGGTTGATATGCTGTAAAACAAAACAAAACAAAACAAACAAACAATCTTAGAATTGTTTTTTGGTTTGTTTTGTTTTACGGCATATCAACCTCAGTGGGTCATTTAATGCCGACAAAGTTGTGAAATATTAATTTCTTAATGCATAATACAATTTTGTTTATCAACTCATGTTTTTCTCCGACCGCCCGTCTAGCCCAAGATAGGGCCAAAGTGGAGTATTGTAAGTCATGGACTGCTCATCCACCTGGGTTCTATCCTTAAGGATCACGGGTCGCCACCCACAGCCAACAGGTAGCCCCATTGGGGGGGGAGTCTTACCCCTCTGCAGAGGTACAGTCGGTGCATTCTAACGCTCCCACCGACAGGGCGACCTTAGAATTGTGCGTTGCGTCCTTTTTTAATCCTTTGCATAAAACACACATACATAAAGACTCCGTAATATTTATTAGAAAATGTATTCTGTTTCTTAACTATCGAAAGTCAACGATAAATCTATCTGAATAGTGTCATCAGAAGATCCCCATGACAATGTTTACTGTGCTCATGTGTATATAATTACATTGCATGTTCTATCCCTGTCCCCTAGCTATGGATGAAATAGTACTACTACTGTTCTACAAGGACATCTTTTGACATTAAATAACCCACAAAGGTTGATATGCCATTAAACAAAGAAATCCAACCAAACCGTCAAAAATTATGAAATAATGCTTTTGTTGGAGCCACATTTTCTTTAGATCAGGTATGCCCAAAAAGGGTAGGTCGATTTTTCACATTTTAAAAATATCAAATTATCCATCTATGCGAAAGTTGTGTTTTAGTATACTGAACACTGATACCAAAAATTAGATCTTTTACTTGTACCATTGTTTGAGGAAATAGCATCAAAGATCGTCTTTTACAGCTTAATTAATGCGGTAAAAATCAGTATATCAGAGGTGTCGGTGGTGATGGTGGGGGCGCACATTTTCAATTGTAATTCTATTTATAATATTTAATTCGTTTCATTTTAATAAATAAAGTAACATTTCTGATTTAAATATTGAAAACGGTAAATTTTCTAACCAATTTCTAGGCTAAATTTTGTGAAAACGAGGATTTTTAGTGCATTTTAGTAGACAATTTTTATGCTATTTTCTCAAACAATGGTGCAAGTAAAAAATCAATTAAGTTGGTTTAAGGTGTATTTACTGATGTAGAAGAGCGATAATAATTTGACTATCGTTTACTCGTACTGCATGAATATACAGGGTGTCCCAAAATAATGTATACACTATTTTTGTTTTCTTTCTCTTGTATTAATCTTATTTACAAGTTAAAATACATAAATTGAATAACGATTCAGAGTGTATACATTATTTTGGGACACCCTGTATATAAAAACAATTCACGTCGAAAGTAATAACAAGTATATTCATTGTCTGAGCAAAACCTAATACTCATTTTTTTTCTATTTAACCCATTCTTGGAACCCTAACAAATACCACCACTCCGGATCAGGGTGAACCTGGGAGTAATAGGGATGAAAGGGTACTCCACATTACTCTGAGCTTCAGAATTGTAACCTCACCATCAGATGCAGTTTAAAGTTATACCCAGGATACTTATTGGTCGAGACGTGTCACGTGGCAAAGTGTGGAAGAGTAGGAGTGAGAGGTGAGAGTGTGGAGTCAGTTTAGAACAAGCGGTGACTGGGTGAGAAGTGTCTCTCACTCAGAGCTGTTTTACTTAGGGAAAATAAAAATCTCATGAGAAAAAATAAGAGGCCTTGTGTTATCACTAAAACTATAAATGGTACAAGGCAAGATATCCTCCAGCAACCCCAAGTTAGTTCCAGACTCAAAACATCAAGGAATTGCCAGCCCACGCAACATCATATCCAACTGTCAGATTCCAGCTTCTCCAAGTAGCACAGAAAATGAGATAATCTTCATACAATGACTACTATTTACACAGTAACATTCCAACCAACAAAGCCTTCATCAGATGATGACTCTGGGTTCAGGCATGGTTTCGGGGCCGAAGCATCATTACCACTAACCCAGAGCGCCCCAGCAGTATCTCACGATACCACCAGACTTTGTCGGTTTGATGTCACAATATAGGACTGCCATATCCACGCTAATGCGGTTAGAGTTTTCTAACAACTATCAGTATACAACTATCTTTACATGGCACATCATTACTCCATTCCGAAATGAGAGTCGTAACGTTACTGAAAATTGTAAGTTTTAAATAAAACTGAAACTTGTCTACAGCTTGTCTTTCTCTTTCTCTTTCTCTTTCTCTTCTTTTTTAAGCTCCAGAATGCATGACGAAAGGAAAAGCACGTGTACTTTTAACCTTATTTATTAACATGAAACAACAACAGTCGATACAAGTACCCGGAGACAGTACTTACAGTTCAGTTGTTACTCTCTCACTGAGGGAAAAGTTCCTTCAGTCACAAGGGACTGAGACAAGAGCTCGTTTCTATGAGGCTCGCACGTTCATACCAAATCCGAGACAACATTTTTCCTTTCTGCCTCGTCACGTCACTCTGTCTCCTCCGGTCCCCAAAATGCACAGGAGAGTTCAGGTCCCTATAGCACCATCGAAGTCACCCACAACTCCCCGCAAAAAGTCCATTATCCCCCTCCAACCTCTCGTCACCTCTTACTCAGAGTGGGCATAATGGCGAACCACATTCCTTTGCCTGCCAGGGACAATTTCGCAGGCCAGGCATCTAAAATGCTTTGAGTCATATAAGTTTGACTCGTTACTACAGTTACATACAGCGGTTATTGTTGGTGGTTGTACCAGAGTTTGATCACCTCTGATAGGGTCAGCAGGGCGAGGGAAGTCTGATGTTGGAAGACCCGAAACTTCCCAATGAACCCTGCGGATTACATCACTGACGACAACCACCAGCGCCCCAAATGTAGGAGCGTATATTTAAAGTACATACATCGATTTGGTGCCGTGACCAAGTGTATTAATCCGAAAGTGAATATATAAGCGCGACTGGAGTTCCCACATCGCTTACTACGATGTCGCACTTCAGCGTTTTATCCTTTTAATAAATACATGACTGGTATTATATATCTATATATAGTTTGTTTTATTTTAATATATATTTAAAGTTTACATTTCAAATTGTTTTATTTTTTATTCCTTTAATGAATTTGATGATTTTACTTACTTAGGGTACAAACTCGCTGACATTGAATTTTTAACTCCCACCCCTCATGCAATATGTTTCAAAAATCTATTTTACATCACCCGGAGGGTGTTTTTATTTTGCTAGTATAATTAACATAGATTGAATATTTTCACTATTCGAAAAAGGCTAAATGATAAAAAGGCTTGATAATTGAAACTCTAGTACTTAGTTAACAGAAATAATATGAAACACAAGTATTATGGATATGCAAAAAAGTTTACTAAGCAAAGACACAAGGTGAACAGAGTAATTAGCAATTGCTCGGTTGAATTAACAAGTCCTGTGAGATCTTGTTTCTTTCTTCTGAGCTTTCGTCAGAGATTGTAGACACAGAAAAAAAAATAAGGTATTTAGTTAGGTTCCTATCAAGGCACGAGGATCCCTGCTTATATGTTCGGCGCGGTAGCTAAAAGCGCCGCACGATCACCAATGATGATAAATTCATCATCATAAATATTAAACTCACGAGATTATATAATCACGGATCATAAGAGGAAGCTCATTAAAAAATGACCTTGTGTCACTTCCTGCTCGTGCGGAGGGATCGGTAAATGCATAGGGTCGAGGGTTCGAGTGATATTCCACCACCACACATACTCTGTTTATTATATTGTTGATTTATTGATTGTTTTTAAAGGCATGTCAACCCGTTTAGGGATATTTTAAGCCTACGTATCCTAGAGTGTCCTAAGGCATCCCGTCATGATGTAATGGTTTCCAAGCTAGTCTCGCAGATCCATTAGAACTGAAAAACGAGTTTGATGCTCGCTGTATGCCCCATACTTGTGACGTTGTGTCAAAGTCTACGTTAGGTGAACGGGAAAGTTATTTTTTAGGTGTCCTTTTTTTTCCTATATTTCTAGACGACCAGATATATTTACCCTTGTATAAGTACAATAGAGTTATCTGCCCCTGTGTCTAGGCTGAACAGGGGTGATCTGCTCTTGACCAGATCTTCAATATAAATGAAAGTCATGGTGGTAGCCATTTGCAATTTTACTCTTGACGTCTGAACACCACAGACCATGTCTTTCGTACTTTATATCCCTAAATTGTGGGTTGACGTCAGAGGTGAGAAAGAATTCTTGTTGTTTTGATTTGTCATAAAATTTTGACTCCTGTATCCTAACAACGAAAAGAGGAATGTTCACTTTGGTATGAACCAATCAGCGTCTTGCAGTCTGATCAACATCAGAAATAAATAAGGAACAAATTTTAAATAACTACAAAAAAATAACTGTGAATGAAAAGAAATAAAAAAAACGTAAAATAAAAAGAAAGAAAATTTTCTGTATAAAAATAAGTTTCAAGTGACATTTTCCTGATAAAGAAAGAAAAAAAAATCTGATTTGCTTAATGTTTTCTCTGATGGCAACAGTTCTCTGATAACTTTGCTTCTTTCTCGACAAATACACAGTTAAAAACAAAACAAAAAACAAAAAACAAAGAAGAACAGAAAAAAAGACATTTAGATTCCTCTGAATTAAATATGACCTTTTTGGCAGGATTTGAAATGCATGAGTTACTTCCCCTTTGATAACATCCAGCGACTCTGATTACGTCTAACATCCGGGCCCTATATATCAGTAATTCTAAGCTTAGCTTAGTGTTAGTTGGTTGGTTTTACGGCATATCAACTCTTTTCGGGTCATTTAATGCCGAATCAAGTTATTTTGATAAACAAAGGACTCGGATTTCTTACAGTACCTACAGTTGCTTAAATATTGAACAGTCACTGCTTAACTTTGGTGATCTAGTGGGAACCGGCGCTTTCAGTGTGACTTAACCGCACTTAAACTTCGCGTCTGGGTATGATATTAAACTGCATTTTATTGGCAACATTCCAATTCTGGAGCTCTGAAGAGAGTGGAGTACCCCTTCATTGCCATGACTTCCAGGTACATTCTGACCCGGAGTGGTAGTACCTATTTTGGCCCTATCTATGATTTAAATAATCTTTTTAATGAGTTTTGAAAAACGTGGCAAACGGCTTGGGTAAATAAATACCTACATGTATAAGTAAGTAAAGTCGACGGTAAAGTCGGTATCAGCCATACAGCGAGGGAGTCTATCCCTTTTCAATAGCGCTAGACCAAGGATATTATTTTAGCATCTGTGGTGGAGCGCCACACCTACTGCATCAGCTCCTTACTTTACCGCACAGATCCCTGTGCTACTCATACGCTGAGTTGGCGAGGACAGATATCGAACTAGGAACCTTGTGGTTTCTTGCCGAACGCTCTACCGACTGAGCTAACCCGGCCCTACATGTATACACTGTCAATAATATCACACGTTCCACTGGGTGGCTCAGATAGTTATGTTTTTCCTGATTTAACTATAGTGACTGATGGTTGAGCACAGCTCGACAAATCAAAATGCTGATTATCAGCACAAGTAAGATCTTAGAATTCTGGCGCAAAACAATCTTCTTCCACGACATTGTGGCCTTGTATTGGACTTAATAGTCGGTGGAGTGGCCTATTGCCCATAGCAAGGGAGTCTATACACAAGTGCTAGACCAAGGAAATTGTTTTTGCATCTGAGGGGGATGCCACACCTACAATCCGCGCCCGATTTTACTGCACAGACCAAAGTTGTGCTACTCATGCGCTGCTTTGGCGAGGACCGGTATCGAATCCAGAACCTTGTGGCTTCGACGTGGATGCTCTACCAAATAGCTAAACCGGCATTAATTATACATAGATATTCGAATGGACTCAAAAACATCAGAAATGAAAATAGAATCTATCTCCTACCACACGCACAGCACACGATTTGGCATTAAATAGCCCACAAGGGCTGATATGCCATTAAGCAAAATAACCAATCAACCAACCAATTAATGTATGTCAATATTATCTTGAGACCATTTATAGATATCTTACGTTTGATTCGATGTTTCTTACACACACATACACAAACACACAAACACACACACACACACACACACACACACACACAACACACACACACACACACACACACACACACACACACACACACACACACAAAACAGAAACAAATTAGCAAAACAACAAAACATTGTCTATTAATAAAATCCTCCTTATATGCCAGAATGATTTTCGGAGTTACTTTTTTAAACTACATAATGCAATTTGTTTTAAGTTTAATGTCAAACTATAAAAATTGTTAAGACATTAAGCATTTCTGTTTTTCAATTTGTTGTCCCAGCTATGGGTTAATAGAACCACTGCTATCCTTCTACAATGATATATTTGGCATTAAATAACCAGAAAATTGATTTGCCATTAAATAGAGAAACAAAACCAAACCATCAATCTATTGTGGTCCACGTACAATAAGAAATAAAATCGAACTTTTCTAGCATAAGAGATTCTTTTTTTTTTTTTTAAATAATGATAAATTTAAAAAGAACGCAGCTTAATTTTAGAGTTGAAAACTGATACTCCATAGTTGGTAAAGATGGCAGAGCAGCTTAGATGGAAACTGTTTAAATCAGTTGGTAAATACAATAAAAGCAAGAATGTCAATTTTAGAATCTGTAGCCAATCAGCTGGCAGAAGAGTGAATCCATAGATAAGGATGTTTGGGGTCAGCTTTATATGGAAAGAAATAAAAATCAGTGTTCTTGTCTTAATGGTGATAGAAAGATAGAAAGGAAGGGAACCGATTCTGTCTTTTCCAAGGAATCTTATCTTTGGAAATTTTTCTTCCAGTTTTCTAACGACCACTAACTTCTTTAATTGTATGATAATAAAATAACGAATAGTATTCATTCCATTGATTATGGGACAGGACAGAGTGTATATATTATATAATATATATATATATATATATATATATATATATATATATATATACAAGCGTGTTGGTAAATCCTTGCGGTGAGAAAAACCCAGCAATAGTTTGATTGTAAAAAATATACTACCAAACATCAACCGGGGAGAAAAAAATTTTTGAAAAAAAGAAAAGACCAAGATAGTCGTACCAACAAAAAAATATATTGATACAGTATTTGGCCAAAAGAAAAAACAATTTATATGCATGTATATGGTTATAAGATATATATATATTCATATAACCGCTAGGAGAATAGCTAATAAGTAAAAAGTGCTCAATACCTAAGTAATAAAGTAGAGTCAGTCGTCTGACTTTAGATTTATCTTTATATATATATATATATATATATATATGTGTGTGTGTGTGTGTGTGTGTGTGTGTGTGTGTGTGTGTGTGTGAATGTTGATTGATTTGTTTTATGGCATATCAAACCTTTTTTGTTCATTTAATTCAGAGACAAGTCATTTTTTATAAACAAAGGATTCACGCTGTTTACAATACTTGCTGTTGCTTAAGTGGTCACCCAATTAAATATTGAACAGGTTCATCACTGCTTAACTTCGGTGATCTAACGGGAAACGGTGCGGTACTTTCAGCGTGACTTGACCATCTTTTTTTCTTTTTTTTTCTTTGTGTGTGCGTGCGTGTGTGTGTGTGTGTTTCGGCAGAATTTTTTCATTTGAACAAAATTCTTAAATAAAATAAAAATACAGTCATTTTGATTGGGTATCAAAATGACTATATTTTTATTTTATTTTATTTTATTTTAAATTATTTTCAATATTTCTATTTCCTTATATATATATAATGGGTCTCCGTGGCGTAGTGGTTAACATGCTGTACTGCGACGTCGTCGTAAGCGAGTTTGAATTTCAATGACTTAATTACGTTAACTTTTGGACTAATATTTTTGGGAAAGGTAAGAATCCCTCATCCCCCAGTTATGGTTTAAATAGTAACCACTACTGGTCTTCTACAAAGACAGACAGACAGACAGACAGACAGTTGCTAGATTAAGGTACTTCTGTATATTCCACCGGTACTAGTCATCACTTTTCCAGCCCAGATGAAAATATGCTTTAGAACGCTGATTTTTAAAGCAAGCACCTCGTCACTTATATATATATATAATATATATATATTATATATATATATATATATATGAATATGGAAATTAATCCGACAGTATGAATTTAACATTTATGAAAAAACAAATGATGTTTATAATTGCTGACAGAAATCTGTTTCGACCGTGTTAATAGATCGGTCATCATCA
>CM042156.1:46915658-46928158 GCA_023376005.1 Doryteuthis pealeii | reverse complement strand
TTGTTTATATCATTTTCTCTCTCTTCTCTCTCTTCTCTCTTCTCTCTCTCTCTCTCTCTCTCTGTTGTGTGTTGTGTGTTGTTACTACTTTCTTTTTCTCTTACCCCAACTCCTATTCTTTCATTCTTTCCCCCTTTTACACCCTTCCTGCAATTCTGTAAATGACAAATAACAAGCAACTCTTATCTCGACTTGTGCACGTCTTTCCTGCATCCGCTGACAACTTTCTAACCCGCATCCATCGCCATTAAAACGAAACCTCCGAAGTTTTTCCTTCTTCCTGCCTTCCGTCATCGCTTGTCCTGTTATCTCGACTTTTCGCGCAACGGCTGACAATTTTCCTTCTTTCTTTTTCTTCTTCATCCTTGTTTTTTTGTTTATTATTTTATTTTTTCCTTCTAAATATTTCAATGATAAATAGAAAGTATATCTAAGAACTGGGTAGTGAGCAATCAGGAGCAAATATAAAAGAATCAGTTTAGTTTCGCGAACGAATATCTATTTAATATTCTAACATCTGGTGAGATTACATGACCGAGATCACTGACTGGACTTTCAAAATTACAATTGCAACGAGAAATAAAAGAGAAAGAGAAAGATCTCTGCTCTCACGAGAAATTACCCGAGGCAACTAACATACTGTAACAGGAATTGGGGGATTAGAGACAACGACGACGGTGACAGAATTCTAACAACGTTTAGACCGAAAATGTCTTGGAAAAGAAATAAGAAACGCTCTATTCAAATCTTGGTGAAGAAGAATTCGCATTGTATAAAAGATATTGAATGTAGAATGTCTTGAAAAAAAAAAAGAAAGAAAAAAGTTAATTTCCTATGTAAAAAGAAATAGAATGCTCGGTGACTGACACCGAAAATGATGCGTATAAGATTGGTGACACATAATATGATTCGAAGATATGCAACAATACGAGAGACGTCAGCATCAAAGTTAAGTAGAGTTAAGTAATTGGCTGACCTCGGTCAAGAGGAACCAACTTATGATTAATGAGCCTTTGGCGATTCTGACAAGACAAAGAGACTTAATTCACATAAAAGTAACACACGTGAAGGTGCGTGATGTAATATATTATCGTTGTTGAAAATGGACGAGGCGACTCGAGTTCAAATCGTGGACGAGGCTGTTTGCATTTCACACAACGCTAATACCCTTAGGAAAGGTATGTAGTAGGGAAGACTGGACTTTTCAATTGGGCTTAGTTAGGCAACCAGTCTAGGAAAAAGAAAACTCCGAACTAAAACCTTCTAAGAAATTGAGCATGTGTCACATCCTGCGGATGGATTGGTAAATATATTAAATCAAAACGCATTTTCAGAGTCGGATTGTCAGCCAAAGCTTACAGACTAGCCAGTGTCCCTACTGAGATAAACTATATTTAATATAGACATTTCAGAAACACAACACCCGAAGAAGGCCGTAGAAATGTTACAAAAAAAGACAAGAAAATTATTTCCTAACAACCACATACAATGATTAAAAGAAATGGAATTCTGGGATTGGATTCATTTTTAAAATGATAAAACAGAGCGATAATCTACGGAAAAGAAATGAAACATTATGAACTCAGAAATACCTGAAATAACATAGACGGTAAAATTAAATTGAAGGTTCTTATTATTGGGGAAGCGCGGTGGTATACTGGTTAGAGTCGCAGGAAATGGACTCGTCGACCCGAGTTCAATTCCTGGGCGAAGCCACAGTTCACATAGCGCTAATATCCTTGGGAAAGGTATGAATCCAACTATTCTCCTTCCAGCTATGGGTAAATAGTAGGACGGACTGGGTTCTTTAACCTTGGTTAAGCAACCAGTCAAGGAGAAGAAAAACTCTGAATTCAATCTTGGTCACTACTAGAATAGTGATCTGTTTCAATAAAAAAATATATATATATATATTTACCTGATGAAGGTCGGAAATAACAGTGGATGAAGTGGATGAAATGCTGGAATAAAAATTACAAAGATAAATGTTCTTATTAGAAAAGTATCCAAAGCTAAACTCATCTAAAAACTTCATGTAAATTGAAAAATACAGATAATTAATGAGCTTAGTAGAAGAATTGAAGTAGGAAGATTGTATTGCGTCAGTTTTCCTACTAGGTGGCTACCTTATAAATTACTACCACCGTTATGTAGATCAACATCAACCATTAGGCCCGGTGAAAAATTTGTAACAATCTTAACCACCAAGTAAACAGCTGGTATGATAATTCATAGTCATAAGTTACTTTCTCTAACAATCTGGGTCTTCCCAATTATATATATAATATATATATATATATATATATATAATATGTGTGTGTGTGTGTGTGTGTGTGTGTGAAAGACAGATAGACAGAACAGAAATTGACAAAAATAATTGGACACTGGATAAGTATTTACAGTCCAGGACACCAATGAGGCTGTTTTTATAACACAATGTTTTGATGTTATTGGGAGATAAATATAGCGTAGACGAGTGGAGGGAGAGAAAAATATGTTTTATGTGCTAAAAAAATAAGATTTCAATGAGGTCTAATCAGCAATAAAATGGGTTTAAAATAATAATAAAAGATTACTGAGTAAAACACAAAATAGGCCTCAATGGCGTCGTGGACTGTTAGCAATAAAAAAGAAAATACCTTTGTCAGAGAGAGAGAGAGAGAGAGAGAGAGAGAGAGAGAGAGAGAGAGAGAGAGAGAGTAAGTTTTAGAGAGAGAGAGAGAGAGAGAGAGAGTATAATGTTTTTATTTTCTCATTAATATGGCACAGCAAAAAATGTTCCTGTTTTATTTTGTTTGTTTTGTTTGTTGTTTTTTAGGGGGTGGGGGTTGTTTTTTGTTGTTTTTTTTTTTTGTTGTTTTTTGGGGGGTTTTTTGCCTGTGTCATTTTTGCCGTTTACCGCCAATAACACCAAGGCAACATCATTTGATGAAACTGCCATTGCGACCTGGTTATTTTCTATAGATGTCCGATGAAATACCTGCTCAAAAATCTCTGGAATTTCTCGTAATACGGCCAAAGAAACGTCACTCTTGAACTTTCCCGACCGTAGGAGCAATGTTTAGCACATTCTTATACCTTAAAAAATGAGACCCTTAAGCGATAGATAGGTTTGAACAATGCTTTATAGTGAGGCAACTATATCATTAAGAATTTTCTATTTTGCCAACGTAAGTTGGCAATTTCAGAACACTCCGCCATACACTGGTTAGGGTTAGGGTTAATTCATTCAAACAGATATGCTACATTCATATGTTTATGAATTCTTGTGCTGAGAGAAAGAAGAAATTAACATTTTCGATCAAATTCTTAATGATATAGCTGATTCACAATAAAGCATTTTTTCAAACCTATCTATCGCTTAATGGTCTTATTTTTTAAGGTATTAGAATTTACTGAATACCGATCCTACGGCCGAGAAAGTTCAACACTTCTCAAATAATTTACCAGACAAGTAAATGTTGCCACTGAACAAACTTGCTTGGCAAGCTGCAGTCGGGGCTTCAAAATGCAGGGTTGGGAGCCCTAAGACATGGCAAGCGACTGGGGGAGCTAAAGACTCTCGCCAAGGAAATGACAGAGTGACTTTAAATGAGGGGGGACTGAATCCTTCTGTAGGATGTTCGAAACTACTACAGCAGCAAAATACAATAAATCATCATCATTTCCCTTTAATCTCTCATCGTGAACCGTTAATAGTCCTAATAGCAAACATTAAACGATAATTATAAAACATTTTACGCTCTTTCCCTGACTGGGGCTGTAGAATACACCGACTGCTCCTCTGATGATGGGTAAGACCACCCCGATTAGGCCACCTGTTGGACGTGGTTGTGACCCGTGACCTTAAGGACGGAATCCTCGTGTCTGAGCAGTCCATGAAATGCAGCACTCTACTTTGACCCTTCCTTGGGTTAGACGGGTGGTCGGCTGGTCACGTCAAGCCCTAGCACCTATATGATTGTTCCGACCCTATTGCTCTTATGGCAAAGTCCCAACCCTTTTTTTTATCAGAAATGTGCGGTGACTGAGGATCTTAATGTTCTGGATAGGACGTTTACTTGCATCTAGTGGTGAGTTTTCTATTGGAGCTTTAGTATGTGTGACGTCCCCTTGGCATTACTCCAAGGTCCACTCAGATCTGAAGTGATAGTACGTATCATAGTCCCATATATGGGTCAAACAGATCAAAAAGTAGTTTTGAAATGTATTAAACAATGCATTTTTTTAATATAAATAATAATAGTATATATATATATATATATATATATATATATATTATATATATTATAAGTAATTGGTAATTTGCTTGAAGCATTGTTAAGTATGTTATAAAATAATAAATTCGAAGGCAATACAATGCGTAAAAAATAAAGACAAAAAGATGTTTTATATGTCTAATCGATTTCAAAGCAAAGCTTTATCATCAGAGTTTTATTCAGAAATAAAAATAAAAATCATCAGAGTTTTATTCAGAAATAAAAATAAAAATAAAACTCCGATGATAAAGCTTTGCTTTGAAATCGATTAGACATATAAAACATCTTTTTGTCTTTATTTTTTACGCATTGTATTGCCTTCGAATTTTATTATTTTATTATATATTATATATATATATATATATACCCAATAAGAATCAATAAAACAAAATGTCTTTGGTATGAATTAATCTAAGGATTGACCTGCCATAAAATCCAACCAACCAAGCTCTCTTCCCACTGACTGAAATGTTTTGTATTAGTTGAGAAGAAAAAAACAAGAATAGATGTTGGTTTCAAGTTCGTAATTCGTTTGCAGTTGGTGAGGTTCCCATTCTGGAGTTCTGTGATAGTACGTATTAGAGTTCCATCAATGGCCTAAATAGATCTGTCTTAATGAACATATATTTCTACCAAGTTAGTGTTTTTTATGACGCTAAAATGCATCTAGGGCGAGATTGCAATTCTTACTCTCTGTTGTTGTGAGGAGTTCATCTTCTGATCTGGAGTGGTATTAGCTGTTAGGAACTCACTAATGGAACAAATAGATCTGTTTGAAAGTTAATGAAAAGTATTTCTACTAACACATGAATTTGATGAAAAATCTAACATAATTATTTCGACTAATTTATCAATGCACATGAAGTTAAATAATATATATATATATATATATATATATATATATATATATATATATATATATATATGAGATTTTTAGATGATTGTTTAGAAGCATTGTTGAATATATTATTATTTATATATATTTTTGTTTGAAGGCAATTACAATGCGTATATCGCATAAAATTCGATAATTATAGTAAATAAACATCTAAAAAAATCTTATTCCCCTTCACCGAAGAGCTTAAGGCCTTGTTTGTTATTATTCACACAACGTCCCCGTACCTATTAGGGTAGAGGCGTATAAGTATCATTAAGGTTAATTTCGCATGGATTGTTCGGTCTGTACCGTGGCCGAGACAGTATGGTTTCTGACTATGCCTGTTGAGGTCCCGGTTTCGATTTCTGTCGGAGGGAAATCGTTAGTATACATCGCTGATGAAACTTAATAAAGTCGAAACAGTCTGTACGATGTTCTACAGACCAAACGATCCTTTGCCGAAATTCACTTATCATGTTTATTTACTATAATTATCGAATTTTATGCTATATACGCATTGTAATTGCCTTCAAGCAACAAAATATAAATAATAATAGTATATATATATATATATATTTATATTTTACTTTTGAGGCACTTACAACGCATGTATCGCATAAAATTCGATACTTTTTTATAGAAAATGAACTTGACAAGTGTAATTCCAGCAAAGGATGGCTCGATGTGTAGAATACCGTACAGACTGTTTCGACTTTATTAAGTCTCATCAGCGTATATACTAACGATTTCCCTCCGACAGAAATCGAAACCGGGACTTCAGCAGACACAGTGAAACACTAGTGAAACACTTTTATCGCTCGGCCACAGTACACAGCTGACCATCCTAGCAAATTAAGCTTGTCAAATGATACTACTACACGCCTCTACCATAAAGGTAAGGGGGCGTTATTGAGAGAATAAATAACAACAACAGACCGAATGCCTTCGGCGAAGTGAATAAGATTTTGGATGTTTGTTTATTTAGTAACGTTGCTGAATAAAGTATATATTAAATTTTTACTTGAAGGCACTTACAACGCATGTATCGCCTAAAATTCGATACTTTTTCTTATAGAAAATGAACTTGACAAGTGTAATTCCAGCAAAGGATGGCTCGATGTGTAGAATACCGTACAGACTGTTTCGACTTTATTAAGTCTCATCAGCGGTATATACTAACGATTTCCCTATATATATATATATATATATGACCTATTACACCATACATAATAAATTTGCTACAATATAAATGAATAAAGCAGATTCACAGATTACACACTTACAAACGTAGACTTTCTATAGAATCCTAATATTTCCATAAAAGGTCAAAAATATTTTAGCTACAAACATCTCCTGGTGATCAGGATGTCAAAATAAGATGCTACATTTTATCAACTATAAGTAAGTCAGTAGGATGGCCTAATGTCGGTATCAGCCAGACAGCGAGGGAGTCTGTTCCCTATTCACTAGCGCTAGACCAAGGAGACTGTTTTTGCGTCTGAGGTGGAGCGCCAGTCCTACCATCAGCTCCTCACTTTACAGCAGATATCCCTGTGCTACCCATACGCTGATTTGGCGAGGGCCGGTTATAGAACCAGGGACCTTGCGATTCTTAGGCAAGTGCTCTACCAACTGAGCGAAACCGGACCTAAAAACAGACTAAAACTTATATAAACGGAGGTGTTTTCATATCAACATCAATTAATTAAAGATTCAACTTATTCAAGCGTTAGCGTTATCGTTTTCAATCAACTTTGTGAGTAATAGGGGGGGTCGCTAGAAGATCCCAAATGAGAATCTGTCTCATTGTCAGATGCAATCACAGATGATGACGATGATCATCATCATCATCATGATTAAGATGATGATGATTCAGATTATGATTCAGCTGATGATGATGTCTTTATGCAATGGTTTCTCATTTTCAGATGCCATCACAGATGATGATAATGATCTTTATCATCATCATCATCATCATCATCATCCTCATCATTCAGATGATGATAATGATCTTTATCATCATCATCATCATCATCATCATCCTCATCATTCAGATGATGATAATGATCTTTATCATCATCATCATTTCATCATCATTCAGATGATGATAATGATCTTTATCATCATCATCATCATCATCATCATCATCATTCAGATGATGATAATGATCTTTATCATCATCATCATCATCATCATCCTCATCATTCAGATGATGATGATCTTTATCATCATCATCATCATCATCATCATCATCATTCAGATGATGATAATGATCTTTATCATCATCATCAGCAGCATCATTCAGATGATGATGATGGTGATGATGATGTACTTATGTAATAATTTTTCACTTTCAGGTGTGTTCATAAGCAACACAGTCTTTTAAATAAAGAAAGCAGTGTGTGTGTGTGTGTGTGCATATGCGTGTCTTTCTGTCTGTCTGTCTGTGTTTGTGTTTGTGTTTTGTGTGTGTGTGTGTGTGTGTGTGTGTGATCGTGCGCGCTACATTAACAGCAAAACTGCTAGATGGGTGGAGTCGAGATCTGACAAGAGCAACAAGTACATTCAGATTGTAAAATGAGTTATTTTTAAATGCATCCGACAAATTTAACCACAGTTTTCAGCCATAATGATGACGAAGTTTGATTGTCCTTGTTTCAATTTTGATTTACTTATGATTTCCATTAGAATAGAAAGAGGAATTCGCCCTGTCAGTGGGGCGTTAGAATGCACCGACTGCACCTCTGCAGAGGGGTAATACTCCCCCAATGGGGCCACCTGTTGGCTGTGGGTGGCGACCCATGATGCTTAAGGATATAACCCAGGTGGCTGAGCAGTTCATGACTTGCAATATTCCACTTTAGGCTTTTCTTGGGCTAGACGGGCGGTCGGAGAGGCCCCCCTCCGATCAATCAGCTGGCCACGTCAAGCCCTAGCACCTATATGATTTCCCCAACCCTATTGCCCTCATGGCAACCCCCAATCCCTCTTATAATATGGGTGCTAGAAGGCGGTGTTGGCCGTGGATAGCGACCTGTAATGCTTAAGAAGGGAATACTGGTGGTTGAGTAGCTCATGACATGTAACACTCCACTTTAGCCCTTACTTTGGCTAGACGGGCAGTTGGAGAGACCGGTCACGTCAAGCCGTAGCACCTATACGATTTTCGCAACCTTATTGCTTTTATGTCAACTACCAACCCTTTTTATCATGTATGTACTAGAGGTCGGTGCCTGGGGGTCTTAGTATCCTGTGTATGACATTAAACTGCATCTAATGGTGAAGTTCCAATTTTGGAGCTCTAGTGAATGGCAAGTACCCCTGCATCGCCATTACTACAAGGTAACCCGAAGTCCCATCATAAAATAATCCCACATGGGTTGACATGCCGTAAAACCCAATCAACCAACCAACCAACAAATTGCAAAGCAAAATCACGTAACCCTGGCAACGAAAAACAGAGAATTGAACTATCAATGAGGTTCACAAATTCATATGAATAAATAATCTTAAAATTGTAGAATTATTTTTAAGGCAGAATCTCAAAGAGAGTTCTATAATTCATAGATAAAATAAACTTTTATTTAGGTTTTGAGATTTATATATATATATATATATATATATATATATATATATATATATATATATATAATATACCAAGCGTGTTGGTAAATCCTTGCGGTGAGAAAAACCCAGCAAATAGTTTGATTGTAAAAATATACTACCAAAATCAACCGGGGAGAAAAATTTTGAAAAAAAGAAAAGACCAAGATAGTCGTACCAACAAAGAATAATCTATTGGTACAGTATTTGGCCAAAAGAAAAAACAATTTGTATGTATATATATGTATATAAGATATATATATATTCATATAACCGCTAGGAGAAAGCAAATAAGTAAAAAGTGCTCAATACCTAAGTAGAGCAAATAATAAAGATAAATCTAATGAGTTAGACGAACCTACTATTAGTTTCGCTTAATGCTCTTCAGGGCTAAGATCTTAGCCCTGAAGAGCATTAAGCGAACTAATAGTAGGTTCGTCTGACTCATTAGATTTATCTTATATATATATATATATATATATATATGTGTGTGTGTGTGTGTGTGTGTGTGTGTGTGTGTGTGTGTGTGTGTGTGTAATGGTTTGAATGTATGGTTAAAATATGACGCCACGAGCGCCTTCAAACAGCAAAATCCAATACAAGAATACAGGACAAAAGAACAATATATAAATTAATAAAATAAAGCAGGGTATTAACTCACGACTCCTAGTTAGGTCAGGTGAGCTCACTTGACGATCGAAGACGTATTAACTCCAGATTGGCAATGGCCATACTTGGATCGTGCTGTATTATCACACAAAAGAAAAAAAACATATTTGACGAGGAAACAATTACCACTGACATAACAATTAAATAAAGACATTTCCTAAATACGCAATTATCGTTACAGATAACAAAAACTTTATGAAAATAACAAAATCTATTATTTTTTTAATACACTGAATAACACATGGTGCGATTCGGCTTAAGATAGTTTTGTATTTCCCAGTTTTAAAGTTAATATCTTCGCGGTTTGGAGATGTAACAGAAGGTCAGTTTTAAAATGGTGACCCTGCAAGAAGCAAGTCTCATGTATTGTAGTGCCAAAATTAGCGAATTTCCATCGGCGTTCACCTTATGAGGTGCTTTAGGTGCCGGGAAATAAACCCTAAACCTTTTAGACAAAAGGGGTGGGTGCTTCCTACAAGAATTGGTCTGATTTATTTAGAATGTAACAGTGATAAATTTCAGTGTTCGTGCCCTGGTAACAAGCCAAGATATTTGTTATAAGAATAGATACAAAAGAAAATAGAACTTCTTCGCTAAGGAGATCGGCGCAACACAATCCTAATTTGGCCTTTTCGTTTCATTATTATTATTACTAGCAAGAATATGCGCCCTCCGGGGGTAAGTATTTAAATTTTAATGGAATGAAATTAGAAAGACTAACAAAATTAAATAAGAATGCATATAAAAAGATTACACCTGTTTAAATTATAATTATTCATAGGATTAATTTTAATACGCTGGAGAGTAAAACAATAATATTAGAGATCAATAACACCAAGTAATTATTCACTAAACTTGGTTTTGCTAAAACCAGTATGTAAATTAACCACAGCATATATCATGTAAATATTTCTTAGTGATATATAATACACATTGCATGATTCTAAAATAATAATAACATCGACTGTTTTGAGACAAATCTAACTATTTTCATAGAGACATTGTTAATAAATAAGATTTATTCTATGTATTAATGATTTTGACTATTAATTAAATACTTATTGATAAACTTACGCAATTCCTAAGGGTATTGGGACGTAAGCAGTGACGTAGTTTCGGTTACAGTTCGACAGATACCGAATCTCCATTATAATAAGATTATTATTATTATTATTATTATTATTATTGCCAGTAGTAGTAGTAGTAGTAGTAGTAGTAGTAGTAGTTATTGTTGTTGTTGTTTGTTTGTTATGCCTCCCTTGTGCATCTCCCCTTTTTACTATCTTTTCATATTAACGTTTGAAATAATTCTTTCTTCGCGGAACATATGCAATATCAAGTCTACCCCGGTTGATTGAATAAAGGGTTCGGTTTGAAGTTCCGTAAAAGCTCTCGATTACGATATGAAGGCTCCCGAGTTCAACAAGAAGGTTCCTGAGTTTGACAAGAAACACCAGAAGAAGGCCTGATGGCACATCAGCCGAAACGTTGTGTGTATAACAATAAAGATGAGGACAACAGTCCGAAAAATCCAAATAATACAAAGAAGTAAAAATCCAAATAATACAAAGTAGTAATACTTTATTATACCCCATAGCTGGGGGATAAACGGATTCCTACCTTTCCAGGAGGTATTAGTCCAAAAGTACTCAGTCGGTAGAGCGTTCGGCTAGAAACCACAAGGTTCCTAGTTCGATACTGGTCCTCGCCAACTCAGCGAATGAGTAGCACAGGGATCTGTGCGGTAAAGTAAGAAGTTGATGGTAGGTGTGGCGCTCCACCACAGATGCTAAATCTCCTTGGTCTAGCGCTATTGGAAAGGGGATAGACTCCCTCGCTGACTGGCTGATACCGACTTTAGGCCGCCCCGTTGACTTTACTTTTTTAGAAACTTCTATTACTCGTTTTTGTTGTTGTTGTTGTTTTTAGATCACTAATTAGGACTGAGCCTATTCTAGTAGTGACAACCCCAAGCGGCTTTAACAGATTTGAACTCAGCGTTTTCATTCTCCTAGACTGGTTGCCTAACCAAGGTTAAAGAGCTCAGTCTGCCCTACTATTTACCCATAGCTGGAGGGAGAGTATTTGGATTTATACCTTTCCCAAGGGTATTAGCGCTATGTGGGTGTAGCTTCGTCCAGGATTTGAACCCGGGTTGACGAGTCCATTTCCTACGACTCTAACCAGTACACCACGCACCTCCAACGTTTAAAAAGCACCTATTTAGTTCCCTTTTTAATCTACCCCGGGTAATTCTTTTAGGAGTTGCATAAGAGGTACTGAAAGAAAGTGTGTTTTTCTTGTAAAGAGGGAATCAGGTAAAAGAAGTTTATTATTTTAGATTGAGAATTGAGATTTTCAGATTGAATTCAATGAAACGAACTCTAAAAGGTTTAGAAAAAAGGAAAAACAGTCCTTTTATTTTATTCGGTTATGCACACACAACACTTTTGCATGTAAATGGGCAGCGTATAAAATGTAACATCCGCATATATATATATATGTGTGTGTGTGTATATACATCCTATATACATACATACAACGTTGTACGATTATGCTATATAATGAGATATATTTGCATATATGTGTTTATGTGCATTTAAACTGATAAATACACACACATACACACACACACACACACACACATATATATATATGTGTGTGTGTGTGTGTGTGTGTGTATATATATATATATATATATATATATATATATATATATATATATATAAACACATAAAAAATGCACAATGCTTTTTTCGATACAAACACTTACACATTCTAATACTCACACCGCAAAAAAGAATATTTGACGTCATATTTCAAACCGTTCATTTTTTCAACGTTCTTTTTTCTCAGACTTCAAATTTTAAACAGACCGATAAACAAGGACTATTACTCGCCTTTCTCCTTATTCTGAGATGTAAATGTATTTTTTTTTTATCACCTTCCACATACCAACAAAAGCCCTGAATTCTTTATTATACTATATATATATATATATATATATATATATATATATATATATATATATATATATATATATAGCATCATCTCCATTTTTAACACGATTAAGCAAAGACCCGGATTTTTCC
>CM042156.1:46848158-46910658 GCA_023376005.1 Doryteuthis pealeii | reverse complement strand
TTAGCCTTCCCGTTCACACTGTAAACCGCTATTTTGTTGTATATATAAATATAATTGCATGTTGTCAGTATGTAGACATAGTTAACAGTATTAATAATGTAAGACAATTTTATTAATAATTGAGGTTTAGATAAAAAATAAAATCATGGAGAATGTGATGTCAATAACTAAGAGAATTGTGACTTGAGTAGGAATATAGTTTCGGTTACAGACAGAAAAACACACAATCTCCATTATAATAAGATTTCAAACGAGAAGTAAAAATGTGCGACTTGAGTTTGAGCTCGCTTCCTACGATATCGCAGCACTTTAGCCACTTCGCCACGGGCACTCCTCACCATGTGCGTATGTGTGAACGTGTATATTCGCGTGCATGTATGTGGCCATTGTGAGTGTATGTGTGCGTATGGGTTATATTGCGTATAAAAAAATCTTCATCTTGCAAACAAATAGTCCAATAGATGGCCAATCAAAAACTGCGTCAGATTTAGATTGGTTCGAATGTCAGTTAAATTATTTCCCTCCTGGGGAAACATTGTCCGTTTTATGATGAAAGTCTAATCGATCAGTCCACGTGACCACTAAGAAGTCTTTGTTAGTTTTTTTGGGAAACTTTTGGTTATTTTCGAAACCCTTTCATCCTATTTTATTTCATTTATTTGTTTGTCAAAAAAACTATTTTCAAAATCAGATTTTGACAAAATAGAATAAAAGACATAATTAAAAGTCAAACAAGGACATTGAAAATCTAATGAAAATCAATATTGAATAATAATTTCATGGAAAATTATCAGATGAACATATTTTTCAGAGTAAACATTTAACTTTTTTTATTTTTTATTTATTTTTTTTAGATTTTATCTATTTATTTTATTTTATTTATTTGTTTATTTATTAATTTTTGTCTAGTAAACTTTCCGCTTGTTTATTTTTCAGAGTAAACATTTAACTTTTTTTTATTTTTTATTTATTTATTTTTTATTTTTTTTTCATTTATTTATTTTTTTTTTTATTTGTTTATTTATTAATTTGTCTAGTGAACTTTCCGGTTGTTTAAAAGTGAAATTTAAGTTATAAGAAATTGTCCATAATTTCTTCGTTAATCTTCTCTTAATTCTTGGATTCTATTTCTGCGAGCACGTGGACATGCCAATGTGACCCATCCAGCAAGGACCTACTTTGACCAGCACTACGCGGATACTGGATGCACCGCTGAGAACCTCCCGAGGACAATGAATGATAGAGAAGGTAGGCGAGAGATTGTCATGGATATCCGTGCTAGTTGCGTGACATGATGATGAGGATTGCTGCATTACGGATCCAAGCACTGCAACAGGGGGAGAGAGTTGAATATCCCTTATACCATTCATTTCCTAGGACATATAAGAAATCTGCGGTTAAGAGACACCAGATAATCTGTATTCTCATTTTTATATTGCATCTTGGACAATTTGGATGGTGTTATTTTTAACCAGAAGGTGTTGCAGGATGATAACAGATGGAAGAATTAGGAACAAGCGTATTAACACACACACACACACACACACACACACACACACACATATATATATATATATATATATATATATATATATATATATACCAGTTCTAAGAGGGGTAAGAATTATATGATACATATATATGTATATTACCAGTTCTATTGAGGGGTAAGAATTATGATACATCAAAGGATGTAATGCATATGACACGTCGTACATAAGGTTATCCCATCAATAATGCCCGAACTTAGATCAGAAAAATATCATTAAAAATCATTTTTAATTAGAATTTATTTATTAATATAAGTTCTATCATTATCATAAACCTTCTTCACAATATTGCTTTTGTAAAATGTCTTTTGGTAAGGAGGAAAAGTAAGTAGAGAGAGAGAGGGGAAGGAAAGAGAGTACTTTCCGGCTGTAGAAAATTTTCTTGGCATTTTTTACCTTTTTGATTGTAATTTTCAAAGTTCACTATGTATTCATCCAGAACTCATTCTATTCAAATTAAGTCCTATTATTATTGTAATCTGAGTCCTCTTGCTCAGTCATAATGAACTAACCATCAGTTTTTGGCTTGGTTTGGGTTGGGATAGTCGCTATGAGAGGTTTAAAGTAGTCTAAATAATGAATAATTAGTTAATCAAGATAGTTCTGTAAACTTCCGCATAGATAGTAATCAGGTCGAGTAATCAGATCTGGAGAATAATTTCGTAGAATGAAACGGACATTGAGTCTTTTCGTTCACGTATAACTAAGTATATGGTGCTGCTTTTTCCCCACAACTCCTCAGACAAAGAATAAACCAGTATGTGGTTTCCAACTCTTTTTACTTTACACTTCCTTATGTTCCTGGAAAATCCTTGTGTCTTTTGTATGGTTTGGGATTAGAACTATGTTTCATCTTTGTATGTTGTTAATTAAATGATGTTATCTTGTGAATTGATTTGACTTTTCCCGACCGAATATTCAGTGTTGGGTTACGCTCTTTTGGTTAACCTAATGCATTAGAGCAGGGGTTACGAAACTACGGCCCGCGAAGGCATTTTATCAGGCCCGCCGACGGTACTTGAATTTGTAATATTTTTGATAATGTTTGAAAATAAATATCTTAGTTAAATTTGTTTTTGAGCATCTTACGCCACTCACCCATGAATATAACAATGAAAGATGAAATTATATTTTACATCTTTTTCTTAGACATTTCGTTCTGGCTAGCAAGTATTGAACACAATAATAATGTGGCCCGCGCTCGCTATTTTTTCAATTATCCGGCCAACCTTGCATTAGAGAAATGCGAGTGTTAGCTTCGAACTAATACCCCACCGATTCTTATAATATCACTATTTGCAGGAATGTTTAGATATCCAGAAAAATTCTTAAAACTATTTTTCCCGTTGGAAATGGAAAATATTTCTGTTTCAACTTTTCCTCAGAAAATTACTCAGCTATTTTTTTTTAATTTTTTATATAAATTCCATAAAATGTTTGAAAGTTTAAAAATTGTTTGAAGTAGTAAAAAAAAATAAAATAAAGTTAAAAAAAAAAAAAAACTCTAAGTAGAATTGTTTGACATCTTTAAAATGAATCTTCTTTTAATCGTTTTTTAATCCCAACAACAAAAAAGGCGTTACGTAATTTGCAGGTTTTAATCTTTAGGCGATTGCAACAAAACAACAAAATCTTTGCCAAAGAAAAAGTTATATTCCTTTCTCAGTAAAAAAGACTTTTCTCTCTGTTCGTTTTATAAATGTGATAGTATTTTGCGTCAGGAAAGAAATACATTTTTATGTTTCCAAAATGAATTTGAGTTATCGTCTGCTTTTCTGTTTGATCATATTTTTTTAATCCAATAAACTAAAACTCGTGTCTTCTTTTTTTTAGATTCTGCACACAATATGGCCGACACAAAATAGAGTGTATCGCTATTTATTCAGTGTAGAATGGCACAAGACCAAATATACTAAACGAGAAAAAATTACGTTGCACAATTCTGTGAGAGAAAAACCTGCTTGCCTTAAAAAATTACATTCAAAATTCATGAGGCACCCTATGTGTAATATTTATAGTCGTAGGAAATTGACACGGCGATCAGAGTTCAAATCCTAGACGAGGCTGTTTGCATTTCCTAATGAGCTAATTGCCCTGGGAATTATATGAATACAACTATTTAACCTCAAATTATGGATAAATAGTAGGGCAGACTCGGCTCTTGAAACTTGCTATGTGTTGTATCGTCGAGGTGAAATGATACACATAAGAAATTGAGTGCATGATATATTTATTCAGCACCAGTATCCGGTGCTAACGGATACATAAAAAAATACAACAATAAGTTACAAAACAATTAACTTACAAAAAAAGGAGGAGGGCCAAATGCAGTATAGCCAAACGAAAGTAAGTTCAGTCCGAATATTAATCAGCTTATTAGCAACTGTTGGAGTCCTTAATCGTAGACTATTTAAGGCTATGAACCAGGCCATCTGATAGAGCGCTGAAGGTGCTAGCTACTCTACAACAGTATGGCAACTTGTCTGGGAGAAGGAAAACTCTTAAATGAAACCTGTTAAACTCTGCTAAAAAACTGACCTTGTGCCACTTCATGCTCGTTAGGATGGATTGGTAAATATATACATTGAAAATCCAGACAATTTCTGAACTCGAACACTGACTTTTAGCGCTGCTGAAAGATACGCAACTATCTCAACCACTAGACAAAGCAGATTTTGATTATCTTTTACTAATTTCAAAGACTATAAATATCTCTACTCGTTTTCTTTTTTAATCTACTTGAAAGTTTGATATGTTGATGTCGAATTAGATTACATTTCTTGAAATTGGTGTTTATTGGCCAAGTAAGTATTGATGGAATATTAAGGGCGGGATTTTTTTTAAAGAGGACTAGTGGTAAAGATGCTCGCAAGCAATGATAAGTAAATAGCTTCAAGCAAATCTGAGAACTAGTCTGCACCCATACTTTTGGAAAATATAAGGATTTTACAAGTCTAACCGACCCGGAATCGCAAGGTTCCAGGTTCGATACCCCCGCCAACTTAGCGCATGAGTAGCACAGATTGGGTAATCAGATCTGTGCGGTAAAGTAAGGAGCCGATGGTAGGTGTGGAAGAAAAAATCTGCCTGGTCTAGCACTAGCGAAAAGGGGATAGATTCCCTTGTTGTCCGGCTGATACCGACAAAAGATCACTCAACCAACTTTACTTTACTTATTAGTCATTTGCATTGTATTTTATGAGTGCTTCAGAGGGCACATTGGCAATAGTCAGTGTCTGTTCAAGGGACATATTCGGTTATTGACTAGCTAGCTTTCCGTAGAAATTTTTGTTTTGTTTTTTTGTTTGTTTTGTTTTTTTGTTTGTTTGTTTTGGGGTTTTTTTTAATCTAAAAGGTGTAATTTCTTTTTCTTTTCCTTTTTTTGTGCTTTGGCGAAACAAAGTCAAATATGGAAAAGAATAATCATCATGATCACATCGTGCTGACAGTACGGATTCTCATCACACACACACACACACACACACTCTCTCTCTCTCTCTCTCTCTCTCTCTCTCTCTCTCTCTCTCTCTCTCTCTCTCTCTCTCACACACACACACACACACACACACACACACACATCGAAAATAATAAAAAATAATAAAACGTTGGTTTTCAGGTCGAAAAATGTGTCCGCGATCTCAATGTTAGAATAGATGAAATAAAGATATATTATTTAGACTAGCAAATATATGCACCCTCCGGGTGCAAGTATTTAAGTTTTAATATAATAAAATATCATGTTAAATTAGAAAGGCTAATGAAACTGAATAAGAATTCAGATAAAAATATTTGGAACAGAGGGGGTATAATCGGAAAATAGAACAACTTTGAAACTAACTGTTCCATCATTTTCCCTTACTCCCGTCTTTCAGTGGTAAATTTCCCTAATTTAACTATTTAGTTAAAATAGGAAGAAAAGAATAAAATTACAGTTATTTCTTTATGTTAATAGATTTCTGTTAAGATTTATCCCCGAGATCTTTGCTCATATTTATTAAGATAAAACCAAACAATTAGAAATCAATAATACTAAGCATATATTTATTAAAATCAAATTTTTTAAGATCAATATGCAAATTAGCCTTTCCATTTACACTGTAAACCCCTATTTCGTTGAATATATAAATATAATTGCACGTTATTAGTATGTAGATATAGTCAACAGTCTTAATGATGTAAAACAATTTTACTAATAATTGAGATTTAAATAAAAATAAAATCACGGAGAATGTGATGTAAATAACAAAGGGAATTGTGAATTGAATAGTAATATAGTTTCGGTTACAGACAGACAAACCCACAATCTCCATTATAATAAGATAAGGAAGATCATATCGATGTGCCAGCTGAAGCAGAAAAAGAAATCCGGTTAATTTTATTGATTCACTATTGAAATGAAAACTAATTTGGTTACAACACTATGAACCTCGCCGATGAGAACCGTCATGTTTGGCGTATCATCAACAACCATGCTGTCTCCTCCTTTGAAAACACCTACCTGTTCTGCATTGGTTTTGTGGACCACCAACACGTCTGCAGTCAGCGTGAAACACCTTATTTATCTTCGTGTTATATACCCACTTCATCTGCTGGATATAGAAGAGGCCATTACGTCTGCTCCTTCGACTAACCGCTAAAATCTGACTATTGTAAGTTAGTTCCCATCACACGCTTTTTCTTTAGCCAATCAAAAATCGGCGCCTAGGTCAGTGAAAGGTTAACTGTTGTTAATAACTTCTATAACGGTTATGGTAACTTTACATACACAATACCGCCATTTAAATTTTACTACACTACTGTCATAATTCATAGGCAACCCACGAATTATGTGACATTCGTTCACGAAGCCAAGCCATGATAATCGTTATGCCACCCTAAACCACCTTATCACTAAGCATGTTGGATCCTCCTTTGAAAACAACAGTATGGCCATTTTCAATGACAAAAGGCACAGGAGGAAGAATAGCAACACTGCATCATCAAACTCAGACCACTTCCTTTTGCTGCAGCTGGTTCGACGGTGCTGCCTGTCCAGCATTGGCCTTATCAGCCACGAACATGTATGCAGTCAGTATGGAACACCTTCTTCTTTATCTTCAATCACAAAACTAAACTATGATAATCAATATGCCACCCTCACCCCCTACAGCATCAACCATGTTGTCTCCTCTTTTGAAAAAACATCAGTAGGGCCCATCCTCAAGGACAAAAGACGCAGGAGAAAGAACCGCAATACTGTGCCATAAAAATATGACAACACTTTCAGCTGCAGCTGGTGTGATCGTACCTACCTGTCCTGAATTGGTCTTATCAGGCATGGACATGCCTGCAGTTAGCATGGAATAGCCCTTATATATCTTCGTTTACGAAGTCAAGCTATGATAATCATTATGTCAGTCCTACACTCATTATTGGACATTGGACCTCATGCTCTTGCCTGATCAGCCCAATGCTACCCTTACTCCCCTATTTGGACATTGGACCTCATGCTCTTGCGTGATCAGCCGAATGTTTGACCAACTGGCCTATTCCTTTCGATCAACATTTGTCAACAGCTGGAAACCGAGAAACATCTTGAAGCATCCAATTTCTTATTTGACATTTTTTGTCTAATGCAAAAAGACTTTCTTCTTGACAGACACAACTGCTCCCCGCCCCTCAGACCTCCACCAACTTCATCATTTTCTCCAATTACCATACGATTTGACGTTGAACCACCCCATCCCCTTGCCTTAAATCAAACCCCAAAATCTGTGGCCTTATCGTTTTTACGCCGAGTTATATTCTCTCCCAAAAGACATCATGTCTTCTTTTATAATATTTACCTAAATGAAAACTGTCAAGTTATTTTCTAACTGCTTAACGGACAGAGGAAAATCACTCAGCAAAGAAAACTTATCTTAAAATTAGATAGAACAAAAATACCTACATATATTCCGACCTTTTTTTTAACCAAAAACAGAAACAGAAATACGGAGAAGAAATCCACAGGGAAATGAAAGATAAACCAATGTGTGACGCTGATATAAAGTCAACAGTTTGAGTTTTGATGACGGCCGTAAAATAGAGCGGTCGAAAAATTAATGAATTTCTTGGGGCATGGAAAGTCATGTTTGTTGTAAAATAATCACGTTAATTTATTTATTTTAATACTAAATATAAAAATAAAACCAGGTTACTAATGCAGAATAGCGCGCAAGAGATAATATTAGATTTCGTATAAAATGTATTATATTTAATTACATTTCACGGAAATAGCCGAACGTCTCAAAGGTTTCGGGTATTTCAGTGAAATGTAATTAAATATAATACATCTTATACGTAATCTAATCTTGTAATTTTGTAGGCTTTACTATCGATCGATCGATTGATTTATTGATTTTAACGGTGTGTCAACCCATCTAGGGTTAATTTATGCCTATAGTTTAGGGAATTGTGTTAATTGTACGTTCATATTTACATTTTTGGGGCAGTTGTTTCTTAAGATTCTTTTTCTGTTTTTGTGCTTTTGAACAGAGTTATATGATATTAAATATTCCTATCTAATACAAATAATTTGTACACAGTTATATAATTCAAAGTATCTGATAGTAAT
Organism: Doryteuthis pealeii; assembly: GCA_023376005.1. Lineage (NCBI taxonomy): Eukaryota > Metazoa > Mollusca > Cephalopoda > Myopsida > Loliginidae > Doryteuthis > Doryteuthis pealeii. The sequence goes on along the minus strand of CM042156.1, from coordinate 46,902,513 downwards.
AACTAGTGACCCGTGCATATACAATGGTATGACAATTCAACTATTACATATGATAAGTATACTTAAGAATTATTACAAAATATGCAATAAGTATAATAAACTTAATTTAACTCCCTCTCTCTCTCTCTCTCTCTCTCTCTCTCTCTCTCTCTCTCTCTCTCTGTGTTACTACACCTTTTCTTTTTTTCTATTACCCCAACCCCTATTCTTTCATTCTTTCTCCTCTTTTAAACCTCTTCCTTCCCTTTTACACTAAACTCTTTCTTTCTTTCTTTCTTTCTTTCTTTTTTTTGTTCTCATCGCTTTTGTTTTTTTGTTTTATATCCCATTTCCCCCCCTCCTCTCTCTCTCTCTCTCTCTCTCTCTCTCTCTCTCTCTCTCTCTCTCTCTCTCTCTCTATTTCATTGAAACAGACAATAGGCGTCTGATTTAGTATAATCACTTTCCTCTCCTCTATATTTCTCCTCTCTCGTTTCTCTTATTATATTTTCTTTCTTATGTGTTTTTCTTCCCTTTATTTCCTCACAATCAAAACGGAATGGTCCATCATTTATTTGTGAGGATAGAGCTTGACACATGAACTGTTGCACGGTTACCTTCAATAGAAGTTCTTATGAAGATGTAGGTGGTGTAGACATCACGTCGGTATCAACACTCGTAAGATTCATGGTTAATACATAGTGATGAGGGGCCGAATCCCCAGGAGAGTTGCATAGCGTTGAGGGCAGAAGCCCCACCGAGAAGGGTGTGACAATGTGTCTAACCCATGTGGGTACCTACGAGGAGAGGTAGAAAAGAGGCAAGGAGTTTCAAAACCCGCGCTTAAATCCAGAGGTCCCCTGCTGGTCGGTTCGGAGACCCAGCGGGAAGATAACTCTTCCAGTCAAAGGGAAGATAATCCCATCAAATGTATCCGTTAAACCACGAATTCCTTAAACCCGACGACCCGAGTTCAAATCCTGGATTTCATATAGTGGTAATATCTTTGGCAAAGGTATGATTATTATTCCTAACTTATCTTTATATTTTCCAAAAGTATTGGTGCAGAATAATTTTCAGAGGTATTTTGCTTCAATTTTGTTTATTCAATACTGCTCACCAGCGTATTTACCACTAGTCCTCTTTCAAAATACCCTGTATTTAATATTCTATCAATTCTTACCTGGATGAATAGTAAAACTGATTTATGCTCTTTAAGCTTAGTGTGATCTTGTATCCCCTCCTGCTTGTACAGAGGGGTTGATTTGGTTTGGTTTGTTTTGTTTTACGGCATATCAACCTCAGTGGGTCATTTAATGCCGATAAAGTTTTGAAATAAATCAATTCTTAATGGATAATACAATTTTTTTATAGATACATTTTTCTATTTAACCCATAGATGGGGCCCTAACAGGTGCTACCACTCCGGGTCAGAGTGGACTAGGGAGCAATGGTGATGAAGGGGTGCTCCACATTCCCCAAACCTCCAAAACTGGAACCTCACCATCAGCTAGAGTTTAACGTCATTCCCAGGACATGTAGACCCGCAGCCACCGCCTTCTAGCACCCATATGATAAAAAGGGGTTGGGGCTTGCCATAAGGGCAATAGGGTTGGGAAAATCCTATAGGTGCTAGGGCTTGACGTAACCAACCGACCGCCCGTCTAGCCCAAGAAAAGGGCCAAAAGGAGTATTGCATGTCATGAACTGCTCATCCACCTGGGCTCTATCCTTAAGCATCACGGGTCGCCACCCACGGCCAACAGGTGGCCCCATTGGGGGAGTCTTACCCCTCTGCAGAGGTGCAGTCGGTGCATTCTAACGCCCCAGCTGACAGGGCGGGCAGAGGGGTTGAGTAAATACATACTTCGTTTGGTTTTGAACCGTTAAATAGCGTCATCATAAGGTCATGCTAACAGCAAGGATACCTATGACTCTTTATCGCCAACTATCCCTATCGGTCAACGCCTCTGACAGGTCCTCCACACAGCATCAAGAATTTGCATTTTAGGTTTTCGCTGGTCGGCCTACACAGGTGTGTCCATGTGTAGGGGACAACAGGAGAACGTTACACGTGTTCGTCCTTACTTTTCCAGCAATGTCCAGCATATTTGTTCGTCTTACTTAGATGTTTAGTGGGATAGGAGGTAAGTGGCTTTACAGCTGCTTTCTTATGGTGTGCTGTTTCCAAGATTTGTTCAGGTCAGCACGCAGCATCATTGTGTAGTTCACATCCAGAAGTGTTTCGTTAGAGTCCAAGTGCTGCAGCCATACAGTAGCACTGATGGACCTAAAAATAGTTTTGTAGGTAAATGATATCTGTTGATAAATTTAGATTGTTTTGTGTAGACAAAATAAAGATATACTGTGTCATATATGAATAAAGTATCGCTGCCGATAAGCGAGTTGGAATACTGATTGCCAGAGAATGAAAATGGCCGGCCTCCATCTAATATGAATAAAGGTACCCGTGATGCTTAGATGGAAGGACTTACAATTATGGTACACTATTGTTTCATGCGACTCCATACTTCCTTAGCAGGAACGTGTATTACGGATAAGTAATAATTTTTTGTTTATATTTTATTTCTGTTTTTTAATGTATCTATTTTTGTTTGTAATTAAATACATATGATACAGTCAATTACGTATATATGACGTTACAAGATTATTGTTTTTTGTTATTGAAGCATAGTGAGTGATTATTTGTGTTTATATCTCTGTGTATTAACCTTTTTCTTTCTTTGTTCTTTGAGTAAAAGCTAATGATGTATCACAGCATAACGACTGTGTACTGAATTATACTCGCAATTAAGACCTTGTGCCAGATTAAGTCCGTAATTAACCCGGTGAAAACTGTGTTTCAAGCGACTCTGTATTTCTTTAGCAAGAACGTGTATTACGGATAGTAATAATCTTTTGTTTATATTTCTGTTCCTTAATGTATCTAGTTTCGTTAGTAATTAAATACATATTATCGAGTTAAGTTTTTTCTTTTATTATTTACCTTATGTGTATGTGACGTTACAATAAACAGTAATTGCAAATAAATCGTTGGGGATGAAATTCGCCCAGAATTAAGCCATATAACTCATAGTCTCATGGCAGACGGGATATTGATGAAGATGTTTGGGCAGTGTGGTTCGTTTGTGACGAAAGCAGAATATCAGTCAGTAAGTAATACATCAAAACATATAATGTATGATAGACACGGATTAGAAGGAATATAAACAGTAAAGAATGGATTCTTTGAAGTGATAGGCAAAGAAGAAATATAAATTCTAATCAAAAGATAAAATGAAAAAAAAACGAGACCTGTTAAAAAAGAATGAATCGCAGCTAGCGAATCACTCATCGACTGTATGGCAGTTCAGTGATTTGCATAGCAGACTTACTGAAATCCAGACCTCAACAGACAGGCTATTGCTTCTTAATTTCACTGAATTTGGCACCTGTAATAACAGACAAAAGGTATTTACTGACAATACAATCTACTGGCCGCATTTTCAAACCACCCATTGAAACCCAACGATACCCGCCGTAACCTACCCAGCCATCTTACCGGAGGTTCAACTCGTAAGTAGATCTTATTGCGCCAACGTTTCTACCCTTGAGCAAATAGGGGCGGAGCAGAATAAATCAAATGAAAGAAACTCTGGATATTTTGAGGGTCGAGTTGTGAAGTGGGTGGGCCGTCTATCTGACACTCGGTACTATTTAATACAGACGCTAGACGCTCACTGTTGACAAAGAAATAGACTTCTTGCTCCAGGCAATTACACTTTTCGATGTAGCCTAGTGGTTAAAACATGGATCTATAACCAGTGAGGTCTGAGAATGTATTATCTTCAATATCAACAATGACGTCACATTTGAAAAATCTTTTTTTTTTCTCACTTTGAAATCATCAGTTCTTGTCTCCTTAGGTTTCCATTTTGAAGCTACCGATTTTGGCTTTTATTATTGATCTTAATAATGAAATACCAATCATTTGCACAATTCCCAATGAGCCATTGTTCCTACTCATTCCTGATATACTTATACACCGACTGACAGTTTCACCTGTCTTCATTCGGGCTAAATTCTTGCCTTTAATATCATCATCATCATCATCATGTCGCGCTAATAGTACGAATATCCATGACAATCTCTTGCCAACCGCCCCTATCATTCATCGCTCTCGGGGGTCCACTGCGCTGCATCCAGTATCCGTACAGAGCTGGTCAATGCATGTCTTTGTTGGGCGGTCCGCCTTGGCGTGTCCATGTGCTGGTTTCCAGGAGGACGTCACTTATGAGTTCATCCCTGTTTCTCTAGCAGTGTCCAGTATATCTTGTTCGCCTCACTCGGATTGTTTGTGTGATAGGTGGTAGGTGGCCATGCAGCTGTTTTCGTGTAGGGTGTTGTTTCCTCAATTTGTTTCAGATCGCGCACAGCATTCTTGTGCAACTCCCATCTAGGTTATTTTCTAGGAACTTCGTCAGGGTCCAAGTGGTGCAGCCATACAGTAGCACTGACATAACTACAGCTTGGAAGAATTGTCGCTTTAACTTGTTAGTGAGATCAGATTTCTATATGACTGATAATCCGTCTATGGCAGACCATGTCTTCTCTATACGTGCATTAACATCGCCTTTCTGTAGAGGAGATATTGCAACCTAGGTAAGTGAATTGTTTCGCTGATTTTAGTGGCTTGCCGTCGAGTATGGAGATGCCTCCTCCTTTTTTTAAATACATGAACTCAGTTTTATCAGAATTCACATTGAGGCCAATGTTCCGTGCTGCTTTCTCCAGATTATGCAACAGGGATTCGGCCTGTGCAGGTGTATTTGCAAGAAGTACCAGATCATCTGCGCAGTCAGCATCTGTAATAGTCTCCTGCTTTTTGCCATTTTTAGTGTGAAGCCTTTTTCTTTTATAGTATCTAATGATATTCGAAGTACGTAGTATAGACATATTATGAATATATATGGAGCTAACGTATCTCCTTGTAGGACTCCAGCGACAATGTCAAAGAAATTGTCACCATCAAGTGAGCGTACTATTGCTTTTGTGCCTTTGTAGGGCATCAATATAGCGGTAACTGTTTATTTAAGGGATGCTAGTAGTATTTTACTTATTCTGGATTAATGAGGATTCTGTTTATCTCTTCAAGTGTCCTTTGTTGAATTATGGTCTTCATAATTTCGTCAGCAAATTCTTTTCGTGACCTTAATATATATATATATATATATATATAAGAAAGCCTAATGAGTCAGAGAGTATCTACCTAGGTTTCTCCTAACGGATCATCAGGACAATTCTCACTCAGTACCATCGGATTTTTTTGCAGGGGGTGCAGATGATTTGGTCTTTTCTTTTTATATATATATTGTTTTTCTCCAGGCAATATATATATTATATATATATATATATATATTATATATATATATATATATATATCACTAAAAGTGGAGGAATCATATGTAATTTGGCGAATATCTTATTAATGAATAAAATATAAAATAATGGGGGGGTTTCACGAAGGCCTTTTCAACCGGATCATTTCAAGTGATACTCCGGTGACGAATAAAAGTCAAATTGTACAAGAATTTTGTAAGAAACGAATGGGGGTGAGCAGAGGGGGACAAAAAAAGAGAAAAGAAATAGGGGAAAGAGGGGGTTATGTTTGAACCCTAGGTGGAAACAGGGTTGGAAGTGTCTCCAATAAAGAGGGAGTGCTTTGGTGTTGTTTGCACAGAGTAGGCCGGAAAAAGGAGATGTAAACAGCTTCAAGGATGGTTAAATGCTGTTTTGACCTAGCCCTGTGCAAAACAGAGAAGCACTCATCTGATAGTCCCTTCTACAAGCATTTATAGAGAGGTGCTCGGCTATGGACGAGTCGAATGCTTGGGAAAGCCTGGATGTATTATTTTCGTAATGGCATTACGAAATGTGCGTGGGACGTGTTGTTTGATTCTGATTTCGAGCCTCTGGGATGTACGTCCAACATATACCGAATTACACCGGCATTTAAAATTTAAAGTACATTACTTTGATGGAAGGTTGGAAGTGCATCCTTATGAAAGGACCGAAATGCAGGTCGAGTAGTGATTATTGGCCGCACTTTCACTGCATTGTAGCAACGCATGACTGAGGAGGAGATCTTATTAACAATGGTTTGGCTAATAGGGCCAATCCATAGAAGTCTAACGTAGACAGGACATTTTTCCGGCTACTCTGTGCAAACAACACACAAAGCACTCCCTCTATTTATTGGGACACTTCCAACCCTGTTCCACCTAGGGTTCAAACATAACCCCCCTCTTTCCCCCTATTTCTTTTCTCTTTTTTTTTTTGTCCCCCTCTGGCTCACCCCCTTCGTTTCTTACAAAATTCTTGTACAATTTGACTTTTATTCGTCACCGGAGTATCACTTGAATGATCCGGTTGAAAAGGCCTTCGTGACCCCCCCCCCCCATTTATTTATATTTTATTATTAATAAAATATCTCCCAAATTACATATGATTCCTCCACTTTTAGTGTTATACAAATTCTCTTGTACCAAAAACCTATTCATATATATATTATATATATATATATATATATATATATATATATATATCTCAAAAATGAAGGAAGAACTCAATACAGTGATCCCATAATAAATTTATTTCGACGAAAATTGGGGCCCATATAAATCTAAGTTGATTTAAACCGGCTCCCCAAATTTCCGTCTCATCAGATGGGTCTCAATTCACTTATGTACAAGCATATCACAAAAAACCCCAAAGAGCTGAATATATATAAATTCAAACAAAAACAAAAAATAATTAAAAAAATATATATATATTTTTAACAGTGTAGGATTGTAACCATAGAAACAGGAAGTGAATGAAAAAAAGAGATACATCTCAGGTTGATTCCTAGGTCGTCCAGACAGACAAAAAAGTGACATGACAGAAAAAACAGAGTAGTATATTAAAATATAAACAAACAAGTAAAATAAAAAGATTTTAAATTTAAACATTAGAGTATAATGATGTATAAAAGAAAATACTAGATAAGATATAAATAATAAAATAAATTAATAGTACGATAATAAAAATTAAAATTAAAATTAAAAAATAATAAATAATAGAAATAAAAATCAATTAAAAATAATAATACTAACAATAAAAATAATACTCAGAAGAGTCCTGGAGACCTGCTGTCACTTGGACTCCAGTGAAAGACCATCAGCTAACACTGATATATATATATTGATCTTGTAAATAATATAGTTTGCTATAGCTATAAGTAAATGATGCTGAATCTCAGTGATTGAACATATACATTGAGTCAGTAGCGTTGGATAACTGTCAGTTTCTTGTCTATGCGATCCTCAGACCAAAACTCTTCGTCTGACGATCGCATATACTCTAATGTCTCTGCTTTCAATCTCTATTTAAAGCCCCTTTGGGGACCGTTCCAAACGCACCAACTACAATTTGTATCACCGATGCTTTCATGTTCCATAGTTTGTTTGTTTTTTCATCTGTCTGCCAAGATCCAAGTATTTGTCAGTTTTCGCTTTCTTTTATTTTTTAATGTGTTCGCTGGATCAGCAAAATTCACAAGATGACAAGTTCTTCTCCGCTTGATATTTAACACTAGGTTTGGTCTTATGACCGGGATTCGGTGGTTCCAAAGACCCAGAGAATTTTGCATCTCATTTTGAAGGACATTGTTATTATTATTATTATTATTATTATTATTATTATTATTATTAAGGTCTCCAGGACTTTTCTGATTATTCTACTAATCTTTACTATACTGTGGTCTGGATGATCTCAATTCTTCCTCTGATTTCCGTTTCCTCCTGTCTTTTTTCCAAACCCTTCAATCTCTCTGGCAAGGTTCAAGTATTTTAACGGATCTAAAATGAGGGAGAGAAAAAATTTCGACTATAGAGTTGTTTTTAATGTGATAGTATTTTTTCATTTTCTCTTCCAGTAAATTACAGAAAAAAAGCAGTTAGATTTTGTGGGGGGTGGTCGTTCCAAATGCAGTGTGAGTGAGTAATTTAGGATGGTGGGATGCTAAGGAAGGAGTAGAAAAATTGAGAAGTTAAATTAGATAGATAGATATCAATAGACTGGGATAGGTAGATAGATAGATAGATAGATAGATAGATAGATAGATAGATATCAACAGACTGGGATAGATAGATAGATAGATAGATAGATAGATATCAACAGACTGGGATAGATAGATATATAGATAGATAGATAGATAGATAGATATCAACAGACCGGGATGGATATATATGGCTATCAACGCTGGGATAGATAGATAGATAGATAGATAGATAGATAGATAGATAGATAGATATCAACAGACCGGGATAGATAGATATATGGCTATCAACACTGGATAGATAGGATAGATAGATAGATAGATAGATAGATAGATAGATATCAACAGACTGGGATAGATAGATAGATAGATAGATAGATAGATAGATAGATAGATAGATAGATAGATAGATATCAACAGACAGGAATAGAGAGATAGATATCAACAGACTGGGATAGATAGATAGATATATAGATAGATATCAACAGAAGGAATAGATAGATAGATATCAACAGACTGGGATAGATAGATAGATAGATAGATAGATAGATAGATATCAACAGACAGGAATAGAGAGATAGATATCAACAGACTGGGATAGATAGATAGATAGATAGATAGATAGATAGATCGATAGATCGATAGATAGATAGAAGGAATATAGATAGATATCAACAGACTGGGATAGATAGATAGATAGATAGATAGATAGATAGATAGATATCACAGACTGGGTAGATAGATAGATAGATAGATAGATAGATAGATAGATAGGGATATATAGATAGATAGATAGATAGATATGACTGGATAGATAGATAGATAGATAGATAGATATCAACAGACAGGAATAGATAGGTAGATATCAGCAGACTGGGATAGATAAATGCATAAATATCAACAAACTCGGATAGATAGATAGATAGATAGATAGATAGATAGTGTAACCCAGGTAAAGAAAGAAGAAGGGGTATTTAACCTTAGCGTCTGATAGCTGAGCAGAAAAGCTTCACCTTATCTAAAAGGATTTCTCAATCACCTGCACGTCTCCTTTTCCACCCAAAACCAGAAAAGCCAGGATCAATGTTTACATTTCAGTGTGCAGGTGCAATAAATCAGTCCCTTCCCCCACCTCCACACCCACCCGGCCAGTGAGAACGCGAAAAGAGGAAAATAAACAATGTATAAGCGTCACTTTTCAAAGAGAGACAACTAAACCATCAAATAAAGACCTGATAGACCCACAAAGATAAGGGAGAAAACGTTTCAACGTGAGTAAAGTTAATTAACACGGGAAATGGGAGATGATAAAATTAATTACGAACAACATGGAGTTAATTATCGGATTTGACGGCAGATAACAGCCATATTTTACAAGTTTATTTTTGTACAACGACTCACTGTGATTTATTCCGATCTTTTAGCTTGTTCTTGAACTTCATTGTTTTCTCTTGTAGACTTTACATTGTAAACGTAGAGAAAAACAAAAACAATCCGAGGTTAAAATTGCAAATCGTCGTCAAAATTAAAACGGAAAAATTTGGCTTGGGCATAAATTTTAATGAATGAACTAGGTTCTCTGCAACAATAACCATTACACTACGCGCCTCCACAGCTGTTGTAACTTATTAAGTCTAGCTTAGTTTGGCACAAGGCTTGATGTATTGGGAATCCAGTGAAAATCGAACTCCCCGGTAATGGTGTGCACGTCTAGCCTGTTAACCATTACACCGCACGAGGTGTCCAATTACTAAGACGTAACAATGGCGGTAATAATATATTCAGCAACGTGGCTTGTTTGAAGTGGGTCATAGCTCTCATATTTAGTGACATGATATAATTGAATGAAGACACATCATGTCACCACTCACGTGGCCAACTATCATTTTAATGTCGTTTGGGCTTTGAAAAAAAAAAAGGCAGATTATAAAATGACGTGCTGACATTTACACAGTCAAGCATGCTGTTTATTTACCGCACTTTCAAGCGTCCAACGCTTTAGAGGGGGAGGGGCGTAGGGGGAGTGTTACAATCACATTCCATTTATATATACAATAGCGTCAAAGGAAAATTTTCTGAATTGAAAACAAAATTAGCAATATATGCATTCGGGTGCAAGTATTTAAGTTTTGATGTAAGAAAATATTAGATTAGATTAGAAAGGGTAATGAAACTAAATAAGAAAGCAGATAAAAAGATTTAAAACAGAGGAGAGGTATAATCGAAAAATAGAACAACTGAAGCTCCCGTCTTTCATTGCTAGATTTTCCTAATTTAACTATTTAGTTAAAGTAGAAAGTAAAGAATAGAATTACAGTTATTTCTTCTTGTTAATGGATTTCTTTTAAGATTTATACCGGAGATTTTTGCTCATATTCATTAAGATAACACCAACCAATTAGAAATCAATAATACTAAGCACATATTTATTAAAATACAATTTTTAATATCAATATGCAAATTAGCCTTTCCGTTCACACTGTAAACTGCTATTTTGTTGTATGAATAAATACAATTGCATGTTATTAGTACGTAGATATGGCCAACAGTATTAATAATGTAAAACAATTTTATTAATAATTGAGGTCTAAATAAAATAAAATCATGGAGAATGTGACGTAAATAACAAAGGGAATCGTACTTGAGTAGTGATATAGTTTCGGTTACAGACAGAAAAACACACAATCTCCATTATAATAAGAGAAATCTATAAATTCTACAGAAACGATGGTAATAAAAATCTTGCCAGTATTCTTTAAAATGTGCTTTACACTTTGCATAAAAAATGTTATTGAACAAAAACCTTTAAAATAAAAGAGGTATGGTTTAGATTTTTCGGACTGTTGCCCCCATCTCTTTATTGTTATATACACAATGTTTCGGCCGATGGGCCCTCTGGTCTTCTTCAGACGTTTCTTGTCGGAATCGGGAGCTTTCATGGAACTTCAAACCGAAAGCCCTCTTTCTTTGTATCATTTATATTTTGCGGACTGTTGTTCTCATCTTTATTGTTATATACTTCGGCCTTCTTGACTTCGAGAACCTTCTTCACGGAACTTCAAACCGAACCTTTGTTTAATCCATTGGGGTAGATTGTTTTCATTCCGTTAAACATGATCGGTTACAAGTGTTAAGATTTTTTCTATCAGAGTTTATTTGAATAATTTGACTGTTGCACAAACAAAGCGTTGAAGAATTTATGATGAGTACAGCAGTCCGAAAAATCTAAACAATACAAATTATCAAATCTTTTTTTTTTATTCAAATAAAAGAAGTGTAGCGTCAAAATTCCTTCGAAGTCGAATCTGTGGAATTGATTTTTTTAGATTTTAAAACATTCGTCCTGCAATTTTGGACGCTACTATACAACTGTAATGAAATAGTCGCCTCCCATCACCAGTGATCCTAGTGCCCGGTTGTGTGACCGAAAACAAATGGTCACTCATGAGAAATAATCACAAACAAGAGTTGATGATTTTGGGAAACGGTCAAGCAGTGAATGGGTTACTTGCAAAAAATAAATCACCTACAGGTAGGATCTGACACAAGGTCATAAGTATGGGGCATCCAGCAAGGATTGAACTCACTTTTCAGTGGTAACGACTTTGCGAGAGTAGCTTGTTAACCATTACACCACGACGGGACGGGTTATTGGCAAATAAGCGACAAATAACGACCTAGATTTCGGGGCTAGCGAAACCGCCCCCACCCCTCTCATGAGTAAGCTAGGATTATAAAAAACAATAGGTCTTTCCATCATTGAGTGGAAGACACCACTTCATGATTTCCTGTTTTTGAGATCGGTCGAGAGAGAAGTTTCAACATCGATGAGACAGCAAGGTCGCTTTATCAGATGATTCGTATCTATTGAGAATTCTGGGGTATGGGGGTTATCGTCCTTGTCTAGGAGCCTCTGTTTCGAACCAACCAATCACGAGCCAGCATACTTTGGCGGCAAAGCCGAATAAGCAAACTCGCCCTCTTCTGGTCCAGCTTTCAAATGGAACAGACCTAAAATAAGGGTCGCTACTCTTCCTCAACAACAGCATCGGAGTCGGACATCAAACAGAACATCTATCATATCCGAACTATCAGAAGGCCGTAGCAAGTGGCTCCGATAATACCCTATTTCAGGACTCAGATAAGTTATTACAAATTATAAGCATTTGTGCAGACAAACTAAAGTTTGCAATCCTATTGTTTTCTGTAATACACGCCTTTTATTCCTATTTTAGTTGTTTGGTTATTTCTTTAACTCTTAACCTGTCTCCCACTTGGAGTACTGTCGTTTCGTGTCTAGTTTCTTTGTATATCAGCCATTATCTTCGTGTATCTACGTCTCTGCTTACTTACAATGAATATTCAATTTATACTCAAAGTCATTAATACACAGAGTAAATCTTATTTATTAACGATGTCTCTGTGAAAATCTGAGTTATATTTGTCTCACAACAGCCCATGTTTTTAGTGCGTTCACAATTCTGTACTGTGTCTTATATATCACTAACAAATAAAAGTTTACGTAATATATGGTGTGGTTGATTTGTATACCAGTTTTAACAAAACCGGTTTTAATAAATAATTATTTGGTTTTATTGATATCTAATATTAATAGTTTATTCTCCACTGTTAAATCAACCACTATCTTCGTGTAGGGGAGATGCTAGGCTTGATTGATTAAAAGGAGGGGTGAGAGCAAAGATTAAAACCTGTTTAACTCTGCTTAAAATTGAATTTTGTCACTTTCTGGTCATGCAGAGGAGTTGGTTATACCCTTGAAAACGGCATGCATTCAACTATTCTCCCCCAGCTACGGGTAAATAGTAGGGAAGACTGGGCTCTTTAACCTTGGTATAGCAACTGGTGTAGGTGAAAGAAAACTCTGAATTCAAAACTGTTAAACTTAATAAATTGACCTTGTGTCATATCCTGCTCAATTAGTAGTGTTAAGGGCCGGGTTAGCTCAGTCGGTAGAGCGTTCGGCTAGAAACCGCAAGGTTCCTAGTTCGATACCGGCCCTCGCCAACTCAGCGTATGAGTAGCACAGGGATCTGTGCGGTAAAGTAAGGAGCTGATGGTAGGTGTGGCGCACCACCTCAGATGCAAAAACTATCTCCTTGGTCTAGCGCTATTGAAAAGGGGATAGACTCCCTCGCTGTATGGCTCATACCGACATTAGGCCACGAGATAAGAATACTTGAAAGCATGTAAATGTATACAAATTATCTGTATTAAGAATAGTTGAAGCTATAATTATTTTTACAAATTTACTTGAAACAATATAAGTAAAGTAAAGTATAGACAGCGAGGGAGTCTATCAGTCTATCCCCTTTTCACTAGCGCTAGATCAAGGAGATTGTTTCTATCGTCTGTGGTGGAGCGCCACGCTTACCATCAGCTCCTTACTTTACCGCACAGATCCTGTGCTACTCATGTGCCCGGTATATGCGCGGGCCGGTATCAAACCAGGGACTTTGCGATTCCTAGGTAAATCTGTGTTTAATATATACATATATAAAGGACAGTTGGTGTGTATGTATGTATGTATGTATGTATGCATGGATCTCCGGATGAAACTACGAAAATAAAACAATTGGTGGGGGTCAGTATTGAACCAGGAATCTTGTGGTTCCCAGGCGAAATTCCTAGTAAAAAAATAAAAACTAAGTAAAATTAAATGACCTTAAATGGTGGCTTTATTAGATGATTCATATCAGTCACCATTTTTGCTGCCCAATATTCTTCGCGTAGATGGAGGGGGGATAATGCCAGGCTTGCTTGATTATAAAGAAGGACGAGGGCAAAGATCAGCGCCACCGGCCAATTGAGGGCACTTGTCTTACCACCCACTCATCAAATTCTAAAGAAGTCTTTCTCGTTGACATTTGCATTTTGGCAATAATGAACCTTGTGAGAACAAACACACTTTGCCCACTCCTCCCCTTTAATTTTTAAGACGAAATAACTTTTTTGTTCATATATGATTGTCCTAACCTTACTGCCCTTATGGCAAATCCCCAACCCTTTTTATCATATATGTGTTAGAAAGGAAGCGCGTGGTGTAATGGATAAAGTCATAGGAAATGGACTCGTCGCCCCGAGTTCAAATCCTGAACGTGCTAATTGCATTTCACTTAGCGCTAATACCTTTGGGAAAGGTATGAATTCTACTCTTCCTCCAGCTATGGATAAATAGTAGGGCAGACTGGGCTCTTTAACCTTGGTTAGGCAACCGGTCTAGGAGAAGGAAAACTCTGAATTTAAACCTGTTACACTCCGCTTAAGAAATTGACCTTGTGTCACATCCTGCTCGTGCGGAGGGGTTGGTAAATATATATGTGTTAGAAAGTTGTGGTTGAGGGTCGTAGTTTCCTGGGCATGACGTTAAACTGCATCTAGTGGTGAAGTTCCGATTCTAGAAATCTAGGGAGTGTGGAGTAACCCTTCATCGCCATTACTCCCAGGTCCACTCTGGCCCGGAGTGGTAGTACCTGTTAGGTTCCGATCTATGGTTTAATTGGAAAAATGAGTTTACAAAAATCTGTTTTAAAAAAAATTGAATTTGAAAAAAAAATTGAATAGCCATCAAGAATGTATAAAACTAAATGTCTTCGGCATAAAATAAGCCTATATGATTTTCCCAACACTATTGCCCTTATGGCAAGCCCCAACCCTTTTTTATCATATGGGTGCTAGAAGGCGGTAGCTGCGGGTCTACATGTCCCGGGAGTGACGTTAAACTCTATCTGATGGTGAGGTTCCAGTTTTGAAGGTTTGGGGAATGTGGAGCACCCCTTCATCACCATTGCTCCCTGGTCCACTCTGACCCGGAGTGGTAGTACCTGTTAGGGTCCCATCTATGGGTTAAATAGAAAAATGTATTTATAAAAAAATTGTATTATCCATTAAGAATTGATTTATTTTAAACTTTATCGGCATTAAATGACCCACTGAGGTTGATATGCCGTAAAACAAACCAAACCAAACCAAACCAAAGACATCCTTATTGAAGAATAGTAGTGGCACTACTTAACCTATAGCTGGGGGAAGGTGAGGAGGTTCATTCCTTTTCCAAGAGTGTTAGTCAGAAAGTAACCGTAATAGCGTGACTGGAGCTTGAACTCGCTTACTACGTCCAGCTAGTTAGCCGCTACGCTACGGTGATCCCCCAAACTATTCTAAATCTCGTTCAAGTGTTCCTTCCCACCCCCCCAAGTACTTGCTGCCCTGACTCAGTGGTGTGTCAGTGGGTCGAAGATTGAAAGGGTCGAAGAGGACGCTACCCGACTTTGTATTTTTTTGGGGGGTGGGGTTGTTTTGTTTGTTTTAGTGTTTGTTTTTGTTTTGTTTTGTTTTTTTTTTTTCTTTTAGTTTTTTTCAAGCAAGTGACGATCACTTCTCTGATTACCTTCCTTCGAGTGGAAAACAAAAAACACTTTTACTTTTACTCTCTCTCTCTCTCTCTCTCTCTCTCTCTCTCTCTCTCTCTCTCTCTCTCTCTCTCTCTCTCTCTCTCCTCTCCACCCGTAAGTCTGTGTGGATAAATAGTCCCTTTTCTTGTTGATATTGTGCTTTTAACAAACACATCTGGAAGAAATTATCCTTTTCTTTAAATTTTGCTTTTCCATTTTATTTGGGCTGAGTGGTTAGAACATCGGAGAACAGCATTAAAGTTAGTGGGTTCTGTTTTATGTTTCAGTTCGAATTTATATATACATATATTATTTGAACTGAAACATGAAACAGAACCCTCTCACTTCAATATCGTTCTTCAATGCTCTAACCACTGAGCCATCAAGTCTAAATAAGCTGAAAAGGTGAATATATATATATATATATATATATATATATATATATATATATATATATATATATATATATAGATAGATAGAGAGAGATATAATAAATAAAACAATGTGAAGATATCTTTTAGCCGTTTTTGGAGGTAAGCATTGCCTTAATTTGACAGACAGAATCACACGGGCATATATAGCTCTGCTGATGAGGCCTAATAGGCCGAAATGTACATACAGGATTGATTTTTCTCGATTTGTTTAGCTTTACATTTAAATACCCGCCTAATTATTATTAATGAATTAACTTTCAAAAAATAGGTTCGACTTCAATTAAGCACATATCCTCAATATATATATATATATATATATATAATATATATATTATATATATATATATATATATATATATATATATATATATAGTTGTGCTAGCGCCGAAATACGTGTCTGTGGATGACTTATTAATATATGCTCCCATAAATTTGGTATGAGCTCTCTAATTGGTAATTCAAATTAACTCTCACTACTAAGCCTGTAAGCAATGATCGTTTTCCCGGAAATTTGATCTCTCTGTGACCGTAAAATACATAAACAAAACAATGTACTTAATAGTTTAAAAACACCAGTCCCCGCTACAGCTGTCAGTGTAGATGTGTCTAGCCACACTGAATAGGCGTGAAACGCCGAAACACCTGTCTGTGGATGACTAATATATATATATATATATATATATATATATATATATGGGTGTGGGTGTGTTCATATATATATATATATATATATATATATATATATATATATTTGTGTATATATATACATGTGTGTATATATACATGTGTGAATATATATATACATGTATACGTGTGTGTGTATATATATGCACACATGTGTTTCTATGTTTAGTTATGTGTGTGTGTGTGTGTGTGTGTGTGTGTGTGGTATCACCCATAAATATTACGCCCCTGTACGGTATGAGAAAAGGAAGACAATACGGAAAATACAACTATGAGGCTTCACTTCTTTGGACGAAATTAACACGTGAGAAGAGGAGTGAAGTAATACACACACACACACACACACACACACACACACACACATATATATATATATATATATATATATATATATATATATTGGTTAAATTGTGGTCGTTGTTTATTTATGTCTCATCTTTAAGCCTTTTCGTAGTTCACATTCTTTGTGTATTTATTTGGTGAGGACAGGGATATCTTGCAGATAAACTGCTCGTAAATTGATGGTAGTAGTTTCTTAGATATAATTCAGCATCTTAAATTACCTTACTTGGGGCTAATTTCATCCATCATACTCATCATCATTAAGTCGTGCCGACGGCACGGATTCCCTTAACTCTCTTTCGCAATCCGTGTCTATCAGTCATCGCTTTTGGTAGGATCTCTAGACGATATCCAGTATCCACATAGAATGTAAGTTTTTGCTGGTCGGTCAATAATGGCGTGTCCATGGTGTAGTAGTCCATAAAAGATCGTTGCTTATGAGTTCGTCCTTACTTCTCCAGCAGTGCCTAGCATGTCTTGTTCGTCTATCTTGAATCGTTTGTATGATAGAAGATAGCCGTATATCTGTTTTTTGGTGGGTCGCTGCTTCCATGATGTGTTCAAGACAGAGTGTACCATCGTTGAGTAGTTACCGCCCAGCTTTTTCTCCAGGAGCAGGATTCGAAACAAAGTCAGTTTCTTAAGCGGAGTTTAACAGTTTTCGGTTCAGAGTATTCCTTCCCTAGACTGGTTACATAGCTACGGTTAAAGAACCCAGTCTGCCCTACTATTTACCCATAGCTGGATGGACAGGATATTAGTGCCATGTGAAATACAAACAGCTTCGTCCAGGATTTGAACTCAGGTCGACGAGTCTAACCATTACACCACGTGCCTCCGGGACAATCATGTAGGTGCTAGGGCTTGACATGACAAGCTGATTAATCATACAAGAAATATTAGTCAATGGTTAATAAGAGTTGACTATTCTTCAAAAAGAGGGGGAAAGGCCGCCACAGAAAAGAGAGCTAAAAGGAAGGAGAGACAACAGCACCCCCAACACCTACAGAAAGCATCACCTTTTGTTTGCAATGACTGTACCAGAGACTGCCATTCGAAGATCAGTCTGTTCAGCAACTTACGTAGCTGTAGGTAAAAAAAAAATTAAATAAAAAATGGACACTACGCCATCGTCTTAAATAGATGGAAGCTTGCCAACCATTCTTCATTTAATAATAATACAGCTATTAGTAATGTGTAGAGAAAACAATCTCGGTAGTAGTGAGTAAGTAAGGGCCGAAGTGGAGTGTTGTATGTCACGGGACCACTTAATACCCAGGTCACAGACCACTCAGCTGGGTTGCCTCCCAGGGCTAACAGGTGACCCCGTTGTGGCGTCTTACCCATTTGCAGAGGTACAGTCGACGTATTCTACAGCCTCAGCGGACAGGGCGAGTATTCAAAGAGATGATGATGATGATGATGATGATGATGATTCGCAATATCCTTTGATGTTTTGTCAATGGTCTCCATTGGATATCACTTTGAAATTCATGAAGCGGTTTGCTCATTTTAACCAATCAGTTTCTTGCACGGAATTCTTTATTTATAGATTCAGGGTTCAGCGTATTTTATCAAATCTTCTGTGTGCATTCTTTCTTTTTTTTTTTTTTTTTTTTTTTCAACAATTTTCTGCTGATATAAAAACAAAAATAGAAGCAGGAATATTGTTACATTGTTGTATAGCCCTTTACTTATTATTATTACTAGCAACAGAAAACACCCTCCGGGCATCGTAAAAATTAATTTTTGAAAGACATTGCCTGAGAGGGTGGGAGTTAAAAATTCAATGTCATAGGATTTGTATCATAAGTAAGACAAATCCTCGTATTTATTAAAGGAGTAATAAAAAATAAAACAATTTGAAATGAAAATTGAGCCCCATCTCTCTCAAATAAAATGTTGCGTGCATGTAATAATCAAACAATTATTTTGAATTTTTTCCACATCAATTTCCCACAAAATCGTTGGTATTTATTTATTTGTAAACTTTTTAGTTAACTTCTTGTTACTGTAAAAACAAAAAGAAGAAAAAAAAGGACGAGAGTAAAAAACAATTTTTAAAATTGCTTACTCAAATTTTCGGTGTATATCGCCTAAGAATACTGTGACGTAAGCTGTGACGTAGAGCTATGACGTAGTTTTTGTTACAGACAGAAATACAGACAATCTCCATTATTAATAAATACTAGTACAAAATAAAAAACATCCTCCGGGCGATGTAAAAATAGATTTTTGAAACATATTGTGCTCCCTGTGCTACTCATACGCTGAGTTGGCGAGGACCGGTATCGAACTAGGAACCTTGTGGTTTCTAGCCGAACGCTCTACTGACTGTGCTAACCCGATCCCAAGTTTTATATAGTGTAATTTTAACAAAACTGGGTTTAATAAATGATCATTTGCTGTTACTGATTTCTAATACTATCACGTTATTCTCAAACGTATTAAAAGCAATCCTACATATAATTTTATATAGAAATCAATTAAGATAACATTAAAATAAGTGTAATAGTTTTATATTCGTTCTTATTTAGTTCTGTTAGTCTTTCTGGTTTAATATACTATTTTATTACATCAATTCAGTCGGTAGAGCGTTCGGCTAGAAACCATAAGGTTCCTAGTTCGATACCGGTCCCCGCCAACTCAGCGTATGAGTAGCACAGGGATCTGTGCGGTAAAGTAAGGAGCTGATGGTAGGTGTGGCGCTCCACCTCAGATGCTAAAAACAATCTCCTTGGTCTAGCGCTATTGAAAAGGGGATAGACTCCCTCGCTGACTGGCTAATACCGACTTTAGGCCGCCCCGTCGACTTTACTTACTTTACTTATTACATTAAAACTTAAATACTTGCGCCCAATGGGTGCATAATTTTGCTAGTATAAACAATAAATAATGCATTGTTTTTTTTTTTTTTGTTTTTTTGTTGTTGTTTTTTATTACCCAGACTTTTTTTGATACGACAAGATGATTGAAACATGCTCAAAGTCCAACTTTTAAATTCAAGTGAGTAAAACCGAGTAATTGATTTTGTCTGTTTTATGGACACAAATAAAATAGTGTTTGTCAAGATATTAATTCAGTCTGGAAATGAAATACGAGTGTTTGGAAAAGTCTCAATTCAGTGGACTTATTGATAAGTTTATATCCTAAGGTGCAAAGACATTAATTACAAAGTTTAGAATAAATAGACAATGTTCTCCATCGTACAGTCATCCGATATGTTTCTTAATAGAAAGCAATGCATTATTTATTGTTTATGTAAATATTACTGTCTATTTCAATACACATTTCTTTGTGATAACGTCTACAATCTACGAGGGTGAGTAAAAAAAGTAATGCCATTTTGTTTAGGACAAGTAATGCCATTTTGTTTAGGACAGGTATAATTACCAACACAGGAACATGTATCATACATCGAAATGAAGCTGGTCCACTGTGGATCACATCCCTAC
The DNA here is from genome assembly GCA_023376005.1 of Doryteuthis pealeii. Lineage (NCBI taxonomy): Eukaryota > Metazoa > Mollusca > Cephalopoda > Myopsida > Loliginidae > Doryteuthis > Doryteuthis pealeii. The sequence goes on along the minus strand of CM042156.1, from coordinate 46,882,109 downwards.
TTCTACACATAGTCACTGTTTCTCGCTTCGGTTTTAGGTTTGAGAGGCAAACATTATTCCAGTAACGAGGAAGTGAAATATGTAGTGAAGAAGTGGCTCAAAGAACAGTCAATATAATTTTACGGGACAGGGATGCATGCTCTCATTCGAAGGTGGAACATTGCTATTGAGAAAAACGGTGACTATGTGAAGAAGTAAGGATTTGATCCACAGAGGGCCAGCTTCATTTTGATGTATGATACATGTTCATGTGTTGGTAATTATAACTGTCCTAAACAAAATGGCATTACTTTTTGATTAACACTTGTATATAAAATGAGGATTCGCTGCATGTCTGTCTGTAACCGAAACTACGTCACTACTTACTTACAATGAGTATTTAATTTATACTCAAAATCATTAATACACAGAATAAATCTTATTTATTAACGATGTCTTTGTGAAAATCTGGGTTATATTTGTTTCACAACAGCCCATGTTTTAGTGCGTTTAAAATCCTGCAGTGTGTCTTATATATCACTAACAAATAAAGGTTTATGTAATATATGGTGTAGTTAATTTGCATACTGGTTTTTAAAAAACCGGGTTTAATAAATAATTACTTGGTTTTATTGATATCTAGTATAATCATTTTATTCTCCAGCGTATTAAAATCAATCCTATGAATGATTTTATATTGTCCACATCTTTATTATTATCTACACAACGAAGGTTCCCGAGTCCAACAAGAAATACTTAAAGAAGACCGGAGGGTACATCGGCCGAAACATTTTGTAGATAACAATAAAGATGAGTCCGAATAATCCAAATAATACAGATTTTGGGTTTGTTCAGAGATCTCAGATAACCTTGAAAACCTCTAAAAATTAATATCTTGAATATATATTTCGAATGATTTTACTATTTTCCAGATTTGAGGTGGTATTATCAATCTTTTTCTTTCTTTATTTTTTTTAATTAGGTTTCTGTAATCCAATGAGTCTCTCCCCACCAGTCCTACAACAAAAAGCCGGAACACCAGTTCACAGGGGACAAATTGTTGTCCAACACCTAAAATCTCTTTCAAACACACTGTTTCTCGTATTTGTCCATGCCCAACCAACTTACTAAGTGAAGCGTGAAAAATTTCTCAAAATTTCACCCAGTCTTTTATTATAGCAAGCCACGGCCGACTGGCCAATCAATGCACGTGGCTTTCTTTGACAAAAATGTTGCTTCTGCTGTTGCATATCGTGTGTTTTAACATAAGAAAGCTGTTAGTTTCCTTTACATTTTATACCAGATACAACCCACTTTAACTCGTTTAAACCCTTTGTGCAATTCTTCACTACAGTTTCTCAGCCCTTCTTGGGTTACAGTCACTGGGAGTGATACTAACGTCTTTTTTACAACAAAGTAGCCAATAAGACATAAAGCGTGAGAGACATATCACCCAGAAAAGGTGTAAAATCTTCCCAGGCATGAACTTAACAATCCTTGTGTTATTTTATTTTGTTATATAAGGCGTGCTGCAATCCATCACTTAAATATATAGACTAAGCGAGGTCATGTGGTTTGAACCCCACCCAATCAACGGCCCAAATACGTGGTTAGTTAACTATTTAATCGCTGATATTGACAGCCGTTCATTTGCGCTTTGTTCGGCATTGACGAGCGGACCTGCAACACTAAGGGACACCAAGGAACAATTGAAGTCTCATGCCCAACATTAAGGGACACCAAGGAGCAACCAAAGGTTTCTTCACTAAGGATAGCGCTCTGCTTAACACAAGGGATCTCCGCTAGACAGTGCTCTGGCTTGAAACCTAAAGGTGGCCACAAAATCGTATCACCCTGAACGTTTGTCTGAAATCAGACAAAAAATTAAAAAAAGATTTAGCTATACGGACAGACGAACGGACAGATGTTTGGTGTCAATATATCAATCATCATCATCATCATTATCATTTGATTTGATTTTCTCACCTAAGTACCCATGGGTGGTAGCAATATAATACAGCTTTAATATTACATACATTATTCATACGCGAATGATACTGAAATAATTCTGTTTGGTTTGGTTTTCTGTGTTTACATATCTTTATATCTACCTTCGTGGTTATTAAATGCCAAAAAGCCATCCTTGTATTTATTCACCATACCTTATATATATATATATATATATATATATATATATATATATATATATATAATATGGGAGTAAATATGGAAAATAAATCCGACAATATATTTTGAAAAAACGCATATACTTGCTTTTCAAAAATATGATCAATACAGTTACATAACTAAAAAGATTTTCATCTCCTGTCACATATGAGACATCCTGATGAAGGTTCAATGTAACCGAATTGTTTTAAATATAGATAAAATTCATCCCATTTTCGGAACACTTGTTTTTTCAAAATTTTCTTTATATATATATATATATATATATATATATATATATATATAATACTCTCCAGTTTTCCATGTTTTTTTTATAAAATTTATGATGTTGGATATTTTGTACATTTTTTTTTAAATTCTAAAATCCAGGTATGTGGGACCATGTCATAGACCTTTCTGTAGTCGATCCATGTCATTGCAATGTTTTTTCGCCTATTTTTAACTTTTTTAAGGTTGTGTTAATCTATATAAAGTCAGTCATATGTTCCTCTTTTTCCTCTGTGGCATCCTTTCTGTTCAACTGGAAAAAAAAATAACGCCAATTAAGTGAAGAGTATATTTCTTCTTTTATTACCGCAGTCAATATTTTCCATATTATGGGCAGACAAGTTATGGGTCTATAATTGCTAGGGATATTTCCTTTTTGTGGGTCTTTCTTAATTAGGGTAGTTATTCCTTTTGTCATCCATTTAGGTACGTTTGTTTCCTGTAGGCATCTGTTCAGTTGTTGGGCCATTCTCTCGTGGATTGAAGTGAATTTCTTGAACCAGAATCTGTGTATGCCATCATGACCTGGTGTTTTCCAGTTTGCTACTTTCTTAAGTGTTGATCTGAGCATAATTATGTGTATACTTGCTACATGACCCTCCTTGATTTCCATCAGTTCATTTTTGATATCGTTATTCCATTTTGATGCTTTGTTGTGTTCTATTTTCTCCCATATATTATTCCAAAAAACGTTTTGCTTCTATTGCATCTGGATGTTCAACTGCGTTTGTTTTTGTTCCATCAATTTGTTCGTAAAATTTATTTTCATTGTTTTGGAAGGTCCTATTTTGTTTGTATTGTTTTGTATCTATCTCGGTATATTTTAAGTCTTCCTTCTATAGCTAATATATTTTGATTTACTTCGTCCATTTTAATTTGCTATTGTCGTTTCAAATTTTTAGTTGCATGTGTATTTGTGTGTTTTTAAATGTTTTTATTTATTTTTGTAGTTTTTTTTTCTTCCAGTCTAATCTCCCACCCAGCTTTGTGTTTCTGTTTTATTTTCCTTAGGGGTACCCCAATTATTATTATTATTATTATTATTATTATTATTATTATTATTATTAACTGGGTTGGTAATGTTTTCCTAAATTGCTCTTTGTTGCTTTTATGATGAACTAATAAACGACTCATTGTATTTGTTTCGTGGGTGTTGATGTGAAAACAAATTAGAAAGTGTTGTTTTTTTTGTCAGTTTTCTGTTGTTTCTGTCGCCAAATTTTACGGTTGTTATTGGAGCTGACAGCAGGCAGCACTTGAAATTGTCTTCCAAGATTCCAACTTTCGATGTTGATCCTTTCTAACAAGTGTTTTATAACAGAACGAGATGATAAGATCGGAAGGACAACAACAAAAAAAAAGACACAAAGACCGAAACAAAAGATTTTCAACAGATTTTCTGCATTTAAAAAGTGTTAAGAAGATTGTAAAAAAATGGTTAATATATATTTAGTCTCCCGCGCATGACGAAGAAGAAGAAAGTATCATTCATATATATATATAATATAAAGATAGTCAGATATGACATAGAGAACACAGACAGGGCAGGGACAGACAAGCAGAAACAATGACATGTGGGTTCTTCTGTAAGCATATTCCAAAATCAGTTACACACACGCGCACACACACACACATGCATGTGTATGTGCACTTATGTTCATGTGTATGTGTGAGTGTATGAGTGTGTATATTTGCCCAGTCCCTGTGTGTGTGTGTGTGTGAACAAGTTTTTGTTTAAAAGACACAGAAAATGTTTCTTTTACTGATTTATTAAACAATTGTATTTACCAAGATATAAATGAAGAAGGAATGGAACAAGGTGTGTCAAAAAATACAAAAAATCTCGATACTTTTTTGACACACACACACACACACACATATATATATATATATATATATATGTCATCCACAGACACCGTGTTTCAACGTTTAACGTCTCATCAGTGTGGCTAAACACAGCAACTAACTCTGACCAGGAGCGAAACCCGACTGACTTTACGTCCGCCCCTTTAACCTCTAGGCCATCGCCAGCAGCCATTAAGGATCGGTGTTTTAACTATTTTAATACATACATCTGTGTATATACTTTACGATCACCAGAAAGATCAAATCTGTAAACAGATGATCATTGCGTTATGCTGGCGGTGAAAGTTTATTAAAGTCACTCCTAAAGAGCTCTACCGGGTTACGGGAGCATATAAGTCATTCACCGTGTTTATATATGGGTGGTGCGTGTTAAATTGACTAAGCGTTGTTTAGTAAGGCGAAAGGACAATTTCAAGGAAATTGGGCAGAAAGATTGTGTTGCGTCCGTTTTCAAAATGTAAAGGGTCTAACTCACAATTCAGCATTCGAATTTCTGTCTTTTACATAGTTTCGAACCCCAACTTCCGACATAACTCTCTCAACCACCAAGAAAGTGCAATATACGAGATGCATGCATTTTAAGGGTGATGTGTGACGTCGTACGATTGTATATGTGTATAATTTCTAATATGTGTCTGTGACCATATGTTGCTAAATGTCCATTTTTGTCTGTAAGATTATATCGCTGTGTGTGTGTGTGTGTGTGTGTGTGTGTGTGTGTGTGTGTGAGCGCGTGTTGTCCCGCGTGTGTAACTGATTTTTCTTGATTGTGTATGAGCATGTTTTGCTGCATGCGTCTGCGTTTTCTTGCATGTGTATGGGAGCGTATTTTGCATCTATGTGTGCTCAGGTATGTATGTGTGAGCTCGTGTTGGATCATGTGCGAGTGTTTTCTTGTATGTATCTGTGTGTGTTGCATGCATGTGTATATTTTCGTTGATGTGTGTGATAGCGTATTATGTTGTTGTTGTGTGTGTGTGTGTGTGTGTGTGTGTGTGTGTGTGAGTGAGAGAGAGAGAGAGAGAGAGAGAGAGAGAGAGTTTATTTGTCCCATACCCCACCTGTATGGACTGGGCATAAGGCCTCGTTTTAACGTGGGCACACCCACAAGCCGAAGCTAATGGGTGGGAGAGAACAAGAATTGCGTCGATCTCTTCAGCATTCCCCCTCAAGGGGGGGCCTCAGGCAATAAACCCAGCCCTGCCCCCAAGGGGGTAGGTATTGCCTGCGGAGACAGCCCCCTGAGAACGACGCTATTAATTTAATACAACTCACCGGTCCAGTGGCCGAAGCTCACTGACCTCCGCCCCGAAGGACGGTTTGAGAGAGAGACAGAGAGACAGAGAGAGAGACAGAGACAGAGAGAGACAGAGAGAGAGCATACGCTGCTGCAAATGTGTGTTCTTGTATGAGCGGGTATAATACCATGCTTGTGTTTTCATAAATGTGTATGAGTATGTTTTTTTTTTCTTCATATGTGCATTTTCTTGTATATGTGTGGGCATGTGTTGCTGCTTGTGCATGTGTTTTCTTGTATGCATATGTGTTGCTGCCAGTTTGTGTATGTTAACGTGTGCGGGATTGTGTGTGTTTATGTTATTGCATGCATGTTTTTTTTCTGCATGTGTTTATGAGAGTATTAGTGATCTTGTATATAAATGTGTGTGAAAGGTAAAATGGATATGAATCCGACAATATGTGTAGAAAGTTTTTAGAAAAAACAAGATGTTAAAAGTTTTGCAGACAGAAATCTGTTTCGACCATATGAAGAGGTCTTTATCAAAGCAACATTTCGAATATAATAAGGATCCCGACACTACGAATTTGTCATTCCTGAAATTTCCATCTTCATCTATTGGACTTATATTTTTTTTAAACTTTCTTTTGTAGCCGGAACATTTGCCTGAAATTTTTAATATTTATATACACTTTTACTGCAAGCTCTTTTGAGCTTTTTTAATGATAAAAAGTTTTGAAAATTCCGGTACTGATCGAGAACGTTCTGTGCCTCGTGATTAATGATATATTTATTTCGTCTTTCCGTTTACAATGTTGCTTTGATAAAGACCTCTTCATATGGTCGAAACAGATTTCTGTCAGCAAAACTTTTAACATCTTGTTGTTTTTTCTTCAAACTTTCTACATAAATGTGTGTATATGTGTATAATATTGCTGTATATATGTGCTGCTCTTACTAAACTCTCTCTCTCTCTCTCTCTCTCTCTCTCTCTCTCTCTCTCTCTCTCTCTCTCTCTCTCTCTCTCTCTCTCTCTCTCTCTCTCTGTCGGAAAAATGAACTTTTTTCCCTCTAAATTGTCTAAAAAAAATTTGGTTATTGATAAGATATAAGATGAGCAGGTGAGTTATCTTGGGGGAGATTTTAAACTGTAGGGTGCCTGCCTTCATCTACAAGACACTTGGGGGCAGGGACATGGACTGATGGAAGGTGTCAGGGTCAGAGCTGAATATCGGAACGTCTTTCTCGAAAGATGCAACGAAATGAATTACTCCCGAGCATTGGGGTTCTGAAATGAAGCCATGTTTGTACTTCTTCCCGACACATTTTTCCCACACCTTATCTTTTCTCTTCTTCGTCCTCCCTTTCTTATGTTCTTTTTTTTAATACTTTCTTTCTTTCTTTCTTTCTTTGATCTAAAACTCATTCTCTTATATTTTTTCTTCATTTTTCTTTCCCTATTTTATTCTCTTTATCTTTCATTGCTGCCTTACCTACCCTTTTTCCACCCACAATATTTCGACGCGATGACACCTCCAAAGATAGAACTGCCAAATGATAAAAATATTTCAAAGTTGAAAAAGAGAGTCACTACCTCCCACCCCATCCAACTCCTAATTCTCATCAGACTTCCGATATCCCTTGGCAATTTCTGCGATAAGAACCCTAAAATTCCCAGAGCAAAATATTCGTTTTTTCCTTTATAATGTTTTTCTTTACTCACTGATAAACTGATAAAAGATATTTGTTTTTTTTTTGGGGGGAGGGGTCATTGAGGGGTTTTGGGGGGTCCTCAGATTTGAAAGAGTTTGAAAAAATTCTTCTCTCATCACAACTTTAACTTTCGATCAATTTATGAGATCGATATCTGCGGTTTTATTTGGGCTTTTAATTTCATTCAGGAACAAAAATTAGACATTTTTTAAAAATGTTACCAGTTTTCAATGGATCTACTAGTAATTTTATCGCAATCTAAATTCCGAATTTAATCATTGCTTAATTAAATTTAATTTAATTTAATCATTTAATCTGAATTTTCATGATGAGGTTTGATCATTTGTATTATTTAGATTTTTGGGACTGTTGTCCTCATCTTTATTTTTATATACACAACGTTTCATCTGTTTTATTTCATACAAATCTATCTTTACTCCCTGATAAACTGATAAAAATATTTGTTTATTTCTGGGGGGGGGGGGACTTTTTTCGGGGGGGGGGGCAGACTTGGAAGATTTTTTTTTTCTTTTTTAATTAATGTTACAGAAATAAAATCTCAAGAACTTTTCAGCGGGTCCGGTAAATTTATCGCCAGTAAATTCATCGGGGCTCTATTCCGAATTTAATCATTGCTTGTATGAATTTTTGTGATGAGGCTTGATAATTTGTACTATTTAGATTTTTGGGGCTGTTGTGCTCATCTGTATTCTTATATACACAACGTTTTAGCTGTTTTATTTCATATAAATCTTTGTTAGAAAAGAAAAACAAGAAATTTGTAACATTTCCGGTAAATTCATCATGTGGTAAATTATGATGATTGCTGCTCAGTACTTTATTAACTCAACATTTATATCCATTGCGCCATATGAAATAAAGATGATGACAACAGTTTAAAAAATCTAAATAATATAAATTAATCATTGCTTTTTAAGAATTTAATTTTTTTTTTTTAAGCTAAAAGGTTAGGAAAATTCATCTTTACGTATATAAAGGGTAATTGGTGGTATGTATGTATGTATGTATGTATGTCCGGATGAAACTACAAATACAAAACAATTAACGACAAAGTAAATACATATACACATTAAATATCACCGATTCCTGCTTTTTGAGCAAAAATTGTGAAGATTTAATTTTTATTCAAAGATATTTAAAAATCAAAATATATGGAGAAATAGCATTAAAGTTCTACTTAAAAATTACCTGTATTTGTAAATCTCAAAAGAAAACAAATCAATACACCAGAGTTTCCTCCCTCTCTACCCAGGCGACGCTGGGTAGCCGTTTCTAGTATATCAGAAGAGCAATTAATCTGATACGATGAATTTATGAATTCATCACGATGATTTTACCACGATGAATTTATCACACGATGAATTTACCGAAGATGAATTCATCACACTGGGTTTTTTGTGGTAAATTTCCATTTTCCAAAACAGACATATTTACTTCTTTTTTATAAAGTGTGCTCGATTTCTTCTGTTTATCAAATGTGTCAATCTTTATATTTTATCGGAAGAGAGAATGACCAAGAACTGCGTATGAAATATTGTTGTGAGGTTTTAAGGGTCAAATAAGAACAAAACAACGGGTAACGAAAAGTAGAAAAATGTATTAACAGAAAGTAGACAATACAATAGAGAGATGTGGAAATTACGTCCGACGAACAGAGTTATTGGCACTCGCATTGGCTTGCTCCTCAGCCACAATTATCCCTGTTTATTTATTGTAAGCTGTCGGCGCATTCCATTGTCAAATAGGGTGTATCACCTATAACAAATATGGAGGCGGGATCAGCTGTTCCAGAACATCTTAAGAAACAATGGAATCAGGCATAGCTGTTCATGTATGCAAAAAAGAGGGACCCCAATCGCTCTTTAATGAAGACCGATAACAAAATTAGAAAATATGATAATTAAAAGAAAATCAGCGCACATGTTAGGCTCGAATAATCTCCTTAATTCACCCAGCAAAGAAATGAATAACATATGGGATCTTTTAATTAAATAAAGAAATGCCATTAAGCTTAGGACTTAAAAATTTCATCATCTAATTACACTGCAAGTAGTGCAACGTATCATATCCTGAAAAACGTCCAGCGTAATGTCATGATTAGCAAGCTAGTCTCTCAAATCCATTACTTCTGAATAGCACGTTCGATCCTCGCTCGATGCCCCATGCTTGCGACCTTGTATCACATCCTACCTGTGGCGAACAGGTTGGGTAAATCCATTGGGTGTACTATCGTGATGTAATGTTTAGCAAGCTAGTCTCGCAGATCCTTTACTACTGAATATCGAGTTCGCGCTAGATACCCCTTTTGAAAATGGTTATCAAGCTAGTATCACAGATCCATTTACTACAAAATAGCTAGTTCGATCCTCGCTGGATACCCCATAATTGTGCCCTTGTGTCATATCTAAACCGCGGCAAACTGGTTCGGTAAAAAGTGCGTCCCATCGTGGGGCAATGGTTATCAAGCTAGTCTTGCAGATCCATTACTACTGAATAGCAATATCAATCCTCCCTAGATGCCCTATACTTATAACCTTGTGTCATTTCCAAAGTCGTGGTGAATGAGTCGGGTAAATACCGACTCTGGTTCAGCTGAAAAAGCAAATTATATTAAGTTTAAACCCCCAAGTTATCACCACAAGATTGTTCTTTAAGAATGGACCAGGGATTGAACTCACAACCTCCAGGATATCCGGTTTTAATGGCTGTGAAAAAGACACAAAGTTGCTGATGCAAGATACTCGCAAGGCATGAACCACAAAATGACAGTCTAACCGCATGATTCAAATAAAGGGTTAAGTTTGAATTCCCGTAAGGTTATCGAGTACGACATAAGACACCTGAAGAAGGCTGGGGAACACAGCGATCGAAACATTGTGAGTATAGCAATCAGGATTAGGTATTTACCCAGCCCGTTCGACACGGGTGGGAAGTGACTCTAGATCACAAGTATGGAGCATCCTGTGAGGATCGAACTCGCTATTAAGTAGTAATGGATCTGCGAAACTAGCTTATAAACCATTACACCATGATAGGATGCTCTAGCATCCAAGATAATTATACAAGTCTGTAATGTGTCGAGAATTATAATAATGCCTCATCTCAGAAATATACATATTCACAAACCCCTCCGCACGACACGCACGCAGGATGACACAAGGTCAATTTACTAAGTGGAGTTTAAAGGTTTGAATTCAGTTTTTCCTCTACACTGGTTACCAAACCAAGGTTAAAGAGCCCAGTCTGCCTTACTATCTACCCATAGCTGGAGGGAGAATAGTTGGATTCATATCTTCATTAACATTTGAAAATTAATTGTCGATATTTAAAACGTTTCTGTTATTAAATAAACTAGCAAAATAAAAAACGCCCTCCGAATTTTTGAAAGATATTGCCTGAGGATGTGGGATTTAAAAATTCATTGTCAGAGAGTTTGTACCCTAAGTAAGTAAAATCATCAAATTCATTAAAGGAGTAAAAAATAAAACAATTTGAAATGGAAACTTTGTTTTGATAACTTGAATATATATTAGAATAAAACAACTATATATAAATATATAATACCGGGCATATATTTATTAAAACTTGTTTTAAAAAACCCAATGAGGATCGTCTAATGTTGCATGCTCAAATTTTGAGTGTATTTATTCTATGTTATGACGATTTTGTATCATGTGACGTAAGCAGTGACGTAGTTTTTGTTACAGACAAATAAAGAGCGAATCTCCATTATTAAAAGATAGATATCAAATATATATCTATAATTAGATACATATCAAATATGTATCCACAATCTTCACCAGGACAATTCAAATATGGCATGTTGATGTTGGTGTTTGCTTATCAAATTCTTCGTATCACTTGATAAACAAACGCAAATATCAACAGACGATATTTGAATTGTCCTGATGAAGATTGTAGATACATATTTGATATTATCTAATTATAGATATACTTGACACAACGTGACTCATTGGGTCACCCATTTAGCTCTGGGTAGATAATTGAGATTAGGGAAAAGGGAGTTAGCAAAGTGAATAAAATGTGTTAAAAAAAATAAATACGGCCGGACGAAACCTTAAAATCATTTTTCTCAGAAGAGAAATGTTTAACCTCATTTAAGCTACCGGTTGCTGTGTGAACTTTAACATAGAAATACAATTCAAATTCTCCCCTCTATCTCTCTCTCTCTCTCTCTCTCTCTCTCTCTCTCTCTCTCTCTCTCCAGAGAAACTAACATTACATAACGAGGAGGTAGTCAAGAGATACATAGAGGGGAAGAAAGAGATAGACACAGAATAAAGTAAGAGATTGGTCTGTTTTTGACTTAATTGCAAATACGACTAATTAGAACCAATTAAAACAGATTTTTTTCAAATATAATTTAATCCTAAAAGTAAGGAATAATTTAGTATAATTTTCGTGTCATTAAACTAAACAGCAAAAAAAAACCTTTAGGAAGCAAAAGTTGATTAACTCAGCTTTAGTATAATTATAGATATTTGATATGTATTTCATATTCGAAACGTTTTAAACAGCGACAATTATTTTTTCAAATATCAATGAATCATCCTCACGTCTCTGATTTTTCACATTCATTTATTACTTTTCCACATATTGTCAGATTTCATTTGCATTTCTTCTTAACACACACACACACACAGACACACACACACACACACACATCCACACACACACACACACACACACACACACACACATATATATATATATATATATTATATATATATATACGTGGGTGGCTCAAAAAGTAATGCCATTTTGTTTAGGACAGGTATAATTACCAACACAGGAATATGTATCATACATCAAAATGAAGCTGGTCCTCTGTGTATCACATCCCTACTCCTCCACATAGTCACCGTTTCTCTCAATAGCAATGTTCCACTTTCGAATGAGAGCATTTATCCCTGTCCTGTAAAATTCTGTTGACTGTTCTTTGGGCCACTTCTTCACTACGTATTTCACTTCCTTGTCACTGGAATAATGTTTGCCTCAGACTACTATCGCTTTGGCCCCATAAAAAAGGGTTTGAGAGCCAAACATATATATATATATATATATATATATATATATATATATATATATATATAGGAAATTAAGTCAAAAACTGACCCGTCTCTTTTTTCCCCTCTCTATGTATCTATTGATTACCTCTCGTTATATATGTTAGTTACTCAGGTAATGAAGAGAGAGAGAGAGAGATTGGAGAGTGTGAAACGTATTTGTATGTTAAGTTTTATAAGCAGCCAGCCCGGACAACATCTTGGCTCTTCGTAGATTTAAATTAGACCAAATGTTCTCTTTCTTAGAAATCTTACAAAATGATTTTAATGTATTTTTGTTTTTTTTTATTCTCGCTCGTATTTTTTTTCTCTATTCAATTTCTTTGCAAACTCACTTTTCCCTAATCCCAATTATCTACCTAGAGTACAATGGTTGACCCACCGGGTCACGTTTTATATATATATATATATATATATATATATATATATTCGACGGGGCGGCCTGAAGTCGGTATCAGCCAGTCAGCGAGGGAGTCTATCCCCTTTTCAATAGCGCTAGACCAAGGAGATTGTTTTAGCATCTGAGGTGGAGCGCCACACCTACCACCAGCTCCTTACTTTACGGCACAGATCCCTGTGCTACTCATACGCTGAGTTGGCGTGGACCGGTATCGAACTAGGAACCTTGTGGTTTCTAGCCGAATGCTCTATCGACTGAGCTATATATATATATATATACTTCACCTGTTGAATTTATTTTTGGAGAGACAGCCATATCGAATGAGCAGGATAATCACCAACCGATTGATCCTGGGGTTAATTAAATTTCCGCTCTTCCAGTAAATCAATCGGCGGCGGACAGCTTTTTTAATGCATGACTGCCAGGAATATGGCCGGTGTGGAGGGTAGAAAAGGCGCGGCTGTTTAAATTGGATAACAACGACCCAAGAGGGACACCATGATCCTGGTCTGAAGACCCCACATCAACAAATTCTTTTTCGCTGTTCGTGTTTGTATACGGTTTACGTTCTCATGTGTTCATGATGCAGAGTGTTGAGAGATCGTGAAAGATAAAGAATCATTGTGGAGGGGGAGGGCTTGATTCCAGAAATTTGAGAATCCCCCACAGCTGTGTTCACTGACTGGTTAGTTTGTCAATTTTATGAAAGGACTGGCCATATTTGACTCGTTTTTTTAATGATCTGATCCGGATAGGCTATGAAAGACAGGTCTGGTTCATTATATATATATATATATATATATATATATAGAAGTAAACAAACAGACGATGTGTTTTGATATGGTTTTTTTAGCCGACAATATTTGGGAGAATATGTGCTTAATTGAAGCCGTACCTAATTTTTGAAATTTAATTAATCAATAATTAATGAATTAGGCGGGAATACTTATTCAAATGTAAGGCTAAACAAATCGAGAAAAATCAATCTCTGTATATATATATATATATATATATATATATATAAGTAAAAAATAACTGAAGACTTAGATTTTTAGTTTTATAGCCTATTTCAGGGAGCCTAGTATAATCGTCTAGTACCTCCAATCCTCAGTAGCAAAAAAAAAAAAAAAAAAAAAAAAAAAGCATCTGAGGATGGGAGGTACTAGACGATTTCTCTAGGTACCTGAAATAGGCTATGAAGCTAAACATCTAAATCTTTTGTTATTTTTTTACGGATATAATTTTGCTCTTTGACTCTGACAATAAGAGCATACATTGAGCTCTGCAAATTATGATATTAAAAAAAACACGACGTCGTAAGTAATATTTCTTCACCTGATCTTTGAATTATATATATATATGTGTGTGTGTGTGTGTGGTTCATATATATATATATATATATGGTTCATTATACCGAATATCGCTTGAAGGAAAACTGACTTCACGGAACATCATTACACAGAAATAATCGCTTCATCGAAGAATCCCCCCTCCCCCCAAAAAATCAGCAAGCTGAATTCAAAGAAAGATAACTTTTATATATGAATCGGTTATATTATTGGGATTTTTCGGACTATTGAACTCGTCTTTATTGTTATATAAACAACGTTTCGGTCGATGTGCCCTCCGGCCTCCTTCATGTACTTCCTGTCAAACTCGGGAACCTTTTAAACTCGTAAATATTCACTTCGAATCGGGAACATTCTTGTAGAACCCGAGAGCCTTCATGTCGTAAACGGGAGCCTTCATGGAACTTCATACCGAACCCTTTATTCAATCCACGGGAGTAGACTCTTCTTGAACCTGCAACCTGCAGATGATTGTCACTAAGAACTGTATTAAAAATTTAGACAAATGAATCGGATTTTTTAAAAATTCTGTATAATTTCAAAATTACACCGTGTTGTAAATAGTATTTTTTTATTTACAATAAAAATATCAAGGAAATTGATTCAAGAAGATTTTAGAAATTAAAATACCTTTATTTTTTTCATAAGTAAAAGTAAAGTCGTCGGCACGGCCCAATATCGGTATCAGCCAGTCATCGAGGGAGTCTATCCCCTTTTCAGTAGCGCTAGACCAAGGAGATTGTTTTTGGCGTCTGAGGTGCAGCGCCACACCTACCATCAGTTCCTTACTTTACCGCACAGATCTCTGTGCTTCTCATACGCTGAATTGGCGAGGACCGGTATCGAAATAGGAACCTTGTGGTTTCTAGCCGAACGCTCTACCGACTGAGCTAAAATATTCTATTCGCATAAAGTTTATTGTTTTTAGTCATATGATTTAGTTAAAAACGAGTAAAAAATACTAAGTCCCATAGACTTATGGATGCCATAAAGGTTTTTAAATAGCTAAGGGGTGGTTTCCATGTGTATAGATAACACATTCTGATTCTCATCAGAAATGGCAAACCACGTGTAAATAATCCCATGACTAAACTCCTGTGGTTAAATCATGAGCAGTTCTTGTTGGCACTTGGTCCTGGAAATGATTCAAAAGCCAATGATTATCATTCCCATTCAGATGAGGAAATGATGTGGACAAACACGTATTTATAATTTTTATATCTTCCCATTTAATGACTTTTCCATATTTCCAACCTTTTATGGTGACTGTCGCTAAATTGACCAGTTAGTTATATCTTATTTTTCATAAATTTATCGCTAAATATTTTATTCGCGTACTATTCGCAGAGTTCCGTCCCGGCCCCCTGCATTAAGAAAACGCTAGGCAGTGTTAGCTTAAAAAAATTGTCGATAAAAACGCCTTCAATGAAATATAAAAATATGAACCGACAAAATACGATTTTTACTTTTTTTTTCTATAAAAATAAGTTTGTATAATTATATCAGAAGATTTTTATAAGTTTCGATGCGAGACCTTTTTAGTAAAAAACAAACAAAAAACAAAAGGAATACAGAATTCTGTTAAAACATATCAACAAAGAAATTGAACTTGTGGTAAAAAAAAAAAAAAAAAAAAAAAAAAATTTTTTAAACGGACTGTTTTACCATAAATTTTTTTTTTTTTAAAATTAAAAATGACCTGATATTTTTTAATTAAAACTTAAAAGAATATCTAAATACTCAGATTTTCTTTTATTATGTTTGTTTAATGTTTTGTTGTTAGTTTAAATAAACAAGAATATCTAAATATTTCATTGAAGGCGTTTTTATCGACAATTTTTTAAAGCTAACACCGCCTAGCTTTTTTTTAAGGCAGGGGGCCGGGACGGAACTCTGTGAATAGTACCCGAATAAAATATTTTATTCGCATAAAGTTTATTGTTTTTAGCCATATGATTTCATAAACGAATAAAAAAAATTGAATGAAAACAACAACAAAAAGCATAAAAACAAATAAGGAATGTAATACCTACAGCGTCCTTCTATAATTGCGCAGATGCAGATAAAAATTTTATTTCTTATTTTTGGACACTACACCATCGTCCTTAGTGGACGGAAATGATCCTTCTATAATTCTCGTAGATAAAAAGAAAGAAGTGACAAAAAAGCTCTACTGAAAATATTTCACCACGAATATGAAATGTGACGCAAAGGCAGTAATATTATATTGCATTTTATTAGATAAAACTTTATCAACGATTTTTGATAAGATGATAGCTGAAACATCTTATATCTTGCCCAAAAGTAATCCAGCAATGGCGTTCTTGTTTCCTGAGTTGTTCAACAAGTTCCTCACGGACGAGTCGACCATTTGTCGCCTCTTAAGAACGAGACAGATGTATTCGAACCCGTTGTCCAATCCACAGTATATCACTAAGGAAAGAAAACGTAAGGGACAACTTATAAATAAAAGTGGTTTGATTTGGCCTAAGGTTAGGTTTCCATTTCTCTGGGTGATAAGTGTGTGTGTGTGTGGGGGGGTGTAAAGCCTTTTTCCATGTATCAGATGTTCTGATGCTGGGTCAGATGTGGGGGGGTGTGGGTGCTTTATGAGGTGCCGAGATTCTGGAAGAATGATTTCAAGACGGAAGTGGAAAAAGGGGACAACAGAAACCAGAGATGATGGGTAGGGTATTCACATACACAGGGTTTTATACTCGCGTAAACACATACGCGCGCACATACACACGTGTACACACAAAGAAACGGCAAAAAATAATTGATCGTGGTTTTTCTTTCTTTGTCGTCTTTCTTCCTTCCTTTCTTTCTTTCTTTCTTTTTCTTCTTCTTTCTTCTTATATATATATATATATATATATATATATATATATATATAGAGAGAGAGAGAGAGAGAGAGATAGGGGAGGGAGAAAGAGAGACAGGACACATAAAGAAACAATAAAAATATAAAGTGAAATTTTAGAAAGAAAGAAGACAACAATGAAAGAAAGGAAAAAGAAAGAAAACACCAAATAAATGAAGAAAGAAGAAAGAAAGAAAAGAAAGAAAGAAGGAAGGAAAAAAAAAGAAGGAAGAAAGACAGCAAAGAAAGAAAAGCGACAAAGAAAGAAAAACCACAAAGAAAGAAAGAAAGAAGAAAGAAAGAAAGAAAGAAAGAAAGTGACAAATGTGATAAATGTGATGTAGGAACAGGTTTTATTTTCTGAATTGGAAAATCGAGGTAACAGGTACATTTGATTTTGGTAAGGGAACAGAGAAAAGATAAGAAGAAAGTGGCCGTAGACGAAGGCGTCTCAAGACAGAAGAGAGGGGGGGCAGTGTCTCTGAACTTGCGGTCAACCTTAGTTGTGTGTATTAAGTGAACGTCCCAGCACCTGTGTTTGACCCTTAGGAACTTTTGAAGCCGTGATTCCAAACAGGCATCGCAGAACTATTTCTAGACACGGCTGTTTTTTGAGGAACCAGGCCACACTTCCCCTGGCCACATTGACGCGCGTGCGTGTGTGTGTGTGTGTGTGTGTGTGTGTGTGTGTGTGTGTGTCCTGTATTGGATTACAACTATCTACGTTTCTCTTAAAAGATAAGTGAGTTTGCGTGTAAATGTTGGTGTGTATGTTTATACTTGTTGAATGTATAAACATTTTTTAACAGCGCAATAACAACGAACCAAAACCAAAACTAATAATACAAACTCCAATTACAAACATCAGTTCAATACTTTTAGTCCACACTAGCAGAGCTACCCGGCGTTGCCCGGGAGTTAAAAATAGATCTCTCATCTATATTTATATATAGATTAATAAAGTAAAAAAAAAAGTCGACAGTGGTCTATTGTCGGTATCAGCCAGACATCGAGGGAGTCTATCCCTATTTCTCTAGCGTTAGACTAGAGAGATTGTTTTTGCATCTGAGGTGGGGCACCACACCTACCACCAGTTCCCCGCTTTACCACAAGTTGTGCTACTCATGTACTGGGTTGGCGGGGACTGGTATCGAACCTCGATTTTGTGGCTTACTAGACGGATGCTCTACTGAGAGAACTAAAGGGGCCTCTTAAAAACTATTTTTCTTTATATTGTTTTTTTTTATCTTTTATTCTTTGCATATTCTTGTTTTTAAGTTATTTATTTTTATTATTATTATTGTTTGTCTTACTTTTATTTATCGTTTATTTGCTTTTTTATTAATTTGTTAATTAATATTTGTTTTAATAATTTTTTAATGAATTTTTAAATGTACTATTGATTTATACCGTTATTATATTCTTATTCACCGTATTTGACAGCATATAAGACGCACGGGCATATAAGACGCACCCCCATTTCAGTAGGTCAGTTTCAGGAAAAAAGTGTTTAGTGTATTTAAGCATATATTGTTGAAAACAGTCTAGCTGTGCATTACACAAGCAGAAACATAGCTGTATAAAAGCAATTTGGCAGTACAGGCAAGCAATAAGCATACACAACACATCTAAATAGCAGGAAATAATAATAATAATAATAATAATAATAATAATAATAATAATAATAATAATACATTTTTTATACAATTTATTGAAATTCAAAACCTGTGTTTGTTTTTTCTTCGCCACCATACGCTCCTGTTAACCTTGATTATAACAATACCAGCAATAAAATAAGGATGCATGGAGTTTAACTCTTAACATCCTATGCCGCCTAATTCCACCCGGCCGGAAGTCACATTCATTTTCCTAATTTACCCCAAACGATAGCCTTTGTTTAAATGTAATATTAAACATATTTAGAAGTCTTTGATTTAAGAGAAATAACAGGTAATTTTAAATGAAAAGGCAATTTTTGGCCATTTTTAGCCATTTTTTTTTTTAATAAATCCTTATAGGAATGGGGCTCTGGACTTAGAAAATTCTCAACATGATGTTAAGAGTTAAAAGGTAGGTAACAGTACTGAGCGTAAGTTGGGTTAGTGAGCATCATAGATAAGATTAGCCTAGGCCTACGGGAGGTCTCAAACTTCACCTACGATGTATAAGACACAGGGCAATTTCTCGAGCCCAAATTTTGAAAAAAAAGTTCGTCCTATATACGGTAGGTTTTCTTATAAAAAATGTTCGGTAAAAAGTTTTTTTTAACCTCCTCTCGGATAAAAAACAGAGTGGGAACTTTATTGAACTTTGGTCTCCACTAATTTTCATTTATAAAAGGACGTGTGCTCGGTGGTTGTACAAACAAGCATACGTGTGGGATTATCTGCCCTTAGTTGGCTGGAAGAGTTGTCTTCCCTCGTGTTTCTGTTTTTTCCTCGCCAGGCGGCTTGCCTATTTAAGCAGCAAGCGCCAGATTTGAACTCTCTTTTCTTCTCCGGGACTTGACAACTAATGGGTTAGGACAGTTTGTCTACACCCTACTTGTGTGGGGGTTTTCACCCCCACACAGGCAATGTAGTAAGGACTGTAGCTTATGGACTCTCCATAAATTTTGTATCTTATCCCTTTTCTATGTACATATATTATCTACTATGTATCTTGTCTCATGTATATGTATTTCATGTCTTAAATGCTTCTCCATTTGCTGTCATTGTATTAAAGTCCATTGTTATATTTAACACTCTTGGTTGGAGTTGTTTGTTCAACAATAATTAACCTTATTATAACTTTGAACCAACACATGCATAGATAGAGACATAATTATTCTTTGATATATCTATTAATAATGGAGATTCGCTTCCGGTTTTTGTCTGTAATAAAAATTACGTCACTGCTATGACGTTGACGATCATCATATTACCCAAAATCGTCAACATCATAACACAGGATAAATACACTCAAAATTTGAACATGCAACATTAGACAGTCCTCATTGTTTTTTAAAACAAGTTTTAATAAATACATGACTGGTATTATATATCTATATATAGTTTGTTTTATTTTAATACATATTTAAAGTTTACATTTCAAATTGTTTTATTTTTTAATCCTTTAATGAATTTAATGATTTTACTTACTTAGGGTACAAACTTGCTGAAGTGAATTTTTTACTCCCACCCCTCAGGCAATATGTTTCAAAAATCTGTTTTTACATCGTCCGGAGGACGTTTTTTTATTTTGTACTTGTATATATAACACACAAATTCACAAAGCCCCAAATAAATTAGATCATTTTACTAATCCTCCTAATTTCATTAATAAGAATTAACTTTTTTCCTTCGGTTAATCCACCATTTGGTCTGTGGGTTAATTACGCTGAATAGTTGATTTAATTGAAATAAAAGGAAAACAAAATGAAATTTGTCTGGATTTCGAGTTAAGAAATTATTGTTACGAAACCGTGTCCCGCTGTTCAGCCACCTTTCAAAGCCACCCAGTTTACTGACTTTTTAAACCAGGCATTGGTGTAGAAGAACGATAGACGGTTGAGTATATAATTTCCTCGTACGGAATAGATATAAGAATAATTCGCATCGAAGGAATAACAAGAATATTTTATTATTAGAACAAACTTAACAGAAGAGAATACAAACATTATATAAGATACACGGAAGAGCTTATACAGAGATGTATGAGCAAAATGTCTAATATGAAAGGAATATTTAGCAGAGAAATTCTTGAGTCCTTGATATGTAGCTGGCAGAAAAGGAGAGTGCGAGTACATGCGATACGAGGTTGCTGGGGCGCAAAGCTCCCCTGTCCGTGGACAGGAAAACAATTAGTGCTTGTTATTTCTCTCGAGAGCTGTAGGTTTTTTCCGTTTCAAACGCGGTGAAATGTTACTTGAAGACCAACTATGACTTGACCAACCTTCAAAAAGCCGAAATGAAAATCTTTTCAAACGAAATGCAATGCAATCAATTAAGATCGCCGGGGTATATTCGCAGAGTTCCGTCCCGGCATCCTGCCTCAAAAACCGCTAGCCGGTGGCTGCTGAAAAAAAACACCAGCTACGATTGAAGTCCGTAGCCGAAGCGGTGTCACTTGAAAAAAAAAACTAGGTTTAGGATTAGAATTAAGGTTGGGGCTGGAGTTGTGGTTTAGGGTTAGTTTAATAGGAAAATTAATAAATAATTTGGGCTCTGTTTTTTCTGGGTCACCCTGTATACAGGGTCACACAGAAAAAACAGAACCCACAAATTTTGTAATAAAACAGTTAATTTTAACTAGGGTGTTTAGGATTAGGGTTGGTGTTAGGGTTGGGTTTTCGGGAAAAACGCCCTAAGTTCGTTGTTTTTGTTTTGTTTTTTTTGCTTTGTTTATTTTTAAGTTACACCGCTTCGGATACGGACTTCAATCGTAGCTGGGTTTTTTTTCAGCAGCCACCGGGTACCGGCTTTTGAGACAGGATGTCGGGACGGAACTCTGCGAATATTAGCGATCGCAGTTGTACCATTAGTGACACATCTGAGTTAACTTATTAACAAAAATTCTAGACTGAGTCAAAAGTTCTGCAATATTTGTACGTGTTAGGTTTCGGTGTGTATATCACGTTACCCAGGTTGTTAAAACCGTTGAAAGAACTCGCTCACATTGTGCATTGCTTCAATCTGTGTGATTTGTAATCTGTACAGATTAAGATGCAATGTTGTCTAATTCGGGGACCTATGCTTTATAAGTTTGAAGTAGGCCATAACCAAAATCCTTCGTTATGGGGAAGGTGAAAGCACAGCTGACCCCAGTGCCGTAACCAGATGGTTCAGGAAATATCGCCTGAGTTGCAAGAATCTCGACGATCAGGTAGGCCTAAAACTGTGGATTCTAAGACTGTTCTCTCATAGAGACAAATCCAACGAGTAGCACTCGGAGTGTATCATGCAAGATTGGCATCTTACATTCAAGTTTGGTTTGTTTGTTTAATGGCATATCAACCTCAGTGGGTTGATTAATGTCAAAGCTGTAAGAAAGGCTGTCTACAGTCTAAGGAGAACAAATATGCGTTTTCAGAATGTAAACACAAAGGGAAAGCACATGTACCTTTAACCTATTTTATTTACATACAAACTCAACGACAGTCAATAAAACAAGTACTTAGGGGCAGTACTTACAATTCAGAATATCTCCCTCGTTGAGGGGGCGTCAGGTCGAGTCTTCGGTTATTACTCCTTCACTGAGGGGGAATTTCTTTCAGTCACAAAGTCTGAGAAGAGCGCTCGTTTCTACGAGGCTTCCTGGTTGGTGCCAAACCGTAAAAAGAGGGTTCTTCACCCGACCTGACAGGGGACGTTACCTTTACTACTCCCTGTCCCTAAAGGCACAGGAGAGTTCTAGTCCCTACAAAGCCATCCTTGTAGAAAAACAGTAATGGTACTATTTAACTCACGGGGTGGAAACGATGATTTTCATCCCTTTCACAAGGATATTGGTCTCTAAATGAATGTAATAGCGCTACTAGATTTCAAACTCACTCACTCCGATGACTCAGTCCAGCATGTTATCCACTAAGCCACGGGTACTCTCCTTCAGTCCAGTGTGAAATCATTACCTTCACCACCTTAGCTGCAAAGGTATCCGCAGCTACCGAATTATCCTTCACGTTACCAAAATATTGCAAAACTTTTTTACTCATTCTAGTATTTTTTTGAATTGTGCTTTACGTTACCAAAATATTGCAAAACTTTTGACTCGCCCTAGTATTTGAAAATGAAACGCATTTCCGCAAAATTCGTGGCTCTTAAAGGATTTTAAAATATTAGCTATGATTTGTAGTAGCAGGTACGAAATGATCTACAGTCTCTTTCCAAAGTTGGGACCGGAGATGTGTAAAAAAAAAATAATGCCGGTTATTTTTGGGTAGCTCCTCATAAACTAACAAAATATCAAAGAAGATGGAAATGAAAAGAAAGGATATATTACATGGAATGTAAGACTTTTCTTTCTTTTCGAACAAACCTCTTATAACGTGAAATGTAATCGGAAAGGGAATACTCTTTTTCAAAAGAGCTAAAGAATGAATGTAGAATATTATTTTCTAATGAGTATTAAGTAGTGTAATCTTTTTTTTCTTTTGTTCTTTATTACTAGCAGTATTATTATCAGCCCAGAAGATCAGTATTAACTAACAGGTGTCTTACCGTATATTTTTGTGTATAGATCCGTGACAAATACCTACTTATGTATAGATCAAGTTTTGAAGACTTAAGCAAAAAACTGATGTCGACGTTTAACAATAGAATTGAAACTCGGATCAATCCTTGGCTTTAAAGATTAATTCGATAAATTAATGACTCTATAACAATAGATTAATCATCGAACTGTACACCAGTTTGTTGGTTGGTTAGGTGGTTTTTAACGGTATATCGATCCTTGTGGGTTACTTAAGGCCATTTTGAAGATGTATGATTTATTTAACTTTACTAGCAAATATATGCACCCTCCGGGTGCAAGTATTTAAGTTTTAATGTAATGAAATATTGTATTAAATTAGAAAGGCTAATGAAACTAAATAAGAATACAGATAAAAAGATTTGAAACAGAGGGAGTATCAGAGGGAGTATAATAAAAAATGGAACTACTGAAACTTACACTTCCATCACTCTCGTCTTTCATTGTTATTTTTTCTAATTTAAGTATTTAGTTAAAAGAGGAAGTAAATAATAAAATGACAGTTATTTTTTCTTGTTAATGGATTTCATTTAAGATTCATTGAAGAGATTTTTGCTTATATTCATTAAAATAAAACCAAACAGTTAGAAATCAATAATACTAAGCACATATTTATTAAATTCGATTTTTTAATATTAATATGCAAATTAGCCTTCCCATTCATACTGTAAACCGCTATTTTGTTGTATATATAAATATAATTGCATGTTGTCAGTATGTAGACATAGTTAACAGTATTAATAATGTAAAACAATTTTATTAATAATTGAGGTTTAGATAAAAATAAAATCATGGAGAATGTGAAAAACTAAGAGAATTGTGACTTGAGTAGGAATATAGTTTCGGTTACAGACAGAAAAACACACAATCTCCATTATAATAAGATGTGTATTTTAACCGAATTCTTTTAATTCAATTTTTAACTAAAGGTTTTTAACCAAATTCTTTCTAATCAATTTTTGTTAACTAATTTTTTAATCAAATTCTTTTTAATCAATCTTTTTTCAAACTAAATATTTTTAAACAAATTTTTTAAAACAAAATTCTTTCATAAGTATTAATAAATTGGTATAAATAATGTGCATCATTAAGTTGATAGAAATAATTTTCATGTTAGATTTATTATTAACTTCATGTGTATCGATAAACTGGTAGAAATAATTTACATTAACTTGCAAGCAGATCAATTTGACCCATAGATTGGACCCTAACATGTACTACAATTCAGTGTGGACATGGGAGTAATCGCAATGAAATGGTACTCAAAACTCCCCAGAGTACCAAAAATCGAACCTTACCACCAGATAAAGTTTAGTGTTATACCCAGGACCCACACAAGGTCGACATATACATGTATGTATGAGTATGTATGTATGTATGTATGTATGTATGTATTGTATTATAGGGTTTAATTCCTGATAGTCTTGTAACAGAAAATGGTCACCTTAAACAAAAGTTGACAGAAAGGAAAAGAAGACTATTTCTCTGAATTTTTTAGATGAGGCTTGATAATTAGTATTATTTGGATTATTCCAAAAAATACTGATAAAGCCGGAGGGAATATCGGCCGAAATGTTGTACAGATAACAATAAAGATGAGTACAGAAGTCCGAATAATCCAAATAATACTGAAAAGAAGTCGTTTATACTGACAGATTTTTTTATTGGTTTTAGCAAATGCTGATTAACACTGAGATAAGTAAATACAGTGAAAGGTTCGGTATAATATTTTCCTGCTGGTCATCATTTAGTAAAAGCGAGAGGGAATTGCTGGTGGGGTATAGGGTAGGACAATGGTTATCAGGGCGGAATGATGAATCGGTGAACCGTGTTCGAGTCTCAGTTGGGTTCGTTTGTTTTCACTTTTCACTAATGATCTTGGAAAAGGTATGAATCCTGAAGGGACGAGAGAGAGAGAGAGAGAGAGAGAGGAGAGAGAGAGAGAAAGAGAGAGAGAGAGAGAGAGAGAGAGAGTGAATATTGTGCTCTTATCCGTACCACATGTGGGTACGTCAATTTTAGAGTAAAATAAACTTGTATAGATTAACATTGTAGCGAAAGAAAAAGGTAGAAAACCAGATAGGCTACGGGCCCAAAGGCCAAAAAGGCTCTAGTTTTTGATTTAAATTGTAAATTTTGGGGTGGGAAAAAAAAGCGGCCAAATGAATGCCTATAGACTCCTGAATATCACACTATTTTTTTTTTCGTAAATGTTGCACATATTAAAGTTTTCCGTGGGTACCACCAATTTTCCCCGTGAAATTAACCCCGCCTCTACTATATTTAACATAATAAACTTGCATAAAGGTTAATATTATCTTTAAAATTTTTTATTCACTCGAAAGAAGAAGCATTAAACAAACTCCTAATGATTTGAAAAAAAATTTTTCGGCTTACAAAAATAATGCAAATTATAACGAAAAACAATGTTTACATTTTTTCACCGTTAAATCAATAGAAATTTAACGTAGCCAAAAACAAGTTAAAATTAAAACACATAGAACATTTATTTTCTGGTGTGTTTACATTACACGCTTGAAGCAGACATGTTGAGTGATAACTCATGCTACGGTGATCGTGATTGGTTAATTTTATCAGCAGTCAATGAAAGATGTATTCTGATTGGCTACTTCGTTGTACGCAGCTAACTAAAATTTTTAGCATCTAATTTGTGTATTAAAATATATATTATTAACTAACATGAAAAAACGGTAACTCAACCAAGATACAGATATGTTTCTCATGATTTTATACATATTTCTCTAAAAAATAATGCCCACCGCATATTTTTACAAGTTAAAAGTCATCTTTTTCGCCTTGGGAATGTAGCCTAAGAATAGAATATTTGATTTCTTTTTGTTTTGTATAGGGGGTCACATTCGAGTCATATATATATATATATATATATATATATATATATATATATATATATATAAATATTTATAACAACTTATATATATATATAACAACTTATATATATATATATATATATATATATATATATATAGTTGATGGAGTGGCCAATTGTCGGTATCAGCCGGGCAGCGAGGAACTCTATCCTATGTTCGCTAGCGCGAGACCAGGGAGATTGTTTTGCTGAGGTGGAGCACCACATCTACCGTCGGCTCACCACTTTACCGCACAGATCAGATTACCCAACCTGTGGTACTGATGCGCTGAGTTGTTGGGATCGGTATCGAACTAGGAACCTAGCGATTCATTTTCGGATGGTTTACCTACTGAGCTAAAATGTTTCTTATATATATATATATATATATATAGAGAGAGAGAGAGAGAGAGAGGTGGGGGGTCAGAAAGAACATAGATATATATATTAGTGCGTATCAAAATTATTTTCGTTTTTTTTTAATCAAATGCATGCTTCAGGTGAGTTCATGTAAAAGTCTATACATATGGTATCGTCGGGGTGCCATAAAGTTGGTATCAGCTAGACATCGAGGGAGTCTAGCCTCTTTTCACTAGTGCTAGACCTAGGAGATTGTTTTGGGTGTCTGAGGCGGAGTGCAGAACCTAATACCAGATCCTCACTTTACCGCACAGATCCCTGTGCTACTCATACGCTGAGTTGGCGAGGGCCGGTATTGAACCTGAACGCTTGTGGTTGCTAGTCGGACGCTCTACGGACTGAGCTGAACCGGAAACAAACATATGAAAATGGAACCCAAATTTGTTTGATGGGAATTATTGAAAGTATTGCAAAATCTTATTTGGAAATACTTTTTGGCAAAAAACAAAGGTATCGAACCTGGAACCTTGTGGTTACTAGTCGGACGCTCTACGGACTAAGCTAAACCGGAAACAAACATATGAAAATGGGAACCCAAATTGGTTTGATGAGAATTATTGAAAGCATTGCAAAATCTTTTTGGGATATATTTTTTTTGGCAAAACAAATTGATAACGCAAAACAAAAATTAGTAACTCGTTTCATAAGAAACCCAATATATCTATGTTAGTTATTTTTGTTTGCCAATGATATAAATACTTGCGAGCTATTTCGCCGGAAATATTCGTAGTGGCGACTGTAAATCGTAACGAAGAGAAGAAGAAGAAGAAGAAGAAAAAAAGAGGAACATTTAAAAAGAGAAATAATGATGGAATATTTTATGTTATCAGCCAGTGAACGTGGGAAGCAATCTAGGTTATCCACACACTTACGATGGAACGGACACAAAAGAGCGGCAAAGAACAGAAGAGAATTATAAATATTATATGAACTAGCAAATATATGCACCCTCCGCCGGGTGCAAGTATTTAAGTTTTAATGTAATAAAATATTATATTAAATTAGAAAGGCTAATGAAACTAAATAAGAATGCAGTTAAAAAGATTTAAAACAGATGGGGTGTATAATCGAAAAGTATAACAAGTAAAACTTACTTTTCTATCACTCACGTCTTTCATTGCTAAATTTTCCTAATTTAACTCTTTAGTTAAAATAGGAAGTAAAGAATAAAATTACAGTAATTTCTTCTTCTTAATAGATTTCTTTTAAGATTTATTCCCGAGATTTTTGCTTATATTCAGTAAGATAAAACCAACAATTAGAAATCAATAATACCAAGCACATATTTTTAAAAATCAAATTTTTAATATCAATATGCAAATTACCCTTCCCGTTAACACTGTACACCACTATTTTGTTGTATATATAAATACAATTGCATGTTATTAGTATGTAGATATGGTCAGCAGTATCAATAATGTAAAACAATTTTATTAATAATTGAGGTTTAAATAGAAATAAAATCATTTATAAAGTGACGTCAATAACTAAGGGATTTGTGACTTGAGTAGTAATATAGTTTCGGTTACAACCAGATAAACACACAATCTCCATTATAATAAGATAGAATAATAACCACCAACTATAATTCTAATCTATCTATACATATACAGAGAGTTGCGTGGAGGCGCGTGGTCTAATGGAAATGGACTCGTCGACCCGAGTTCAATTCCTAGTTTCCCTAGTTGTTTCACCAGATCATAAATAAAAACCCCTTCAGTTTATTAAGAAACTTTATTTGGAATCCATCAAATTTCCAAAGCAAATATGTGCGTCCCAGGATGCTCTAAATCAAAAAGCTATCAGCATTACTACATATATAAAGGGTAGTTGTGTGTATGTATGTATGTGTGTGTGTATGTATGTCCGGAGGAAACTACGAATATAAAACAATTAACAACAAAGTAAATATATAATACACATTCACTATCGCTAGTTCTTGATTTTTGAGTAAAACTAATGAAGATTTAATTTATATTCGTGAAGATAATTAAAAAATGAAATTTAAATTGGAATAGCATTGATTTTTTTGAATATTCAATATTTTAGTTAGGAGACACTGATTTTTCTTTTCAGAGTTGATATATCCGGGTTAAGGGATATATTCTGAAGTTGGTATTTGGTATATTATCACAGTAGTAGCTGGTGCGTCGAATAGCAATACGTCTTCCGAGCAGGCGTGATACAGTCTAGCGAGTAAGATTAGGTTGTAGGTCTAGGTCTAGGTGCCTGTATCAACACAGTGTCGACTATTTATACATGACACTGTCCAATCAGATTATAGTGAGGGGGTATCACGGTATTTACATATTCATTACATCAAGAGTGTCTGTGAATTTTTTCTGACCAGGCTGAATCATCACAAGGTCTTTTTTTACGTAGGGATCTGAATGGGGCATCTTGAGAGGATCCAACACACGATTCAGTATTAATGGATATGAGAGACTAATGATTTGCCCCCTCCCCCTTCTACCCAGGCAACGCCGAGTAGCCGCTCCTAGCACATATATAAAGGTCAGTTGCAAGTATGTGTGTCCGGAGAAAACTATGAAAATAAAGCAATTAACGATAGAATAAATATATATATACATATTAAATATCACTAGATTTTATTAAGCCTTTTTATTTACCAACTATATATATATATATATATAATATATATATATATATATTATATATAAGATTTTTGGATGTTTGTTTATTTTTAGAAGCATTGATGATAAAGTATATATTAAATTTTTACTTGAAGGCACTTACAACGCATGTATCGCATAAAATTCGATACTTTTTCTTATAGAAAATGAACTTGATAAGTGTAATCCCGGCAAAGGATTGCTCGGTGTGTAGAATATCGTACAGACTGTTTCGACTTTATTAAGTCTCATCAGCGATATATACTAACGATTTCCCTCCGACAGAAATCGAAACCGGGACCTCAGCAAGCATAGTGAAACACTATATCGCCTCGATAGTGTTTCACTATGCTTGCTGAGGTCCCGGTTTCGATTTTTTGTCGGAGGGAAATCGTTAGTATATATTGCTGATGAGACTTAATAAAGTCGAAACAGTCTGTACGATATTCTACACACCGAGCGATTCTTTGCCGGGATTACACTTGTCAAGTTCATTTTCTATAAGAAAAAGTATCGAATTTTATGCGATACATCTGTTGTAAGTGCCTTCAAGAAAAAAATTTAATATATATATATATATATATATATATATATATATATTATATATATATATATATTATATATATATTGGTTGTTGAAAGTTAGTCAGCCAAAAGTTATATGACACAGTCATGCCATAGCCAGCTCTTTGACGAA
Source organism: Doryteuthis pealeii (assembly GCA_023376005.1). NCBI lineage: Eukaryota > Metazoa > Mollusca > Cephalopoda > Myopsida > Loliginidae > Doryteuthis > Doryteuthis pealeii. The sequence goes on along the minus strand of CM042156.1, from coordinate 46,852,276 downwards.
AGCTAAGTGTTAAAATTTATTTCTTAATGGTGTATTCTTGTTTGTTGTAAAATTAATGATATTTAATTATTTTGTACCAACTTATTCCGTTTTTACAGGGATATATTTTTAAAAAAAAAATCAATTTCACCCCTCTCTCACTCTCAAATAAGTTAAAATGGCCAAAACCTAAATCAGTACCCCCCCTACATTCACTATTTAAGCATTGGTTGTTGAAAGTTAGTCAGCCAAAAGTTATAGTGACACAGTCATGCCATAGCCAGCTCTTTGACGAAAGCTAAGTGTTAAAATTTATTTTCTTAAATGGTGTATTCTTGTTTGTTGTAAAATTAATGATATTTAATTATTTTGTACCCAACTTATTCCGTTTTTACAGGGATATATTTAAAAAAAAAAATCAATTTCACCCCTCTCTCACTCTCAAATAAGTTAAAATGGCCAAAACCTAAATCAGTACCCCCACATCCTCACTATTTAAGCATTGGTTGTTGAAAGTTAGTCAGCCAAAAGTTATAGTGACACAGTCATGCCATAGCCAGCTCTTTGACGAAAGCTAAGTGTAAAATTTATTTTCTTAAATGGTGTATTCTTGTTTGTTGTAAAATTAATGATATTTAATTATTTTGTACCCAACTTATTCCGTTTTTACAGGGATATATTTTAAAAAAAAATCAATTTCACCCCTCTCTCACTCTCAAATAAGTTAAATGGCCAAAACCTAAATCAGTACCCCCCTACTCCTCACTATTTAAGCATTGGTTGTTGAAAGTTAGTCAGCCAAAAGTTATAGTGACACAGTCATGCCATAGCCAGCTCTTTGACGAAAGCTAAGTGTAAAAATTATTTTCTTAAATGCCGGTGTATTTTTGTTTGTAAAATATTTGCATCCATTTCATAAGCTCTCAATTTTCTAATAGAAAATTGTACCTGTGGACTTTAACTAAGTTAAAACTTAGGAAAAACTTTTTTTTTTTTTTTTTTTTTTTTTTTTTTTTCACGGTGTGGTGGACCCGTAGATCTCGAGAGATCATCCACCTGCGCTCCCCAAATACTTTCAGTCATCTTGCCTCGGCTTGTCACTGATTCCAGTATTCGGGGAAGGAGAGCATGTTGAGCGTGTTGCACAAGCGCACAACATGTCACCATGTGCAGATATTTCTACATCCGTGAGTGACTGAGTAGCCCCTGGGTAGGACTGCCCACCCAGATATCTGGGAAGGAGCAAATATCAAGCTGGTCGGTAGCCTGCGGCTGGTGGCTGTTCACATTAATAGAATGAAAGCAAGAAAACATTACAACAAACCTGGGCTACAATCTCCCGGGGCCCTGGACAATGACTGGAGCTGTGGCAAAGAACCCTTGATATGGGGCAGACATCTTGAGCCTGCGGAAGTTCGCTTCAGCGAGGAGGACCAATTGACAGAGGTGGGGTCCGGGTACACATTCTTTTGTATAAGCAGCCTCATGGTAGCTGTATGGAACTGAGGTAAGGCAGCTCGAGCACCCCATCCTAAAGTGGCCTCTGCGTATGCGGCACATGACACAGCATGGAAACGTCTCTTACATCTGGGACTGACCACATGTTTGACCTGTGTGGCAGGGCCTGCCTGTCGAGGGCTGGGATTCTCGATCACATACGGTCGCATGCGATTGGAAACCTAGAAAGAGGTTCATGTGTGACAGGAAAGAAAGAAACTTGAATCGGACACTCGGCGTGCTCACATCCGACCTTTTTTTTTTTTTTTTTTTTTTTTTTCCCCGGTGTGGTGGACCCGTAGATCTCGTCAGATTATCCACCTGCGTTCCCCAAAGTCTCTCAGTCATCATGCCTCGGCTTGTCACTGATACTTGACTTTGGGGAAGGAGAGCATGCGGTGCGTGTCGCACAAGCGCACAACATGTAAAACAAAACACGTGCAGATATTTCTACAAGTCTCAGAGCTATGGAGGAACGGTGAGTTGTGTAGGCCTGACGGGTTAGCAACATGCCTCGGCGAGGTTGCGGGTGAATAACAGCCCCTTGGTTAACACTGTTCACCCAGCCATTTGAGGAGTGTCTAGGAAAGATAACCTAAACAAATGCCGGATCAGCTATCAAGCTGGACAGAAACCATCGCTTCGACGGATGTCCACATTAGCTGGGCTGAAAACAAAACACTACAACACAAAACAACGCTAACAATAGCCTCCTGGAATGTCTGGACACCTCCCGATCTTGAGAGATTGGGAAACTACATACTAGTATTGTGACAGGGGAGCATTTCGATATGGGGCCGACATCGATGCCCTTGCAGAAATCAGTTTCAGCTATAAGGACCAATTGACAGAAGGGGGTGGGCTGGATACACATCCTCATGGAAAGACAGGCTGATGATAGCTGTAAGAAGTATGAGGTAAGTTGACTAGAGCCCTCCATTCTGAAGCAACACATGACGGACACCATGCAAACATTTCCTACATTGAACTCTGACCTGTGTGGCAGGGCCTGTATGTCGAGGGTCTCACATGTGTGACAGGGTACATAATTAAAAAAAAAAAAAAAAAAAAAGCTGGACCCGTGGGCCATCTGCGCACTCACAACTGCTCTCAACTGAACTACTTGTAGAAATGGCCTTATTCTGTCAAGAAGCGGCAATCACCATATATATATATATATATTACCCTGCTATCCGCGGTCAACCCCAAATAAAAACAATTCATAAGTTTTACTACATGATGCTCATCAAAGGGTCAGAATACTTATGCTGACTAGATAGATAGATAGATAGATAGATAGATTTGATTAGATAAGGTAGATAGATATGAATCTGAAAATATAATTATATACATATATATAAAGAGAGGGGGAGAGAGAGTGTGAGGGAGAGAGAGGGGGGGAAGGAGAAAGAAAGATAGAGAAAGAGAGAGAGATGGACATACTCAGAAATAGATAGATAGATAGATAGATAGATAGATAGATACATACATACATACATACACATTTAATTGGTGTGCGTAAAACGGGTTTTAATGACTCTTAAGTTAATTATGATGAACAACACGTGAATATGGTGTAATTTCTAAATACTAAATTAAAAACAATCTAAATAAGAAATAATGACATTTGTACGAATCCAAGATTTGTGTCTTCCTGGGGGATTATTAATAACACCGTTCATCACTCTCCAGCACTGAAGGGCAGAATGTTATACCTTACACTCTGTCACCCCCACCCTCTATCACTAAGCCAAATCTGCAAGTACACTGCGTAAAATAAATGAGTAAATAAGTAAGTATTCATGTATATTTCAAGTGATTAAGATCTTTCAACGAATAGACGGCAGGTTACATAACCACAGAAGGTAAATATGGAGGGGTGGATGGGCAGACTGTGGGGATTGGCTTGTTTGTCGGTTAATCAAAAAGGATGTTCAGGTAGCAGGTGCTGCTTTTACGCTCCGTTCAAGAGGAATGGGTGGGGACATGGATGGTAGCCCTTCATTCATTTAGATTAGATAATATGGAACATACTCAGAAATATAGATAAATAGATAAATATTAACTGACTGAAGTAGATAGATATGAAGAGACTGAAATAGATAGATAGATAGATAGATAGATAGATATGAAAATACTAAGATAGATAGATAGATATTAACAGTCTAAGATAGATAGATAGATAGATAGATAGATAGATAGATAGATATGCACAGACTGAAACAGATAGATAGATAGATAGATAGATAGATAGATAGATATGCACGGACTGAGATATATATATATATATATGAAAAGACTAAGATAGATAGATAGATATGAACAGCCTAATATAGATAGATAGATAGATAGATAGATAGATAGATAGATATGCATGGACTGAGATAGATAGATAGATAGATAGATAGATAGATATGAAAAGACTAAGATAGATAGATAGATAGATAGATATGAACTGCCTAATATAGATAGATAGATAGATAGATAGATATGCACAGACTGAAATAGATAGATAGATAGGTAGATAGATAGATAGATAGACAGATAGATATGCACAGACTGAAATAGATAGATAGATAAATAGATAGATAGATAGATAGATAGATAGATAGATAGATAGATAGATACTTTTTACCCTCGCG
>CM042156.1:46443158-46843158 GCA_023376005.1 Doryteuthis pealeii | reverse complement strand
GAACACTGAAGACAATGTTTCCCAGTTCAATAGTATGGATGGACGATTGTGACAAAAATGAATTATGTTTGTTTTTTTATTTTGATTTTGTTTGTTCTTTCATGCGCACAAGCTGTGTTATCGCTCGATAATTATTAATTAAGGAGTCAGTATGTATCTAAAAAAAAAAAAAATGCTATATTATGATCATGATTATGAAGTCGCGCTGACAGCACGGATATCCATGATTTTCTCTCTCTCTCTCTCTCTCTCTCTCTCTCTCTCTCTCTCTCTCTCTCTCTCTCTCTCTCTCTCTCTTATACACACGCACGCACATATACATACTCTCTCTCTCTCCTCTCTCTCTCTTACACATACACGCTCACTTACTTTCTCTCTGTTAAGTTGAACTGCCATCCTTGGCCAAAAAGGGTTTAAAGTAAGTAAGTCCTAAGTTATGGAATCCTTTGGTAAGCGTATAAGTCCTATCCTGCGTATAAGTCCTATCCTGCGTATTGTTAAAGGTCCAGTGATTTAATCCTATGTCCGTCGTCAATGAAAGTCAAAGTAGTTATGGTCAGTATGCTCCGGCTTAAGTATTGTATTAACAGCAGAGTACTGCCAGTGATTGGCCAAGAGTTTGATCACATAGTTCTCGGCGAGTCTAAAAATAGAAGTGGGCTTTTAACACACACCTATAACTGAAATTTCTCAACACTCTCCCTCTCTCTCCCTTATACTCACACATGCGCACATACTCTCTCTCTCTCTCTCTCTCTCTCTCTCTCTCTCTCTCTCTCTCTTCTCTCTCTGACTCTTACACACACGTGCGCACATACTTTCTCTCCCCCCTCTCCCCTCACTCTCTCTTACACACACATGCGCACATTCTCTCTCTCTCCTCTCTCTCTCTCTCTCTCTCTCTCTCTCTCTCTCTCTCTCTCTCTCTCTCTCTCCCTCCTCGTCTCTCTGTCCCTATCGGCATCACCCCTAGTGTTGTATAGCCCTTTTACTTCTTCTTATCATATTATACTTATCTTATTCTGTCTTCTTGGTCAGCTCTTGGTCTGCCCTACTACGTGGCATCGTCGATGCTGACTGATTCAAGGCCCTCTAAGATAACTCACGAACATTTAGAAGGTAATGAATCGGTCGGCGCCTTCTTCCTGGGCCTACTTATACTGACGTCACACGTGAGTCGGACTTCAGTGAATAGGCCTGTGTATATCTTAGAAGGCGCTGGCTGATTCGTCCATTGCCTATCTGGCTATCTTTCTTCTTCTGGTCTGCTCTCTTCAGACTTCTTGAGACTTCTTCATCTTCGTGTTTGTTGTTGTTTCTAGTAACGAACACAATGATTTTGGATATTTTTCAGACGTCTTTATTTAACCCAAGTTTACCATCACGCCCAAAATAATTTCCCATCTTCGAGACACGTCTGTCTCCTTGAAAACCTAAGCTAGAAATCACCAATTCCAAGTTCACTTTCCGCCCCCATTAACCAAACTGACCAACCTGAAAAAAAGCCACAAGATCAACAAAAGGCCAAATCCCTATGAATTCAGAATTACCGTATATTTTTAATTTCTGTTCGACCTTAATGTAACATCGGGAGGTCCTCCGCGCAGCATCGGGAATCCGCGGAGAACTGATTGATGTAGGTTTTTGCTGGTCGGTCTACACTGGTGTGTCCAGGTGTAGTAGTACACATGAAAACGTCATTTATGAGTTCGTCCTTGCTTCTTCATGGTATCCATCATGTCTTGTTTGTCTTACTCGGGTGATTTGTGTGATAGAGGGCAAGTGGCCGTACAGTTGCTATTTTGTGAGTGCTGCTTCCAAGATTAGTAGTGGGATTCAAAAATTTTAAGAACAGGGATCACTAACAACGAGTTCTCTCACCATGGTCTAAAAAAGGTTAACCCTGATTTCGTTAACAACGAAATCAAGAATAATTCTTGTGAACCGGTAAAAAGCCTATATATTATATTATATATATATATATATATATATATATAGTAATTAATAGCCAGTATACCATGACTTTTTATATTATTAAACCAAATATAGATTGATAGAATATTATGTTAAGTTGAGAGTAACGTGGGCATTGTCAACACCGCATGGTAACTGGTAGTTTCTCATCTATGCGATTCTCAAACCAAGTGCTTGGTTTGAGAATCGTAGGGATAAACGTCAGTAACCAAGCACCGTTGCTTCATGTATATATAAAATATATATATATATATATATATATATATATATATATACGTGACCCATTGGGTCACCCATTCAGCTCTGGAAGATAATTGAGATTAAGAAAGGGAGTTAGCTAAGCGAATAAAAGTTTTTTTCTAAATACGGTCGAAACATTAAAATCATTTTCTTCCTAAGAAAGGAAATGTTTGACCTCATTTAAGCTACGGGTCGCTGGTTGTGAAATCAATTTCTCTCTCTCTCTCTCTCTCTCTCTCTGTCTCTCTTTCTCTCTCTCTCTCTCTCTCTCTCTCTCTCAGAGAAACATTATATAACGAGGAGCTTATCAAAAGATACATAGAGGGGAAGAAAGAGATAGACATAGAGTAAAGTAAGAGATTGGTCGGTTTTTTTACTTAATGCAAATTACGACTAATTAGAACCAATTAAACAGAATTTTTTTCAAATATAATTCAATCCTAAAAGTAAGGAATAATTTAGTATGATTTCGTGTCATTAAACTAAACAGTAAAAAAGCCTTTAGAAATTTTGAACTCAGCTTTAGTAAAATATATATCAAGTAGCCAATCAGCGAGGGTCCTAGTCGTCCGCACAGATCCCCTGTGCTACTCATACGCTGAGTTGGCGAGGGCCGGTATCAATCTATTCGTTTGTCAGAAGACTACTCAATAGATGTCGTTTACTGATCACAAACATAACCAACACACTCACAACTGGACTATAATTTTTTATAAGTAACACACAACCATTGCCAAGAATTTGCATATTTTAATTAGGAAATTTATTTTTGCATATCATTAAGCAATCATGAAAACTACTTTCCATTGTTTGTTTTGTTTGTTTTGTTTTGTTTTACGGCAAATCAACCTCGGTGGGTCATTTAATGCCGACAAAGTTTTGAAATAAATTCATTCTTAATGCATAATACAATTTTGTTTATAAACTCATGTTTTTCTATCAACCCATAGATGGGACTCTAACAGGTACTACCACTCCGGGTCAGAGTGGACCAGGGAGCAATGGTGATGAAGGGGTGCTCCACATTCCCCAAACCTCCAGAACTGGAACCACACCATCAGATAGAATTTAAGCCATTCCCAGGACACGTAGACCCTCAGCCACCGCCTTCTAGTACCCACATGATAAAAAGTATTGGGGCTTGCTATAAGAGCAATAGGATTGGGGCAATCATATAGGTGCTAGGGCCTGATGTGACCAGCCGATTGATCGGACCGCCCGTCTAGCCCAAAAAAGGACCAAAGTGGAGTATTGAAAGTCATGGACTGCTCAACCACCTGGGTTCTATCCTTAAGTATCACAGGTCGCCACCTACGGCCAACAGGTGGTCCCATTGGGGGAGTATTACCCCTCTGCAGAAGTGCAGTCGGTACATTCTAACGCCCCAGCCGACAGGGCGGCACTTTCCATCAAATCATGTACTTCAATTTTCGTAGATTTTTTAATTACCGTATTTGACGGCATATAGGACGAACTTTCTTTCCAAAATTTTGGCTAAAAAAATTGCCCTGCGTCTTATACATCGTAGGTGAAGTTTGAGACCTCCCGTAGACCTAGACTAATCTTCTCTATGATGCTCACTAACCCAGCTTACCCTCAGTAATTTTACCTACCCTAAACTGCCAAATTGCTTTTATACAGCTATGTTTCTGCTTGTGTAATGCACAGCTAGACTGTTTTCAACAATATATGCTTGAATACACTAAAAACTTTTTTTCCTGAATCTGACCTGCTGAAATGGGGGTGCGTCTTATATGCCCGTGAGTCTTATATGCCGTCAATACGGTACATAATTTTTTTATTGCATAAGAAATCAGCTTCCAATAATGCGGATTACACAACGTTTTTGATTAAGAGAAATGATTTTTTACTAGTTCACATACCTAAGAAGTAATATCTCATCTACAGAAAGCGATGTCAATATACGCATAGGGAAAGGATGGATTGATATATATCATATGGAAATCTGATCTCTCTGACAATATAATGGGAGATGTCTTCCAAGTTGTAGCCGTATCAATACAACTCTATATATGCACCACTTGGGATTTAAGGAAACGCCTAGAGAGAAAGCTAGACAAGGATAGTATGTACTGTCTTGGACAAATCTTGGAAACAGCACCTACAAAAAAGCTGTTGTACGGCCACTTACCTCCTGTCACACAAACAATCCAAGTAACACGAACAAGACATGCTGGACCCTGCCAGAGAAACAAAGACGAACTCATAAGTGGTGTTCTCCTGTGGACACTTACACATGGACACACCAGCTTAGGCCGACCAGCAAAAACCTACATCAACCAGTTCTGTATGGATTCAGGATGCCGTGCTGAAGACCTTCCAGTGGTGATGACCAATAGGGACGTGAGACGAGAGGGAATCATGAAAATCCGTGCTGCCAGCGCGATCTGATGATGATGATGATGATGATGATGATGATGATGATATATACAACGATCGGATTTTTTAAAATCATAATTCAAGATGGGCATGTCATTATTATTTAAAAACTATTTCAGGTGTTTCAAGAAAAACCTACATCAACCAGTTCTCTATGGATTCAGGATGCCGCTGAAGACCTTCCAATGGTGATGACCAATGGGGACGTGAGACGAGAGGGAATCATGAAATTTCTTTTTTTAATTGATTAAATACTTTGAAAAAATTTTTTTTTTTTTAACTAACGTGAATAATTTTTATTCTACTAATTTTACATAACGTAAGATATTTTGATATCTTTTCTTTCTACCAAGCTGAAACACAAGGTCATTTTTTTAATGTGGGTGCCACGTAAAAAGCAAGCCACTCGTAGCGATGGGTTTAAAAATTGCAAACATTTCTATCGGCATTTCTCCTTAAGTGGCGCCCCAGGCACCGGGTAATAAACCCAACTTTTGCTCCTTTTGGGCGAGGGGAGCATGTGTTGCCTGGTGTGATGCTCCCCTGGAATCCAGCCATTAGCTATGTTTCCACTACCAGCGGCACAGGAGAGTTCTTGTACCGGGTAAGTATCCTAAGTGTACATTATAAAAATTTAACATTCCGAACAAAACATTAAAACAAACAAAACAAAATTCATTTTTTTCAGTTAGGAGTCATTTAATAAACATTTTTCTGATGAATGTTAGAAAATATATTGGATTGATTTAAATTCTCTTTAGAGTAAATTAACATATCAACACTTCACATTTTTATTGAAATGTCAGATTTTAATAAAAGGTGGGAGTCGTGTACCTTAATAAAAATATTTTCATTGTTTTATTGTTAATTTTGATTAAATTTCAAGTACAAAACTAACCCGGCCCACCTCTTTAAAAACTAAACTGAATACAATATACAATACACTGTATTCAATACATTGTATTGAATATACATTTAAGAGCTGGGGGTCATTGTATGATATAATGACCCCCAACTCTTAGTTAGATATATAAACTGGATATTTTTGTGCATAACTGACTTATTTTTTTACAAATTTTAACAGATTTTTAAAAATCCTTTTCTATATAAGAAAATGATTTTATATAAATTTTTTAATGGTGTAAACTTTATGAAAATTGTTTTTGCGAAATCTATCTAAGTAAAAAACAAAAAACAATAGTTCCTACTTTCATTACTTATGGGAATAAAATGTTTGTTTTTTTAAATTAAAATTTTGTTATGAACTCAATAAGAAATAACAACAATAACCAAAAAGCCCAAGTTTAATCAACAGTTTACTAAATTACTTATATCTTATTTTCTTAAAATTCTTCTATTTTTTTAATTAAATACACATTGTAAAAAAAGCCATCGCGTTGATTTTTATTTATTTGGTATTTTTCTTCTAGATCTCAAAAATAGAAAAATAATTCGATTTGTACCCAATAATAATTATTGGGTACAAATCGAATTATTTTTCTATTTTTGAAATCTTTATTACCGTAATTACGGGTTCCAGTTTTTTTTATATAATTATTCAGTGAATAATTATATAAAAACATTCTGGAACCCCAAATAGTTCGAATAATTAGAATTCAAAAATATTTATTTGCGGTGTGAGTGAAGTAGGATTTTATTAAATTTCTTTCTTTTTTTTTTTAATAACTTTTTTACCTTGATTTTGAAAATTGTCAAATCTCACATTATTCCTCATCCTGTCATTTTAATGTTTCCTCCTCCAGGACGAAGAACGGCCCATCAAAACAAAACAAAACAAAACAGAAGTTTATTCCAGCAGAACATTTTTTTCTTTCAGTGTTTTTCTTTTTTTTTTTTTTTTTTTTTTTGTGGTTAATGAATGAATAGGGTCAAATTAAACGTGGTTGGTCAGTAGCGCTTGGCTGAGAACTTTGATTTTTTTAAGTAAATGAAATAAGAGAACTCAAAAAAGAAACAAAAATGAAGACGGTACAACAATCTGTCAGTCTCATTTCCTTGTGAACTTATTGTGAATATATATATATATATATATATATATATATATATATATATATATATATATATATATATATGACAGAACTCAGTTCCTTGTAATGAGGTCTTAGGCACTCACACACAGACACAAAATCCTACAAACTTCCGTCAGTCTAAGAAGTTGGGAGGGGCCAACCCTGACTGACTGCTGCTTGTGTTTTGTCTAATATAAGAATTTGGCCCTGTTGACGGGAGAATAAAAAAAGAAGATAGGCGTGTAGTGGTGACTTTTTCATCTGTCTTAATCTCATTCAATCTTGTTTTTTGTTGTTGTTTTTTCTGTGTACAAAGAAGGAAGGAAGGAAGAAGAAACGCCGAATAGATTTTTTTTGTCTTTTAATTTTTAGGATCTCAGATCCAACTAGGAGTGGGTCCAAAGCGAAAGCAGATCCCAAAAAGCAATTCTAATTGGTTGGTTGCTTTAGCAGTGAGAGTTCCGGCTCTTTCTTTTTTGTTGGTGTGTGTTAGAAAAGAAAAAAAGAGGGTGCGAGGGGCCTAGCGACCACCGTAGCCCGGCGAGCAACTCGTAAGGGAGAAGACCAGACGTCGGGCAGGTAGATTGAGGGATGCCAGGGAAAGCATGTGCTTAACGTTTTGGTTCCACATGACAAATGGAAGCTGTTGGGGTTACCGGTGCTTATATGAAAAGCCCACCCGACTGGAGCAGACACCTGTTTCAAAAACCCCGCCACCCTCGAGGTGAACGGTCATATCTTCATATCCACCCGCCTTGATGCATTCCTCACATCTTTCTTCATATTTTTGTTGTTGCTTTTCAAATATTGGACAGACATTTTTCCATCTTTTTATTGTGAGTCCTGAATAATGGCATCTGCCTTTTTAACTTCGGTTGGCAGTCGAACATTTTCCTAAACTACAAGAAAAGAAAAACTTGTTCATTTTTTTTTTTTTTTTTTTTCGTGGCTTGGATTATAATTTTTACCTTTTTTTTTTTAATTGTTCTGTTCTTCATTGTCTTCGGATGGCCATGCTGTTTAACTGGAATCAAACATGATGGAACCTTTAAAACACTAAATCTGTAAGTATATGAAATACTATTTTATTTAATTTTCTTATCATTGGCATTGTTCTTTTTCAATGTGAAATACCTTTTTTCTTTTTTTTTTTTTTTTCAAAGAAAATCGAACGAAAATATTTTTATTACAAAAAATACTTGTTAAAGTATCTTTAAACTTAAAATTTAAGTTTAAAGACACTTTAACTAAACAGAATTTTTTTTTTAAGTGTAAATAAATTTAAGTCTTAAATTGATTTATTTATTTTAAGACTTACGTCGCTTTTGGATTCAAATAAACAAAAATAAGAATTTAAAAAAACTTGATCAGTTTATAATTCGCTTGCATTTCAATTTTTATATATGGTCCATAATTTTAATTATTGAATTTACATCGAAGAATACAACCGAAATGTTTTTAAACTTTTTTTTTTCTAAGAAGTTGAATTTGAAAACGTAACTCCTTGCTTGATTAACAAAATAACAAGTTTGAAAATTGATATGTTTATAAGAAATTTTCTAAAACTAGTTGTTTAATACTACTCTGCTAGTCTGGCACCAGGTCATTATAGAGGGTCATCCAGTAAGGATTGAACTCACCCTCTTGTGTGGCGAGAAAGTGTAATTAATTCGCCTGTATATTTGAAAATTGAAAAATAATTTATTTTTTTCAATGGAGTCACGTTGGTAATTTAATTCTTCGATTCTTTTCTTTTTCTTCTTTCAAACCATTTTCTTCATTTCTAAGTGCGAAAAATATTCTTGCAAAATCTGTGGTAAGAAGACGAAGTAGTAAAAAAAATCTTGTGGTGTTTTATTTCAGGGTTGGGTTTAATGATATTGGATTACTTTTACTTACTATATTTTTGTCTGATTTACTTATCGGATCTTTTTCGTTTTGAAATATTTTTTGGATATAAACCTAAACATTTCTTTACTTTTTTTTCTTTTATTTCGATCTAGAATTTTTTAAAAGAGCAACAAAAAATATCAAAGTTGTTTTGTAGAGAGCTTAACCAAAATCTTAAATAAATACCTGATTATAAACAAACCCGTTTCTTTTGAAATTATGAACCTATTGAACTCTAGTATTTTCATCTTTGTTATGATTTGGGACCACCACATGTCGCTCAATGCATTTTCCAACTCTTTTCTTTTTTCTTTTTTTCTTTTTCTCTTGGTTATTTGTTTATTACTTAAACTTAGTTTGTGAGGTAGAAATTAAGATCGGAGATTGATACAACCCATCTCTTCTCGTTTTGTTTTTGTTGTTGTTTTAGATTTCAGAAAAGCTGAAGAGAGAAAACATAGACTAAAATAACAACGATGAGGATAAGTTGAATAAACAAAACTTCGGTAATTCCTCATAAATTACCAAAACTTAAATACGTTTCATTTGCGAAATTCCTTTAAAAAATATCGAATTAAATAAAAACAAAAAAATCTGTTCTCACCGGTGTATTCGAACCCCTACCGTTTTTTTTTTTATTTTACAAAAAAAATAAATTCCTTCTCCTTTTACACTTAACATTTTGTTCTGATATTAATCCTTCGTTTGCCACCACCATCGCCTTGTGATGATGATCTCCCTCATCATTCTCGGATGACAAAAAATCCCAGGTGTACTAAACTCCATCCCCTTCTTTTATTTCTTACAATCCTCATCAGTTTACTCGGTTTCCAGGTATTTAGACTCTAAAATAACAACCTTAATCTATTTGACAAACTTCCTTAATCCCCAGGACGAAACTGTACGAAATTCCCCGATAATACAAAATGTTTGATAAAAAGTGTGTGTGTGTGTGGGGGGTCTTGTCTCTTTTTAGTGTAATATTTGCATTCAACCTGACACTTTGTGTGCATTTTTATTTATTCATTTTCATTCTAGTTGAATTTCAATTTCTTCCAAAAATTTCACCTTAGAATTAATTTAGGAAGATGCTATGTAGTTGATTCCGGTCAAATAGACAAACCCGCTTTTTTAGCCGGTCCTCGTAAAATAGATAAACCTACTTTAAGCTTATTTTACTGTCGCTGTAAATATATATATATATATTTTTATTATGAATGCAAGTGATGTTAAAAATAACAACACAGATTTAACCCAAAAGTTTATTTATATTCATATTCTGTGATGAATAAAGATACAAACAATCTAAATGAAAAATATAGATACCGTTAATGACTTTGTGATCATTGTCATTCAAACATGTAAATTTTTACAAAATTAAAAAAAAAATTAAATGAAATGATAAAGGTAAATTTGACTATCATGAATTTTTTCCAAAGTGTAAAAATGGTATTTTTCACAATCACTTGCTAAACATAAAATTGTGACCCCAACCCTAAACCTAACAAATAATTCTTGTTGATATTTATGAAAACGTAATATAATTTTTTTTTTTCGTTCCAAACACGAAGCGTGTTGTTTACATTACTTATGTATAAAAGGTAAACGTCAAACGTGCTAACTTTTAGAACCGGCTAATATAGATATACCCATTTTTTTCGTCTGCTTTTCATTTCAAAAACGAATTAAAATTAATTAAATCGATTATCTAAGGTCAAAGTTTTGTCAGTCGAAAAGTAGTAACATAATATTCATTAGTAGAAAAAAAAAAGCAAAATTATATTGCACATGTAATTTATTTGGTAAAACTTGCAAATAATACTCAAAATCCATGACCCAGAAAAAACAGAACCCACAAAATTTGTAATAAAACTGTTAATTCTAACTAGGGGGGGTTTAAGTTTAGGGTTAGTTTAATGGGAAAATAAATAAATAAATGTGGGTTCTGTTTTTTCTGGGTCACGCTGTAATATCATGGGATTTTGAGTATGATTTGCAAGTTTTATTTATTTTTGATAGTCTTACAAGTTTAAAATGTATTAAAAATAAACAAGCCTATTTGATTAATTTATTTACTTTTAATAAAAATCCGTTTTTTGATGTGTATGACACAAAAAAGGGGTAGTCATTTTTTTTTTTTTTTTTTTTTTTTTTTTTGTTTTCAAGTTCCTTTACAGTGTAAACCGAATTATTGATATGACTATGGTGTAAAGTTTACACCATAGTCACATCAATAATTCGGTTTCGAACGAAATAGTCAATTTTCAACTCTTTTATCCCTTCACACCCACCCACTGTCTTTTAGGGTGGAGCGAGATTACTTCCTTTATTTCTCCCTATGGATTTAGGGAGGGGTTGTTGCTTTAAAAGCCGAAATTGTGGGAGAGGCAGGAGGGACGGGTGCACATGTTGACTTTAGCCTCAAATTTCTCTTTGCGTAGCACAATTATTATCGAACCGGTCTGTAGAGGAAACCATCATTTTCGTGTCGTACAATGACTTCAAGAATGAATACAAGACAGGAGAAAGATTCCTTGCGATCAGAAGAAAATCAATTCAATAATAACAATGACCGCTTCTTTTTAAAACTGGTAAATTGATTTAAAATACTGTTACTTTAAATGCACTAAGCATTACAAACACGATAAAAACAAAATTGAAATAATTTTCCGATATTTTGCGCGTTGCTCCTTTTAATTTATCAATATATACCCAATTTGTCGAAAAATCCGTGTTTTACAAAACCAATTTAACCCCCGTTTAAAAAAAATACAAGCGCTAAATTAAATAAAAAAAATTTTAAAAGCGCTAAATTAAATATTCTTTGGTTTGTTTGTAAAGCAGAAAAAATATCGATGTATAATTTTTTCTTTTATAAAATAATAGCCAATTAAATAATTATCGAAATGAGTAAAAAAGAAATCTCCAAAAAATTAATTATTCATTATTTTTTTTTACATTTTATTTTTCGATTTTCGGTACTTATTTTCTCATAATTTTCGCCATCGTAATTTTTTTTTGTTTTTATTCATAACTTCGGTCTTTTATCTCTTTATTTATACTGTAATTAGAAAACTGAAAGACCAACTCGAATAAAATGTTACGACCCCCCAACATAAGGGGGGTCAAAATTAAGTGACCTGAAAAAAATGAGAAAGTTTTGAAATAAAATAAATAATGCATTATAAAGATCATTCATTGATAAATAAACACTGAAAATTTCATTAAAATCTGATAATTCCCTGATTTTTGGTAAATTATTTTCTGTAGGAGGGGGGTCAGTCATTTTGTCAAAAACACATTTTAGGCCCATTTTGGATCCTTAAAGGGGCCTTATATCTATATATATATATATATATACTTTAATTTTACTATATATAATATTACTTATTATATTTATTTTATTAACAAATAGAAAAAGTTTCCAGCTTTTTTTTTTTTTTTTTTTTTTTTTTAATATAGAGTCTGATTAAACTAATCTATAGTAATAAAAGAAAATATAAAACAAAAGTAGTTTCAAAGAAAACTTTGATACTCACGCACACAATGAAGTGTTCGCGCCTCCCACAAAGAAATTGGGATAAACCATAACATTCAAAAATTAAATTGAAAAAAAATTTACAATAAAAACAATTATTACTTTTATCTAAAAATTCCAAAATTTATAGATTTGAACTTATTTCCTTTTTCACCTTTACTACAAACAATCGATTTCTCTTCTTTTCTTTCTTTTTTTTTTTTTTTTTTTTTTTTTTTTTCTTATTCCAAAAGAAAGAAAAGTCTCCAATCAACGGGCTAAAAATAAATTAAATGTGTAATATTATTTTGCCTTTTTTACTGATTCTCATAATAATGTTACTATTTTTCTAATTAGACAAAAAATTGACCTTTTAATAATCGATTTAATTAATTTTAATTCTTTTTTAAAATGAAAACGAGCCAAGATTTAGGTAGACAGATCCTTGGCTTTTGTTTTTATTTATCGATTTCTTCCCCATGACAGAAATATTGATTTATCGTTTGAAGAGAGAATTGATTATTTTCTACAGAAAGATTTTCGGTAAATCACTTTCAGTCATGATCATTTCATTTATCTACATTTATCATTTAATTATTCATTTTTTTAAAAGCTTTTGACCCTTTATTTCGTTATGTTGCTTACCTTGAAAATCCGTATTCACGATCCTAGATTTTACTAGGAATCGAACATTGGCCTATAGCACTACTTAGTAGTTGTACCCACTTATTTCGACCACTAGGTACCACCAGACCGTTTAGGTCATCTTGAATAAAACGGAAATAGATATTTCCGAACTTTGTTTATCAAAAATCTCGTCAAAAAAAGATCGTACAGGGTTGTTACAAAGAAAAATAGTTAATTCAAAGATCAAATTATCCGGTTGGGAAAAATTACATCGTTATCTTAAAAAATAAACAAACCTATCCATATTACGTGCGAAAGGGTAATTTTCAGGCCGCGATTTAGAGAGAAAGAAATACATATTATTACCCTCTTACAGTTATGCATCTAAGTACGGATGGGTGTAACGGACAAACTTTTTTAGCCAAATTTTTTCTATTAAAATGAATAAAATCTTTAAAAACTTTAATATTACAATTTAAAATGAATAAAATCTTTAAAAACTTTAATATTACAATTTACTATGAATAAACTTGAAAAACTTTAATCTTAAAATTTCGCAGTGAAATTGACGTTAAAAAATGTCTTCGGTTTTAGTATTAATTCTTAAATCGAAAATAAAATGAAAATTTGAATATTTTTTCTAAGAGAAAAACTGATAAAACAATCATTCAATATATTATTTTTATTCTAATTGGTCGTAAAAGTTAAATGAAATATTTTTTTACGCTCAGAAAAACAAACTTTAGTTACCGAGAAGCGTCTCGTCATATGTCAGTTTTGCTCTTCCGTACATTCTAAGAATCACACATTACTATTCAACAATAAAAATTACAAATTCTTTTAAAAATATTAATCGAGCACGGATCGGACCAACTTTTAGTTCACCTGAATTATAAAATTCATGTTTTTAAATATCCGTGAAAATTTTGATTTTTTTCCACAGGAAAAAAAAAATTTTAATTTATTTCACGCAGAAAATAAAATATTTAATCACACAAAAGATTGAAAATCTCGTAAAAATTAATTTCTTAAAAAAATTTTTTTTTTTTGACAATTTAATAGAATATAGTACATACCAATTACATAAGAAAAAAAAGTTTTCAAATATTAATATTATGACATTTTTTTTGCACTTTTTATTTCCGATTTCATTATTTTTTCCTAAAAAAACTATAATTCGGTACGTTATAAAATTTCATTGATATAGTTATTCAGACTCTTATCTTTATAGAAAAAAAGGATCAAATTTTTTTTCCACATCATTTTTTTTTTATCTCATAAAATAAAATAGGGGGGTAATAGACATCGTAAAAATATATTTCCCCTAATATATTTTAGAAAAAAACTATTTCAGATGTATTTCCATCCAATGGTAAACATTTATGGAAATTTTCGTGAAAATCGGACCATTAATTGATTTTTCATAGAATTTTTAAAAAATCCTCTTATCGTAACTTGTTTTTAACTACGTTAAATTTCAGTTGATTTAACAGTGCAAAAATGAAAACATTGTTTTTCAATCATAATTTTCATTATTTTCGTATGCTGATAAAAAATTTAAAAAATCATCAGGAGTTTATTTAATGTTTTTTCTTTCGAATGGAAAAAATTTTTCAAGAAAATATTAATTTTTCTGCAAGTTTCATTGTGTTAAATGTAGGGGGGGTAAATTGCACAGGGTCAAATTGGTGGTACCTATCGACCACTAACTCCTCTTGATCGACACTTTTTTTTTTCTTTTTCTTTTTCTAAAACTAAAAGTTTTTTGTATTCTTTTAAACTTAACAAACCTAAAACAATCTGATAGAAATATTTAGATCACCAGTGATGCTGATAACGTTTTGATTTAGTGCGTCCTGGGACGCACATATTTGCTTTGAATGGGTCCCCCGGGAAAATTTATGGGTCCCAACTAAAGCCCCTAACTCCCACCTTGTAACCTATTCTGTGTAATTCATTTCTAAGAAACTATTGAAATGTATTTACAGTTAGCTTGAAATGGCAAGAGAAGATAAAAGAAAAACACTGGGATGCATGGATACGATTTTACTGCGTCCTCTTAGATTTTTGTGCGTCAAGGACGCAGAACGCATACCTATCAGCATTTCTGGATCACATTTTGTATTGGTGTTGTGTTTTTGTTTTCTTTTTTTTAAATGTTATATCAACATTTGTGGATTATTTAATGCCAAATCCTTTCTCGTAGATGAACAGTAGTGGTTATATTTAACCCTTGGGATGAGGGGATTAGTACCTTTTCAAAGGTAACGTAATAGCATGACGAGAGTTTGAACTTGTTTATTACGATATCTGCGTCCGTTGTAGGCTGCCGAAAAAAACTGCATCTTTCAAAGCCTCCATGCTTCCTGTAGTTCGCCAACACTATACCTGATACCCCTCTCCACACACACGCGCATACATACATGTATATTATTACTGTAAACTGTTCATGTTCCTGACACCAATACATTATTCTGTGTACTAGACATGAGACTTTGATGAGTTGTGGTGCACCTAAGCACTGTGCACAATAAATTTCATTATTATAAAAGAATAATATCGTACTTCAGCATGTTACCTACTACAGCATGGGGATTCCTCCTCTTTAGATCATATGGGCCAGATAGATTACTATACGATTGACTGTTAAGGTCATTTTGGCTTTAAACAAACCAGATTTACCTTTTGATGTCACTAATCATGACCTGACACTGTAAGGAAAACTTTATTTACACTTTTGTATTGATTTCTCATGTGATAGGACAGTACATTTTTTCTAAATGTAATGGGGTTGTACAATTTTGTACAACTTGAATTTAATGGTTTAAATTGTATTAGAAATAAATTACATATGCTATATATATATATATATATATAATATATGTGTGTGTGAGAATGGGAAATGAATCCGACAATATGAGGAAAAAATGAGTAAAGAAAAGAAATGTAGATGGATAAAAATGAATTTTATCGATATCACTTTTAATTGATATCACTTACACATGTGTTTCGGTCTGTTTATCAAAATGTATATGGATTTACGTTATTATTATTATTAAAATAATCAAATAGAGTTGAAATGATGATGATAATAATAATAGGAAAAATGCATAAAATGTTCCGTAAACAGATTTTGCCTGATGAAGGTCGGCATTTTATGCATTTTTCCTATTATTATTATTATCATCATCATTTCAACTCCATCTGATTATTTTAATAATAATAATAACGTAAATCCGTATACATTTTGATAAACAGACCGAAACACATGTGTAAGTGATATCGATTAAAAGTGATATCGATAAGTCATTTTTATCCATCTACATTTCTTTTCTTTACTAATTTTTTCCTCATATATATATATATATATATATATATATATATATATATATATATATATATATGCACCCTCCGGTAGCAAGTATTTAAGTTTAATGTAATAAAATATTATATTAAATTAGAAAGGCTAATGAAACTAAATACCGATAAAAAGATTTGAAACAGAGGGAGTATAATAAAAAATAGAACAACTGAAACTTACTCTTCCATCACTCTCGTCTTTCATTGTTATTTTTTCTAATTTAAGTATTTAGTTAAAAGAGGAAGTAAATAATAAAATGACAGTTATTTTATCTTGTTAATGGATTTCATTTAAGATTCATTGAAGAGATTTTTGCTTATATTCATTAAAATAAAACCAAACAGTTAGAAACCAATAATACTAAGCACATATTTAATAAAATCACATTTTTAATATCAATATGCAAATTAGCCTTCCCATTCACACAGTAAACCACTATTTTGTTGTATATATAAATTTAATTGCATGTTGTCAGTATGTAGATATGGTTAATGTAAAACAATTTTATTAATAATTGAGGTTTAAATAAAAATACAATCATGGAAAATGTGATGTCAATAACTAAGGGAATAGTGATATGAGTAGTAATATAGTTTCGGTTACAGACAGAAAAGCATACAATCTCCATTATAATAAGATATATATATATATACAGGGGGTGCAAAAGTAGGTATACAGTAATGATAACAAAACTTTACCTGCAAATAATATAAGTTACAAGGTAAAGATTATACCAGTTTTAAAATATTGGTACGAGGATTCATTTAGAACTAGAATTCATTTTATTCATTAGAATCATTGTTATGATTTTTAATATTTTTACTTTCATAATTTTTATTATAACACTTCTATTAGTTGTAGGTAAAGTTCTCTTTATTTTACTGTATACCGACTTTTGCATCCCGCCTGTATATGTATATGTATATATATGTATATGAGGTTAAGTAAACAAACAAATGTGTTTATTTTTATATGGCTTTAAGCCGACAATTTTTGGAGGATATGTGCTTAATTGAAGTCATACCTAATTTTAAAAATTAATTAGTTAATAATTAATGAATTTAGGTGGGCATATATGTTCAAATATGGAAAATCGAGAAAATGTCAATCCCTGAATAGGTCGAAATGTACATTCAGGGATTGACATTTTCTCAATTTGTTTAGCCTTACATTTGAACATATATGCCCGCCTAAATTCATTAATTATTAACTAATTAATTTTCAAAATTAGGTATGACTTCAATTAAGCACATATCCTCCAAAAATATATATGTGTGTGTTGTGTGTGTGTGTGTGTGTGTATTATATAAACTGATGCTCATTATGTTACTAATTTTCGATTAAAACAAAAAATTCACCTTAAATAATCGATTTAATTAATTTTAATTCGTTTTTAGTTAGATACTTACCAACAGAAAGGAGTAATCCCTGAACTGATATATTCAGAAAACGTGTGTTTTTTTTGTTTTTTTTCTTCACAATGGGTACTAACTACCTCGGCTAGAATTTGAACTCAGTCCGATGGATCCATTTTACAGTTCTCATTTTGGGGGAATAAAAAAAGGTCTGAAAGAAAATAAGCATACATCCAGGGCCGGTGCTGAGGTTTCATATCTCACTCCCCCCTATCGAATCTGCTACATGTCTATTTTCATAAAGTAGTATTCATAAAAAAATATATATGAAACCCACCCTTCTACAGGCTCCAAGCTGGCTAGGGCTACCACGGTCAGGGAGTTTGGGGGTTATTACGCACCACCGGCCCTGCATACAGCCAATATTAGATTTGCTAACAAGTTTTGTAACTTTGGCTATTTCAGTGTTTATTTACATCATTGTCAGAATAATTTGCTGCTGGTGATTGGGATTGAACCAAAATAATTTTAATCTAGTCAGTCAACTTTAATTTTTGGCACTTTTGGGTTTGAGAATAAAAATGCCCCTCACCTTATACACACACACACACGTCTAGTACTGTCTATAAATAAGTTCCCCCCACCAAAAGAAATTTTTTCTAAACCAAAGATGCCAGGATTTTATTATTTCTAGTGGAACATGATACAATCAAAACGATATCATTAGTTACCAAACTCTCTACAGCCGTGAAACTATGTAACTAAAAATAAGACTATGTACTAATTCAAAAATAAGAATATTTTTTATAGATATTTATAAAATTTTATTTTTGGTGTCCAAGTACGAGGGTGAGTCAAAAATTAATGCCATTTTGTTTGACATGTATAATTACCAACACAGGAATATGTATCATACATCAAAATGAAGCTAGTCCCCTGTGGATCACATCCCTACTTCGCCACATAGTCACCGTTTCTCTCAATAGCAATGTTCCACCTTCAAATGAGAGCATGTATCCCTATTCTGTTGACTGTTCTTTGAGCCACTTCTTCACTACAGATTTAATTTCCTCGTCACTGGAATAATGTTTGCCTCTCAAACCCCCTTTCATGTGTCCGAAGAGATGATAGTCAGAAGGCGTTAAATCTGGTGAGTAAGGAAGATGCGGTAAAGTTGACCATCCGGATGAGGCGATTTTTTTTTCCTTGTCCTGATGCTTGTGTGTGGTCGAGAATTTTCATGCAGAATGAGGACATTGTCGATTGGCAAGTTGGGTCTTACTCATTGAATTCTTGCTCTGAGCCTCGTTAGGGTCTCAATGTAGGCCTTACTTTTATAAAAAAAGACTTCACATGAAATAAAGAAAATGGCATTTCTTTTTGATCTACCCTTGAAGATATTTTGTAAGCTTTAGTCTGACACAAGGCTGAAATAGTTGAGTACTCAGTCGTGATCAAATGTGTTAGTTATGACTTTGGAACCATCAGTTAACAGTGTAATCTATTGTTATGCTAAAGCTGAGTGAATCAATGATTGTTTGCTAAAGGCTTTTTTCCTATGTAGTTTAATGACACAGTTCATATCAAAATATTCCTTAGTTCTAGGACAGAGTTATGTTTGAAAAAAAAATCCATTTTAATTGGTTCTAATTAGTTGTAATTTGCAATTAAGTCAAAAACTGACCTCTCTTACTTCACATTCTGCCTGTCGTTTTTCCCCTCTTTATGTATATCTTGAGTACCTCCTCGTTATATATGTTAGTTTCTCTATGAGGTAAAGAGTGATTTGAGAGTGTGAAATATATTTGTTATTAAGTTTCAGAAGCAGCTAGCCTGTAGCTTCTGGGTCTAGTGTTCCCTTTCTTAGAGATCTTACAAAATGAGTTTTTTTTTTTTTTTTTTTTTTTTAATTAACCGGCTGTATATATTTTAAAAATTAATTCAATTTACAAACTCACTTTTCATTAATCCCGCTGATCTACCCAGAGCTCAATGGGTTATTCAATGATCACATTTTGTCTAATATATATGAGAGAGAGATGCTGATAGCTACACGTCCTCTGCACTGATGCATAAAAATCTAAAAGGATACAGAAAAATTGTAACCATGCATCCCAGTATTTTTTTTCTTCTTGGAAACGAATTACACTGTATGGGGTGGTAGAGGTTAGACAGCTTAAGTTGTTCATAGATAAAAACTCTGCAATTTATTAAGAAACTTTAGTTGGGACCCATCAAATTTCCAAAGGACTCCTGCAAATCAAATCCATGTATCCCAGGACGAACTAAATTAAAAAACTATCTTGATTTGAATGAGTCCCCTAAAAAAGCTCAATGTATAATAATAAATCAAATTATATACAGAGCAATATATTTTTATTTTTTGAGATTTCCCTGTATTTGTAAAACCAGTCTGATGAGGCTAGACTTATTTTTTGAGTTTCTGGTCAAAATAAAAATATAACTGGATGATTTTAAGTTTTTCTTCTTTGAAAGTAATATTATAAATATATATATATTTATTTATATATATACATATATATATTTGCTTGAAGGCAAATACAATGCATGTATCACATAAAATTTTATACTTTTTTATAAATAATTCTACACACCGAGCGATCCTTTGCCGGGATTACACTTGTCAAGTTCATTTTCTATAAGTATCGAATTTTATGCGATACATGCATTGTAATTGCCTTCAAGCAAAAATATAATATATACTTTATTCAACAATGCTTCTAAAAAACAAACATCCAAAAATCTTATATATATATATATATATCTTGGAAGAGTGTTCTTTCCAAAAGGGGAGAATCATTGATTGTTTGTTAATCTGAATATAAATCCAAATTGTCGTCATTTCTCTCCCTCTGTCATGCCTAAAGATAAATAATTTAAAAGATAGTCCACTGAGTGTGTCCTTGAAATTGTGAAATAAAGCTTTTGCCTTTCAAATTGATTAATTCTTAGAACATAAAAACCTTTTTCACTTGAAAAGATTTGGATTTTACCAGTTTCTCTATCTAACTAGGCTTTGTCAATTTCACACTTTTTTTTTATTCACCAAGAATCCTGGTATTTTTCTCTTATTTTTTTTTATATATCTATTAATAATGGAGATTTGCTTCCGGTTTTTGTCTGTAACAAAAATGACGTCACTGATTACGTCACACTATGTAAAACGTCATAACAAGAATAAATACACTCAAAATTTGAGCATGCAATGTTAGACAGTCCTCATTGGTTTATTTAACCAAGTTTTAATAAATACATACCTGGTATTATCTATCTATATATAGTTTGTTTTATTTTGATATATATTTAAAGTTATCAGAACTAAGTTTCCATTTCAATTTTTTAATTTTTTACTCCTTTAATAAATTTATTTTATTTTTTACTCCTTTAATAAATTTGATGATTTTACTTTACTTATTATACAAACTCTCTGATATTAAATTTTCAACTCCCATCCCCTCAGCCAATATTTATTTTACATCGCCCAGAGGGCGTTTTTTATTTTGCTAGTAAATATAATGAAGGTAACTTTTTTGCCAAATGAGTTTTTGATTTGATGTGATCTTTTGATAGTATCAACCTTAGAAATGTCACTGCTTAGAGACAGAATTTGCAAGAATAACACATAACTAACATGACTTTCAGAAACGTTTTTTCACGCACAGAGTTGCCGAGGCATGGAATAAGCTGCCTGCATCCGTTGTGGGCTGCCGAAACACTACATCTTTCAAAGCCTCCATGCTTCCTGTAGTCCACCAACACTATACCTGATACTCCTTCCACACACATATGCACACACGTGCACATATACATATATATTATTACTGTACGCTGTTCATGTTCCTGACACTAATACATAATTCTATGTACTATATATGAGCCTTTGATGAGTTGTGGTCCACCTGAGCACTGTACACAATAAATTTCATTATTATATTCTTCTCAATAAAAGTCATCAGGAAATTGTAATACTTTAGCTTTAGCACAAATTCTAGATCTTCAGGTCTTTTTTTTTTTTTTTTTTTTTTTTTTTTTTACTTCCAAGAAGATCAGGTCTAGCTTTTGAGGTTGTGGGTGATTCACTATATTGACAAAGTTTGGTTATCTTGTAATTCAACTGCTTTAGATATTGCAAAAATAAACATAATACTAAAAAAAATATGAAAAAATACTAATTTCTATGCTACAGGGATCTTACTCTTCTGAAAACACCAAAACTGAGGTGTCTCCACTTTTTCTCCTATATTTTTGTTATATATACTAGCAATATATGCACCCTCCGGGTGCAAGTATTTTAAGTTTTGATATAATAAAATTCATATTAAATTAGAAAGGCTAATGAAACTGACTAAGAATGCAGATAAAAAGATCTGCAACAGAGGGGGTATAATCGAAAAATAGAAAAACTTTGAAACTAACTATTCATCATTTTCCATTACTCCCTCTTTTATTGGTAAATTTTCCTAATTTAACTATTTAGTTAAAATAGGAAGTAAAGGATAATATTACAGTTATTTCTTCTTGTAAATAAATTTCTTTTAAGATTTATCCACGAGATTTTGTTTATATTTCTTAAGATAAACCAAACAATTAGAAATCAATAATACCAAGCACATATTTATTAAAATAAAATTTTAAATATCAATATGCAAATTAGCCTTCTCGTTCAAACTGTAAACCGCTATTTTGTTGTATATATAAATACAATTGCAGGTTATTAGTACGTAGATAACAGTATTAATAATGTAAAACAATTTTATTAATAACTTAAGGTTTAAAAGAATGAAATCATGGAGAATTTGATGTAAATAATTAAGGGAATTGTGACTTGAGTAGTAATATAGTTTCGGTTACAGACAGAAAAACACACAATCTCCATTATAATAAGATTTACCAACCCCTAAACATAAATAGGACATGACACATGGTCAATTTCTTAAGCAGAATTTAACAGATTTGAATTCAAAGTTTTCCATCTCCTGACCAAATAAAAAGTTATTAAAGGATTTCCTTTTTTTTTTTTTGTTAAAAAAAAAATTATTTTACAATCATGAAGATGAGTCAGTTATGAATCCCTGTGTGGTGGCATCTAACGAGGCAGACTAGTTTTCTAGTAGATGAAATGAAATAGTTTGTAAAATACTGAGTGACATTTCTAGGGTTGATACTATCAAAAGATCACATCAAATCAAAAACTCATTTGGCAAAAAAGTTACCTTCATTATATGTGTGTATATATATATATATATATATATATAAAAGAGTCATTGGAGAATTTCTGAATATATTAAATCTTGATGATAAAAGTATTAAAAAAAAGTAAAGTTGATGAAGTGGCCTATTAGTCGGTATCAGCCAGATAGCGAGAGAGTCTATCCCCTTTCCACTAGGGCTAGACCAGGGAAATTGTTTTTGCATCTGAAGTGGAGTGCCACACCTACCATCAACTCTCTACTTTACCACATAGATTCAAGCTGTGATACTCATGCGTTGAGTTGTCGAAGGCACGTAGCAAACCCAAAACATTATGGTTCCTTGGTGGATGCTCTACCGACTGAGCTAAATCAGCCCTTCCATAAAAGTTCTACATAGATCCAAAATTATGTAACCGGACAGGGAAAGGTATTGTTGGAATTTATGAAATATCTCATAAGTATAATAAAGAAGTAGGTTGATTACGAACAAACAAGATATGTTTGTTATAAGAAAAATATTAGTGTGGGCTGTAATGGTTGGCATCCTTCTGAGAGGCGATGGAGTAGTGTCCATTTTTTTTTTTTTTTTTTTTTTTTTTTTTTTTTAAACTACATAGACTGGATGGGTTCATATGGAGGATGAGTTGTTACCCAAACAGCAACCCCCATCTCCACACTGCTACTGTGATCCAAAGGAAAGGTAAGGAACCAATGCAGTTTGGCAGCAGTAGTGTTGCAGGAGTTGCTGGGTAGCACTGGATTTCAGCATCACATCACCTTAGGGACTCCAGTTACATAGACTGGGTGGGTTCATATGGAGGATGAGCTGTTACCCAAACAGCAACCCCCCTCTCCACACTGCTACTGTGATCCAAAGGAAAGGCAAGGAACCAATGCAGTTTGGCAGCGGTAGTGTTGCAGGAGTTGCTGGTTAGCACTGGATTTCAGCATCACATCACCTTAGGGACTCCAGCTCCTGATTTTTTTTTGTGGGGGGGGGGATTTATACCCCTATGTAATGGTTACTATCATAGGAAATAGATACAAGACGAGTTCAAGCCCTAGACGAGACTGCTTGCATTTTCACGTTGTGCTAATAACCTTTGGAAAGGTATGAATCCAATTATTCTCTCTCCAGCTATGAGTAAATAGTAGAGCAGTCTAGGAGAAGGAAAACTCTGTATTCAAAGCTGTCAAACTCTGCTTAAGAAATTGACCATGTGTCATGTCCTACTTATGTTTAGGGGTTGGTAAATATATATAACAAAAATATAGGAGAAAAAGTGGAGACACCTAAGTTTTGGTGTTCTCAGAAGAGTAAGATCCCTGTAGCATAGAAATCAATATAGAAAATGGACTCTTTGTTCATATTCTCTCTCTGAACTGACCAAATATTGAATGTTATATGTAGATGTTTTGGTATAAATAAAGACATTTATAAGAGTGTATCATTTTTACTTTAATTTTGAGACCATCATTTGGTGTATCCCATCACCAGCTTGTAATTATTGGACACACCAGCAGCTTGGACCAGATCATCAGCAAAATGCTGATAACATGTGATAGATTTAAAAATGTCAGAATAGGGGACATTTTGTCCCACCTGTAAGAAATAAAAATAATACCAAAAAATATAATCAATAAACTTGAACTTTATCCTATAAACTTATCCCTCAACGTGATTCCTAATCCATTTAGCAACAAACAACTATAGACAACTTGCTGTCAAAATCAAGAAAAAAATCCGTGGATGGATGAATGGTTGGATTTTACGGGCATGTCAA
Source organism: Doryteuthis pealeii (assembly GCA_023376005.1). Classification (NCBI taxonomy): domain Eukaryota; kingdom Metazoa; phylum Mollusca; class Cephalopoda; order Myopsida; family Loliginidae; genus Doryteuthis; species Doryteuthis pealeii. The sequence goes on along the minus strand of CM042156.1, from coordinate 46,818,767 downwards.
CCCTTGAGTCATTTCATGTTGAAGATGTTTTTGTTTTATTCATTCCTGTTGGATTTTTTAAAAATTCATTTTTTTAACTTTTATCATCTCTTCCTCCCTCTCTCTCTCTCTCTCACCCCATTCTCTCACTCCCATTCTCTCTCTCTCACTCCCATTCTCTCTCTCTCACTCCCCATTCTCTCTCTCTCACTCCCTCTCTCTCTCTCTCTCTCTCTCCTCCGTTCTCCTCTCTCTCTCTTCTCTCTCTTTCTCTCACACCCCGTTCTCTCTCTTTCTCTCACACCCTGTTCTCTCTCTTCTCTCACACCCCGTTTCTCTCTCTTTCTCTCACTCCCCGTTCTCTCTCTCTTCTCTCTCTTTCTCTCACACACCGTTCTCTCTCTTTCTCTCACACCCGTTCTCTCTCTTTCTCTCCCTCCCCTCTCTCTCTCTCTATTCTGTCTAATAAGGACCCAATCAAAGATTCTACTGAGGCCCTTATATTGTTTGTGTAGCTATTACTTGATGGATGGATGTTTCTCATATTAGGTCATTGGGGTGTCATACTAAGTAAATCCCCTTCATAGCATCTTTTGGTGCAATAAGGGTTACTTGGTGATGCCCATCTCCTCTCCAAATAACCTGTAGCACCTTGTACTGGGTTATATGGTACTAGTAGCAAAAAATATTCCTTAACCTGACCTATTGTTGAACTTTAACAGAAAAATGTTTATTCTACTTTGTTCTGTTCTTTTGTGTTTTTTTTTTCTTTAGAAATTTCAACAGTCTTCAATTTATATTTTCTCACTTTTTCTCCATATGTCATCCCCCTCCTCCTCTTTATTTATTTATTCTTATCATAATACCATCAACATTTAAGAAATTCTTTTACTCAAATTGTTAAAACAAAAGAAACTTCTTTCCATCTACCATATTTTATTCTCATTCTTTCTCTCTCACATAATAATTTGTCAACACTTCTAAAGATTTTGACGTCTGGATTATTTATGGTATTTCTGCAATAGAGCAGCTGCGTCTTTTGATATGACCAACCAAATAAATTCCTCCTCCTACCCCAAAGACATTTACTGAACATCTGATATAGACGCACATTTCTTTAAAGACTGCAATGTTTTCTCGGTTGATATGGAATTTTGTCGTTGCCAAAAAACATGAACAAAAATGTGCAGTTTATGAACAATCTCTTCATTCATGTTCATTGCAATTAATTCCCAGAATAAAATTTAAAAAAATGTCAGACACAAAAAAAAAAAAAAAAGATAAAATAAATTATTGAATAAATAAAAAAAATAAACAATTTGGGGGGGAGTTTTTCCTCTTCAGCAAAAAGTAGATATACAAATCTTGAAAATTTTCTCATTCAAATTTTAGTGAACATTTTTATGGCTTATATTATATTATATTATCCTCATCTTTATTGTTATCTGCACAACATTTTGTCCGATGTCCCCTCTGGCCTTCTTCAGGTATTTCTTCTCGAACTTGGAACCCCCTCCTCAAACTTGGTTACCTTCTCTTCAAACTCTGGATCCTTCTTGTCATAATCAAGAACCTTCATGGAATTTTGAACCTAACTTTTTATTCAATCTAAGGGGTTAGACTGTTCTCATTCCGTTAACCATGACTGGGTACAAGTGTTAAGCTGTGTTAATTATTCTATGTTAGTGTCGCCCTTGACCAGGATTGAACCTGCAGCCTAGAGATAACTGTCACTTAGAACTGTATTAACTCAACACCTATATCCACTATGCCATGTGTCTAATCGGACAATTCAGAAATACCTTAAGAATAAGAAGGCCGAAGGGTACATCAGCTACAACATTGTGCAGATGAGGAAAATCAAGCCTCGTCTAAGTACTGCCATTAATCTTGCTGTGCCCTATTGTGATGTAATGGTTAGCAAGTTAGTCTAACAGATTTATTATTACTGAATAGCAAGTTCAATCCTCACTGGATGTCCTATATTTACTAATCCTGTCTGTTGGGGCAGAAGAATACACTGACTGCACCTCAGCAGAGGGGTATGACCCCCAATGGGGCCACCTGTTGGCCGTAAGTGGCAACCCATGATGCTTAAGGACAGAATTCTGATGGCTGAACAGTCCCTTACATGCAACAATCCACTTTGGTCCTTACTTGGGCTAGACAGGCAGTTGAGCCACTTGTAAATCAAAGCACCACTTTTAATGCATTGACATTGGGTTCTTTGTTTAATGGCATATCAACCTTTGTGGGATATTTAATGTCAAAGCCATCATTGTAAAAGAACAGAAGTGGTACTAATTAACCTATAGATGGAGGCATAGGAGAGGTTCATACCTTTCCCAAGGGTATTAGCTCAAAAGTGTTAACCCACCCTGTCGGTTGGGGCTGTAGAATATGCCAATTGTACCTCTTTAGAGGATAAATCCCTATTGGCCGTGGATGGTGACCCGTGCTGCTTAAGGACGGAATTCTGGTGGCTTAACAGTCCATGACATGCAACACTCCATTTTGGCCCTTACTTGGGCTAGACGTAAGTTGAGGCACACATAAGTCAAAGTAACACTGTATTTGTCAACAGAGACATATAAACTAAATTTATCTTTAAGTTTTTAAGAAAATTACTTTTTTTCTTTATTTCTTTATTTCTTTTTTTTTTCATTATTTTTTTTAAAGTTTTTAAGAAAATTACTTTTTTCTTTATTAATTTTCTTTCTTTCTTTTTTTTTTTTATTTTATTTTATTTTTTTCTTTATTTTATTTTTGTTTTTTTTCTTTATTTAAAAAAATTTTTTTTGCTTCTTTCTTTTTTTTTTTTTTTTATTAAAAAAAAATTTTTTTAATCTTTTTTTTTTTATTTTATTTATTTATTTTTTTTTATTTTTCACTTTTTCATTTAAACAGTTTAATTCAAAATTTGATCTTTACATTAAAAAAAAAAAAAGATTTAAATATTTCTTTCTTCAAATTTAAATAGCAAAAAAAAAAAGTTCAATTGGTATCAAGTAAATCCAATTCTGTGATCAACATTTCTTCAAACAACAGATTTTCTCTTGAAAAAAAAAAAATGACCACCCTATGCCACCCCACCACACCCGCACTGGATAACAACCTCCAAAATTGTTTGAAAAACGGTATCTCTTTTTTTTTTTTCCCCTTCCTTCCTTTCTTTCTTTCTGTTAACAGCTAAGTAAACGGTATGTGTGCGTGTATTTTTCAGTTTGTGTAAGAGTAAATTCACATGTTCTATCATGGCATGTGCAGGGCACATGTTAAAATCCAAAATTAATGTCTGATGCTCCCTCCCCCTCTACCCCTCCTCTCCCCCTCTCTCTCTCCCTCTCCCTCCCCCTCTCCCCTCTCTCTCTCTCTCTCAGCAAGTGTTTGTAAAAGAAAGAGAAGCCTGTTAATTCTTTCAAATGATATATCACTTGAGAACAAGTTTTAAATGTCTAGACAGTTTAAACAAAAAAAAACAAAAAAGACAAAGAAGAATTAAAAAAAAAAATTAAAAAAGAAACAGGTTGTTTTAGGGGATGGGGATGGGGTAGGGGGTCACAATTGAGTGTTTAAAATGTTTGTTTTTAATTCAAACTTGGGGATCACAAGTCAAATACAATACTCTCTCGCTCTCTCTCCCCCACTCTCTCTCTCTCTATCTCCCCTCTCTCTCTATCTCCCCCACTCTCTCTCTCTGAAGAGAAAGGTGTGTTATATGTATATGAATTGTAGACAGGTACGATGAATATATAAATATATGAGTTAAGGTAGTGTGAACAGGTAGTCAACACCTGGTTACTGACAGTTTTTCACCTATGCAATCTTCAAGTTTTGGTTTGGTCTGAAGATCACATAGTCGAGAAACTGTCAGTAACCAGATGTTGACTCAATGTCGATGCTACCTTAACTCAAATATAAATGCTCTATCAATGATATTGAGCACTATCTGCTCAGAAACATAGCACCCACATTATCTACAATATATATATATATATATGAGAGTAAAGGATTGGGTAAATCCAACAAAATGTGGTAGAGAATAGAGGAAAAATGCGGATAAAACAATACAACTAAATTCAAAAATTTTTTTGAATTTAGTTGTGTTGTTTTATCCACATTTTCCCTCTATTTTCTACTATATATATATATATATATATATATATATATATTATATATATATATATATATATATATGGGCATCTCATCATGGTGAAATGGTTAGCAAGCTAATCTCGCTGATCAATTACTACTGAATAGAGTTTGATCCTTGGTGGATGCCCCATAGTATGCTGGCGACTTTGTGTCATATCCTACCCATTGCAAATGGGTAGGGTAAATACATACACCATTATGATTTTAGAATCCTGTTAAATGATCCATTCTTCTGGATCAACAGATTTAGGGATTTTTTTTTCTTTTGTTAATGGCATGTCAATCCATCTAGGGTTATTGCATTCATTGTATATTTATATTTATATTTTTTGCGTTAGTTCTTAATAGAGCTTTTTTTCTTTCTTTTTCTGTACACAGTTCACTCAATTATAAATGACTTTTAAACAGATTTATTTGATCTCTACATGTACTACCACTCTGGGTCAGTGGACCTGGGAGTAATGGCAATGAAAGGGTACGCCATGCCTTGATGGAGCCTCGCTACTAGATACATTTTAGGACACCCATATATAGTCATTCACATACAATTCGGTTTTGTTTCATGGATTATCAGTGTGACTAGACAAGGCAGGCTGATTCAGATTGGGTTCGAAACCCGACCAAATTGTCATCAGTCAGACATCTTACCACCACGCCATCTACACACCCTCTTTTTAGAAATAGAATTTTACTGTTATAAACATACTAGGCCACTACAGAGTGCTCTATCCGTTTTAAAGGGAGCTATGCAATTTTTGCCTAATATTTATTTTTAAATTTTTTAGGGGTTCTTTCCTTATTGTAGGCAATACAGTCAGCATATTCTAAGCCTCACCAACAGGGTTGTGGATCAATAGAGGGCATATAATAATTTTTATCAGAGATCAAAAACAGCTAGGATCATCACCTGCCACATAATTATTGGGGTGTAAAGGTTATAGTAGGCATAACTGTTTTTTTCCCCCCTTCAGGTTGAGAGATACAAAATCTGATACAAGATCCTTTTTTTTTGTGTGTGTGTAGGTGTTTTATAAAGATCTTGGTGAATCCCCAAATCTATTTAGATGTTTGTAAAATTCAACCCCCCTGATCCCACCACTACCACCAAATCTTTATTTCATCCTTGTTCATTTGATATGAAAAAGATGAATCTCCTTGAACAGATGAAATTTCAGCCATTATACACCCCCAACTTTTATATATAACCTTCTTGTGTTTCAGAAATTTCTAAATTCTAAACTCCCACATCTTTTTTTTTTTTTTTCTTCTTTTTTAATTTGATGATGTATATGTGCTTTACCTTCAGAAAAGGACAAACTGTTTGATTCATTTTGTATATATATATATATATATATATATATATATATATTATATACACACCAACTCCTCCACACGAGCAGGATGTGACACAAGGTCAATTTTTTAAGCGGAGTTCAACAGGCTTGAATTCAGAGTTTTTCTTCTCCTAGACTGGTTGCCTAACCAAGGTTAAAGAGCCCAGTCTGCCCTGCTATTTACCCATAGCTGGAGGGAGAGTAGGATTCATACCTTTCCCAAGGGTATTAGCGCTAAGTGAAATGCAATTACCACATCCAGGATTTGAACTCGGGGTGACGAGTCCATTTCCTATGACTTTAACCATTACACCACGATTCATTTTGTATATATATATATATATTTACCAACTCCTCCGCACGAGCAGGATACAATACAAGGTCAATTTCTTAAGCGGAGTTCAACAGGTTTGAATTCAGAGTTTTCCTTCTCCTAGACTGGTTACCTAGCCATGGTTAAAGAACCCAGTCTGCCCTGCTATTTACCCACAGCTGGAGGGAGAGTAGGATTCATACCTTTTCCAAGGGTATTAGCGCTAAGTGAAATGCAATTACCACGTCCAGGATTTGAACTCGGGGTGACAAGTCCATTTCCTATGACTTTAACCATTACACCACGATTCATTTTGTATATAAGGTGTGCTCTAATTCCCCACCTGGATTTATAGACTAGACGAGGTCATGTGGTCTATTCCTTAGCCAATCAAACCATACTGTGTGGCTGATACACTACTTAAGCACTGATTCTTTCATTGTATACTTGCGACCTTAGACGTAGGAACTTAGGATTCTTTATCCGAGAGGATTACTAAAGAATTTCTGCTGGACAAGCGCTCTTGTTTGAAGGCCCAGATGATGGCCCATAAAAACTTAACATGTTATGTGTCTAGGAATGCGAGGATTTTCTTCAATGGCAAAGAATCAAGCTAGGAAATTTGGGAAACAAACTTCTACGGATATTTAAGGAACCTTCAATTACACAACATAATATACACACCATCGGACCAAACTGAGGACCCATATTTTGTTGACAAGAATGCAACAATATATGCCGAATTGATCCAATGTTTAGACGATCAAAGTCTTTTATTGGTAATGTGAGAAGCTAAAGATGATGGCCGCAAAGCATTAAAGATTCTAAGGTCCCATTATTTGTCGAATGGCAAGTCTAGAATAGTAGGGCTGAATAGAACTGATTATGAATCCATAACGAATTACATAATAGGAACTGAAAATATTGCAAATTCACTGAGAGATGCTGGTGAAATTGTTAGTGATGGTTTATTAATCACCATGGTCTTGAAAGGTTTGCCCTCAAATTTGAAACCTTTTACCATGGTGATAACTCAAAAAGATAAACCTATGACATTCACAGAATTTAAAGTTAGTCTACACAGCTATGAAGAGACAGACAGTATGTACTGTACGGAATCTGACCATAGGATCTTACAAATGAAAACCCAATTTAAAAAGGGTAAAACCTTGAATCCCCGCTATGATTGTAAATCAACAAATTATGACAATTACCATAATTATTATGGCAGACCTTGCAATGGTAACAAGAAGTCGCCGATGAAAACAAATATTACATGTTATGTAATATAAAAATGGTTATGTAATATAAAAAGGGTCATATGTCCTATAACTGTAAAAATTAAAAAAAAGGGATTTTTGTCAGAATATTAAGTATTATCCAAAAAAACAAACTTATTTTTGCCGGGTATGACTCGCTATCATATAAGGACCATTTGCTCGTTGATTGTCGCGCCACCAAACATGAAAATAATACTGAGGATCTGTTTACAAAACCAGTGAATAAAATAAAACTGAATACTCTTAAAAGTGATATCATGATGGCCCAATATTAAATGAACTTATAATATCGCCCTGTCGGTATGGGCCGTAGAATATGCCGACTGTTTTCCATGCAGAGGAACAATTCTTTTTCATTGATCCTTTTGGTTAAGGAAGCAAGATGAATGTCATATAGTACCTAAATAATGAGAATGAAATCGTCTGTTTTACCTATAAAAAATGTCTGACAAAATTTTGGAAGAGAGAAACAAGATCTCACAGGACTTGCTAATTACTCTGTTCACCTTGTATCTTTGTTTAGTAAACCTTTTCCCCTATGTTTAGCTCAGATTTACAGTTCAACCTGTTTGCTCAGTAAAAAAAAAGAAAAAAAAAAGTTATCAACTTTTTTATATTAGAGGTAAGAGACATAATAGGAAGAGAAACCAGATCTAACAAAACTTTTTGATTCAACCTTGCAATTGCTGATTACTCTGTTCACCTTGTATCTTTGCTTAGTAAACCTTTTTCCCTATCTTTAATACTTGTCGTGTTTCTTCCTATTATTTATCTCTTAACACTGATACATGAATTACAACAAAGAGAAATAGCCAATGTCAATTGGAATCGTGGCCAAATAAATACGGAATTCAGATTTTTCAAAGTTTCATCTTCCTGTCCACTTTTTAAATTCAATGCATCCACAATTCAGATGTATTGTTGCAAAAGTTAGTTAATATATTTCAAGGTTATAGCACCACAAAGACTTTTGGGTTAGGGTGATTTTGCACAAAACCCGAATCTGCACACCGTGGCAGCTGCCCCTCTCTGACTGTGCCACCCTTGTACTGCCACTGCTAGAGAACACTTCAGTGAAAAAAAAAATGAAATCCTTAAATAAATTCAATTATTTTTTTATTTTATTTTTAATTACCAGGTGTTTTAAGAATATGGTTAGATTACTATGGATTTCCAAACTTGCAAATTAGTTTTTAAAAAAATAAAAAATAAATAAATGAAAAAAAAATGAATTTTTAATTTAAGAAAAAGAGAGACTGGTTTAGAATTACAAATATTCTTAACAATTAATTTTCATTTTGCTTATGATAGCAATAAAAACAATTTCCTTTCTTTTTGTCAATTAAAATTGAACTTTTTTTATGCTGTTTTTAATTTGGGGAAAAAATTACCCATTTTATAATTGAAAAAAAAAAAAAAGAAAAAAGCTTCAACTGCTTTTAGGTTCCTTACAATGCACTTTTTTTTTTTAGAAATTGCACATATGTATTTTTTTGTCTTTTTTATTTATTTTTTAAGTCTAGACAGCATAATTTCAGCAATTCTAATTTCTAATAAAGTCTTTACATATAAATCCATCATCTATTAAGTCCGTATTATTTTCTTAAAGAGGCTAGTTTAGCTCAGTTAGTAGAGCATTCAACTCTGAACCACAAGGTTCTTGGTTTGATACCAGCCTTCACTAACTCAGTGCATGAGTAGTACTGCTTGGATCTGTGCGAGACAAAGTGGTGAGCTGGTGATAGGTGTGGCACTCCACCCCAGATGCAAAAACAATCTCCCTGGTCTAGCGCTAGTAAGAAAGAGGATAGACTTTCTTGCTGTCTGGCTGATACCGACAATAAGCCACTCTGCCTACTTTACTATAAGCTAAAAACAAAAAAATGGATCTTTTTATATTTTTATTTTTGTGAGACTAGAGTTTGATGTTGCAGTCCAGCACATTAACCACTTCCCCATATGTACTCCCTATTGGATGTGGTTTGTGTGATATAGGTGGTAAGTGGCGGCAGAGTTGCTTTTTTGTAAGGTACTGTTTTCAGGATTTGTCAGAGACAGCAGACAACATCCTTGCGTAGTTCCCATCTAGCTTTTTCTCCAAGCGTTTCATTAAAGTTCAAGTGGTGCAGCCATACAATAGCACTGATATGGCTACAGCTTGGAAGAATTCTCACTTTATCAGAGAGATCAGATTTTCATATTATCGATAATCTGTCTATAGCAGTCCATGCAATTCCTATGCATATATTGGCATTGCTTTCTGTACAGACACTGGATGCCATGTGGAGGACTGGCCAGAAGTGATGAATGATAGGGACGGGTGGTGAGTCATGGGAATCTGCTTTCAGCATGACCTAATGAAAATAGATATAGTTTTGTCACTAGTATGTATTTTTACCCCCCCCCACACACACACACACAGAGGATGTGAGACAAGGTCATTTTTTTTTTTCCTTTTAACAAAACTTTTAACGTTTAAAAGTTTAACAGGTTTCAATTCAAATTTCCTTCTAAAATGGTTAAAAAGCCCAGTTTGCTTTACTATTTACCCATAGCTGGAGGGAGAATAGTTTGGATGCATACTTTTCCCAAGAGTATTAGCCCTATATGATATGCAAACAGTCTCATCTAGGATTTGAACTCTGGTCTCAGTATCCATTTCCGGTGATGATAACTACTATTACATCACAAATGCCTCTTGCATACCACAATGAAAGAACTGATAGGTCAGATCAAAGACTGTTCCTTGCTCTTGGTACCATATAAACCAGTGCAATCTGTTGCATGATTATATAAAGAGATGGGCACCATCAAATATCCCTCAGTTCCTTGAGAGCTGATAAAAAAAACAGAAATAAGGGTACTCCCCATGACGTCATAGGTAACAAACTGGATTGTGACATCGTAGTAAGCGGGTTCCAGCCCCAGTCTTGCTATTACATTCTCTTTTGGACTAATACTCTTGGGAAAGGTATGAACCCCCCCCATCCCACCAGCTATAGGTTAAATAGTATCACTACTGTTCTTCTGCAAGGATAGCTTTGGCATTACATAATCCAACTCAGTTGATATGTCATTAAACAAATAAACCAAACCAAAGAGAAATACCGAGCATGGTACCCTCTCCAATATAATAGGGGCCGGTTAGCTCAGTTGGTAGAGTGTTCGGCTAGAAACCACAAGGTTCCTAGTTCGGTACCGACCCTCGCTAACTCAGCGTATGAGTAGCACAGGGATCTGTGCGGTAAAGTAAGGAGCTGATGGTAGGTGTGGCGCTCCACCTCAGACGCTAAAAACAATCTCCTTGGTCTAGCGCTATTGAAAAGGGGATAGACTCCCTCGCTGACTGGCTGGTACTGACTTTAGGCTGCCCTGACGACTTTACTTTTACTTTACTTATGGTGAAGCATCCATTCATCAAATTTACTCTTCTTATAATTACTTTACCCAGTCTCGATTATGATAGAGAGGTCAGTCAGTATAAAGAATAGAGATCCATATATATTGGATAATCCTCCAGGTTAATCCGCCCCCTCCAATAATATTGATAAAAAAATATTGGAATTGTTTTATTGAACCTGAAATTTAGTCAGCATACAAGTTTTATTGATTAATATCTTAAACATGTACAGTAGGTATTTATTTACCCAACGTGTTCACCACTCGTAGGATATGACACAAGGTTGCAAGTATGGGGCATCCATGAGGATCAAACTTTGCTATTCAGTAGTAATTGGATCTATGAGACTTGCTTGTTGACCATTACACAATGATGGGACAGTCAAACTGTAAATTAAAGAATGTCAAAAAGTTTGAAATATTTAGATTTGTTGGACTGTTGTACTCATCTTTATTGTTATATATACAATATTTCAGCTGATATACCCTCTGGCCTTCTTCAGGTGTTTTATGTCAAACTCAGGGGAAACTTTACATCATAATTGGGAGCCTTCATGGAACTTCAAACTGAACTCTTTATTCAATCCACCTTAGACTGAATAAACTCATTCAGTTAATCATGACCAGGTACAAGTGTTAAGCTATGTTAAGTATTTTATATTCTTATTGCTCGTGGTCAGGATTGAACCTGCAGCCTACAGATGATTGTCACTTAGAAGTATATTAACTCAACCCTTATATCCGTTGTGCCATGCTTCCAAAACTTCCGACAAATAAGGTAAAAAAAGTATTTTTCTGAATTTTTGAGATGAGGCTTGATAATTTTTATCATTTGGATTATTTGAACTATTGTCCTCATCTACATAGTTATCTGCACAACGTTTCTGCCGATGTGCCCTCTGGCCTTCTTCAGGCATTTCTTGTTGAACTTAGGAGCCTTCTCGAACTCGGGAACCATCTCGTCAAACTAATAATTAACACATCTTAATACTTGTACCCAGTTACGATTAGCGGAATGAGAACAGTATACCCCCATAGATTGAATAAAGGGTTGGTTTCAAAGTTCCGTGAATGTTCCCGATTATGATAAGAAGGCTCTTGAGTTTGAAACGAAGGCTTGTGAGTTCGAAGAGAAGGTTCTCAAGTTCAAGAAGGCTCGTGGGTCAGACAAGAAATACCTGAAGAAGGTCGGAGGGCACATCGGCCGAAATGTTGTACAGATAACTGTTGGATTATTTTTGGTATGTAAGGAGTGCTGAAATCCACCACTTAAATTTATAGACTAAGCAAGGTCACGTGGTTTAAACCCCAGCCAATCAACAGCCCGAATGTGTTAGTTAACTATTTAATCGCTGGTATTGACAATCATTCATTTGCGCTTTGTTTGGCATTGACGCGTGGACCTGCAACACCAAGGAACAACCAAAGGATCATACCCAACATTAAGGGACATCAAAGAGTAAACAAAGATTTCTTCTCGTGATCTGCTTAACACAAGGGATTTCCGCAGGACAGTGCTCTTGCTTGAAGCCTAAAGATGACCACAAAATTCATAACAATAACAATGTAGATGATGATATTAGTCTGAATAATCTAAATGATACAAGGTAAAAAAGGTTTACTTCTTTTTAAATGAAAATTGATATCAATGGATGAAAAAAATAAACTAGAAAAGTGGGTTGATGATTGTGAAGAATCTTCCACCAACAACAAAAAAAATGTTTCTTAATTTGTGCCAATAATCTCAGCAATATCTTGAAATATGGAATTTTATCTTAACTACTCTCTGGCCGAGTGCTTCTTCCACCCAAGAGCCTATCACCTTTGCAGACTCCAGGGTCCTCATTAAGAGATAACATCAGTCTATTCATGGGGTGAGGGACCCAGTTTGGCCCTTGAAGTCAGTTGAAGGTGGTAAAGAAGGAGGTTGGGTGAACAGTACAAATTTGATCAACTCTATGCCAAACAGTTCATCAAGATGCTTCTATCTGTGGAAAGAGGATTGAATTTCTCTGGGGATTCCCTGGTGTGGGTGGAATTCTTATCTTTCTCCCTGGCATGGCTCTTCCCTTTTTTTATTTTCAAAGGTGATTCTAAATTTTCCTCAAATCCTTCTCCGCTTCATTTCCTTTACTATCTAACCTCCACGCCCCCACCCCCCGATTCAACAAGGTGAGGTTCTATCCTTTGCTCTATGGGGATCTTTTTTAAACTCTCTCTTTCTCTCAGCCTTAATCTTTTTCGCTTTCTCTCTCCCTACCTAAAATCTCTCTACCCCCTCTCTCTCTCTCTCTCTCTACCTCTATCTATCTCTCTCTCTACTCTATCTATCTCTCTACCTCTATCTATCTCTCTCTCTCTCTCTTTCTCTACCCTCTATCCCTCTCTCTCTCTCTCTCTCTCTACCTAAAACCTCTCTCTCTCTCTCTCTACCTAAAATATTTCTCTTTCTCTCTCAACCTTATATATATATATATATAATGTGTGTGTTTTTTGTGGAAAAAAGTGACTTACCGGTGAAAATGGTCACAATGGTTAGCTGTTGCAAGTTTTACAATGATAAGGCGGCGATATAACAAACATAAAGTGCTTAATACGTTAGTAGAGCAAATATATATATATATATATATATATATATATATATATATATAAGGATGCTGATAGCTTTTTAATTTAGTGCCTCTTGGGACGCAAGAATTTGATTTGAATGAGTCCTCAGGAAATTTGAGTTCCAACTAAAGTTTCTTAATAAATTGCAGAGTTTTTATCTATGAACAACTAAAGCTGTCTAACTCCTACCTTGTACCCATACAGTGTAATTCGTTTCCAAGAAAATATTGATATGTATTTACAGTTAGCTTGAAATGGTGAAGGAAGAAAAAAACAAAATACTGGGACATATGGATACGATTTTTTTAAATTTAAAAAAAAATTTTTTACATCATTTTTGATTTTTATGCATCAAGGATGCAGAACACATACCTATCAGCATCTTTGTGCATGTGTGTGTATGTATGTATGTATGTATGTGTGTGTGTGTATATATATATATATATATATATATATATATTTCCATGTCTCCTTCTGGTGGTGTTGTATTTATTCAGCTGGAGGGAATTTGGATGTAACACCATAAATAAAAAGAACCTAGACAAAGAAAAAAGTGCAATTTTAAAAAGAAAATATTCTGTTCATGAAATTTTGTTGGCAGCGAACAAGACAAATTTTGTTGCTGTTTTGCAAATTTTAAAGATCAAAATGGAATAAAATACAATTTGAAAAGTTCCCCCCCCCCTCTCTCTTAGAATTATTTTGAAATGCACATTAAGATACTAATATCCTCATCATCACCCCCTCCTCCTCTTTAATCACCAAAACTTATAAATCGGATAAATAAGATACATCTATGAAATAAAATTATGTACAGGTGTATTTTTCCACACCCATAAAGCAAAATTGACTTCTAAATTTTATCTCTCACTAACAATTTATTTAGAAATAAGATATTTACCTCCAAACTATTCGCCTATAACTTGTATATACAACAAAACAAGATGTGGCATTAAATAACCTGCAAGGGGTTGATATGCCATTAAACGAAATAACCTAACCTCCTTTTTAAATCACTTGGTTTCTTTTTGTGGAAATGATTAGACACCCTCTTCTCTGGCTTGTCTTTTTTCTTTCTTTTTTTTCTTTTTTTTTCTTTCTTTTTCTTTTTCTTCTTTTTCTTCTTTTTCTTCTTCTTTTTCTTTTTTTCTTTTTCTTCTTTTTTCTTTTTCTTTTTCTTTTTCTTTTTTCTTTTTCTTCTTTTTCTTCTTTTTCTTCTTCTTTTTCTTTTTTCTTTTTCTTCTTCTTTTCTTCTTTTTTCTTCTTTTTTTCTTTTTCTTTTTCTTCTTTTTTTCTTTTTTTTTTTTTTTTTTTTTCTTTTTTCTTTCTTTTTTTAATCAAATTGGTGACTGATTACTTTTTGCTGTTTTCATTTCTGACCCCCAATAAACCAAAAGAGGATTGGAAGAATCTGATCCGACCCCCCAAACATGTTTTGATCATTTTAATCAAATTTGTAATATGAAATTCATAATCAACATTGACAATCATATTTCACTTTTACAAAATTTTCTAATTGTAACAATATTATCTTATTTATTTATTTACAGGGTGACCCCCCCCCCAAAAAAAAACAGAATTTGGGTTTTCTTTATTTTTTGGGGGGTGGGGGTCACCCTGTATTTATTTATTTATTAAAGAAGAATTATCATCACCCATTATTATCAGTTTTTGAATTCTATTTTCTTTTATCACAATTTTTTAGTTACTTTTGTTTTTTGTTGTTTTTTATTGCAACTTTCAACAGTTTATCATTCTGAATCGGGTGGGGGGGGGGATCTCTGTGGCTAATGTGCTAAACTGTGACATTATACTAGTAAACAACTTGGACCATATGACCTTTAGGCACCCCTTTTTGATCTCGATTAAGAAAGGACATGTTTTTCATTTACACCGTCAATATCCGGTTGTTTTAACTGACGATTTTTAGATGTTTTAAAAAAAATTATAAAAGAAAACTAACCCCTAACAAATAACCGGATATTGGCGGTGTAAATGAAAAACATGTCCTTTCTTAATCGAGATCAAAAAGGGGTGCCTAAAGGTAATATAGTCCAACAACTCTAGTTGCACTATTATGTTCACTGTCAGATTAATATCCTTAGAAAAGTTGTAACCTCCCATCCATGGGTTAAATAGTACTACTACTGTTCTTCTACAAGGATAGCTTTGTCATTAAATAACCTGCAAGGGGTTGATATGCCATTAAACAAAGAAACCATACCATTCTGCATCAATGAGTATATTGGCATTGCAGTCTTGGAAGAATATCTAGTTCTTGTGCTGAAGTTACAGTGCCTCCTGTGACTGTGAAGTCCAATATTTGAAAAACAGCCTCGACCACAGATGTCGCATGTGAAGGCTGTCTCTGCAGATGTTGATGTGCTGGTACTTTGTTGCCATCACTCTCTTCTGGAGCTCTTTGCTTCATGGTGTTGTGCCAGGGTGACTTCAGACATCAACAGTCCACTACAGAGAGCCTGTTGCCACCAAGGACAGTCTTGCATCAATGATTAAACATCAATAATTGGAAATGTCTCCGAGACTTAGACTTGAGTCCCTAATTTTTTTTTTCTTTTTCTTTTGAAGAAACCTGATTAAGAAATACCAGCAGCTGCCATTACCAAATAAAGGGTTCGTTTAAAGGTTTGATCAGACCTTTTCTGCTAAACCCTAGAGTTTTTTTTTTTAGTCTGTTTGCCAAGAGCAGCTGTTGTATTTAACCAGGATTTGCTGAGGCAGAAGGGTTTTGAGTTCAAATCTCACCAGGGGGCGAGTCTGTAGTGGCTAAAATGTTGGAATGGTGACATTGTAGTAATCGAGTTCAAACTTCAGTCTTGCTATTACGTTCACTTTCAGACTAATAACGTTGGTGAAAGTAAGAACCCCCTTATATCCTCCCCCAAGCTATGGGTTAAATAGTAAAACGTCAATTGTCAAGTGGTCTAAAGTCAGTATCAGACTGACAGCAATAAGATCTATCCCCTTTTCACTAGTGCTAGACCCAGGTGATTGTGTTTGCATCTGAAAGGGAATGCAACAACTACCACCAGCTCCTTACTTTACTGCACAGATCCCTGTGCTACTCATACACCAAGTTGTTGATGGCCGGTATCGAACCAGGAACCTTGTGGTTCCTAGGCAGATGTTCTACTGACTGAGCGAACTACATGGATGGTTGGTAAATATATATATATATATATATATATATATATATATATATTTGTTAAGCAACTAAATAAATTAAGATGAAAGAAAAATACAAATCAAAAACTGATTAGAATTGATTCACTATTTTCTGCTTGGGATCAGAAAAATTTTGGTTACATCAACTTGGTAGGGGATATAGTTGATTATTTCCTTGTTGTTGGTGTTCAGTGCAAATTGAATGCTGATTTTTTTAATGCATGGGGATTGGTGTAACATGAATGAAAAATGTCACAGGAAAAAAAAAATCTTAAACCAAAAGTGTTTCTTCCATAAATCATTTATATATCTCTACAAAATGTAACCCTAACTGGCTACTATAAATTGTGACTTTTCCCTCTTTTTAAAATTGTGAGCCCCTCTCTGCCAAAATTGTGACTTTTCCCTCCCTGCAAAAATTGTGACTTTTCCCTCCCTGCAACCTGCAAAAATTGTGACTTTTCCCTCCCTGCAACCTGCAAAAATTGTGACTTTTCCCTCCTGCAACCTGCAAAAATTGTGACTTTTCCCTCCCTGCAAAAATTGTGACTTTTCCCTGCAACGTGCAAAAATTGTGACTTTTCCCTCCCTGCAACCTGCAAAAATTGTGACTTTTCCCACCTCCCTACCAAAATTGTGACCCCCCCCTGCAAAAATTGTGATTTATTCTCTTCCCTTGCCAAAATTGTAACTTTTCCTGTGTAACACAACACCCTCATATGTTTCCATGCCAGTGAAAACATTTTAGACTTAACTTTGATATAATCAATTTCATTAAAACCAGGAATTAATGTTTCAAATTTAAATGAAGTAAAATGTTGTTTTTTTTTTTTTTTTTTTTTTTTTTTTTTTTTTTTTTTTTTTTTCAAGTATCAGCAGCTGTAAAGTAGAAACCTTTTTTTTTTTTTTAAATCCTTCAACCACTTATATCCTCACTTAAACGTCTTTGATTTTCCTGGAAATAAAAACTCTAACACTTAAATGAAATAATTAAAACCAAATCTAATAATTCTAATTCATTAAACGAGTTAAAGACAAATTGTACAAAAAAGAAAAACCAAGATATTTCCATATTAATTACGCAATGTTCAATTCGACAAAAACAAAAGTCAAATCTAAAAAAAAAATTCTAAAATTTAAAAAAAATTCTTTTTTATTTTTTTATCTTTTCATTTATTTTAAAAATTTTTAGTCATTATTTGTCGAGATGAGAAAACTGAGTTGATCATTGTACAGATTTGACCTTTTGTACAAATTTTGATATCCAATCAAAAGAATTTAAAAGCTGATTGAATTGACCAATCAAATCAGCTGACTTCTTAGATCAAAATTATAAAACAGATTCAATGAATTATCTAATTTTTGTTTTAAGCAGATGTTTGTTTTGTTGGGGTTGGGGGGTGAGCAAATAAAAAAAACAAATAAAAACACTTAATTTAAATCTTTTTAAACATTTCTTCTTTTTATTTGATTTATCTATTTATTTCTTTATCTTAAATATCTTAATTGTCTCGTTTTAGACATTTTGAAGGGTTTTTATCTTGTTTTTTTTTTTTTTAATTTAAATTTTTTTTTTTTTTATTAAACTATGATCAGTTTTAAATGGAATAGTCATCATCTTTCATTAGGAGGCATGTGGTGTAATGGTTATCATCATTGGAAATGGATTTAAATCCTAGATGATGCATTTCACATAGTACTGATACCCTTTGGAAAAATATGCATCCAACTATTCTCCCTCCAGCTATGGGTAAACAGAGCAGACTGGGCTTTTTAACTTTGGTTACGCAACCAGCCTAGGAAAAGGAAAACTTTGAATTGAAACTTGTTAAATTCCACTTTAGAAATTGACCTTGTGTCACATCCTGCTTGTGCAGAAGTGTTGGTAAAAGGCCAAGCAGAAAGTGAAAGATAGTGCTGCCCCAAGATTTAAAAGAAATCCTGGACCTTTTACCTGGAGTTCAAAAGGTATCTCCAACACAAATACAAGAAATGTAACTATTTTAACCAAAAGGTAATTTACCTAATTGACTCATCCATAGAATAAAAATTACGATCAGAAAGATAAAAACTTTTATCGCCCCCTCCCCCCAACAAGTTATTGCATTCTTGTTTTAGGTTTCATATTTCTTACATCTCGTCCCCAAAGGAAAGAGTTATGCACAGATATGACGAGGTTCTCTGTTCTATAGATAAATCTTCACCTGTTACTTTATTCCATTGCCCCCCCCCCCGACACACCCAAGTTATTTTTTAATGGTTGTTCATCACACTTAATTATCACCTGACATCTTTTTTTCTTGTGTGTGTGTGTGTACATATATTTATATGTGTGTGTGTGTGTGTGTGTGTGTATATATATATATGTGTATATATATATATATATAGGGAAGAGGTAGGACACCTGCCCTTTCAGGCTCTTTGTTCCACTTGGATTCAGATCTACTTAATTCTCTGCCCTGATGCAACTTTTTACACATAGAATCTCCCCCCCTCCTTCTCCCAATATAACGAACCAGAATCTCCAATTGTTTTCAGATTCCAAAATGAAATATTTTTTATTAGTAATTATTGTCTGTTAATGACTATAATATATATATATATATATATATATATATATATATATATATATATATATATACAATGATGCTGATAGCTTTTTGATATAGTATGTCCTGTGATGTACATATTTGCTTTGAATGAGTCCCTGGAAAAATTTATGGGTCGCAACTAAAGCCATCTACCTCCTACCTTGTAACTTATCCTGTGTAATTCATTTCTAAGAAACTATTGAAATGTATTTACAGTTAGCTTGAAATGGTGAGGGAAGAAAAAAGCAAAACACTGGGACACATGGATACGATTTTACTGTGTCCTTTTAGATTTTTGTGCGTCAGGGATGCAAGACACATACCTATCAGCTTCTCTCTCTCTCTCTCTTCTCTCTCTCTCTCTCTCTCTTTTTTCTTTTTTATATATATATATATATATATATATATATATATATAGTAGGATGTGACACCAAATTAATTTCTTAAACTGTTTAACAGGTTTGAATTCAGTTTTTCTTCTGGTTGCTTAACCAAGGTTAAAGAACTTAGTCTTCCCTACTATTTACCTATAGCTGGAGGCAGAATAGTTTGATGCATACCTTTCCCAAAGGTATTAGCACTATGTGAAATGCAAACAGCCTTGTCCAGGATTGGAACTCGGATTGACAAATCTATTTCCTATGGCGATAACCATTACATCATGTGCCTCTAACTGTAAGGTTCCATATAGACCAAACAACTGTATATGATATACAGTTTTTGGTCATGTTTTTATCTGATGACAGATCGGCTTTGGTGATGTATTTCATTAGAGTGGGTGTAATGTGGCGGTAGCGATATATTCACAGTACCAAACGGATATACGTAACGTTCTAATATCGATACATGTTGTATAGCGGGTCTTGTCAACGTGCCTCCAAATTCAAAACACTAAAAAGGTGTTCGGCACGTGGCGGTCATCTTGACGATAAAAAAAGTACAATGCGAGAAATATATCGTTACAAGCTGCTTAGCTTTTTTTCCAGGCTCGTCTCGTGTGTCTCATCGGAGAGGAGGAAAGGCAAAGAGAGAGAGAGGACACTGTTAAATTACTGTGATCTCACAACTGGGAACCAGAGGCCCGTCTGTCCCCTAGGCCTCGGAAAGCAAAAAAGAGACCGGTATTTTTCTTCATCGTTCCACATGACTTTCGGTTCCGGTCAACACACGAAACTTCTGGTTGACATTCAATTCTCCATTCAGGGGGTCACGCCCCAGTCAACTCATGACAACCGTTTTTGTGCTCATCACTGTTTTTTTTAAAACCTTTACTATCTCTTATTTCTTCTTCCTCTCTTTTCTAATAGTAGTTCCTGCAAACCTCAGGATAATCCCCATCTTGCTACATGGGACTATTTTAAAATTTTGTTTTGATGTATGGATTAAACATAATGAAGTGGTTCTTAACCGGGAGGTAATTCTCCAAGAGGAGGGATTGGGACCACAGAGCGAATTCAATATGTAAAAGGGATAATAATCTTGATTTAACTCTCTCTCACACTTTTTTCTTTAAAAAAAATAAATCCTTATAGGAATGGGGATCTGGACTTCTCAAAATTCTCAACAGGATGTTAAGAGTTAATTATGAATATAAAAAAAACTACTTTTATTTAAGTTTTAATATCCATCGACTTGTTCAGTTGCTATTTAACTCTTAACATCCTATTGAGAATTCCAGAGCCACATTCTTATAAGGATTCATTAAAAAAAAGATCCTTTTTCATTTAAGTTTACCTGAGTTATTTCCCACAAAGACTGCTAAATATGTTTAATATTACATTTAAACAAAGGCTATCATTTGGGGTGGATTACAAAAACAAATGTGACTTCCAGCCGGGTGGAATGAGGTGGTATAGAACATTAAGAGTTAATGTTTAAAACAAACTGTAGAATTAATCTACAGTGTTTCCTTGAAAATAAGACCTACCTGAAAACCTATTGTGATTTTTCAGTATGATTTTTTAAATATTTAAGCCCTAGTTGAGAGCAGCAGACAGACAAAAGAAATAAATATTCATGCGACACAAACATCGACATCCCCTGAAAATAAGCCTTAGTGTTATATTTCAGAGTGGAAATTAATATAAGCCCTGAATTATTTCTATTTTAAATTTGGTCATTTTATTTTAATTTGGTTACTTTATTTATCTAATTTAAAAAAATATATCAATTGAATTAATCACCTCATTTATATCTTAATTTTTTAAGATTGTAAATTATTGAATTAAAATTTGTTACTATATTGTTATGTGATGTCATTTTCTCTAAATTTTTAAAATATATATAATAAATTAAAAAAAAAAAAAGAAATCAAATTAATGTTAAAGTTGGGAACTATTTTATTGCCTAATTCTTGTTTGATTGACAAAAGGCCAAAATAAATGTCACTAGCATTTGGCAGTTCCATTGCGTGTGGACATGTTGTTATTTGCTGAGTGTACATTAACACATTGAACTATAGACAAACAACAAGATAATTTCCTTGGTAACATTATAATTTAGATTATAACAAGGTACACAAACTCTTTCCTACATATTAACATGTTACCTATCTGATCAAAATACAAATCTTGCAACACTTTACATAAAAACACAACATGCAATTCTCAGTCAACAACTTGGAGAAAATACTAAAATTATTGTTTGTTCAGTAAACCATGTCGGGCTCAATTTTGTGGGTTTTTTTTTTTTTACAACAGCTTGATACTTGATACTTCACATTATTAGTTAAAAATCTGCCTTTTGAGGACAATCATTTTTTCTACAATTACAGGTAGGCCTATTTCTATCACTTAGGGTTGGTTAGTTGGTGTTTAATGGCATATCAACCCTTGTGGGTTATTTAATATCCAAATTTTTTTTTTTTTTTTGATAAGGGGCAGTATATATATTTGTTTAACTTCATGTGTATTAATAAATTGGTAGAAATAATTTTCGTTAACTTCATGTGTATTAATAAATTGGTAGAAATAATTTTCGTTAACTTCATGTGTATTAATAAATTGGTAGAAATAATTTTCGTTAACTTCATGTGTATTAATAAATTGGTAGAAATAATTGGTTAAACCATCTCTTTTATATTGTTGCTGTTCATTGAAAACAAGGGCTGTGCTTCTAAGTCTGTGATCTAAGTTTGAACAGCATGGACACTGTCAATGGTGCTTGGTGACTGTTAGTTTCTCACCTATGCAATCATCTGACCAAGAGGCTCTCACATGGTGGATATCACTTTATATATTGTATTTAGCATTCTGAAAAAGGTGGTCTAGTTTATTTACATGGTTATAGTATATTAAGTTAGTAATTTGTCAATTCATTTACTCTGTTTAATCTATTATCTGTTTTTATTTATTATTTTATTTTCTTATATATATATACCAGAGATGCTGATAGGTACACTTCTTGCGTTCCTGACACACAAAAATCTAAAAGGACACAGTAAAATCATATCCATGCATCCGAGTGTTTTTCTTTTTTCTTCCCCTGTCATTTCAAGCTAACTGTAAATACATTTCAATAGTTTCTTAGAAATTAATTACACAGGATAGGTTACAAGGTGGGAGTTAGACGGCTTTGGGACGCATAAATTTTCCCCCAAGGACTCAATCAAAGCAAATGTGTGCATCCCAGGACATACTAGATCAAAAAGCTATTAGCATCACTGATAGTGATATATATATATATATATATATATATATATATATATATACACACACAGATGGTCAGTCCAGAATGGCCTTGGTATAAGTTGATATCCAATCAGAGAAGACTTTACTATGCATGTATGAATACTCTCCTATATATATATATATATATATATATATATATATATATATATATATATATTTACCAACCCCGCACGAACAGGATGTGACACAAGGTCATTTTCTTAAGCGGAGTTTAACAGGTTTGAATTCAGAGTTTTCCTTCTCTTAGACCGGTTGCCTAACCAAGGCTAAAGAGCCCAGTCTGCCCTGCTATTTACCCATAGCTGGAGGGAGAGTAGGATTCATACCTTTCCCAAGGGTATTAGCACTAAGTGAAATGCAATTACTCCCCTATAGGGTTACTCACTTGGCAGTGAAATGCTATTGAGTGAGCTTGGGTATTGTGGATTGTCACATTCACAAGGATTAAGAGAATTTTCCTAGGCTGCTGATGGTGATCCTTAAAGGGAGGGAGATTGTGCGGATCCTTTTCAAAAATAAAAGGGATGCTGGAATAAATGTGTGAAATCCCAAGCAAAGTTCTCTAAGGGGAACTACACCATCATTGCTCTTAGTAAACTATTTTGTTTAAAATTGAATGGCTCGTTACTTTCTAGACAAATGTGTGTGTGTGTGTGAGTGTAAAACGCCTACAGTCTCATTTAAAAGTGTTTTATTGTTTTCTCTTTGGCTTCATAGAAGACAATAAAAAGATTTTGTTCATCTCTTCAAATTACTGCCAGACGTTGATGCTCCAGGCTAGAGTCTTAGATTTGGAAGGTCGTCCAGACAGTGTGCTCTACCCCCCACTATGCAATCTTGTATAAAGTCACATCACACACACACACACACACACAGTTGTCTGCCTAAACTTAAAGAATTCAAATCTCCTAGAGGTCACAATTGTTAAATCTTTTTTCTTTTTTATTCTTTTTTTTTTCTTTATTTAATTTTCTAAAAATATCCTCAACAGTTAATGTAATGAATAAGACACTCGGGCGCTTCAAAAATATTTTGTCATTTTTGGCTGTTGGGTAATGAGGTTGTTGCTTTATAAGCAAAATTAGAACAAAGATCCAAATGAAACATTTTTTTTGCTTTTTATATGAACGTGTTTAAAAAAAATTTCTGATTCTTTTTTTTTCTCCTAGTTTCTGGAAAATGTAAAGAAAATCTATCAAGTTGTCTCTTTTTATTTTGTTTGATTTGATGATAAAGTAAAAAATAAATTCCATAAAAAAGATTGGAAAGTTTTTCTTTTGAAAAATAATTTGCTTATAAATATCCAAATTTAAAAAGAAATTTTTTTTATTTTTATTTATTTTTTTTTTTTTATAAATTTCCTTCCTTTGCTACAAATTGTGTAAATGAATTCAGACTTGCAAATGTGCATATCTGGACGGTTATCACTTCAAGAAAAAAAATAATAAACAAACCCCAAAACAACATTTTCCAATTTTCCATTAATTCATATTGAATCAATTTTTCCCTTTCTTCGGCCAAACAAGTTCTAAGCAATACTAAATTTTGTGAAAAAAAATTCTCTTTTCATTTAGAATCATACAAATTTCACAATTGTCCCACGAATTATGTAACATCAGCCTGATTCCAAAATGGTATGATATGTTGGGCTATGGCCTCTAGTTGTAAAGTTTTAAAAATAATGTAACCTGCTGACATTTGCATTTATTGTTAAAGAAGTTACAACATAATATGTTTTATGTCAGTTTATTTTGATAACACAAATCATAAATAATCATAATTCTTCATAAATCAACATTAAAATCCAAGTTTTTTTCATCCAATTGACAAATGACAGCTGCTCATTATCTCCCCCCCTTTTTTTTGGGGGGGGGGTGGAAATGTTTGAGGCCATTTTTCAAAATGGTTGCTTGTACAGCCAGCTTCATCCTTTTGAACAAAGTTTGCAAGAGAAACAAACAGATGCAGAAGAATGAAAAAGTCAGCACAAAATTGTTGGGACAGATGTATCGGATCCCTGCAGTGGTGTTGGTAGGTGGGTGGGCGCACCCGAGGATATTGTCATGCAGTTTTGCTGATTTACTATTAATAATGACATCTGTTAAGATGCTCAGCTGAAGAAAAGAAAAACTGCAAATGTGCCCAACTCTCTTCCCCCTCCCCCACCGACCCTGACACACCAGTGGGTGGGTGGGTGTGTTGTTGCCTCTTTTTATTGTTGCATATTGGATGTCTTAAATCTACACATGGGGACAAAATGAGCAAAAAAAGATTGTCTATGATTTTCTTTAGGATGATTTAATTAAATGCCTACCAACCCAAAATTAAAATTTTTTTTAATTTTAATTTTTTTTTTCCAAATTTTCTAAACTACCAAATGAAATCTTTTCATTATTCCATATTCATTCAGCAGAGATGCTGATAGGTACACATTCTGCGTCCCTGACACATAGAAATCATGCATCCCAGTGTTTTTCTTTTTTCTTCCCTCACCATTTCAAGCGAAACTGTAAATACATTTCAATAGTTTCTTAGAAATGAATTACACTCGATAGGTTACAAGATAGAAGTTAAACAGCTTTAGTTGTTTCCCCAGATCAAAAATAAAAACCCAACAATCTATTAAGAAACTTTAGTTGGGACCCATCAACTTTCCCGGGGACTCACTCAAAGCAAATATGTGCATCTCAGGATGCACTAAATCAAAAAGATATCAGTATCATTGCTTCAGACTATGACCAATTCCCTATCTGTGGAGCTTAGAATATGCTGACTGTATCCCCTGCAGAGGGGTAAGACACCCCACTCCTAAAAAAAATAAAGAGGTGTCCTGCATTTGATGAGGCTTCAGTTTTTGAGCTCTGGTGAGTGTGGAGTACCCCTTCATTGCCATTACTCCCAGGTCCACTCTAACTTGGTAGTAGTATCTGTTAGAGACCCATCTATGAGTCAAATCAATTTGTTTAGAAATTATTTATATTTGATAAGACCATGTGCAACGCCCCCCAAACAAAATGTAATTATAGATACATAATGTATGTGATTTACTAACCCAGAGATATAAATAACCCTCGACAGTTGATATGCCATTAAAATCAATCTTAGAATTTGAGTTAGTGTATATTTTTAATTGTGCTAATTTGTTGAAAAAGTTCGGAAAATTAATTTCCATCCCTGTGAATAAATTCAGAACTTAATGTATGCATTTACCCAACCAAATTGCCTTAGATAAAATGTGACACAAGGTCACAAGTATGGAGCATCTAGTGAGGATTGAACTTTCTATTCAGTAGTAATGGATTTTAGTCCCAGCTACTACAGCTGTCACCCACCCGTCCTTTGGGGACGGGGGTCCAGTGAGCTTTGGCCTCTGGACCGGTGGATGCTAAATTAATAGTGTCGATCCCAGAGGGCCGTCCCTCCAGGCAATACCTGCCTCGTTGCACTTAAAGGGGCGGGGCTGGGTTTATTGCCAGCGCTTGAGACCCCCCCCCCCTTGAGGGGGAATGCCGAAGGGATCAACGCAATTTTTCTACCTACCACCCGAATTGTGGGTGGTCCCCACATAAAACGGCCTTGTGCCATATCGTGTGAAAGTGGGACACATGTAAATACCAGTAGTAATGGATTTTTCTATATAAAAATTTATGAATGCAAAAAATTTTTTTTTTTTTTTTTTTTTTTTTTTTTCAAAATTTTGCTGAGAATAGAATTAATTTTTCTTAATGATTTTTGATGAGATTAAATTTTTAGTTTTTAATTTGATTCAAACTTGAAAAACAATTTTCTTCTTGATTCTAAAAAAAAAAAAAAAAAAAAAAAAAAAAGCAAATCAAACAAGGAATTTTAACATTAAGAATATTTCTATTTCCACCCCTACCCAATCCTAATATTTACGACTCCATTTTTTTTTTTTTTTTTTTTAAATTTTCAAAAAGACATCATGTTTGCCAGCAGTTGAATAACTCAAAGGAAGTTGGTGTTAAATTGGCTGAACAAATAAAATTTCAATTTAGTTAAAACGTCAGAAATGTCTAAGAAAATCTGTCAAATTCACCCCACACACCTAATTCTTTGAATAAATATTTTACCAAATTTATTTATTTATTTTAAATTTCTATTTCAGGATTTGTAGGCAATTTTTACCCAAACCAAAAAAATCCCTTTCTAAAAAGAAAAAAAAAAAGGATAATTTAAACCCATTAGTGTTAAGTAGGAGGAAGGGGAGGAGGTCTGATGCGAGAAGATTGTTGTTAAAAGTTAAAACTTTATCAAAATATCTGAGCATTAAGTCCAATGGTAATTTATGAGGAAGTGCGTCCCGGTCTCCTGCCTCGAGTTGCTGCCCGGTGACTATTAAAATAACGACCCAGCTCAGTCTATTCAAAACTATCCATCTATCAATCTATTTCAATTTGTTCATATTTATCTATATTATTTAAATACTAAGATTTTTTTTATTCATGTTTGTTTAATGTCTTGTTTTTAGTTTAAATAAACAAGAATTACGACAAAAAAAGAAGCGACCCCCCCCCCCAATACATTTACTTGTCGAAAATATCTATCTCCATTTTGTTTGTTTATCTATATATCTCAGTCTATTCAAAACTATATATCCATCTTCATATCTAAACAAGAATTACGACAAATTACAATAAATAAACAAGAATTACGATGAGCTGGGGTTGTTATTTTGATAGTCACCGGGTAGCGTTTTTGAGGCGGGAGACTGGGACGCACTTCCTCATAAATTACCAGTCCAATTGAAAATCAAGATGGCACTGATTTAATTTCTCTACCAAAGGAAATGATTAACTTTTCAAGTGTTTGTGAATATTTTGAATGCAATTTGAATAAATATGTTTGAAATATACAATATCTGTACATTGATATTTTCTTTTTTCTTTCAAGTTTCGTACCAATTCTTTTGATGTTATAATAACTCTTTCAGACTTTCAACTTATTAAGACCTTTCAAGATAACATCAAAAGAATTGTTAGGAAACTTAAAAGAAAAATCTTGAAAACAATATAAGAATTCTGTTTTGCTTAACCAAATTTGTTTGAATTATACAATTTATAAATCATTACTAATTGCATAACATCTTATTTTTCTGAAACAGTTTTTTTAAATTTTTTATGATGGTGTTGCCTAGGCCAACTGGTACACCCACAATTCCCAGCTGCAAAAGATTTTAATTTAAATCTTAGTTGCATAATACACAAGTATATGCAGTAACTTTTTTATTATTATATTTCCTTTAAAGATCTGTTAATTTTTTTTTCTCCAAAAATCTATTGCTCTCAGAGATCACCAAATTTTTTTCACGGTGAGCTGGATAATTAAAAAAAATAATGAGCACGGGCCATATTATTATTGTGTTCAATACTTGCTAGCCAGAATGAAGCTCTGAGAAAAAGATGTAAAACAAAATTTATCTTTCCATGTTATATTCATGGATGAGTGATGTAAGATGCACAAAAACAAATTTAACCAACATATTTATTTTCAAAATATTATCAAAAACATTACAAATTCAAGTAACATCGGTAGGCCTGATAAAATGCCTTCGAGGGCCGTATACAGCCCGAGGGCCATAGTTTGATGACCCCTGCCTAAATGATGATTTGAACAAGCAATTTATTTTTTTAAACCATAACAACAACTGTCTAATCTGCCTTGGATTATCTGCCTAATCCCCCCCCAAAAAAAAAACCCTAAAGAAGAGACCCCCCCCATGACTTAATGTGTAACATCATGGATTGCATCATAGTAAGTGAGTTCAAACTCCAGTCATGCTATTATGCTCACTTTTGGACAAATACCTTTGGGAAAGGTATGAACCCCCTAATTCCCTAGCTATGGGTTAAATAGTACCACTACTGTTCTTCTACAAGGATGGCTTTGGCATTAAATGACCCACAAGGGTTGATATGCCATTAAACAAAGAAACAAGTTAAAAACAAAATACTAGAAAAACAATTGAAAATCAAATAAACAAATCAAATCAACTGAAAATTCAACTGTAAAAATTGTGAAATGTTAAAAGAATTTCTATTATACTATTTCTCTGAATGTTTGAGATGAGGCTTGAAGATTAGTATGATCTGCGTTATTCAGACTATTGTCCCCATCTTCATTGTTATTTGTACAAAGTTCCTGAGTTCGAAAAGAAGGTTCCCGAGTCCGACAAGAAATACCTGAAGAAGGCAGAGGTTATATCGGCCGAAACGTTGTACAAATAACAATGAAGATGGGGACAATAGTCCGAATAACGCAGATAATACTAATTTCTTTTATCTAGTTGTTTTTTGTTTTTTTTTTCAAAATTAGATTCAGTTTTGATCTGTTGGTCTGACAACATTTTAAAATGTAAGAAAAATTTCCTGAGAATGAATCAGAATTTTGTTGAACCAGAAATTAGCTGGGGGGAGAGTAATTGGATGCATACCTTTTACCAAGGGTATTAGCACTTTGTGGAATGCAAATAGTCTCATCTGGGATTTGAACTCTGGACGACAAGTCCATTTCTCACGACTCGGACATGATATTTTAAATTTCTCTTTTTGTTTTAGAGAAGAGCAAACATTTTGTAAAACTGTTCCTTTAATTCTAAAACTACTTTCTTCATCTCTAAAGATTTTTACTTCTTTCAAATAAGACTCCCCACCCCACCCCCACCTGAATATTCTAACAGGTCAGAAGTCAATCTGCTTTTTGTCAGCCAAAAACTCCAGAACTCATCTTGATGATAGGTTGTCAGTTAAACATCAATCTTTTCTTACCAACCACAACAAACACCCCCACCCACCTCCTCGCAACCCCCCCTATTTTTTTCTCCTACCCCCAGAGACCTGGACCTGGGGGTTGTGAAGGTATTGGGTTAAACCTTTTGTCATTAGTCTTCCATCATTTCTGCCATTTTTAACACCATTTCTGACAGCGAGGTCAGCTCTCTGGGATTTACCAAAATTTCTCCAAATAAATCTCCCAAGACATGGAAGAAAAAAAATATGAAAATATTCTTATTTGATTTTTAGGATTTTAAGTTGGATAAAAGATAATTTTACTCTCTCATTACACGAATTTATATGTACACACACACACACACACACACACACACAAAATGCTACTGAAAAAGTATGGGGAATTTGAAAGTATGTTCAAACCAAATGTTTATCACTACCCGTTCGTTGTGAACCACTTTTGCTGTAGTGTGTCCTGGGTATGATCTTAAAGTGCATCTAGTGGTGAGGTTCCAATTCTGGAGCTCAAGGGAGTGTGGAGTACCCCTTCATTGCCATTACTCCAGGTCCATTCAACCTCAGAGGGATAGTATTATCTAAAATATATCATATAGGAAATTATTGGAAATATATATGAAATTAGATTAAAAAATGGTTAGAAAATTATTATTAATTAGTGGAAAACTTTGGTTATATATAAATTTAAACCAAGAAATGATTAGAAAGTTTTCAGGAATTAAAGGAAAAATTTGGTTATGTGTATGAACCATTTAGTGTGTGTGTATGTAATATATATATATATATATATATATATATATATATATATATATATATATATAGATTATTATTATTATTATTATTCTTATCTTTGTTGATGTTTTCACTCTAGTTAATTTGAGTGAAAACACCAAAAAAGATAAATGATGATAATAATAATAATAATGATGTTAATAATCTTCTCTCTCTCTCTCTCTCTCTCTCTCTCTCTCTCTCTCTCTCTCTCTCTTAAGTGTCCTTGTATCTAAATCATATTTAGTGATATATAATAAAATTCTAAAATGTCAGGTGGGCACCAATGAAATTTAGTATTGACTTACATATTATTTCTAATCTTTGTTGATCTTTCCACTCTGGTTAATTTAATTTTTTTGTATTTAAATTTATATATATATATTTCAAATATTTTCTGTATGATATAAGTTATCTAATCATACTAGTTTTTCCAAACCGGATGTGACATACAGAGTAAAGATACATTTTTTTCTCTTGTCATTTAAAAAAAAAAAAGAATAAGACAAGTAAGGTGGGTGAAACATATTTTTAAGTTTTTGAATTTTAAATCCCTTCTACATTTTTAATTTTTTAATTCATGTTTATTTCTCCATGCTTTGAAAAACTCCGTGCCTTTAATTTTAAAAAATATAAAACTTGTTCAGTACATCTAGTGGAAATCGAACTCGCTTCTCAATGACACTAGTAATGATGTCACAAATATATCCTCGAAAGGCCTCTACCTGTCGCAATAGTCAAAATAATACTGCTAGCTGTTTCTCAGTTGTCGTACGTAATCGCTTGACTTCCTGTCTCTCCGTCGCCGTATGTTTTTATACACACCCGATCTCGTGAGAATTTGCATACGTGCAATACCATTCTCGCCGGTTCAAGATCGCCCATTATTAAAGGTAGTGCTTACAGCAGCCATGTTTCTTTCCTGCGATGCAAACCAGACTCGTCCGCGCACGCTTTGTGTTCCGAGGTACGTTACTTTCATTACATCTACAGTACACACACACACACACATATATAGGGCTGGTCTAGCTCGGTCACAGGAGCGCCGCCTCAGAATCGCAAGGTTCCATGTTGTATACTAGTCACACACACACACACATATATATATATATATATATATCCAAATACATAGGCAAATCAATAATCGGTGGTTATAAGATTGCAAACCCCGATCACAACAATATAACGTGATACGTCTATGCATGCGTATATATATTTTATGTGTGTATTTATATATATGTATGATTATATATGAATCTGCGTATATATGGATATATATGTGTTTATGTATTGTTTTTTTATATATATATATATAGTTGGCATCCTTCCGTCTACTAAAGATGATGGCTTAGTGTCCACTTTTTATAAAGTCATCGGTGTGATCTAAAGTTGGTATCAGCCAGATAGCAAGGTAGTCTATCTCCTTTTCACTGGCGCTAGATGAATGAGATTTTTTTGGCATCTGTGGTGGAGCGCCACTCCTACCATCAGCTCCTCACTTTACTGCACAGATCCCTGTGATTCTCATACACTCAGTTGGCAAGGGCCAGTATCAACAAACCAGGAACCTTGTGGTTCCTAGTCAGACGCTCTACCAACTGAACTAAACCGGCCCTAAATATATATATATATATATATGTGTGTGTGTGTGTTTTGTCTTTTTCCTTTTTGCCAAGTGTTTTGTCTCCACCCAGAATTGAGCAATTAGACAAGAAAAACATTTTCCAGAATTTTCTGCTCTTGTGACTCATTTTTCTATCCACCCTCTTCAGGTCTATGAATTTCATTTTTTTTTTGGGGGGGGGGGAGGAAGCACCTGTTAGTTGAAAAAAAAAATAAGAAAGTGGACATTTATTTTATTTTTATTTATCTCTCATTATTTTGGGCTCAAGAAATAAACATTTCTGTCTGTCTCACTTTTTTTTTTTTTTTGTTGAAGCAACCTACTGCATCTTAGAAATTATAGACATTTCTTTAGAATAAGTTTTTGGAGTAAATCTGAATGTTAACTTAGTCTGGCACAAGGTCATTGCTGAGAGCTCCCTCATAGAGGAATATCTTTTCCTATTCAAATAATCTGTGATGTAAACTTATTAACCATTACACTGGTGTATTTTATTTTCCGGACATCCCACCAGGCTAGATAACAATAAACAAATAAACTGAAGCTAATGCATGGCCAGTGCAAGAAATGCATGCTCCTATTATCATTCCCCTTTTAAGGGGTGCATCAGGTGCCTGGTAATTCTAGAATCAAGTGTTGACCCTTCCCATGATACACCACACAATAGTATATAAGGAAAAACATGATATTTCACTTGGTTTGAAAATTACGTAGGTGACAAACTGTCAATTACCTCAGCACCATTGACTTTGTCTTCACACTACCTATATATATATATATATATATATAATATATATATATATATAAGGTGTGTCAAAAAAGTATCAAGAGTTTTTTGTACTTTTTGACACTCCTTGTATTCTGAAAAAAAAAAACGTTCCATTCATTCTTCATTTCTATCTTGGTAAATACAGCTTTAAACTTGGTACTTTTTTGACACATTGTATTCTGAAAAAAAATTAATGTTCCATTCATTTTTTTTTTTTTTTTTTTTTTAGAATACAAGATGTGTCAAAAAGTCAAAAAGTCTCAATACTTTTTTGACACACCTTGTGTGTGTAATTGTGTCATCCTGATTATCTGGCTTGTATTTAACTCAAAGCATTTTCATCCTGTGTTTAAAAAGTTGTCTTTTCTTTTCTTCTCAAATGTTTTATATGATTTCTTCTTCTAAAAAAAAGAAACTTTAACTTTGAAACTTCTACACAACAACAAAAAAACCCAACCCTGAAAGTCTCCAATTTCAATGGTCAATCGTCTGGTCAATTTACCTCCGTCTTCTTTCCATTTAGTTTCTTAATGTATTTAAACATTATTTCAATAATCAATTGGGTTTTGCATCCTTTCTTGAAATGTATGCCTCCTTTATGGGAGGTGAGTGGAATAAGAAATCCTTTACTGTTGGAACTTTTCAAAGATCAATTAATTATTGAAACAGTAACAAATTGAACTGTTTTCTTTTCCTTTTCTCTCCAAACCAAATATAGTTATTTACGCAGATTAGCTTATGTTGTATCGAGGTGGAAAGATACACGGATGAATGGTGTGCTTAATACATTTATTAAGCACCATCATCCGGTGCTAAACGGATACATACAAACCAGAACAAATAAGTACAAAAAATGAAAAAGACAAACTCACACTAAAAGAGGAGGGTCAGTTCAGTACAGCGAATGCAGCAAAGTCAGTCTAAATATTATTCAGCTAGTTCATCTACTTTAATCTTAGGCTATTTTATGGCTATGAGCCAGTTCATCTGGTAGAGGGCTGAAGGGGTGTTAGCTACTCTACAACAGCTTAGATATGGCACAAGGCCAGAAGTATGTGGCCCCAGTGAGAATCAAACTCACTACCAAATCTAGCTTGCAAACAATTACACCCTTTAGGTTGGTAACTTGCAATATTTTTTCTTGGCTTTCATTTTCCTCTCAACAAGTTTCTAACTGAAATTCCAGGAAATTACAATTCATTTGTCATAAGATTCAGGATTTTTAGTTTCATGCCTTTTGTCAAGGCTTTGAATGCTTACAGCATGTATATCATGTGACCGAACCAGTTCATGCCATGTAGAATGCCTGCTATCATTGGTAATATTGCAACAGAAAGAGAATAGTTGGTCATTGCGTGGAGATAATGGATTCCCTTGACTCCCTCTCGCCAACCGTCCCTATCGCTCATCACCCATGCAAGCCCTCAGCACACCATCCAGTGTCTGCACAAAGGGATGAGTGTAGGTTTTTGTAAGTAGTCATACAGTGGAGAGACCGTGAGTAGAAATCGACAAGAAAATGTCACATTGTGCATGGCTTTACTCTGTGTGTGTGTGATTTGAAAGCCGCATAAATAAACGTGTAATGTTGTCAAATTCAAGATCTTATGCTTTACGTACTCAAACTGGGCCATAACGATGCAGAAACAGCCAAAAAAATTTGTTGTGTGAAAGGTAAATATGCAGTTGATCACTGTACAGTAACGAGATGATTCAAGAAATTTCACTCAGGTTGCAAGGCCAGGTCAGGTAGATATAAAACCTTGTATTCTGAGGTCAGAGATGCAAGCACTCAATTGTGAGAAGATGACCGACCACATTGGCCTGTGAGATGCTGAGTTCACCACTCAGCATCTCACAGGCCAATGTGGTCTGTCAGCTTCACAATCCCGTCCTGTTGGCTGGGGCATTAGAATACACCAACTGCACCTCTGCAGAGGGGTAAACTCCCCCAATGGGGCCACCTGTTGGCCGTGGGTGGTGACCTGTGATGCTTAAGGATGGAACCCTGGTGGCTGAGCAGTCCATGACATGCAACACTCCACTTTGGCTATTACTTAGGCTAGACAGGCAGTCGAAGAGATCCCCTCTAATCAATCAGCTGGTCACGTCAAGCCTGAGCACCTATAGGATTGCCTCAACCCTTTTTATCATATGGGTGCCGAAAGCGGTGGCTGAGGGTCTTCATGTTCTGGAGGTCTGGGGAATGTGGAGCATCCCTTTATCACCATTGCTCCCAGGTCCACTCTGACCTGGAGTGGTAGGACCCATAGATGGGACCTCATCTATGGGTTAAATAGAAAAATGTGTATAATAAAAAAAATTGAGTATCCATTAAGAATGAATTTATTTCAAAACTTTATCGGCATTAAATGACCCACTGAGGTTGATATGCCGTAAAAAAGACCAAACCAAACCTTGGCAAAAGCATCTAGAATTAGGCCTCAAAATTGTGCCTGCAAAACTTAACTCACCCTGGTATTTATTTATTTATTTTTTTTTTTTCGAGTTCATTTTTATATTTGTCAAAATTCCAGTCAAATTCAACCACTTCCTACACAGATCTATTCTGATATTGTCAGTTGTAATTTGATACATTTCTCTCTGATGATGATGATGATGATGATGATGAATCATTTTCATTTTTAATGAACACCAAGTGTTTCATATGAGAAAATCTTTCTTTTTTCTTTCTCTCTTTTGGAGAAAAATGTTTCCTTGTTTCTTTCTGTAAACAATCAGGATTTATTCTGCCTCGTAATGAATACAAAATACAATATAAGGGATCCAATGGTTCCACATGACAATCCAGAAACCACTTCATGACCTCTTTTTGCCTCATGTATTTTGAACAGTAGACATTGTCACTGACCCTGTCAGGGATTGGTAAGGACACATAATTTTCATAACTACACACATCAAGCCTTTTTCTAATTTTGTACCCCTTCCACATACTGCTTGTTTATGGAACAATATATTAGAATCCGTTTGTATATTCTTTCTCTTCTCTTAATACTACTTGTATGTATATTATGTATATAAAAGGTTATATGTTCTTGCAAGGTCATTTACACATATAAGAACAACAATATATGCTTAAAATACACTAAAAAAATTTTTTCCTGAATCTGACCTGCTGAAATAAGGGTGCATCTTATATGCCGTCAAATATGGTAGTTGTTATTTTTAGCAATGTGTTTGTCATTCTGTTTATTTTTTTAAAAATATGGAAAAATCATTGTAAAGATCTGCTGTTTGATACAAATGTATTGCTTGTTATCTTTAAAAAAAAAAAAAATTTTTTTATTCCCAACCCGTATTTACCATACCTCAAAGACTTTCAATTCTGAATTTTTAGACGAAATTACCCTTCTCCACCCACTTCCAAAACTTCATTTTTATTTATTTATTTATTTTTTGTTTTCTTTTCTTTTTTGTTTTTTGCTTCTAAGAAGATTGAAAAAAAGAGAAATGAATTTCACATGGAACTAAAAAAAATTTCCACCCCCCCCAATTACATCACCACCTTCTTTTAATATGTTGGTAGGGGGGGGGGTGCACCAATATATTAAGACAAAATGATATCACATTTTAGTATTTATAAAGAATTGACAAAAGCCTTGAAAAATATAAAAATTACTTACAAGGATTTATTTCAATTAATAAATGATTAATGAACTTCTGAGGTTGAAATGTCTTATTACACAATGATTTTTGTTTCAATTTTTGAGAATATCATATTATATATAGTCAGAATTATCCTGAAGAACCATTCGGTGAAACTTAGGTAGTAGTGTCTGACTCATTTAGGTCCATATAATTTTGCTCTACTTACGGTATTAAGCACATTTTATATATATAACTTAGAACATTCTTTCGTTAATTTGTTTTTTTTTTCTTTTGTTCGCTATATTATGATACTGATGATTATTTTCAGAAAGTACAGATGTGTTGATCTTTTCTGTTTTTTTAATAATTTTTTTACAAAATATCAGTTTGTAAATTTTTTTATTTTGCAAACTGAGATATCTGGGGATTTTTTGTTGCACCAGTTGAGTTTAGAAATAAAATTTAAAATATATATATATATATATATATATTTTAATGTGGAGGCTGGAAGGAGAAGAATTGATGAGAAAGGTGTTATAAATAACTATAAAATACCTATAACACCTTTCTCATCAATATATATATATATATATATATATATTATCAATCAAAGCCTGAAGAAGATACCAGAAGATCTGAAAAACGTGTTGCATATGTGAAACAAAAAGAATTTAAAAATTTTTCTGAGAACAAAATACATTTTGCGGACCTTCCTTTTTTTATAAAATATTGAATTTTCTCCCGTTGGAACCAGAACAACATTTATATTTTTATAATATATATATATATATATATATATATATATATATATGTTATATTTCAGTTGTAATTATTTTGTTTTGTTATGAGGGTGGGCTGAAAAAGTTCATATGGTGATGTCATATCAGCTATTGATATGACTTTTGACCAATCCAAGCACTGCAACACCAATAAAAAAAAAAAAAGTGTATACTGTTGAAAAATAAACCTCATTTGGTCACATTCTATGAAAATATCTTGGTCAGCCTATGAACTTTTCAGACAACCCTCATATCTTATTATAATGGAGATTGTGTGTTTTTCTATCTGTAACCGAAATTATATTACTACTCAAGTCACAATTCCCTTAATTATTTACATCACATTCTCCATGATTGCATTTTTATCTAAACCTAATTATTAATAAAATTGTCTTACATTATTAATACTGTTAACCATATCTACATACTAATAACATGCAATTATATTTATATATACAACAAAATAGCGGTTTACAGTGTGAATGGGAAGGCTAATTTGCATATTGATATTAAAAATGTGATTTTAATAAATATATGCTTAGTATTATTGATTTCTAATTGTTTGGTTTTATTTTAATGAATATGAGCAAAAATCTCTTCAATGAATCTTAAATGAAATCCATTAACAAGATAAAATAACTGTCATTTTATTCTTTACTTCCTCTTTTAACTAAATACTTAAATTAGAAAAAACAACAATGAAAGACAAGAGTGATGGAAGAGTAAGTTTCAGTTGTTCCATTTTTTATTATACTCCCTCTGTTTCAAATCTTTTATTATACTCCCTCTGTTTCAAATCTTGTTATCTGTATTCTTATTTAGTTTCATTAGCCTTTCTAATTTAATACAATATTTTATTATATTAAAACTTAAATACTTGCACCCGGAGGGTGCATATATTTGCTAGTGTATATAAAATCTGTTTCCCTTGCTAAAATGTTGTTTTTTTTCTTTTCTTTTCAGATAAAATGTCCAAACAGAAATTAAAGTTGTGGCTGGTCATTCTACTTTCTTTCTGCCTGTTGTACAGTCTGCTTGTGACCCCTGACCTCATTTGGCCGTATTATGCGCAACCACAATCAAGTTCCAGGGAGCGACCACTCATCCATTGGATTGCTTCTTTCACCAGCACCAAATTCTACAAGCTTCCTGGAAATAACTCCATGGGGTCTTCCAGAAATCTTGGGCGGACTGTGATGTTTTTTAACGAACCACCAAACGGTGGGAATCAATGGAATTCCAATCCGGTATCGAGTAGCGAAACTCAAGACAACAGGGAAAGACGGACAAGGATAAATCGTCCCATATTTAATTACATTCAAATGGCAGATAATTGTTCAGACGATGTTGAAATTTTCATTGCCGTGTGCTCTGCTGGACAGAACAGGGAACAGCGGCAGACGATTCGAAACACATGGGGGAGGGATGCTGTAAACAATTCTGCAATCAAACTCGTCTTTTTTGAAGGACGTTCCTTAAATCCTAGTGTCCAGGAAGACATCGCCAAAGAAAGCTATAAATATAATGATATCGTACAGGAGGACTTTATCGATCGATATCAAAACTTGTCGCTCAAGTCGATTGCTTACCTGCGATGGATAAACAATCATTGTAAGAATGTGAAGTTCGTTTTAAAGACGGACGACGATATGTATGTAAATATTCCAGTGTTAATCAATACACTCTCCCAAGAAAATCATTCCAGGTTTATAATGGGCTACGTTTTCGAACACGCCCCACCAATGAGATCGAAAAAATCCAAATGGTTTACTTCTGTAGATGCATTTCCAGGTAAAGAATATCCGCCTTATGTGTCTGGGACATCGTATGTTGTGTCTGGGGATCTAATTGCAGATCTTTACAGAGAATCGTTTTACCAGAAGTTGTTCTGGTTAGAAGATGTTTTTGTGACTGGCTTTTTGGCACAAGTGGTGAATGCCACCAAAATTCATAGTAACAAATTTTCGTTTAGTCAACGACCCAAAAAAGGCTGCTATTACAAAAACGTTATCTCTGGGCACCATGTGTCTCCTCGGAATATGAGAAAAATTTATCGAGAACTGAAAAATCCCAAATTGTCTTGTGCATTTCTGGAAAAGAAAGAGAAATTGTAGTTTGGTTTGAAAAGAACTTTCTAAGTCTGACTTATCTCAACAATTCCTTTCATAAAACAGATGTACATTTTTTTAATTTTTTTAATTTTAATTTTTTTTAATTTAAAAATTTTTTTTTTTTTTAAATTTTTGGGTCCATTTTTGAAAACTACCATATTTTGCAACATAGGACAAATCTTTAACATGAAATGAAATTGAAGATTTTTCTAAACGTTGAAGACCTGACTGGAGATTTTGAGACCTGAGGTTTCACTATACAGGATTGTTTTGAAGTGGGGGGGGGTCTTTTATGCTGCAAAATATGGTTAGTCATACGAGTTGTGATGTAAAACAAACGACAGAAATTGGTGTATAATTGTTGACCTTTGACAAGTTTCTCGGCTTTTCATTTCATTGTAAATGACAATCAATTCTAATTTCTCAAGATTTGTAAAGACAATAAAAACAAAATCTTGGCAAATGCTGTAAATAACTTGTAAATAGAAAAGAATTTATCGATCAGAATTATTGAGGAAAAAAACAACAAAAAAACTAATGAAATTCTAAAGCCAAGACTACATTCATTTTTTTTTCTTTGGGGGGTGTTGCCTTTATTTGGCAATGGGGATTTCTTTTCTCTGAAGAAAACACATTTTGTCACTCTATTTATTTATTTATTTTTATTTATTGTTGTTGGAGAGCAAAAGTGTTTCTGCATGAACCTGTCAAAATGAAGGAGTGACCTTAAACAAGTATTTCAAAAATTTTCATTCAAAATATTTGAAAAATCAGAATGAATTACGTGTTTAGCTTTTCACTACTGAATATATGTGGTCACATGACATAAATTTTGCTTTTAAAAGCATTAATCTTGTTCAAATTTTTCTCTTCAATTGAAAATTGAAAGGTTTTATTTTCACTTTTTAAACTTGCTTCCTCCCTACACATCCAATTCTTCCAGGTCCATCTTTCTCCCTTTGCATCCAACCCTTCCGAGTCTGCCTTAACTCTTAATATCCTGTTGAGAATAAGGATTTATCAAAAAATGACTAAAAATGTCCTTTTCATTTAAAGTTACCAGAGTTATTTCCCTTAAATTAAAACTTCTAAATATGTTTAATATTACATTTAAACAAAGGCTTCATTTGGAGTGGATTAGGAAAATGAATATGACTTCCAGCCGGGTGGAATGAGGTGGTATAGGACGTTAAGAGTTAAGCAAATTCACTAGGAATGGTTGCATTCATTCGAGCCATAATCATTACTTTTGTCTTGGAGTCTCTCATTACTTAAAATAATTGGACACATGGCCTAGTGGATAAAGGAGTTAGGTTAAGACAGTTCTAAGTGACGGTTATCTCTGGGTAACAGTAACATAAAATAATAATTAACACAGCTTAACGCCTCTACCCCAGCTATGGTTAGCGGAATGAGAACAGGATTCCCCGTGGACTGAATAAAGGGTTAGGTTCAAAGTTCTGTGATGGCTCCCAATTATGACAAGAAGATTCCTGAGTCTGAAAAGAAATTCCAAGTCTGAGAAGGTTTCTGAGTCTGACAAGAAATACCTGAAGAAGGCCGGAGGGCACATCGGCCGAAACGTTGTACAGATAACAATGAAGATGAGAACAATAGTCCAAATAAAGCAGACAATATTACTTAAAATAACTTTCCACTGCCATATGATGATACTTGATCCCTGGCCCCTTTAAGAGATTCCAAAACTTGGAAATCACAATGAACTACTCAACCTCCACTTGGAATTACAGACCACAAAGGGCAAAGCGATGTCCAAATTTTAGAGCAACTCATTGAGAACCAAACTCACTGCAAGATGATCTACTTGTACAGCTCGTGAGCAAGTTGCATTTTAAAGATCCTTTACTGGATGTATAAAGGCAGAATCCCTGATGATCCACTTTTAATATTGTAAAGTTTGAGAGGCCGTTGGATTGTTGATCCTAAGAAATAAGAATCAGAATTTCAAAAATCTGATTTTGACTTCTACATTCAAGAGGAAATAAATACCAATATTATCAGCCATAATGTTTATCAAATAATGAATCTTTTTCTTTTTTTTTTCTTCTTATTTTTAGATTTATTTAGATTGGTTTTTAAATTCTGTATACAACAGGGCCGGGTTAGCTCAGTCGGTAGAGCATTCGGCTAGAAACCACAAGATTCCTAGTTCGATACCAGCCCTCGCCAACTCAGCTTTTGAGTAGCACAGGGATCTGTGCAGTAAAGTAAGGAGCTGATGGTAGGTGTGGTGCTCCATCTCAGACACAAAAACAATCTCCTTGGTCTAGTGCTAGTGATAGACTCCATCACTGATATTAACTTTAGGCCACCCCGACGACTTTTATTGTATAAAGAAGTCAGTTTAGCCAGTAGACCATCCATCTAGTAACTACAAGGTTAGGGTTCGATACTTGCTCTTGCCAACTCTGTGCATGAGTAGCACAGTTTGGATCTGTGTGGTAAAGTGGGGAGCTGATGATGGTTGGAGGTGTGTGGTGTAATGGTTAGAGTCGTAGGAAATGGACTCGTTGACCCAAGTTCAAATCCTGGACGAAGCTACAGTTAACATAGAGCTAAATACCCTTGGGAAAGGTATGAATCAACTACTCTCCCTTTAGCTATGGGTAAATAGTAGGGCAGATTGGTCTCTTTAACCTTGGTTAGGCAACCAGTCTAGGAGAAGGAAAACTCTGAATTTAAACCTCTTAAATCTCCACTTGGTGTGGTCACTACTAGAATAGGCTGTCCTACTTAGTGATCTCAACCAGTCTAGGAGAAGGAAAACTCTGAATTTAAACTCTTAAATCTCCACTTGGTGTGGTCACTAATAGAATAGGCTGTCCTACTTAGTGATCTATTTTACTCATAGTTGATAGATGTGGCACTCCACCTCATGCAAAAACAAATCTCCCTGGTTTAGCATTAGTGAAAAGGGGATAGACTCTCTCACTGTCTGGC
The DNA here is from genome assembly GCA_023376005.1 of Doryteuthis pealeii. Classification (NCBI taxonomy): domain Eukaryota; kingdom Metazoa; phylum Mollusca; class Cephalopoda; order Myopsida; family Loliginidae; genus Doryteuthis; species Doryteuthis pealeii. The sequence goes on along the minus strand of CM042156.1, from coordinate 46,776,843 downwards.
TGATACTGCCGCCTTTTTTTTTTTTCTTCCTTAATTTTCAGAATTGTAGAAGGATTCTAAAGCAGAAACATTCTGTTCATGATAGTTGGATTTTCTTTGTCATTTTGGTTTTGTTATAACAACCCCCCCCCCCCCCCCACCACGGGGAAAAAAAAACTGACTTTAGCTTTTTTTTTCTATTCTTGTATAGAAAATGGAGTTTCTTTCATATTCCCCATTCTCAACATGTTTTATTGACGTCTGTTCAGAAATGAACGATCAATGATATTCTTTCCAACTTCAGATTTTCCTGTGGAAATGTCATTTTTTTTTTTTCTTTCTTTCCTCTCACGTGTAAGTTTTTAGGTGAAAAAAAAACGAATTCTTTTCTATTCTTTAACTTTGACAGCTGATAAAGAAAAACAAGAACTGATGAAATTAGCCTCTTAGGGGATTGGCACAAAAAAAAAATCATGGAGCATAAATAATGGTTGGTGTATTTACATATGGATCAGCATTTAGTGTAGTACCTGTGCACTTAACCCAGGATCAATGTGTCACTTTATAATGAGTCTAGTAGATATTTACCCAACTTATCAAGGTAAGATGTGATACAAAGTCACAATGGAGGCATGTGGTGTAATGGACTAGTCAACCAGAGTTCAAATCCTGGACGAGGCTGTTTACATTTCACCTATCAGTAATACCCTTTGGAAAGGTATGCATCCAACTACTCTCCCTCATCTATGGGTAAATAGTTAGAGAGACTGGGCTCTTTAAGCTTGATTAAGTAACCAGTCTAGAAGGAAAACTGAATTCAAACTGTTAAACTCCGCTTAAGAAACTGACCTTGTGTTGGTCCTGCTCGTGTGGAGGGGTTGATAAATATACCATCTGAGAATCAAACTTGCTATTCAATTGTCATGGTCTGCAATTTTTTACGATTTTTGTGGCCATTTTTAGGCTTCAAGTGAGAGCATTTTCCAGTGAAGATCTCGTGTTAAGCAGAGCGCGATCTTTAGTGAAGAAACTTTGGTTGCTCCTTGGTGTCCCTTAGTGTTGGGTATGATCTTTTGGTTGTTCCTTTGTGTTGGGTAAAATCCTCGTGTTGAGCAAACTCATTGGTTGCAGGTCCATTCGTCAATGTCAACTAACGTGCTAATGAATGGCTTTCTGTATTGGTAATTAGTTAACTAACCACGTATTCAAGCTGTTGATTGACTGGCTTTAGTAAATGTGACCATGCCGAGTCTAAGTTTAAGTGATGGACCTCAGCCCTCTTATATTACCAAAAAACTCCAACAGAATTCAAACCTCTTAAACTCTGCTTAAGAAATTGACCTTGTGTCGGATCCTACCAGTGCAGAGGGGTTTGTAAATATATACAAATCACAAGTATGAGAATCAAACTTGCTATTTGGTTGTAATGGATCTGCAAGACTAGCTTGCTAACTATTACACCATGATGGGACTCTATCAGTGTAGTGTTTGTACCCATGAAAACCCAAGTCTGTTTGTTTGTTTGTTTTTTTTTTTTAATATAAAACATTTGCAAGATGAAATCAATTATATTTGATTCTACCTTTTTAAATGATTTTTTTTTAAAATCCTTAGGTTACCATGCATACAGTTACTATACTCTGATCTTAAGCAGAAGTGCCAAAGAGAAATAGTTAAATCCACAGTGTACAGATCTACACTTCTATCCTAGTACAAGTTATGGCTGGGTTAGCTCAGTCGGTACAGTGTTCGGTTAAAAACCACAACGTTTCCTAGTTCGTTACTGGCCCTCACCAACTCAACATATGAGTAGCACAGGGATCTGTGTGGTAAAGTAAGGAGATGATGGTAGCTTTGGCACTCTACCTCAGATGCAAAAACAATCTCTTGGTCTAGCACTAGTGAAAAGGGGATAGACTTCCTCAGTGATTGGCTAATACCAACTTTAGGCCACCCTAGCGACTTTACTTACAAGTTAGGGTCAAACAAAAATCTTATCTATATAAGAATATAACTTCAAGACTAACAGTAAAAAGAGCAATTTCTATTTCTTCTAGTGGCAAAGATTTCTTATTTCAGCAATTTCAGTCGTTCTTCCTTCTGGTTCTCTCTGATCTGACTGATTTTTTACAATTTAGAGTGTCTTTTTTATAGAAAAAATTGTAGCTATTTTGCAGTCATCACAAGGTTAACAAGTGCTATCTGCCAGCCCCTAAAATAAGTCTACCCCTTGATTTCTGACAGCTTTGATGAACATATCACCTTAGTAGCCTGTAAACACCTTTAACTATAATTTAACTGTAAACACAATAAGTAAAATCACCTTTTAACTATAATTTAACTGTAAACACAATAAGTAAAATCACCTTTTTAATATAATTTAACTGTAACACAATAAGTAAATCACCTTTTTAACTATAATAACTGTAAACACAATAAGTAAAATCACCTTTTTTTTTAACTATAATTTAACTGTAAACACAAAAAGTAAAATCACCTTTTTTAACTATAATTTAACTGTAAACACAATAAGTAAAATCACCTTTTTTAACTATAATTTAACTGTAAACACAATAAGTAAAATCACCTTTTTTAACTATAATTTAACTGTAAACACAATAAGTAAAATCACCTTTTTTAACTATAATTTAACTGTAAACACAATAAGTAAAATCAAATTTATACAAATATTTTGATTTTTCCCATTTTAACAAAATCATTTCCTTTTTAACTAACAAAAATAACTCACCATGTTATACCAATTTGATTTGATTTTTTCTAAGTGCAATTGCTACAAAACTTTTCCTTCTTTAAACAGCAGCAGTAGAACTGCCTTGTAACTTTGTTCAACCCCATCTATCAATATTGACACAGCGTTTGGAAAGACTCTCAAAAGGTCTGTAATACACTAATAGGATAATGTGGAGGTGGATAAATAGGACTGCCTGGTAGTTGTGTACATCTATTCCCTTTATATAACGCATCACAGAAAGTGATAAATAAAACCTTTAATAAGGAGAAGTCTCAACTTATTCCAAGTTGTTTAAATATTGTCAAAAAATAAAAGCAATGCATATTTGATAGTTGAAATGCCAGTGTTATTCAAGACAGAGGCAGTTTGTAGGTTAGAGCAATAATAATCTTCCTCCCTCTCGTCATAGTATTAAGCTTAATATTTATCCAGGTGTTTTAGGTTTTATGACCCTTTTCAGTTCTTTATTCATCTTAGCCACATAAAAAGATTTGGTGTATTCATGTCACATTGATGTGAGTGAATCTGTGTCAACTTTCAATACTGAGTCTTTTCACCAGTGAAAATAAATGAAAAAAAAAAGTTTTTTTTTTTTTTTCAACCTTATTTTTCCAAAGCAGGTATCAAAATTTGGTTCAAATACTCTCAAGATATAAACAGATTTTAATATAATAAAATAAAAATTTGAAAAAAAACTTAAGTAAAAAAAAATTTATTTTTTTTTTTTTTTTTTAAAACATTTCTTGACAGCTTAATGATATTTGTATTGGAAAAATGAAGTCTATAAATTTTTTTTTTTTAAATACCACTTTAGGGTACACTTACTGTGTTTTTAACTTGTATTAATATCCTTATGATAGATTTGAAACTTTTTGAACAACCAACACAGGAGTTGGAGAAACCAGGCAGTTTTTCACTATTTCAATATATATATATATATATTTACCAAATTCTCTGCACGAGCAAGATGCAACACAAGATCAATTTCTTAAGCGGAGTTTAACAGGTTTGAATTCAGAGTTTTCCTTCTCCTAGACTGGTTACCTGGCCATGCATTAAAGAGCCCAGTCTGCCCTGCTATTGACCCATAGCTGGAGGGAAATTTGGATTCATACCTTTCCCAAGGGTATTAGCACATTGTGAAATGCAAACTGCTTTGTCGAGGAATTGAACTCGGGTCGACGAGTCCATTTCCTATGACTCTAATCATTAGCCCACGCGCCTCCATATGTCAATATAGTCTCTCTTGACATCAATGCACTAACATTGCAATCCATCCTCCAAAAACTCCTTTACAGCACATGATCTAATCATTGTTTCCAAAATGACAACCATGCAGGTGGGATTGAGTTTAAGAAACTGGGGGATGGAGTAGCCATTCAAAGCCACTGTTGCTTCATCTACAGTAACCTAATTAGTGTAAATGAGTATGTTATAACTGGAGTAAGAAGACACCTGCCCTCAGCATTACAACCTGATTGCTTCCTTTAGTTGTCTTAATTCTGATGCATATTACTCTCCATTAATAGACTACCTTTTTTTATTTACTTGCTGTCCATTGTATCTGATGATCACACCACGTGAATCCGTTTCCTCCAATAGATTTGGTCTCTGGTTGTCTTGCCAACTGCTTATGGGGTTGTTAAAGTCCTCCAGATTTCTCTTGATGTTGTCTTCATACCTGAGATTTGGTCTACCAATTCCATGTGATCCCTCTCTCAGTTGAGAGTACAGAATCTGCTTTGGCAATCTGTCATTCCCAAGTCTGTTTAAGTGGCCAGCCAATCTCAGGTTGCGCTGGACAAGTATGTCGTGCATGCCAGGGAGTCCAGTTCTCTTTAGGATGGTCCTGTTTGAAACATGTTGCCACTACTTGACATTCAATAGACTACCTAAGAAAAAATTACCATAATTATGCCTTCAGAATTTACAAAAAAAAAACAGAAGCCTACCAACAGATATGCTTCAGTGGTGGAGAACCAGTATTTCCAGTTTGCTTTGTGTCTTTGATTCAGGTTTGAAGTAGTGAACCAAGGTTTCATCTTGAATTTACTAATCTGTAGTTGAAATGCTTAGGCTTAGCCTAGAAGCATTCTGGAAATATCAACCGCTTTCAGTTTGAGCTGTGGCATCAGCATTCTTGTGACTCATCTCCAAGACAGTGTGAACCAAACCAGAACTTATGTCATACAGTGAATGGCATTAACTTGTTCATCAGTGGTTGAGGTTTTTGGGTGACCTGACTGTAGGTCGCTGTCTCTACCCTGCCTACACTTTCTGCAGCCCATTTCTTCAGTTACATAGAAAGGGGGAGGCCTTAGCATAATATCTGTACCATGTCCTTATTGATTTCATACCTTTCTTTTGCAGATACTTTTTGACTGCTTAAGTGTTTTAGATAAGTCACACAACTCTCACCTTGTACATAGGCCTCACCTGCACAGAAATTAATACATAAAATTAGAAAAACTAATTTAGATAAGTGGTAGTGTGTTGCCACAATGAAAATGTTCAGATACGTCTCTTTCTGGGTAAGACTTGAACTTTGTAACCAAAGGTTATTAGCTTTTAGTATGAACCAGAGAGGGTCAGTTTAGCTTAGTTGGTAGAGCGTCCGACAAGGTTCCGGGTTCAATACCGGCCATTGCCAACTCAGCATATGAGTAGCACAGAGATCTTTGCGGTAAAGTAGGAACTGATGGTAGGTATGGCACTTTTATAACAGAACGAGATAAGATCGGAAGGACAAAAAAAAAGACACAAAGACTGAAACAAAAGATTTAACAGATTTTCTGCATTTAGGAAGATTATAAAAGATGGCTAATATATATTTAATCTCCCGTCCAAGACAAAGAAAAGTATCATATATATAGTCAGATATGACAGAGAGGGGGGACAGGCAAGCAGAAACAATGAGACATGGAGGGTTCCTCTGTAGGCATATTCCAAAATCATTTACACTGACAAACACACACACACACACACACATGCCTTAAGACACCAAAAACACTGTCTTTGGTCTAGTGCTAGTGAAAAGGGGATAGATTGCCTCAGCGTCTGTCTTTACTTTATGAACCAGAGAACATATAATTAGAATAAAGTGATTGCAACACAAATGTTGAGTATTTTTTTTTTTTTGTAAATGGAAATGTCACCAATATCTGTTTAAAATCCACTTGGGCAACATTTCTCTGAAACAAACAATTCTTTCCACTCTGAGGGTCGAGTTTCTTAAAGGAAATCAATGAAGACAGCAGACAAGATAAAAATCAATGAATTTTCTTTACGTTTTGCATTCAGTTCATTGTCAAATATGAACTTTTACCTTCTATTTTTTTTTTTATATTATTTAAACTGTAGATGAATTTTTGGTGAATGACTCGTTCCTCCATTTGTAAAAAAAAAATGGTCAAATTGAACCCCCCCCTCCATTGCTTTCCAATAAATACTTTTCTCATTTATACAATTGGTTCATCAATTGAAGACATTGATTATTACTTAGAAATTTGGAGAAGAAAGCAAAGAAGAAACACAAAACGGTTATTGTTCTAGTTTTCAATCTCTGGCTGTTGGAACCATAATCAACCTTCGGAAAAAAACAACTCCTGAACCCCCCAAATCTACACATAAAATGAGACGCTAATCAAACTTCCTGTGACAAAATGCAGGCACCATTTTGAAGAGAAAAGTAGCAAATCCTTCCCACACATATATACAAGCTCTGCTGGCAGCTATCTACCCCCCCTCCCCCAGCATTCTCTCCTGTAAGCTTTTCATTCTCTTTGAAGAGAGGAAGGGAGAGTCTCAAATAGAAGACAACAATTAAAATAAAATAAATTGATGTAATCTCTAGTGAATGATATTTACAGAAATTAAAAATACCTGGATCTTTTTTTTATACATTTGTGTTTGTTTTTATTTTTATTTTATTAATTTGTTGAATTTTTTTTTTTTTGTCTTGTCTTAAAGTTTCAGACCAGCAAGTCTGTCTGCATTTAGTTGTATCTGAATAGTCTCAATTTTTCCAAAGCTTTTCAGAGTTCAGTGGTACCTTGACTTACGTGTTTAATTCATTCCACTCATAACTCAATTTCCTGCATTAAAATAAACTAAAATGCACCCCCCCCCCATAAAAAAACACTTTAAATTTTTTTTTTAAAGAAGAAAAATAGCACTATTATATAAAAACCATAATAAAATAGAATACAATTAATTGTGTGCAGCAATGTTTTTGGGTTTTTTTTATGAATAATATTTTTCTTTAACATAATAGAATTGGAAACTTAAATGTTTTTAGTGAACTTATTAACATAAGCATATCTGTTGCTCACTTTTACCTTAAATTTTAGCTCTCAACACTGTAAAAAAATTTTTTAAATAAAAAAATCGAATGAGTAAAAGAAAACTTGTATCTTGGGGCACTTGTAAATCAAGGTACCACACAGTACTCCAATAATGATTGGTACAACTATCACTTTCCTCCTGTATGCTGCTAAAACATCAACTGCCAGATTTGTTTTGTTTCTAATGATTTCATGAATAGTCCAGGTAAGTAGGTATTTACTGCCCATCAGACGTATGCAGGTGTGACACAAGGTTTTTTAATGTGGGACCACCCACTAAGCAGAACTCATGGGATGATAGGTGCAAAAAATGCATTCTCCCTCAAGAGGGGCGGCACGGGGCAATAAACACAGCCCTGACCCTTTAAATCAAGGGGGCAGGTATTGCCTGGGAGGTAGATAGCCCCCTGGGATCAACACCATTAATTACTTAACCGGTCCAGGGGTTTCAGCCCTGGACCGTCAGAATAGTCCAGGTAAGTATTGGTAATTGAGAAAAAGAGATGAAAACCAAAGTAATACATCTTATTATAATAGAGATTGTGTGTTTGGTTGTAACCAAAAATATATCACTCAAGTCACAATTCCCTTATTTACGTCACATTCTCCATGATTTTATTTTTATTTAAATCTCAATTATTAATAAAAAATAGTTTTACATTATTTATATTGACGGACAAATCTACATACTAATAACATGCAATTGTATTTATATATACAAAAAAAAAAAAAATTGCGCTTTATAGTGTGAACAGGAAAGCTAATTCTAATTTAATATATTTTATTACATTAAAATTTGAATACTTGTACCCGGAGCGTGCATATATCGTTAGTTTAGATAAAATACAAGATCAAAAATAAAGATTTACTATTAAACCACAATACAGATAAAAAGGGCATCCCATCATGGTGTAATGGTTAGCAAGCTAGTCTTGCAGATCCATTACTGAATAGCAAGTTCAATTCTCACTGGATGCCCCATACTTGCGACCTTGTGTCACATCCTACCCATGGCAGATTGGTAAATACCTACTATATAGATTAAACATTGTATATATGTGTTTACTATTTATGGACAGTGGTAAATTGTGAATGTATCTGTAGCTAGAAATTTGAATTAAGGTCTGTTAGATTAAAAATTATGGGGTCTTAGGGAAAATTTACCCGGTGGGCGGTTAATAACCCTTAACCCTTTAAAAGGCGTGTGATTGGATGCGTGAGAATAAGTTTAGGTTTGGTTGGTTGGTTGGTTGGGTTTTACGGCATGTCAACCCCTTAGGTTATTCTATGCCAAATACTTCTATTGGTAATTAGTTTGGTTTGTTTTGTTTTACAGCATATCAACCTCGGTGGGTCATTTAATACCGACAAAGTTGTGAAATAAATTCATTCTTAATGCATAATACAATTTTGATTATCAACTCATGTTTTTCTATTCAACCCATAGATGGGACCCTAACAGGTACTACCACTCTGGGTCAGAGTGGACCAGGGAGCATTGGTGATGAAGGGGTGCTCCACATTCCCCGAACCTCCAAAACTGGAACCTTACCATCAGATAGAGTTTAACGTCATTCCCAAGACATGTAGACCCTCAGTCACCGCCTTCTCGCACTCATAAGATAAAAAGGGGTTGGGGCTTGCCATAAGGGCAATAGGGTTGGGAAAATCATATAGGTGCTAGGGCTTGACGTCACCAGCTGCTTGATCGGAGGGGCCTCTCCGAACACCTGTCTAGCCCAGGATAAGAATAAGTTTAGTTAGTTAGAGATGCGGCCCGGCTTTCAAGGAGCATATACGTATTGTCGGCTTTGACAGGTAACCCCCCCCCACCATGGTGGAATCAGGGCTAAGAAATAAAACTTGATCAAGTAACACCAAGTTGTTGTGCTTGTTAATTAAAGTCTAACTCTCTCTCTCTCTCTCTATTATACAAGCAAGATGACTCTCCTTGTTTTATATACCTGATGTTGGGTATATAACATACTAGCAGTGGCTACCCGGCGTTGCCTGGGTAAAGGGAGATTTTCTAAGTTAGTCCTGCAGATCCATTATTACTGAATCGTGAGTTGAATTCTCATGGGATGCCCCATTTAAATCCCTATGTAAAAGAATAGACCATGCATTGATCCAGCTACTATGAAATGTCTACTATCTAAAATATTAAATTTAAAAAATCCATGCTGTTATCATTTAAATTCTTATTCTGTAATTATCTTCATGAATATAAATCAAATCTCTATTATTTTGGCTCAAAAATCAAGCCCTGGTGATATATAATGTGTATATATATTTACTTTGTCGTTAATTATTTTATTTTCGTAGTTTACTCCGGCCATACATATACGCACAACTGCCCTTTATATGCGTATAGATGTTACCAGTGGTACTATGCATAAATATCCTCCTTAAAAAACATGGTATTAAGTTAATTTGTTTACCCAACAAAATAACTTAGGATATCAGTGTTATCATGGACCTCCTCAATTCAATCAGCCATATCAAAGTTAGTGCTGTTGTTGAAATGAATGAATTTATCTACTACATAAATGGCAATTTCTGTCTATTAGTGTATAACCAGTTGGCACCTACACAAGTGATCCAATCATGATGAAACTTTACAGACATATTAAGCTACTAGCCAGTCCTTTTCCTGACTTCAATAAAAATCAATCATGGAACCCCTGGGGACATCTTTATAATGGAAGAGGAAAGAGAAGATATTTCAGTGAGAGAAAAGGAAGGGGAGAAAAGGAAGGGGAGTAATAGTACGTTGAAATCAAGTAACAACAAGAGGAATTATTCTTAAAAGGTCAAAAGGATTTTTTAGTGAAATAACCTATACAGCAATATTTAAAGAAAGTCTAACATTAAAAGTACAAACATTTTTTGTGAAATAACATCTTTCCTTCCTTAATTTAATTAAAAAGGCAAAAATTCAAGTTTTTATCAATTTGAAGAATTTAAGCGTAATCTACTACATAAATGGTAATTTCTATCTGTGTATAACCAGTGCCATAAACACACCTAGCAACGGTTGCTATTGTAAATCCAGTATAGAACTGCATATAACTTCACCTTTCCTGGGTATTACCAGGTACGGTAGCTAGTATATTCATATATGTATACATTTACCAACCCCTCCGCACAAGCAGGATGTGACACAAGGTCAATTTCTTCAGCGGAGTTTAACAGGTTTAAAATTCAGAGTTTTCCTTATCCTAGACTGGTTATCTAGCAAAGATTAAAGAGCCCAGTCTGCCCTACTATTTATCCATAGATGGAGGGAGAGTAATCGGATGCATACCTTTCCCAAGGGTATGAGCACTATGTTAAATACAAACAGTCTTGTTTCAGGATTTGAGCTCTGGTTGACAAGTCCATTTTTCCCAACTCTAACCATTACACTACCCACCTCCATGTAATATATTCATAGATGTGTTCAAAAAGTAGCAGAATAAACAATTAATGAAAGGTTAATTTTCTTCAAAATAACCCCCAAATAAGGGGCCCCAGCATGCAACACTTATTCCACCAAGTTTTCTATTGGTCAAAGCACCTTTTGAAAATATTGATATAGTAGGTATTTGCCATGCACCCCACTTATGCAGGCTTGACACAAGGACATTTTTATGTGGGCCGAAGCTCATGGGTGGTAGGGGCAAAAAAATGCATTGATCCCATTGGCGTTACCCTCAAGGGGGGCAAATAAGGCACTGGGCAATAAACCCAGCCCTGCCCCTTTAAATCAAGGGGGCAGGTATTGCCTGGGTGGATAGCCCCTGGGATCAACGCTGTTAATTACTTTATCGGTCCAGTGGCCAAAGCCCACTTGACCCCGACTGGGCTGGGTAGTATGACTTTGCACAGTCATAATATTGTCCAAGTCCTCAATTCTTACCCTTGAGATGAATTTTCAGTTTATGTATTTACCAACCTCTCCACACAAGTAGGATGTTACACAAGGTCAAGTTGGTGTTAGATTTTATGGCATGACAACCCTTCGGTTATCTTATGCTGAAGATGTTTTTGTTCCCATTCATTCTTGTTGGATATTCAAATTTTTAAAAAAACTTTCAACACATTTTAAAAAAATTCATTTTATCTATTCAAGCCATAGAAAAATGGGTACTATCTTGCAGTCCGGGATTCCACTTTAAATGTTTGATTTTAATTCACCTGGGAGAAAGAGAAACCATGTCAATTTTAGAAAAAACAACACAAAAACAAGATTCCCAATTCTTTCTTTTTTTTTTTAATAAAGATATAAATCTAAGAGAAATGAATGGAATTTTAACCAGTACAATAACTCTCATAAAAAAAATAAAAAAATCACACCATATCCTTTTTTTTTTTTTTTTCCTTGTTTTATATTTCAGAGAGAAGACAGAAAATCAAAGATGGTTAGGTAGGTGGGTTGGGGAATAAAGGAGCATTTTCTCGGCAAGAAAAACAAAATTAATAATTCCTTGGTCAAAATGGCTGCCTGGAATATTTTTCTTAAAAAGTTAAAAATTTGATTAATTTACTTTTTCTCATTCCACCACAATTAAAATAGCAATTTCCTCTGGCAAATAAAATTTAAGTTGCACCTCTTTTCCAAATAGAGAATGGGGCGAATATTGAATGTTTGCCTAGAAAATCAGGATTCAGTAGAATGAATTTTTTTTTATTTGGCCTTAAATCACTGATTGCAGAATATGTTAAAGTTTACATTTACCCCCCACCCACAATGAAGCCTCCACCCCCTTTTATTTATTTATTTATTTCATTTTAAGGCATTGCTTTGTTGAATCTTTTACTTTTAGGGACTTTGAAAATTGTATTTTTAAAAACCTGGTGGGGGTGGGGGGTGAATGAGATTTTGGCAGTGTCTGTAAATAAACAGAAATCTGGTTGGTCCGCAGGGACATGAATTTTTTGTATTTTTTTTTGTTTTTTGTTTTCAAAACTCTTGATATACACACAAAGGAAATATTTGGGGGAAAAAAATAATTCTGAAACACTTTCTGAAAATGAAAGTTTAGGAAAAATAAGAATTCATTTTCAGTCTCTGAATGTTTAGTGAAAAACCTTTTTTAATTTAAGGGGTCAGCCTTTTGGGGTCACGTGGATAGAGAGAGGTTTTTCTAATATTGTCCAAGCCCAAGTAAAGCATCGTGACACGCTCACAACCTGAAAAATACAAAAATAAAGAAAATATAAATGAAGAGAAAATTATGAAACTGGTGAGGAATGAACAAAATGATTCTAATAAATTTCACATTAGTTTTGCTTCTGTCTTTTCTGGTGAAAAGTATGGAGACATAAAGAAAAAATTAAAAAAAAAAAAAAATCTTACCAATTCCACCACCTGCATGAGGAGGTGCTCCATAACGGAAGGAATCAATGTAGGCCTTGATTTTTTCCAAATCTAGCAAAAGAATTTAGAGAACTGACTTTAAAAACAAAATTGATATTGAATATTTCGGGAATTGGAAGAGAGAAAAATAGAGCAGTACTCTACATTTCATAAAATGGTATGTTTGCATTAATTTTGATATATTGCATGTTTTTGTTTTGTTATAATTTGACTTTGTGAAAAAAAAAATATACAAGGTGTGTCATAAAAGTATTGAGATTTGAGCTGTATTTACCAAGATAGAGATGAAAAATGAATGGAACGTTAATTTATTCAGAATACAAGGTGTGTCAAAAAGTATCGAAAATCTCAATACTTTTTTAACACACCTTGTGAGTGTGTGTGTGTGCGTGTGTAAATAGGAAAGTAACTTTGTCAATATAAAAAGTGAAGACGGTCAGAGACCATTATCTGAATTTGGCTCTCAAAGATAAGTCACTTATTTTTATTTTAAATAGTAAATATTGTATTAACATTATGTCCAAATGCATTTAACTTTCTCCCCTAATACATTTCATTTTACAGGAACGTATATAAAAAGTCACCTATTTAATAGAAAACGGTGCCGGTAAACTTATAAGTCAGAACTTAGAAAAAAAAAAATCTAATTTTTTTTTTTTTTTGTTTCTAGAGTGGTGATCTCATTAGATCATTCATCTGCATTCTTCAAAGTCTTACAGTCATCTTGCTCTGGCTTATCGCTGATACAAGAATTTGAGGAAGGAAGGGCATGCGATGCGTGTCGCACAACATGTCAACATGTGCAGATATTTCTACAAGTCCTCGGTGATGGAGGAATGGTGATGTGTGCAGGTTTGATGGCCTGGAAGTACACAACTGTGAACATACACGTGGATGCTCGTGACCCATTTAACAGCACTGCATTGTCAATTAAACAGCAACGTACCTCGGTGATGTTGTGAGTGACTGAGCAGCCCCTTGAGTAGCACTGTTCTCCCAGACATCTGGGAAGTGTATAGAAAAGTAGGCCTAAACAAATACCTGTTCACCTATCAAGCTGACCAGCAACATGTGGTTTGACAGCTGTTCCTATTAGCAGGGCGAAAACAAGAAAATATTGCAACATAAATCAGGCTAACAATAGCCACCTAGAATGTCCGGACAATTCTCGATCCTGAGCGATTGGAAAACTCCAAATGACGAACTGGAATCGTGACAAACTTTCTTGATATGGGGTAGACATCGAGGCCCTTGTGGAAGACAGTTATAGCGATGAGGACCAATTAACAGAAGTGGGGACCGGCTACACTTTCTCTTGAAAGGGCATGCCGATGGTAGCTGTAAGGGGTTTGATGTAAGGTGGATCGAGCACCCCATCCTGAATTGATCTCTACACAGGCGGCACATAATGATCGTCACGGACACAACTCCTACACTTGACCGAGCTGTGTGACAGGGCTTGCCCATTGAGGGCTGGGCTTCTCAGTCATGTATCGGCGCATACAAGGAAGACAGGGAAGGGATTCACATGTGATAGGGTACATAAAAACAAATCTGGATCCTTGGACCATCTGCTTGCGCACAACCAAACTACTTGTAGAAATGGCCTTATTCTGTGAAGAAGTGGCAATCACCATATATATATATATATATATATATTAGAGAGAAATAGAGAGATAAACAAAGTAATAAGACAAATAGGAATATTTCTTTCATGTTATTTATTCTTTTTATTGTTCTAAACTAGTTTCAACCAAAGGTCATCATGAGGAGAAAAAGTTTGTGGAAAAATATCTTTAGAAAGATTTTAAAGTTTTCAAAGTAGTTGATATGCTCCAAGAGAAGCAATGATAAATGTACTGGTGATGTGACATATCCATTTATTGAAAATTATATATATATATATGTGATAAGTTCAACAGGCAAAAATAAATTCATATGATGAATACCTAAAATTTTTTTCATTTATTTGTGTGTGTGTGTGTGTGTGTGTGTGTGTAATATATATATATATATATATATATATATAATATATGAGAGAGAGAGAGAGAGAGCAGGCTAATTAGCTTACCAATTTCATGTTCTTTAGCCCGAGCTGTCAACAAGTCAGCATCATGGATCCTCTGGGCTCCTGACAGAATTTCTTCTCCTCTCATAAACATATCATATGAATTGGAGGCTTTCTAGAAAAAAAATTACAAGAAATAAATTTATTAATTCTTAAAACTTTTAAATCAGATAATAAAACAAAAGAAAAACAGTTTTATTTGAGTCAGATGCCAAGATAATCCAATCACCTAATCTTCAACATGTAACATCATCTTGGGATAGAAAATGGGTTTGTTTTATGGCATATAAACCTCAATGGGTCATTTAATGCCAACAAAGTTTTGAAATAAATTCATTCTTAATGGATACACAATTTTTTTTTAAACACATTTTTCTATTTAACCCATAGATGGGACCCTAACAGATACTACCACTCCAGGTCAGAGTGGACCAGGGAGCAATGGTGATAAAGGGGTGCTCCACATTCCCCAAACCTCCAAAACTGGAACCTCAACATCAGAAAGTTTAACGGCATTCCCAGGACATTTGGGATAGAAAATTCTTCTTTTTTTTTTTTTTTTAACTTATACTATGAGTGAAAACCTGACTGAAATGATGCCACTGCTACTAATTTATATTTTCTTATTTTTCTTTTTTTTTTAAAGAAGGGAAAAAAAAAACTGTAGTTAAAAGGTGCAGGACTTGATTTTCTTTACTGCTTGAGAGATCCGGTTGAGAATGAAAATGAAATCTTAAAAGAAATATCAACTTTTTAAAGTATTATTCATTTTGCAATTTCCTAAAGAAAAATGCCAAAATGGATGATAAGATGACAAGTAATAAATCAAATTGTTACTTACTGGGTCGTTGGGGTCAGGCATTGTATAAAATGGTCGGATAGCAAGAGGGTATTTATCCAGGATGAAAAAGTCAGTGTCGTACTAGAAGAAAAAAAAAAACGAAAATGTTGGTCAAGATACAATAGAAACTAAAAATAGGAAATGGAAACCTCAAGATAAAAGAGGAAATTAATTCATTTATCAAAATACCTTACAAAAAAAATCTTAAAAGGAAAAAAAAACCAAAAAAAACTTGTCTGAATTTGAGATAAGATGAGGTTTGATAATTTGTATTATTGAGATTTTTCAGACTGTTGTCCTCATCTTTATTATTATATACACGTTTCAGCCAATGTGCTCTCTGCAATAAAAATCGCAATATGAGCAAGGTAAAAAGAATCTGACATACTAAGTATAAATGTAAAATTCAAGGTAAAAAAAGAGCATTAGGTTTATAGGTTCCAAAAAATTCACTCAGAATTGTCCAGTTTTGAGATTATTTGGATTATTGTAATCATCTTTATAGTTATATACACGTTTTGGCCAATGTGACTTCCAGCCTTCTTCAAGGTATTTCTTGTTGAACTTGGGAACCTTCTTTGAACTTGGAACCAAACCTTTATTCAATCCATAGGGGTAGACTGTTCTCATTCTGTTAACCATGAATGGGTACAAGTGTTAAGCCATGTGTCCAGATGGACATATGATGCAATGGATATAAGGGTTGAGTTAATACAATTCTAAGTGACAATCATATGGAGGTTGCATGTTCAATCCTAACTACAGGCAAAAACATAGAATGCTTAACAGTTTAATACTTGTACCCATCTTTTGAAACAACAATGGATACTCAGAAGTTAAGCTAAGCCAACATTTTTGTGAGTGGTTGCTATTTAAACTAAATTTAAAATAGCTGTGTACTAGAAAAACAAATTTGTAGTTCTATCATTAATCAAACAATATAAATTTTCAAGACATCCTTGCAGTATCTGTGAACCCTTGGTATTGACATTGCAGATCACAGTTTGAAAACCATTAGTTTAAGTAACTAATTAAAGAATAAAATAAAGATAAAAAGCAACAACAATAAAAAGGGGGGGGGTTACAAAAATTTGTGGAATTATCAATGTAATTAATCTTTAAAAATTCTGAAATGAAATTATTTAATTGCTGAAAAGGAATGGATCAAATAATACTTGAGGACATAAAAAAACAAAAGGGAAATGAAGAATCAGCCAGAATAACAAGAAATAATGTTAACTAGCAGAGCTACCTGGTGTTGCTTGGGATTTAAAAAGTTGAAAATAAATCTCTTATCTACATTAATAAAAATTATTTTTCTATATATTTGTTTTATTATGTTTTATTCTTTATATATTCTTGTTTTTAAGTTGTTTATTGTTATTCTTCTTGTTTGTATTTTTTCTTTTATTTGCTTTTTATTATATTTTATCTTTATTTGTTTTATTCTTTAATCATTTATTTAATATATAATTGACTTATACCCTTATTATATTTTTTATTTAGCTTTACTTATGGAAAACAAAGGGTAAAAAACTTTTCAATAACCCTCTCAGAAAAAAAAAGTAGCAGGGTATGGATTTTATTGAACTTTGGTGTTTGCTTCTCTCCACCAATTTCCTTTTTATAAAAAGACATGTGCACAACCATTGTACAAACAGACAGAATTTTTCTTTTGGATGGTTTAGCTCAGTTGGTAGAGCATCTGCCTAGGAACAACAAGGTTTGATACCAGCCCTTAACAACTCAGCACGGCTTGGATCTGTGCAATAGTGGGAAGCTGATGGTAAGTGTGGTGCTGCATCTCAGACACAAAACAATCTCCCAGATCTAGCGCTAGTGAAAAGGGGATAGACTTCCTCGCAGTTCGGCTGATACTGACAATAGGCCACTTCACTGACTTTTTATTTTTTTTAGATTTTTTTTTTACTATAGATAAGAAATCTATCCCTATAAATTCCATTCCCAGTCATTTTTTTTTTTTTTTTTTTTTTTTTTTTTAATTTGTCATCTGAAACATCTTACCTTGGCTTTTACCAATTTTCCCAACAATTTTTCATTTGGTGTAGAAAGATCTTCTTCGTCACCCATTTCGACTCCATTGTTACGTAACATCTGAACTGCTTCTGGATATTCAAGACGAAGACTTAAAAAATAAAATAAGATAAAACATTTTATCATTATTCAGTCATCAACAGAAATGTTATCAACTTATACAAATGCAATAAAAGAATTTATAATATGATTAAGGATTTTTTTTTTTTTTTTAAACCAACAGATTTTTGAACATTTATTCATGAGCAAAGGAAGAAAAGTTTTTTGATCACCTGCAAAACATGTTATGACATCAGATGGTTTTGTAAACATTGATTTATTAAAGAAAAAATATTACAGTTCTTTGATTGACAAGTGACACTGTGAACAGGAATGTTTATATTTAAAAGGAATTTTGAGGTTCAAAAATGTATTTTTAATTATATCCTCAGACTATGTTGAACATCACATCAACTGAAGGGTATAGAGCAAGTAGGAGGGAGCATTGGGTATAAATAGAAGTCTACAAATGTCAGAGAGAGAGAGAGAGAAAGGGGAGACTAGAAGGTGTGAGAATCAAAAAAAGAAATAAACAGTAAATATATAAGATGAAATTTCCATTGTAGCTTAGTCAGTGGAGACTGACTGATAGAGGAGTGGGGTTGTTAGGACAAGTGTTTGGTTTGGTTTGTTTTCTGGCATATCTACCTCAGTAGGTCATTTAATGCTGATAAAGTTTTGAACTAAATTAATTCTTAATGGATATTCAATT
The DNA here is from genome assembly GCA_023376005.1 of Doryteuthis pealeii. Taxonomy (NCBI): domain Eukaryota; kingdom Metazoa; phylum Mollusca; class Cephalopoda; order Myopsida; family Loliginidae; genus Doryteuthis; species Doryteuthis pealeii. The sequence goes on along the minus strand of CM042156.1, from coordinate 46,758,692 downwards.
TTTTTTTTATAAACACATTTTTCTATTTAACCCATAGATGGAACCCTAACAGGTACTACCACTCTGGGTCAGAGTGGATCTGGAAACAATGGTGATGAAGGGGTGCTCCACATTCCCCAAACATGCAAAACTGGAACCTCACCATCAGATAGAGTTTGACGTCATTCCCAGACATGTAGACCCTCAGTCACCGCCTTCTCGCACCCATATGATATAAAGGGTTGGGGCTTGCCATAAGGGCAATAGGGTTGGGGCAATCATATAGGTGCTAGGACTTGACGTGACCAGCCGATTGATCGGAAGGGGCCTCTCCGACCCCCCCCCCATCTAGCCTAAGTAAGTATCTAAGTGGAGTGTTGCATGTCAGACTGTTCATCCACCATGTAAAAAGGATTCCGTCCTTAAGCATCACTGGTTGCTACCACGGCCAACAGGTGGCCCCATTGGGGGAGGGTGTCTTACCCCTCTGCAGAGGTGCAGTCGGTGTATTCTAAAGCCCCAGAGGACAAGGCTACATGTGTAAGGACCTTAGTTGCTTTATTCTCTCAGTTCAGTTTCTGAGGCTGTGTAAGCAAGTGGAAATGAATAATAGACACCATATGCAGGGTATTTTTTTGTTCTAGTATGAACTGACTTTCTTTGTACAGGTTCATTGTTCTCTATACACACAAACACTTGTTTCCTTGTGCCAGTAAATCATGAAATCTTGATCATTTGTTTTTCAGATAAGATCTATACAAACTGGATCTTTTTCAGTTGGCTTTGTAATTATCATTACCTAATTCTATTTTGCACCAATTTCTTTCCACCCCCTTAAATTGGTTAAATAAATTTTAAAATTTTTCAAATCTGTTGTTTTGATCAGTAGGTTTTAAGGTTACCCATATTCAGTTGTTTTCAAATGAAATCGTCTGCCGGTGATCTATCTATAGTTGGAGGGAGAATAGTTGGATTCGTACATTTCCTATGAGTATTAACGCTATATGAAATGCAAACAGCTGCGTCCAGGATTTGAACTTGGGTTGATGTGTATATTTCCTACAATAATAACCATAATACCATGAGTACCTTTAGCCAGTTTTATCTATATCCAATGACTCTCAATCAAAGAGAAATCATCACCCTACCTCCCAATCCTGGCAGTGAGGATCTTTGGTATCAGAGAATTATTAAGACTACAAATTGGTGGATTCAAGCTGTTGGAATATTTGATCTTTCTAAAAATTGCAGATTTACAGGACACCTTCTAAGACAATGGGTTGCCAAATCCAATTCCTTCAATGATAACCATTACACTACATGCCTCCAAGTGGTCAGCTAGGAAAATTTGGCTCAGGACTGCCCTTGGTGGCAACAGGCACTCCGTAGCGGACTGTTCATGTCTGAAGTCACCCTGGCGCAACACCATGAAGCCCAGAGGTCTAAAACAAAGCACCGGCACATCAACAGGGACAGCCTTCACATGCAACATCTGTGGTCGAGAATGTTTTTCAAACATTGGACTTCACAGTCATAGGAGGCACTGTAACTTCAGGAGCACAAGAACTATACTATAGTCTTCCGAGACTGCAATGCCAATGAACATGCCTCCATGTGGTCAACCATTTCAGTACTAAACAGGCTCATTGTTGCTTAACTTTGATGATCTCAGTGGGATTTGATTGTAAGCGGACATTAAACAAGAGAAAATATGAAAATAATCAGAAACGGTCTCTAAAATATTTAGAAATTAGAGAAAAATTTATTGTTAATTCTGTTTACATCATTTTAAAATTTGAACACATATCTCTTTTTCAACATAATCACCATTTCGGTCAATGTATTTTATAGGCGCTATGACAGTTTTTGTATGCCTATATCATACCAGCTCACCACCATGTTGTTGGGGAAACATTGAACCTCATTGTCATTGCAAACTCTCTATATTACTTGCGAACATTTTTGGCATCCAAGCATGACTCACCATACACTTTTGTTAATTGGCAAGGAATTTCAATCAGTTTAATGCCTTTTGCATTCAAAAATCGTATAACTACGCGAACTACACACTTATTGGTAGTGCTAATCGGGAGCTCCATCAGAAACAACTACTAAGCCAAAACTGAACATGGCAGTGAGGCGCACAGAGGCAAGGATATGCACAACAAACATAACATTGTTGCCAATAGCTGCACGAATAGTTTCCATGCATCCCAGCACTTTGGAGACCTTACTTTTGGGATTACCCTTGTAATAATAATAAAAAAAGAGGAAGAAAAAAGCTGGGTAATTCCATGTCAAATCATCCAGAAAAAAAGTAAAATTGTCACACACCCACTTCAATTTTTCTGAATTTTTGTCCAAGTGTGGACTGAGTTAACTTTTAGGGTAGTCTAACTTTATCATAATCCACACTTGGACAAAATTTCAGAAAAATTGAAGGGGGGGGGGTAGATGACATGGCCTGGATGATTTGACATGGAATTACCTGGCCAAGAAAAGCACTTACTCATTTTGAAGACCTTTAAAGATAGAGACAAATAAGTCACCAATTGTGTCGATCACTTCATGATAATGGTATTTGAAGGCCATCTCTAAGTCAAGTCCAACAAACTCGGTCAAATGACGATGCGTGTTGGAATCTTCAGCACGGAAAACTAAAATAATGAGAAATACATGAAAAAAGGATTATATAATCTATCTATACATATATAAAGGACAGCTGGTGTGTATGTATGCCCAGAGGAAACTTCTAAAATAAAACAATTAACAACAAAGTAAATATATATACACATTCACTATCACCAGTTTGCTTTTATGCAAAAATAATGCAGATTTTATTTATATTCGTGAAGATATTCAAAAATTAAAATTTGAATAGAAGAGAAGGAAAAGTCATTAGTGGCAATTGTGATTAAAACATAAACAAATCAATTATGGAAGACCAAAACAATCAATGGATCTGCGAGACTATAACTACCTTCACCTCTACCCAGGCAATACTTCTAGTATAGTAGCCACTTCTAGTATAATATAATGGAGAAGGAATATGAAAAGTGTTTGCATATAAAGGTGCTCAATGCTAAAATAGCAGAGCAGATTTAAAATCATAAATAAAATATTATGGTACAAATTTTCCATCACTATAGTTTCATGTGTATTATGTAATCCTCAGACAGTTAAATATTGAAGATGTAACTGAACAAGCTACTTTTTCAATATTCAACTGGCAGATGCTCTTCTGACTGAGCTAAGCCAAACTCATTGATGGGAAGGGGGCAATACTTTTCCAAAGGGTAACAGTGTGAGTGTAGTTCAAATTCACCTATAATATTGCAGTCCAGTACATTAGACACTACACCATGAAAGACCCCCACCACACACAGTAGATTTGTTCATCATTTTCATAAATAAAACCTTGAGCATGATCTACTTTTTGTGTGGGGGGGGAGGGGAGGGGGGGGAGTATGGGTCAAATTTGCTTAACTGAAAAAGCTTGGTACAAAAAACAAAAATCTCACAAGTCTCTGAAGAAGAATGAGTTTTCTGCAACAAAATCTATCATCATCATCCCTTATTTGTAAATATTAGGTGATTTGGCCAAACGTTTTACAAATTTGTATTCTTATAGATTTAAAAAAATAATAAATTTTAATATATATTCAAGATCATGAATTTCTTAAATTCAATTGTAAATGGTTTGTTTAATAAAAAAAAAAAAAAAAAAAAAAAAAAAAAAAAAAAATTATTTTATTTTCCAGATCCAGTTAGATTTTAACCATTTAAGGAATTCCCATAGTAATATTTGATAATTTTGAGGAAATAATTAGAAATTCTGATTTAATTTTAGAAAATAGAAAAAAATTGTCTCACCAGCTCCAACAGTGAAGACCTTGTCAAAGTCGGAACAAATTGCCATTTGCTTGTAGAGTTGTGGTGACTGAGCTAAATAAGCTGAAGTTTTGAAGTAAGATACTTCAAACACATTAGCTCCACCTTCAGAAGCAGCTGAAAGAGAGAGAGAGAAAAAGGGATTCAGATCATGAAGGAGAAATGGGTCTTTAGATTTTACACTTATTTAAATGACAAAACAATTTCTTAAAAAAAAAAAAAAAGAAAAGAATAAATTAATATAAGGGAGACAATTTAATGTTTGGTAACATGAAAATACTTTTGTTGCAGAATACTTGTTATTTTTAGTATTGTAAATTCATATGCAAATATATCACTTATGGGACAGAAGTAGAACTAAATAATTTTTTTTTTTAAATACACTATCAAATTATTTAAAAGCGAAATTAAATATTTTGTTGGTATTTGTTGGATATTAAATAAATAAATAAATTCAATCAAATATTTTACTTCATCAACCAATTTATCAACCAAAATATTTTTGTGAAAAATGTTTGAGTTTCCATATTCAATTTAAAAGATTATTTTTTAAAATTTTCCCATTAAGGGAATGATTAATTGTTTTTTTTGTTTTTTTTCGCTTAAAATTCAATGATTCTGACTATCATCTTCTGCTAAGTTTGTCAGTTCAAACATGAAAGATATATATTTATATATATATGTGTGTGTGTGTGTGTGTGTGTGTGTGTGTGTGTGTGTGTGTGTAAATTCATATTAAAATGAATTTTGGCAAGGGGAAAAAGTCATTTGCTGTTGCTATCACGAAAGAGTCTAAGGGAGGTTACTCTTTAGTCAGAATTTTATTGCCCGTACACAATATACTATGGAGTCTCCCATCTATTTCGATGTATGAGAGCCCAACAGACTTGTCTCTCAAATATCAGATTTTAAAAAAATACTTTTCTGAAACATGAGTAACATAGAAAACTGAAACCATCATTAATTTCAAATCCTCAATAGCTTTTAATTACACCCATCCAACAAAAAGAAGAAAAAAAAATCACCCAGGATCATTTATTAGTGTAAAAAACACTCTAGGTACTTTTGACATACCACAAGCATTAAGAAATATTCTAATTTTTAAAAATCTTTTTAGTGCAATAGAGAGATGCTGTTTGAAGAAATGATCCCTACATTTAAATCGTTTTCCCATTTTGTAACCCAAAATTGTAATTTATGTACAGAAATTATTAAATCTGTAAAAAGAAATAAAACAAAAAGAATTTTAGTAACTGTTAAACATTAATATAAAAATATAATTAAAAGTTGTAATAAGTTAATAAATAAGAAAAAAACTAATGAATTAATAAGAAATATTAATTAATACTAAATTTAATAATGGTTGATAATTCCTTATTTAATAAAAAATAATTCAGAAAGAATTCCTTATCACTTAATATACATGTTTGAACACCAAGCAAAACAAGTTCCAAAATTGTTGGCAATTTCACTAATGCCGAGCTGTTCAAGGGACATAATTCATGATTTCTTGCTAATAATTTGGGCAAAATAATTTTTAGCACATCAAATAAGATCATTCAACTTAATAGCAAATCAAATTTTGGCATGAGTTGTCTTTTTCATGTTGTATGAAATTTAGAGATGGAACTTTTTCCTGTTGTGTAAAATTTGGAGAGATAAAGCCTTTTTTGTGTTGCGTAAAATTTGGAGTGGTGAAACCTTTTTCATGTTGTGTGAAATTTGGAGAAGGAATACTTTCCACCAACAGATTAATAAAAATAACAAAGATAGAGATGCTCAACTGCTAATTAATTATGGGAACAAAATTTGAAAAGCATTAAAAAAATTTTTTTTTTTTTTTAAACCAACAGGACAAAGAACTCACCAGAAATAATTTTGGGTGTGTGTATTTCAACAAATCCTTGCTGTGTGAGGAATTTTCTAAAGAGAGCACAGATGCCGGCTTGCAGTTTAAATATTGCTTGACTGGTTGTTGTTCGTAAATCAAGGACACGATTATCAAGACGTGTATCTTGATTCACTTTAGCTAATTCCTGTGAATATGAAAGGAAGCAAAGTGAGTGAATAAGGAATTTCAGAACAAAATTAGGAGGGAGAAACTCAACATCAATGGTTGGTGGTGGTGGTGGTGTGGGTGGTTGTACTCTTACGGAGAAAATTCACAAATATTCATTTTGTTGATTCCAAGTATATTTGGTGTTTCAACAAAAAATTCTGACATTTTGAAAAATTCTTAAACTTATTTGATTCTTCTACAAATGATTAGACAAATCATTTCATTTAGTTATCTGGGATTAAGACACAAATGATTTAAGGGGATTAAGACACAAATCGTTTAGAGGGATTAAATCAAAGATAAATGAACTTTTTTTTTTTTTCTTAAGTTTTTAAATTAAGTTTTTACAGAGAAAATTTTTTTTAAATAAAAAAAAATGAATTGCATAGTATGAGTTAGCTTTTTAAACTGGAAAAGTTTGCTTAAAGCCATACTAAGTTTAGCAGGTTCAAAGTTTTTCTTCTAGACTGGTTGCCATGTAACAAAGTTACCAGTCTAAACATTGAGTAGCATCCTTCTTATGTGGAGTGTGTTAAATATATATGTATATAAACAAAACTTAATTTTTTTTTTTAAATCAACTTCTGATCCGATTTTTTTAAATTTTAAATTAAAAAAAAAAAAAAAAAAAATACATAAGCTTTTGATATAACTAGAACTTGAAGCAGCAGATTGTTCATATCAAAAGTAAAACCAAGTAAAAGTAGTCCCATAACCGTTTAATAAGCTGCCAAGAGCCATCAGTGTTCTCTATTTTCAACAACACAATTGGTTATTCCACTGACTCTGCATTGGGATTGTTTACTTTCTGTTTTAAAGTTCATTGCCGTTTAACATTAGCAAATTTTCTAAAGATTTTGAAGTTGTTTCTGTAGGTCATTCTTAAATGTACAGCAACAATACTCACCCTCAAACAAAATAAAAAGACCCAAACAAGTTTTAGATGAATATTTTTTTGTTTTTAGTGAGGAAGGAGATATAAAGTAGATAATTACAATGCTTAACCAGTTCTTTTTGGGAAGGTATGCATCCAATTATTCTCTGTCCAGAGCAAACTGGGCTCTTTAACCTCAGTATGGCAACTGGTCTAGAAGGAAAAATTTTAAATGCAAACCTTTTAAACTCGGCTTCAAAAGTGACCTTGTGTCACATTTTGTACATGCAGAGGAGTTGGTAAATACATACAAGACAAGTTTGATATACAGTGCACTACAGAAAGCACTTAAGAAAAAAAAATCCTTACATTTAACATAGGGCTACAAGTGAGGGCACTTGGTGAGAATCAAACTTATTTGCAATGGTCTACAAGATATGTCAGCTTCTCAATTTTATTAGCTCTTAAAATGGTAAAATTTGTTGAGAGATTGTGGTAATGAATAAAGACTATTTATAGATGATACTGCAGTATGTGTCAATGAAGAGAGTGGGGGGAAAAGACAGAGAGAGAGAGAGAGAGAGGAGAAGAAAGAGGAGGAGAAGAAGAAGAAATCATCTTACATCAGTCTCTGGCCGAGCTGCATCTTCAACCAACATTGGAAGTTGGGGTGCGGCTGCACTCACTACCCACACCTGAAAACAAACAAGTATTTAGAATTTGAATAAAAATTATTTCATTCAACACAATTTGCCAAAACGAGAGAGAGAGAGAGAGAGAGAGAGAGAGAGAGAGAGAGAGATTAATAAAAAAAACATTAACTGGTTCACTTGAAATATCATCATCAGGTTGCGCTGACTGCTCGGATTCCCGTGTCTCTCTCTCTCACCACCCATCCCTAAGAGTCATTGATATACACCATTGTGCTAATTAATTCAAACAACCACCTTAGTTTCTTTTCTTTCACCATACGGTCAGTTTTAGATCCACTGGAGTGACAGGGTGTAATCAATTTCTATATTTTTCCTCAGATTAGGTCATTTGCAGTGGTGTATAGTAAGTCTAGTAGTCCTATGGCCAATTGTCTGTAATGGATGTTACACCAAAATATGTACTTAGCCTTACAGAGAGATCACGGATATTATGATAACAGAGTTATTTGTTTTGTTTCAATTAATTTGCACAAGGGTGTAGATCTTTGTTGGCCAGCCTACTCTGGTGTCTGTATGTGTAGGTGTCCAATGAGTTCATCCTTGCTTTTCCAGTAGTGTCTAACATACCTTGTTCATCTTACTTGGACCTGATGGCTGAGTAGTCCATAAGCAACTCTACCTTGACCCTTACTTGGGCTAGACAGGTGGTCAAGAGAGCCCCGCCCCACTCCCCAGGCAATCAGCTGTTCACATCAAGCTCTAGCAACTATATCATTGTTCCAACCCTATTGCCTTTATGGTAACCCGTCACCCTTTTTAGAATATATGTGCTAGAAAGCAGTGACTGAGGGTCTTAGTATCCTGGGTATGACATTAAATTGCATTTAGTGGTGAAGTTCCAATTCTGCAGTTTTGGTTGGTACTATTTAAGGGATGAGAGGGTTCAGACCAGATCAAGTTTCCAAGCTCGTCAAGCTAATCAAAGGTTCACATTTTAACTCTTCACCGGTAAGTTCTACTTCAAAAAAACCAACAGACAAGTTTTTGCACTTATATTTTATCTGACAAATACAAATTGTGTGATATCATTTCTAAACAACATCCTTTTATTCAAATAAATATATCTGCATTTCTTTTCTGATTAGATAAAGACCATTTCAGTATAAGTATAAAAACGTATCTTTTGTTTTTTTTTTAAATTTATCGTAAGTGTTGAAAAATACTTATAAACTTCTGATTAAAAAGTTTTTATTTAAAAACAGATTTTGCTATTGAATGTTAATTTGATTATGTGTACCAAACATGGGATCAAAATTAATATTTTCAAAAATTTTTAAAAGTATATATTTACTAAAGAAAAAGAACAATAACAAAACTAATTTATCATTACTGCCAAATAGATTTTTTAAATTAAAATTAAAAACTGGTACAAATGCAGAATAGTGCGCTAGAGATCATAGAGAATATCATAATCAGAAGTTTATATTTTTCAACACTTATGGTAAATTACCAAAAAACAAAAGACTAAAAATTTATACTAAAATTCTTTATTTAATCAGAAAAGAAACATAGATATGCTTATTTAAATCAAAACAATTTTTATTTACAAAATATTTTTTTGTTTATTTGAATAAAAAGATGTTCAGAAGTAGTATCACACAATTGGTAAAATTTGTTTTTGTCAGATACAATATAAATGTGAAAAATCATTTGTTGTTTTGCTTACAAATGTTTGAAATGGAACTTACCAGTGACAAGTTAAAATGTGAACGTTTGATTAGCTTGAGAAGCTAGGGTGCTTATTGGAGACTTGACCCTTCAGACCTTTCCCAAAGGTATTAGTCAAAAGTGAACATATTAGCATGTCTGGAGTTCAAACTCACTGCACAATGTCACAGTCCAGTATGTTAGCCACTACGCTATGGGAACTCCCTCCAGCCATCCTCAGGGATCTTTTGTATTTGATAATCCTTGTGTAGCAACCCAACTTTATTACAATATGCAAGTTTGTTTGTTTTTTTGTCTTTTTTGACTGATTCAATAAAGGTTTGTGTCACCTCAAAGTGTTAATGTTCAGATCTGCAAGAAGCTAAGATTTCTATAACATACAGCTAAAAAAAAAATAAATAATAAATAAATAAAAAAAAAGATATTACTCAAGAAAAAGAAAGAGTAGACAAAAAAAGAAAAGAACTGTAAAAAAAAAAAAAAAAAAAAAAAAGAAAAACTATTAACCTGAAGTCCATGAAGTTCTACATCTTGCTGGGTACAAGCTTCAACTTTTGTGGTACAGTTCGTACATAAGCTTCAATATCAACAATGGATTCCTTGCTGATCCTGAAAGAAAAGTAAAATATTTTAAAAAAAAGAGTCAATTAGAATTAGTCAATTCTTTATAGCTGCCCACATGAAACTGAAACCACACACTCCTGTAAAAAAATTGTCACTTCTAAAGACCATAAATTGTACTGTACAAATTTTAAGCTTGGAAAAAAAAAATCTCTCTCTAAAATCAGGTATCTGTGCCAGGTATAAAATGTAAGATAAAATGTGACAGCAAGTTAGTGAAAAAATCTGCTAAAAATTTGCTGTGTCATTTAAAAGAAAATAATAATACAGTATGAAACAAATGAACTCCATACTGCTTCAAATAGTTGATATATCATAAAACAATATAGTCAAATATTGAACTTGATTAAAAATTTTTAATTAGATTAAAAGATTAAAAAAAAGGATAAACATACAGCCAGAACTTGAAGTACCAAATTATCAATATCCAAAGTAAAACCAAATAAAAATAGCCCCATGACAGTTTAATAAGCTGCTCAGAGCCAACAGACAGATTTATAGATCACAACAAATTTTCAGTACTTTTTAAAAAAAATTTTATTATATAATAATAGATTTTTTTTTTAAATCAAGTTTTTAACATGAGAAAAATCTGATTAAATATAGTTTTTTTTCTTCTCTTAATTTGGCATTTATGTATTACAATATCTCATCCACAGAAAGCGATGTAAATACATGAATATGAAAGGCATGGTCAGCCACAAACAAATTATCAGTCATATGGAAATCCGATCTCACTGACAAGTTAAAGCGATGATTCTTCCAGGCTGTGGTTATATCAGTACTGCTGTATGGCTGCACCACTTGGACCCTAACAAAGCGCCTTGAGAATAAGCTACATGGAAGCTGCACAAGAATGCTGTGTGCAGTCTTGAACAAATTGTGGAAACAGCACCCCACAAGGAAACAGCTGTATGGCTACCTGCCCCCTATCTCACAAACCATTCGAGTGAGGCGAACAAGACATGCTGGACACTGCTGGAGAAGCAAGGACGAGCTCATAAGTGACATTCTCCTGTGGAAGCCAACACATGGACATGCTAATGTGGGCTGCCCACCAAGGACCTACATTGACCAACTATGCAAGGATGCTGGGTAAAGGACCTCCCTGAATGATAGGGAAGGTTAGCGAGTGATTGTCATGGATATCCATGCTAATTGCACAACATGATGATGATGATGATGATGTATTACAAATAAATTGAAAATGGTGATTCACAGAAATATTTTATATGTCGGTTTCTACAGATAAAAAGCATGAATGATAATGAAAACTCATCTTAAAATGGTGGATAAACAACAGTAAATTATGGACCCAATGAAAACATGGAATTATCTTGAAATAGTGGGTATCAATTATAACATACAAAATTTATTATAAGATATTTTTTCCACATTATATGAAATGAGGAGATGTAGACTCACCTGCTGTAAACTTGACCATCTGCTTGCTTACATCTTGACCCAACAGCGACAAGAGCTTGGACAGTCCAATAACGTTGACGCAACACAAAAAAAACATTGCTTTCCTAAAAAAAAAAAAAAAAAAAAAATATAAAGAAAATGAATAAAATAAAACTGACATTTTTCAAAAAAGATAAAGTAGTCCCATAACCGTTTAATAAGCTCCAAGAGCCATCAGTGTTCTCTATTTTCAACAACACAATTGGTTATTCCACCGACTCTGCATTGGATTGTTTACTTTCTGTTTTAAAGTTCATTGCCGTTTAACATTAGCAAATTTTCTAAATATTTTGAAGTTGTTTCTGTAGGTCATTCTTAAATGTACAGCAACAATACTCACCCTCAAACAAAATAAAAAGACCCAAACAAGTTTTAGATGAATATTTTTTTGTTTTTAGTGAGGAAGGAGATATAAAGTAGATAATTACAATGCTTAACCAGTTCTTTTTGGGAAAGGTATGCATCCAATTATTCTCTGTCCAGAGCAAACTGGGCTCTTTAACCTCAGTATGGCAACTGGTCTAGAAGGAAAAATTTTAAATGCAAACTTTTTAAACTCGGCTTCAAAAGTGACCTTGTGTCACATTTTGTATGTGCAGAGGAGTTGGTAAATACATACAAGACAAGTTTGATATACAGTGCACTACAGAAAGCACTTAAGAAAAAAAATCCTTACATTTAACATAGGGCTACAAGTGAGGGCACTTGGTGAGAATCAAACTTATTTGCAATGGTCTACAAGATATGTCAGCTTCTCAATTTTATTAACTCTTAAAATGGTAAAATTTCTTGAGAGATTGTGGTAATGAATAAAGACTATTTATAGATGATACTGCAGTATCTGTCAATGAAGAGAGTGGGGGGAAAAGACAGAGAGAGAGAAAGGAGAAGAAAGAGGAGGAGAAGAAAAACAAATCATCTTACATCAGTCTCTGGCCGAGCTGCATCTTCAACCAACATTGGAAGTTGGGGTGCGGCTGCACTCACTACCCACACCTGAAAACAAACAAGAATTTAGAATTTGAATAAAATTATTTCATTCAACATGATTTGCCAAAACTAGAGAGAGAGAGAGAGAGAGAGAGAGATTAATAATAAAAAAGCATATATTAACTGGTTCACTTGAAATATCATTATCAGGTTGCGCTGACTGCTCGGATTCCCGTGTCTCTCTCTCTCTCACCACACATCCCACCATTGTGCTAATTAATTCAAACAACCACCTTAGTTTCTTTTCTTTCACCATACGGTCAGTTTTAGATCCACTGGAGTGACAGGGTGTAATCAATTTTTATATTTTTCCTCAGATTAGGTCATTTGCAGTGGTGTATAGTAAGTCTAGTATCCTATGGCCAATTGTCTGTAATGGATGTTACACCAAAATATGTACTTAGCCTTACAGAGAGATCACGGATATTATGATAACAGAGTTATTTGTTTTGTTTCAATTAATTTGCACAAGGGTGTAGATCTTTGTTGGCCAGCCTACTCTGGTGTCTGTATGTGTAGGTGTCCAATGAGTTCATCCTTGCTTTTCCAGTAGTGTCTAACATACCTTGTTCATCTTACTTGGACCTGATGGCTGAGTAGTCCATGATAAGCAACACTCTACCTTGACCCTTACTTGGGCTAGACAGGTGGTCAAGAGAGCCCGCCCCACTCCCCAGGCAATCAGCTGTTCACATCAAGCTCTAGCAACTATATCATTGTTCCAACCCTATTGCCTTTATGGTAACCCGTCACCCTTTTTAGAATATATGTGCTAGAAAGCAGTGACTGAGGGTCTTAGTATCCTGGGTATGACATTAAATTGCATTTAGTGGTGAAGTTCCAATTCTGCAGTTTTGGTTGGTACTATTTAAGGGATGAGAGGGTTCAGACCAGATCAAGTTTCCAAGCTCGTCAAGCTAATCAAAGGTTCACATTTTAATTCTTCACCGGTAAGTTCTACTTAAAAAAACAAACAACAGACAATTTTTTGCACTTATATTTTATCTGACAAATACAAATTGTGTGATATTATTTCTGAATAACATTCTTTTATTCAAATAAATATATCTGCATTTCTTTTCTGATTAGATAAAGACCATTTCAGTATAAGTATAAAAACGTATCTTTTGTTTTTTTTTTTAATTTATCGTAAGTGTTGAAAAATACTCATAAACTTCTGATTAAAAAGTTTTTATTTAAAAACAGATTTTGCTATTGAATGTTAATTTGATTATGTGTACCAAACATGTGATCAAAATTAATATTTTCAAAAATTTTAAAAAGTATATATTTACTAAAGAAAAAGAACAATAACAAAACTAATTTATCATTACTGCCAAATAGATTTTTTAAATTAAAATTAAAAACTGGTACAAATGCAGAATAGTGCGCTAGAGATAATATCATAATCAGAAGTTTATATTTTTCAACACTTACAGTAAATTACCAAAAAACAAAAGACTAAAAATTTATACAAAAAATTCTCTATTTATTCAGAAAAGAAACATAGATATGCTTATTTAAATCAAAACAATTTTTATTTACAAAATATTTTTTTGTTTATTTGAATAAAAGGATGTTCAGAAGTAGTATCACACAATTGGTAAAATTTGTTTTTGTCAGATACAATATAAATGTGAAAAAATCATTTGTTGTTTTGCTTACAAATGTTTGAATGGAACTTACCAGTGACAAGTTAAAATGTGAACGTTTGATTAGCTTGAGAAGCTAGGGTGCTTATTGGAGACTTGACCTTCAGACCTTTCCCAAAGGTATTAGTCAAAAGTGAACATATTAGCATGTCTGGAGTTCAAATTCACTGCACAATGTCACAGTCCAGTATGTTAGCCACTACGCTATGGGAACTCCTCCAGCCATCCTCAGGGATCTTTTGTATTTGATAATCCTTGTGTAGCAACCCAACTTTATTACAATATGCAAGTTTGTTTTTTTTTGTCTTTTTTGACTGATTCAATAAAGGTTTGTGTCACCTCAAAGTGTTAATGTTCAGATCTGCAAGAAGCTAAGATTTCTATAACATACAGCTAAAAAAAAAAAAATAAATAAATAAAAAAAAAAGATATTACTCAAGAAAAAAAAGAGTAGACAAAAAAAAAACTATTAACCTGAAGTCCATGAAGTTCTACATCTTGCTGGGTACAAGCTTCAACTTTTTGTGGTACAGTTCGTACATAAGCTTCAATATCAACAATGGATTCCTTGCTGATCCTGAAAAGAAAAGTAAGATATTTTTAAAAAGAGTCAATTAGAATTAGTCAATTCTTTATAGCTGCCCACATGAAACTGAAACCACACACTCCTGTAAAAAATTGTCACTTCTAAAGACCATAAATTGTACTGTACAAATTTTAAGCTTGGAAAAAAAAATCTCTCTCTAAAATCAGGTATCTGTGCCAGGTATAAAATGTAAGATAAAATGTGACAGCAAGTTAGTGAAAAAATCTGCTAAAAATTTGCTGTGTGTCATTTAAAAGAAAATAATAATACAGTATGAAACAAATGAACTCCACACTGCTTCAAATAGTTGATATATCATAAAACAATATAGTCAAATATTGAACTTGATTAAAAATTTTAATTAGATTAAAAAATTAAAAAAAAAAAAAAGGATAAACATAGAGCCAGAACTTGAAGTACCAAATTATCAATATCCAAAGTAAAACCAAATAAAATAGCCCATGACAGTTTAATAAGCTGCTCAGAGCCAACAGACAGATTTATAGATCACAACAAATTTTCAGTACTTTTTTAAATTTTTTTTTATCATATAATAATAATAGATTATTTTTTTTAAATCAAGTTTTTAACATGAGAAAAATCTGCTTTGCTTAATAGATTAAATATAGTTTTTTTTTCTCTTAATTTGGCATTTATGTATTACAATATCTCATCCACAGAAAGCGATGTAAATACATGAATATGAAAGGCATGGTCAGCCACAAACAAATTATCAGTCATATGGAAATCCGATCTCACTGACAAGTTAAAGCGACAATTCTTCCAGGCTGTGGTTATATCAGTACTGCTGTATGGCTGCACCACTTGGACCCTAACAAGGCGCCTTGAGAATAAGCTACATGGAAGCTGCACAAGAATGCTGTGTGCAGTCTTGAACAAATTGTGGAAACAGCAAGCCACAAGGAAACAGCTGTATGGCTACCTGCCCCCATCTCACAAACCATTCGAGTGAGGCGAACAAGACATGCTGGACACTGCTGGAGAAGCAAGGACGAGCTCATAAGTGACATTCTCCTGTGGAAGCTAACACATGGACATGCTAATGTGGGCTGCCCACCAAGGACCTACATTGACCAACTATGCGAGGATGCTGGGTAGAGGACCTCCCTGGAACAATGAATGATAGGGAAAGTTGGCGAGAGATTGTCATGGATATCCATACTAATTGCACAACATGATGATGTATTACAAATAAATTGAAAATGGTGATTCACAGAGAAATATTTTTTCTGTTGGTTTCTACAGATAAAAAGCATGAATAATAATGATAATGAAAACTCATCTCAAAATGGTGGATAAACGACAGTAAATTATGGACCCAATGAAAACATGGAATTTTCTTGAAATGGTGGGTATCAATTATAACATACAAAATTTATTATAAGATATTTTTTTCCACATTATATGAAATGAGGAGATGTAGACTCACCCTGCTGTAAACTTGACCATCTGCTTGCTTACATCTTGACCAACAGCGACAAGAGCTTGGACAGTCCAATAACGTTGACGCAACACAAAGAAACATTGCTTTCCTAAAAAAAATAAAAATTAAAAAAATATAGAAAATGAATAAAAATAAAACTGACATTCTTCAAAAAAGAATAGAAAATTTTTTTTTTTTTTTTTCAAATTTCAAAGAGCAATTTAAACACAAAATGGAAAAAAGTATTTTGCATATAAAATTGTAGATGTTTAAACAAATATAGAAATTATTCAACATAACTAAATAAAAAGAGAGAGAAACAAGGGTTTTATTTTTTTAAATTTAACCCTTTCAGAGACATTTTTTTAATCCTTGAAGAGTGGGCAAATTATTTTCAGAAAATTTGCAAAATAAAGGGTATTTCAAACAAGTCAATTAATCATATATATATATATATATATATATATATATATATATATATATATATATAAATTAAAAAACAATTTCATTGTGTGTCATAGTGCAATGGTATAAAACAATAAAGCACTTACTTTTAATTATGATATTTTGCAAAACAACCTTTACTTAATCCTACACCACAATGAATTTCTATACATTAACATTGAATTGGGGCAACAATATGAAAATGCCTTACATTGAGCTACCAAAAACAGCAAAAATGTCACTACATCATTTAGCAAAAGCTACATAAATACTGCAAAACCCAATAAGAATTGAACTCACTAACAATGGCCAGTGAGTTTAAAGCACTGATTATCACTTTCTGTCCAGGTGCCATGGATAATGTATAACTAATTTAAGAGACTTTTCACATCTGTAGCATTTATAAAAATTGATTCCTAAATGAATAAAAAATTCTTTGTACTCCTTCAGAATAGGACTACCTTTTTTTTCTTCTTCTTCAAATATGATGGTGTTTGTGCGTCTGAAAAAGATGAATTAGTTTTTTGTTTGATTTGTGATGGTTTGGATTGTTTTGTTTTATGGCAATCAACCTCAGTTAGTCATTTAATGCCGATAAAGTTTTGAAATAAATTCATTTTTAATGGATACTCAATTTTTTTTCAACACATTTTTCTATTTAACCCATAGATGGGGCCCTAACAGGTACTACCACTCTGGGTCAGAGTGGACCAAGGAGCAATGGTGATGAAGGGGTGCTCCACATTCCCCAAACCTCCAGAACTGAAACCTCACCATCAGATAGAGTTTAACATCATTCCTAGGACATGAAGACCCTCAGTCACCGCCTTCTAGCACTCATAAGATAAAAGGGTTGGGGCTTGCCATAAGGGCAATAGGGTTGGGCAATCATATAGGTGCTAGGGCTTGACACGACCAGCCGATTTGTGATGGTAAAAAATCAGTCTTTATAAGGTAGAATAGTTAGCACAACGGTTTTGAATTCAGATTTTTTTTTCTTTTCCTAGATTGGTTTGCCTTCTACAAAGCTAGAAAGGCCAGTCTCTCTATTTATCTCCTAGTTGAAATGAGAAGAGATGGTTTCATGCCTTTCTCTCAAGTGTATTAGTGCAAAGTGAAACAAACAGATTTGACCAAGATTTGAACTTGGCTTGCTAAGTCTATTGCTTATTATTATTGTTATATACTGGACCCGTCAAGGAACACGAACACTTGTATTTATAAAAATATAAGATTATATCTTTATTTCCTCGGTTGTGTGCAGACTGAAAGGCGTTAACAGCAGTTACATATACATGGAGCCTCTGGAGTTCTCTGCAAGCGATCTCGAACCTGATCTCCATCTGCCAAATTGATCTCTACAGGCTTTTTAAAAAAATTTTTTTTATCACAGTCCAACTCATGGTGTCACGCCTCTTTGATTGTGACACCTATGCAGTTTTTCTGTAGACACACCTCTTCGCCTATGCAGCCCGTTTTCATTGGTTATGGGCTATGCCAACAGATTTTCTGCGTCTACACAGTGTCAAATGTACACCTGCATCTTTAGGTGCCAAAGGTCACATCAATACCATATCCGTTTTTGTTTCCAGGCCCACACTTGACACCCACGCACTTCCTACGTGCAGCCCGGTCTTCAGGTGCAAACCGATTGACCAGGCAATATATTACATAATAACCATTACGCCACCAAAATCTCCTTTTTAGACAACCAAATTGTCTTCAATTTAAAAAAGAACCATAATGGACTCTCTTGATTCTGACGCATGAGGATTCATCCAGTGAACAACCTACACAGTGTTTTGTTTATAGTGGTGAAGGCTTGTGTTGAACCATCCACACTTTTTGGCACACAATAGGAAAGAATTGGTGCACGAGGAATGTCACAAACCCAATCAACGACTGACCTTAGGCTTTTCAAATTCAGATTTTTCCTTCTCCTAGACTGGTTACCTATCCAAGGTTAAAGAGCCTAGTCTGCCCTACTATTTTACTCATAGCTGGAGGGAGAATATATGGATTCATATCTTTCCCAAAGGTATTAGCGCTATATGAAATACAATCAGCCTTGTCTAGAATTTCCTGACTCAAAAGAACCATAAAGTTACAAGAGAGACCAGAATGGTTGGATTGAATGTTGCCCAAGAACGGTGACTTTTGACCAAAGATAAAAATTCCTATTTGTTGTAAATGTAAGAATTTGGTTATGAGATCTAAATAAGTGATGGTTCTGTTCTGAAGAACTTTGGTGTGTATCTATATATTTACCAACCCCTCCGCACGAGCAGGATGGAACGAGGTCAATGTCTTAAGCGGAGTTTAACAGGTTTGAATTCAGAGTTTTCCAGTCTGCTCTGCTATTTACCCATAGCTGGAGGGAGAATTGAATTCATACCTTTCCCAAGGGTATTAGTGCTATGTGAAATGCAAAAAGCTTCATCCAGGGATTGAACTCAGGTTGAAAAGTCTATTTTCCAACACTCTAACCATTAGACCATGCGTCTCCATAACTTTGGTGTATATATGTGTGTATTTGGGGGGTGGGGGTGAAACTGATAAAAAAAGTATAAGTTCTGGCTGAGTTTTCACTTTAATATCACTGAGAAAAAAAAGGCATGAAACCCCTTCTCCCAGCATGCTCTCCCACTGACAGATATCATAAAGATATCTGCAATAGTTGGGGGTGGGATAAAAAATGTACATGAATGATCACTTGAACAAACCACTGCCCTATGACTAACATACCTCCTAGACAGTAACAAAATTTTGTACAGGGACCCAAAGAAGACACCTTGTTTTCTTGTCAGTGAGTACATTTATATACTTGTAAAAGAAGTATGTTCTGATATTGATCAGTTTGTGAATGCAATAATAGACATGTAAGGCAGAAGAAGAAATGAATTGAATCACAAAATGCAGTGTGTACATCATGCGCGACTCTGCATGTACATATATATAAGTATATATTATCTGTGTGTATGTGCATGCATCTGTGTGTGTATGTAAAAGTCTCATGGCTGACTGATTCCATTTGCTAACAAATATTGATTTGTCATCTCATGTAAAATTGATCGTCAACCTAAGGCAGATTAAAAAAAAAAAAAAAAGGAGGAAAAAAAAAAAGCACAATCAATGCTACGTTGCAATCAAGAGAAAAAAAGGGGGGAAAAAAAGCTGTCAGTATTCAGTAAGGAAGCCATTTTATGTGTTTGGCGAACAACTGTCTGTTTATTTGTGGGGAATCTTCTCAGACCCGGCTAAGATTTATCCCTAAACGTTGAAGGGACATCATTTATTTTTTCCATTAGAGTTATTCCCCTTGATTCCTTATTCCCTTACTAAAGACCCTGAGTAAAAGAAAAAAAAAAACAAAAGAAAAAGTATTTCGGTTATTTCCTATGATTCAAACAAACAAGGGGGAACCACTCTTGACCGATAAATTATTTATTTATTGATCTATTATGAAAAAAGAGGGGGTTAGGGTTAGTTTAATGGGAAAATAAATAATTCATCAGTCAAGAGTGGTTCCCCTTTGTTTATGTTGGACTTATAGGAAATAACCAAAAAAGGGATTTCTATCAGTTAAGGAATTAGTGATTCAAAGGGCCAGTCTTTCAACAGTAAATATTTCCAGTGTGTCATTAATGGAGGGCGGGGGGGGGTGTACTAAGGGTCAACAGAGGTTGATGAAGCAAATTAAATTTTGGGTAAATTCTTCAAGTTTTAAAGAGGGTCAAGATATTGGCTGTAAAACAGGCTGAAAATAATGCAAAAATTATATTTGTACCAAAATGACTGGACTGATATAAATGCAAGTCTTAGGCACACACATACATACAGAAGTTCAAAGTGTAAGAAAAGAGCATTTATTTTACATAAATATTTATTTTTCAACATAATTTTCTTCCTTGTCAATGCACAACCTATTATTTTTTCCATAGATCATATACATAAAATATTACATTGAAAATTTTAGATACAGAAAGATTTATATATATACAGACACAGTGTTTCGACATTTATGTCTCATCAGTGTGGTTAGACGTAACAGCTACTTCTAGCCGGGAGCGAAACCCAAATGAATTTTCATCGTCCAGCTTCTTACTTTCTCGACTGTCAGTAAGAGGCAAACAATTAACTAATACATACTTCCTTAGATGCATGTTTTTACAATCATCAGAGAACACAAGTCTGTAAGCAACAAACGAGTAATACTTTACACTAAGCGGTGAAAGTTCAATTAACGTCCCTTCTACACACACACACACACATATATATATATATATATATATATATATATATATAAATGAGAGAGAGATGCATATTTATAACTTATACAAGAACTAAGTGTTCCTGCTCAGGTGAAAACCAGGACTTCAAATGTTGATTTACAGGGTAGGCAGAATTTCTTGATTTAGAAGAACAGAATCTTCATAACCGTTTGGCCTTGTACCCAACTAAGCTCAGTATATGTCTCTCCTCAAACACCTATTCATTTACCCTTAAAATCAGGTGGCTAAAATACAAAGTTAAAGACAGACAGAAGCCATTTCTTAATAGGAATAAACATCCATTATTGTTGTTAAATGAGTTATCTCCTCTTTGTTCATTCATTTCAACCTCACGGTGATGTTAGTCATTAGGATTTACCTCCAAGTAAACCACAAGAAGATTTAGTATCTTGGTTGAGGGTGGGAGGGGGGCGGAAGATTATGTCCCACTCAAATTTTGAATTTAGATCAGAATTCAAATATTGGAAATGCACTTTTTTTTTGTCAAAGCCATAAAGCAGGACACGGCATAGTATCAACAACCTTTTTTTCTTTTCT
Organism: Doryteuthis pealeii; assembly: GCA_023376005.1. Lineage (NCBI taxonomy): Eukaryota > Metazoa > Mollusca > Cephalopoda > Myopsida > Loliginidae > Doryteuthis > Doryteuthis pealeii. Next base: position 46,737,478 of record CM042156.1, on the reverse strand, counting down.
AGTACTTAATAGACAACTAGGTCATAAGTATGAGGCATCCAGTGAAGTAAAAAAAAACTATTCAGTAGTAATGGATCTGTGAGACTAGCTTGCTAATGATTACACCATGGGACACCCAACATATATATAAGACTACTTAAGAGAATAGTCTATAAAAGATAGGAATCCAACAATTTTCCATCTAGCTATGAGTAAATAGTAGGGCAGACTGGGCTCTTTAACCTTGGTATGGCAACCAGTCTAGAAGGAAAACTCTGAATTCAAATCTGTTAAATTCCACTTAAAAATACTGTGTCAAATCCTGCTTGTGCAGAGTTGGTAAATACATAATTAGAGGTCAATGTTGGTTGATTGATTTAAACGGCATATCAACCCATCTGTGGTTAAATTAGAGGCCAAGCCATCATAGGTTGGTTCATTTGTTGGGTTTTACAGCATATCAACCCTTGTTGAGTCATTTTATACCAAAGACGTTTTTATTTTATTTATTCTTGATGGTTACTCAATTTGTTTTAAACACATTTTTTCTATTTAACCCATAGATGGGACCCTAACAGGTACTACCACTCCAGGTCAGAGTGGACTTGGGAGTAATAGTGATAAATGGGTGCTCCACATTCCCCAGCTCTCCAGAACTGGAACCTCACCATCAGATAGAGTTTAACAGCATTCCCAGGACATGAAGACCCTCAGCCACCACATTCTAGCATATGATAAAAAGGGGGCTTGCCATAAGGGCAATGGGGTTTGGACATTCATATGGTGCTAAGACGCCTGATTGATCAGAAGGGGCCTCTGTAAAAAGTGGGATTATGAATGCTGATTTGTAAGGCAGGCTTCCCAACTTGACACCAGAAGTATGGTGCATCCAGTGAGAATTGAAATCACTAACAATTGTCTGTTTGGCATATATTCATTTTGAGCAAAAAAGGAAATACAATTTTCTGGTGATTTAATTAAACTTATTTATTTCCTTAATTTAAACAGTTTTCAGAATGAATATGAAATCTTCAATAGAAAATATTTTTGTTCAAATGTTAAGACATACAGAATTTGAGAAAGAAAGTTGTATAAACTTGTGCTTCATGGGCGCCAGAAATTCTTCAGAGTATTTCTGCATCGTTAGGGACACATAAAATATGAAACAACAGAAGGCAGATAAAATTACTCCAGACAAGATGTGTGTAGCCCGGGAGGTGGTGGAGGAGAGGGGTTAGTAGATGATTGATGCGATGAGGGGAGGGTGATTATACTATTTCAATACTGGTCTTATTTATCAAATTAACATTTTTGTAAAATATGTTACCAACATCAAGTCTTGTCAAAAACCATTAAAAGACCACCTTCCACCCTTAAAAAACCAAAAAAACTGAAAAAAATAGAATGGGGGGGGGGGAATAAGAGAAAATACTAAAACATCTCCATGAAACTCCTTTTCCATTAACTTCTATGAAATGATGACTTAAAAATAAGCAACAGAACTTTTTCCAGGGATGATGTGTATCAAGAGAGAAATCTTTTGATCCCATCTTTTTGGAGATGGAATGAATTCAGGTAAAAACTGCAAGCTGGTGAATCTGAACACAAAACCTTTGACTCCGACTCCTATATTTCTGGCACCTCCAACCCCAACTATTCTTTATGTAATTTATTATGACCTACAAATTTCATAAAACCTTGATTTTAAGGAGTGTGCACAATAAGTTTACAGACTAAATAAAATATATAAAGTGTAAATTATACTAGAATTGGAGTCAATATAGTTTTAGCACTTTCAATGACCCCTTAATTGCTTCTGACACCACAGCCCTAAAAAACTGCCAATTCACCACTAAAAATTGCCTGACAGATTCAAAATCCCACATACAGACTTGAAGACTATAATCAATATGTTCTTCTATAAGAAAAATTGCTAAAAATATTTGAATCACAATATACATAAACTCTAAATAAAACCCAATTTAGGAAAATCAAAACGAGGCTTCAAAAAGTCCAGAAAGGAACAAGTCACTATATCCCGACTATGTATAGGCCACAAAAGACTAATACACTCCTTTTTACTTAAACAAGAAAACCAGTTAGAATGCATAGCATGTCAAACACCTTACACATTTTAATACAATGTGGGGATTTTGCTGTTATCAAACACTTTTACAACACAAACAACAAGAGAGATATATTTTAAAATGTCAGTACAGATGACATTTTATCCTTCTTGAAAGAAAGAAAATTAGACCAAAAAAAGAATAACAATAAACCTGAACTTTACTCTATAAACTTATACCTAGAAGCGATTCCCAATCCATTTAGCAACAAACAATTGCAGACAACTGTCAAAATCAAGAAAATATTTGTCACTATGAAAATTATTTCTACCATTTATTAATACTTATGAAGTTAATGAAAAATCTAACATAAAAATTATTTCTACAAATTTATTAATACACTTGGTAAAGGTATGTACACCCCTCAAAAAAAAAAAAAAAAAAAAAAAAATTTTTGATCATAGCTCAATTTATCACTTGGCATAAAAAAACCCTAAATGGGTTGACATGGCATAAAAATCAATCAATATATCAATCAATCAGGTAAAAGCTGATAAAACCAAAAACCTTTTTTTTTCTTTCTTTTCTTTTTTACAAGTCCACATTGAATAATAGACATTTATTTTTCTGATTTCCTACCAAGCCAAAATAGACATGATGTCATTTTATACTGGGAGTCATACACAAATTGAAACTCATAAGGCCCATACAAAAAAAAATATGCTTGGTCCACTCTGCATTCCCCTTCAGGGGTGCCAGGCTAAAATTCCTAGTTTGGTTTGGTTTGGTTTGGTTTGTTTTACGGCATATCAACCTCGGTGGGTCATTTAATGCAGACAAAGTTTTGAAATAGATTCATTCTTAATGGATAATCAAATTTTGTTTATAAACATGTTTTTCTATTTAACCCATAGATGGGACCCTAACAGGTACTATCACTCTGGGTCAGAGTGGACCAGAGAACAATGGGGATAAAGGGGTGTTCCACATTCCCCAAACCTCCAAAATTGGAACCTCACCATCAGATAGAGTTTAACATCATTCCCAGGACATGTAGACCCTCAGCCACCGCCTTCTAGCACCCATATGATAAAAAGGGTTGGGGCTTGCCATAAGGGCAATCATATAGGTGCTAGGGCTTGACGTGACCAGCCGATTGATCGGAGAGGCCCTCTCCAACCGTCTGTCTAGCCCAAGAAAGGGCCAAAGTGGAGTTTTGCAAGTCATGGACTGCTCATCCACCTGGGTTCTATCCTTAAGCATCAAGGATCGCCACCCACGGCCAACAGATGGCCCCATTTGGGGAGTCTTACCCCTCTGCAGAAGTGCAGTTTTTGCATTCTAACAGCCGACAAGGTGGAGTAATTGAAATTAAATTTGTTGTTTTTTGCAAAGAGAGTGGCTAATGTGCTGGACTGTGATATTGTAGTAAACAAGTTGGAACTCCAGTCATACATTCACTTTCAGACTAATACACTTGGGAAAGGTATGAACACCCTTGTTGCCCTAACTATGGGTTAATTAGTACCACTTCTTCTGGCTTTACCATTAAATAGCCCATGAAGGTTGAAATGTCATTAAACAAAGAAACCAAACTTACAAGAAGTAAAATTTTTCTATGCTTGTCTGTGAGAAATGGACAGTAAAATTGTGCATTTTCTAAGGAGGGAAATCTATATTAAGATTTGAAGAAATTCTTCCAAGAGGAAAACATCAAGTCAGAAAGTGTCCTGGGTATGATACTAAACTGCATCTATTGGTGAGGTTCCAGTTTTGGAGCTATGGGGAGTATGGAGTACCCCTTCATTGACATTACTCCCAGGTCAACTCTGATCTGGAGTGGTAGTACCTATTAGGATCCCATCTATGGATCAAATAGATCTGTTTCCAAGTTAATGAAAATCATTTCTTCCAGTTTGATACACGTCTATTAATAATGGAGATTCGCTTCCGGTCTGTAACAAAAATTACGTCACTGCTTACGTCAAATTACCCCAAATCATCATAACATAGAATAAATACACTCAAAATTTGAACATGCAACATTAGACAGTCCTCATTGTTTTTTAAAACAAGTTTTAATAAATACATGACTGGTATTATATATCTATATATAGTTTGTTTTATTTTAATACATATTTAAAGTTTACATTTCAAATTGTTTTATTTTTTAATCCTTTAATGAATTTGATGTTTTTACTTACTTAGGGTACAAACTCGCTGACATTGAATTTTTTACTCCTACCCCCCACAGGCAATATGTTTCAAAAATCTATTTTTACATTGAACGGAGGGCGTTTTTTATTTTGTACTAGTGAAGTTAATGAACATTATTCATACCATTTATCAATACTTATGCTGTTAATGAAAAATCTACCATAAAAATTATTTCTACAAGTTTGTTAATATACATGAAGTTAATGAAAATTTTTTCAACCAGTCTCCAACCGCCCGTCTAGCCAAAGTAATGGCCTAAGTGAAGTGTTGCATTAATCAATCAAACGATCACTTTGAATTCTTGAGTCAATCAAGCCTGATTGTCGCATGGTTTACACATTTTTTCCTCATTCGTATAATACACCTATATTACATTATATTTGTATAATATTCATTATATTCGTATAATACACCTATAATACAGCCAAGAGGTCCAGAAGAAAGCAGCGGCAACAAAGCACCGGCACATCAACATCTTCAGGGACAGCCTCCACATGCAACATCTGTGGTCGAGAATGTTTTTCAAACATTGGACTTCACAGTAACAGGAGGCGCTGTAACTTCAGGGGCACAAAAACTATATTATAGTCTTCCGAGACTGAAATGCCAATGCAATACACCCAATTAAGTTCTCTTGGTTTAAACAGGTTTTTGGCAAAATTTTCTAAGAATAAGTTTCAGGTAAAAGTGCCACTTTGTTCCTTGGGGAGGAAGATGTGCTGTCAAATGTTGCACTGAAAGTCTTTCTCTCTAGATGAGATGGCCAAATCATTGCACGTATCATAAAAATGTTACAGGGGAATGCAGAGTCAAAAAAGTTAGATGCCTCCTGTTGATTCAGATAGAGACAGACAGACAGAAAGCAGAAAAGACTGACTGGGTGGAGTCAGTCTTTGTCTGCTGACTCAATGGTATCACAAGAAAACCAATCCAACCACCCACCTACCCAACCAAATACCCACCCACCCAACCATCTACCTACCTACCTACCCATAAAACAACGATGAAAAGCTGTCAGTTGCCTGCAGATGAGAGAAATGGCCAATTTTGTTGGGGAGCTTTTTTTTGTTGTTGTTTATTTAGTATTATTTTTTTTATTTTTCTGTTTGTAAAGATGACAAATTTTTAGAAGATTTCTAACATGTGGACCATTCTTGTCGAGAAGATGAGAGCAAGATGGGTGGAGGTTTTTGGAGGGATTTTTTTTTTTTTTTTTTAAATCTTGGATGCAACTTTTAGTCATTTTGGTGAGCAAAAAAAAAAAAAAAAAAAAAAAAAAAAACTGTTTGGCAATGGTTGCGGGCAGAGAAGAATTGGTTATGGCATTGAGTAGTTGTTGGTAAGAAAATCACCTCAACAAGTTGGAAGACAAAGTGTGAAGAAAAAAAAAAAAAAGAAGAAAAGACAGGCCATGTGAAAGTATTGCGATTCAGAAAAACCAGCACCAACTTGCTACCAGGTGATTTCATTTTATCAGGCTCTGCTTTCACGTAAAAAAGCATGCATGCGTGTGTGTGTGTGTGTGTGTGTGTGTGTGTGTGGGTGAAGAGGTTGAGGGAGGGAAAGGAGGGGGAGGAGGAAGTAAAGCATTTCGGGCCAGGCACAGGCAATAATTAGGTCGCATACTGTAGACACACACACAAACGTGACAAGTGTTTCACACATTTCAATGTTATATCGCCATGGTGCGTGTGACTCACGAGAGAGAGAGAGAGAGAGAGAGAGAGAAATCAACAGCCACAAGTAAACTGTTACATGAACTCTGTGCTTACTATTGCTAATTCTCGATACACTGGTCAAATTTAAGGTAATAATTTTGACTTTGTTAAGCAAACTGACTATCAAATCTGAAACACCCTTATTTGATATCAAAAATAAAAACACTGATTTAATACTTGACACTTCAAAGTAAAAATTATTTTTAATAAATAAAAAAAAAACATGAAATCTTAATAGCCAAAAGGTGATTGTGTGCATCTGTGTGTGTGTGTGTGTGTACATACACAATGTTGTTCCAAAAGTTTGAATGTAATGTAAAAATGTCAAATTCATATATGCTACAGATGTGTGTGTGAGTGTGTGTGTGTGTGTGTGTGTGAGTGTGAGCCACAGTTTCAATAGTAGATTTAGGAAAGAAAGTCACCTGATCTACCTCCCTTAGAATGCTCCTGGGCAGAGGGAAGGGCACCAAACTGTTCTTTGGCAATAATACAAAACATATACCGCAACTGAAGAAAGATGTTAATAAGTTTGTAGATCATCTCAAATAATGCACATCAAAAACTGAAAATTAAATTTCAGATTAGAAAAAAAAAAAAAAATTGGGGGGGGGGGGTCTTACATCAAACTTTCAGTTGCTTTTCATCAAAACTTCTCAGACTGTTATTCAGTAGTTTAATTATAATTAAACTAAAATATTACCAATTAGAAATATAATTAGTTTGAAAAACGTTTGTTTGTCTTAAAAAAATTTTTTTTAAAGATTGTCACATTTTTATTTCTGTTAATAAAGTTTTAAACTGTACAAAGATATTTGGGCACACACACACAATGAAATAAATTCATACAAATACTGTTAAGAAAAGAGCCATGCATGATTTTAGGGCCAAACCATTATTATCACTAACTGAGGGTGCCCCAGCAATATCTCATGATATAACCAGACATGGTTGGTTTTATTTAACAGTATAAGAGTGCTAGATTTAAGCAGATTCAGCTTTTGTTTAATTTGGAGCCTCTAAATACATTTCCCATTTTCTGTTGATGATAAACAGAGTTTAGTTATCAACAGAAAAGAGGAAATGTGTAAAGAGGCACCAAATCAAACAAAGGTTGAATCTGCAGGAATCTAGCACTCCTATGCTGTTAAATAAAACCAACATGGTCTGGTGATAATATGACGTATATGCAGATGTCAAATTGGCAATAAAACCTCAATTTTTGAATTCAATAGGAAATATATTGGTTGTTCAACCATTTCTTATATATTGTTCTCAAAGAGCTTCATAGATTTCCAGTTTATGTTGATGTGCCTAGTCAATATTCTCCTTCAAAGAAATGGTCAATTCAATAAATTTAATATTTTTTGAATTACAACAATCATGACACTGGATTCTTGATCTCAAAACTGGCGACAACACATTGCTGATCTCAAAAAGGGCGACATCATATTGCATATCTCAAAAAAGGCGACATCACATTGCATATCTTAAAAAAGGCGACATCACATTGCTGATCTCAAAAAAGGCGATATCACATTGCTGATCTCAAAAAGGCGACATCACATTGCTGATCTCAAAAAAGGCGATATCACATTGCTGATCTCAAAAATGATTGCCCATTTTGGGAAAGTAGCTCTCAAAACTTAACTTTTTTGTAATTAGTTGTAATCAAAATGTTATCAGCTTCCAAACATTTTTTTGTATAGTTTGATTCCTTTGTTTAACAGCATATCAGCCTTCATGGGATATTCAATGCCAAAGCCATAACCCATAGCCAGTGAGGGGGTGGTGAGATTCATACCTTTTGCAAGGGTATCAGTCCGAAAGTGAATATAATAGCGTAACTGGAATTCAAACTTACTTACTACGATGTTACAGTCCAGCACATTAGCCACTATGCGACGGGGATTACGACCCCCACCCCACCCCAACATCTTTTTGTAGCCTCAGCAAGAAACAACCTCCAGCATCTGCTTGTGTCTCACCATGTGTAGCTTTTCAGAGAATACTCATAACCACTGAGCATGTGGTTGAAGCTTGCAGTCTTCCCATAGGTGCTGCATCAGTCAGATCACAATGATCTTATCTTCACTGGCATGGGTAGGATGTCATATATTGCCTTTTATTAGAAAAAACCTATTCTCTTTAAGTCCATCTGTTTGATGTTGGCACCATGTAATTTCCTTACACTGATGTTCTCAAGATGGTAGGGTTTTTTTTTGGGGGGGGGGGAGTTTATTGCCACATTCTGATAATAAATGAAAGACTTGAAAAGCATTGCCTAATTTTTTTTTTTTTTTTTTGCAAATGCCCACCCCAAACACTTGGATTCCTTCTACCCCCACTTTATTATACTTTTATGTAAGTCACCACCCTCTCATAACATCCACCTGAGGGAGAGAAGGGGTAATGGACCCCACTGGGAAACACTGCACTGTCATTATTTGTGAATGAATCAGCTTTAATTTACTTGTTTAAAAAGGTGTTGGTTGCTGTTACACTAATTCTTAAATCTTGTATCAATCTGTTTAGCAGGTGGATGATTTGGTTACTTTGCTTTTAATGGTATATCAACCTTCATGGGTTATCTAATGCCAAAGCCATCCTTTTTAGAAGAACAGTAGTGGTACTATTTAACCCATAGCTAGGGGATAAGTATGTATATACCATTCCCAAGGGTATTAGTCTGTAAGTGAATGTAATAGCACCACTGGAGCTCAAACTCACTGATATTGCAGACCAGTACTTTACCCACTGTGCTATGGAGACTCCACCACTCAGCCGGTGAGAGAGAGAGATTTTCATTATGATTATAAACTGATGATACAAGATTTTCTGAATTTTAACCAGGATCCATAAGTTTCAAATAATCTCATATGGGCAAATAAAATACATGGCAACTATGTGCAGACACTATTAACTTAAACTTTGAGAGCATCGTATGTTTTTCCCTTATCTATACTTCCCTGATTAGGATGTAAAAATTTGCTCACCACCACTTTAACTCTTAACGTCCTATACCACCTCATTCCACCTGGCCAGAAGTCACATTTATTTTCCTAATTAAATGTAATATTTAGAAGTCTTTGATTTAAGGGAAATAACAGGTAGCTTTAAATGAAAAGGCCATTTTTAGTCATTTTTTGATAAATCCTTATAGGAATTGCACTCTGGACTTAAAAAAATTCTCAACAAGATGTTAAGAGTTAAGCTTCTAAATGCCCACCTCCGTGAAATAATTTTATTACCTGCTCCAACCCAACTCCTAACGCCCCCTTCCCCCAGGAGGCAGTGTGTATTTACCCAGCCCTGGAGTTTAATAGGTTTGAATTCAGAGTTTTCCTTCTGCTAGACTGGTTGTCATACTTAGGATTAAAAACTCAGTCTGCCCTACTATTTACCCATAACTGGAGGGAAAATAGTTGGATGCATACTGTTTCCAAGGGTATTAAAGTTATATGAAATGCAGTATGGACCCTGTTGGAAAACATTGCTCTAAAATATTGCAACTACTACCTCAACATTAACCTTTGCTACTCCTTTTCTTCATGTTAATAATATAGAATATTGTGGAGTGTTAAAGTATTGACGAAACTTGCTATCACTTGATCTCCAGTGAAAACCACCAAATACAATAACAACATAATTCTGAGGAGAGTTATGAGTATTGAGAAGACTTGCATTGGTTTCTTTGTTAATGCCAAAGCCAACCTTGTAGAAGAACAGTAGTGGTACTATTTCACCCATAGCTGAAGCAATGAATAGATTTATACCTCTCCTAATGGTATTAGTCTAAAAGTGAATGTAATAGCATGACTGGAGTTCAAACTCACTTTCTACAAAGTCGCAGTCCAATACATACATTGAAGCTGTACAAAGCTATGGTACGGCCACACTTGGAGTTTGCATCACCAGTCTGGAACCCCTATCTTTCTCAGAATATTAACCTCCTAGAAACTGTACAGAGACGTGCAACCAAGCGAGTACCCTCCATCAGGAATCTGCCATACTCTGAACGTCTCACAGCCCTGGGAATGGATTTATTGAAACTTCGGCATTTGGCAACTGACCTGGTAAATGCTCATAAGGTCATTAATCATCTTAACAACAGCAACCATGAGCACCTTTTTGATCTCCATCTCTCCAATACAAGCGGGCATGCCTACAAAGTCAGAAAACAGCACTGTTCATGTGACTTTCGGAAACATTTTTTCATGCTCAGAATGGTGGAGACATGGAATAAACTGCCTGCATCTGTTGTAGGCTGCCGGAGCACTGAATCTTTCAAAGCCTCCATGCTTCCTGTAGTCCACCAACACTATACCTGATGCCACTCTCCACATACACATTACTACTGTGAACTGTTCATGTTCCGGATACAACATTATTCTGTGTACTTGACATGAGACTTTCATGAGTTGTGGTGCACCTGAGCACTGTACACAATAAATTTCATTATTATTAGCCACAATGTCCCCATGGGGATTCCTGAAAAGACTTGTTGTCATTTGATTACCAGCAAGAGACATTAGATGTAACTAGCAGAAAAACTTTTTTCATCATTATCATAAAAGAAGCAGAATACTGAGGAGAGTGCAAAATTGCAAAACTGAAAAGACATTTAAACAGTTACATGTTATTTATAGAAAGGAAAGAGAAAGAAAGAAAGAAAGAAAAAAAAGAAATTGTTCATCAATTGAAAGTGTCCCCCTTCACCACCACCGCCCTCTAAATTTTGTCTCCACTCAGGCAAAACAACCAAAGCTGAAATTTCTTTTTGTTTTGTCACAATTTGCTTAAATTTAGGCAATTGTCACACAGATTTTATTTAAAAGATTTTTTAATGACACCTGCACTCACAAAATTTTATTTCATAATGTGAAAAGTCACACAGGTCAGTTTTGCAGGAGGGTGGAGGAAAATATCCACAAAGGTTGGTTCTTTAACCACAACTGCGAATCAAAAAAAGCATTCATAAACCCTGCTGTTCATTAATGAACACAAACAAAAAATTTACAATGAGAGAAAGGAGAGAGACAGGAGAGGAGAGAGAGAGAGAGACAGGAGAGGAGAGAGAGAGAGAGAGAGAGACAGGAGAGAGAGAGAGAGACAGGAGAGACAGGAGAGAGAGAGAGAGAGACAGGAGAGAGAGAGAGAGACAGGAGAGAGAGAGAGAAATGACTAATGTTATGTGAATAACAGTTTTCTGAAAAAAACATTTTACCAACATGAAATCTGACCTCAAAAACAGACTTGATTTATTTATATTATTATTTAGCCTTATACGACAATAACACACATTAAAAGAAAAAAGAAAATTCAAATACTAAATGTGTTGCCATTATAATTTTCAGGGTATTATCTTCATCATTGTTGTTTTTAACATATTTTTCATTTGATTATGTCCTCCAAAGGAAACCAGCACAGACATAATTGACCTCTGGTAACTGCACATACATCTGTTAGATTATACCTCCTTGTTGTACTAAAAGGTGTAGTCGGTGGTACACCCTTGTAAAAAAAAAAAAAAAAAAAAAAAAAAGTTGTAAAACAGTCAGGGTGGACCAAAGTTGGTATTAGTCAAACAGCGAGGGAGTCTATCCCCCTTTCACTCACCACACCTACCATCAGCTCCTCACTTTACTGCACAAATCCCTGTGCTACTCATATATGCTGAGTTGGTGAGGGCCAGCATCAAACCAGGAACCTTGTGGTTCCTAGGCAACCGCTTTACCAACAAGGCTAAACCGGCCTTCTTCCCATGTCATATATCAGTTGGTCATGTGATAATCCAGCCCCTTAAAACTTTTTCTTTGGTCACTATTCATTGAACAGACACCTGTTTTCGGTCCTTGTTTGTTAAACAAAAAAGACATATTTCTCAGTTATGTTCACAGAACAGAATAGAGACAATTAGTCTCAAACTTCAGCATAGCATTTATTGTACTTGCCATGAAAAATAATGTAAGACACAGTAAGTCTATTCTAACCATTTTTGATACCTCTTCATTACACTTTTATGTGCATTGTTCAAGCAAGTTAGTTGTTTGTCTTTCCTTACTGAATGTTCAGTGTTAGTAAATCCATGGATGCACTAATGCATTTTAGGACTTAGTGTTGGTTACAAACTAATACCCACTATTCTTATACTCAGATTCCTGCAGCAAAGAGGAAAAGAATAACAAATTTGGGACCATATGACCTTTAGGTACCCCTTTTTCGATCTCATTTCATCAGGACATTTTTTTCATTTACACAGTCAAAATCCGGTTGTTTGTTAACAGATGATTTTTAGAGTTTTGTTTTTTTTAATTATAAAACTAACCCCTAACAAACAACCAGATTTTGACGGTGTAAATAAAAAAAAAATGTCCTGATGAAACGAGATCGAAAAGGGGTGCCTAAAGGTCATATGGTCCCAAATTTTGGATGCAATAGAATGAATAAAAAAATAAATAAATCTAAAAAATAAAAAAAATAAAATAAAAAGGCAAATTCCCAATTTCAGTTTTTTTTTTTTTTTAATTCTTTATTTTCCTTGCATTTCTGACATTTCTATTTTATTTTGCAGTCAGTTTTGAGCTAAAGAGTTTTTAAAACTTTTTCCAAGACCCAAACAAAAATAAAACTTAGTAAAACCAACTAAAACTGATAATCAATAAAAGTTAAAAAAAAAAAAAATTAAATCAATAAATAAAAATCCTTGAAGGATCATTGGCAACTGAGATAGCAGCAACAGCAATCGACCAACTCCCTCTTTCTCTACCATCCTCCAACCTTCGCCCTATTCTCCTTAATTTATTGATCTATTTTTCTCTATTTAAACTGTCCTCAAAGAACAAAGAAAGTTTGATTACCTTTGCTTCGGCTGGTCTGCAGTCTGGCCCGAATCCACACCTTTTGGTCAGCAAGAGCTGGGGTCAGTTGTTTAACATCCAGGAGTTTTCGATTTGGCTTCTCCGTCGACTGGATAATAGGTAAGTTTCCATAGTGACCTGCAGAAACATCATCTCCACTTTCATCCTACAAAACAAGGCGAAACAAAAAAAGAAAATGAATAAATAATAAAAAGAAATCAAATGTAGATGATATGAATTTTTAAAAAAATAAGAAAATAAAAAAAATAAAAAATAAAAAAAAAAATAGGATTCTCTATTTAATGTAGAACAAGTAAAAATTCTTTTGATCTGCTTTTTTCAGGAAAAGAAACATGTTTTTCATCTGAATTCTAAAATATTTTTCTTTTACAATAAATCATTTTGGTTATTTTTCAATAAATATATCTTAATGGAAGTTTTAAAATTTTATTATTGAAAAGTAAAAGTTAATTCATAGTTAAAATAAGTCAATTGAGACATATTTAATTTCAAAATAATTTACTGTAAATTTGAAATTAATTAAAGTTAATTAATTTAAAGTTAATTGAGACATATTTAATTTAAAATAATCTACTGTAAAATTATATAAAAATTTAGTTGAAAAATAACAAGTTTATTTTCCTGAAAAAAAATTGATCAAAAGAGTGTAAGAGACTGGTTCCTGCTGCTAATTTTGAAGAGAGCATTCCTTAAAAAAATTTTTTTTTAAATAAAAAAACGATTGAAAAATTTGGGAGTGTATATCTTGAAGATAACCAAAACTGTGTATTTCTATATTTTTTTTATTTTTTATTTTTATCGGCAAAATTCCTGTACTTGTTGAGGATCATATTCCATAGGAGTTTGTAAAATCAAAGAACAAAACAAATTTTATTAATATTTTGATTCTTTGAAGAAGAAAAAACAAACTTTTTTATTATGTTACATAATGAACCTTACACTATTTGCTAAAAAAGATAGCCTATCTTTTTTAGCAATTCAAAATAACAGTAAACAGAGGAAAATCACTGTGACTCAAATAGTTTAATTGAGAGGTCTGAACTCTAATTCATTTGGAGTGAGAGAGTCACTTAGAGAGTCATGTGATCAAGCAACTCTGGGAAAGTAGAATTAGAAGTTAGAGAGTTGAAATAAGCGACTCTTTCGGGTGGACGTATCATTCCATTTCTGCTGCTAAGCTCGTATGTGCTATTTACTGATTAAAGAACACAAAAGGGAACCAAAAGAGGGACACCCCCTAACCTAAAAAAGCAGATACTCATTAGTTTCTTCTTGGATTGGGCTGGGTAAGAAGAACAAGATACCTGATAGCAATGGATATAAGAAAAGGACCACACAACAATTAGGTAAAAGGTTTTTTTTTTTAAGGGAGTGGGAAAATTTACTTATTGTAAAAATTGTGTTTACTAGTGGAAACACAAGGTGAAGGTGACGGTGACATTTTTTTGGAGGGGAGGTCCAGTCAGTATTGAAATATTAGTCAAAGAATTCTTCTCTGAAATTCTTGAGGACAAATCTGATAATCCAAACTAATTACAGTAGAGACTGAGAAAAATTATTTCAGCAATAAAGTTGGTTTGGCTTTGTTTCTTTGTTTGATGATAGACCAAACTCCCTATGTTATTTTATGGGTTATTAAATGCCAAAGCCATTCTTGTAAAACAGTGGATCAGTGAGACTACGTTGTTAACCATTTTACTTTGATGGGATGTTCTTATCCTCTGCTTATCTTATAAGCAGAGAAATAAAATGATAGAAAATTTTATTGAAAAAATAGAAAAAAATAAAATAAATAAATTTAAAAAAAAATAATGTTTCAACTGTTATTCAAAATTAGCAGTGTTCTGTTTTATTTACTGCACAATATTAATGTCTTTGTTTTTTCAGTGAAATAAGAGAAAAAAATGGTCTTGATTCTAAATGATTCAAAAAGAAACTTAATTCTTTATTCAATGATCTATTTGAGGAAGAGGAATGATGTAATACATGTACAGTAATTTCTTGTCTTATTTCAAATGTTTATCAAGCAGAAAACCTGAGTGGGCTGGAAAGAGTAAATGAATACTCTTTTTTAAACAGAAGAGACTAGGATGACGAAATGGCCAAGAGTGAGAGAGAGTGAGAGAAAAAGAGAGAGTAAGAAAGAGAGAAGAGAGAGAGAGAGAGAGAGAGAGAGAGAAAGAGAGAGAGAGAGAGAGAGAAAGAAAGAGAGAGAGAGAGAAAGAGAGAGAGAGAGAGAGTAAGAAAGAGAGAGATAGAGAGATAGTGATATAGTAAGAGAGATAGTGAGATAGTAAGAGAGAGAGAGAGAAAGAGAGAGTAAGAGAGAGTGAGAGTAAGAGAGAGAGAGAGTGAGAGAGTGAGAGAGTGAGAGTAAGAGAGAGAGTGAGAGTAAGAGAGAGAGTGAGAGTAAGAGAGAGAGAGAGAGAGAAGAGAGAGAGAGAGAGAGAGAGAGAGAATAAGAGAGAGAGAGAGAGAATAAGAGAGAGAGATATATATCTACTTATATCAAGCAGATCTTCTTTAAAGTGAAACAAAACTCTTCAAGCAGATTTCACAAGCAGATTCATTTTTGGGAAAAAGAATCTTGTAATACGAGCCACAATCAAATATCTACAAAAATGTTTTATTTATTTCAAAATCATATTGGTCAATAAGATTTTATGAATCAGTAGGAAGAAAAAGAAAAAGTTCATAATTTATAACTGTATGATTTTTTGTTTCTGATTTTTGTTTCACTTTTAAGAGAAAAAAAAAACACAAGAGAACAGTCAGCAATTGGGATGAGCCAAACATCTATTTTCAACCATTTTTAACTGATTAACAAATTGCTATTTCTTATCTAGAAAAGGAATGAATAGTGTCTTTAGTTGTAAATAGCTGTATCTCTTCAGTGCAGACCCCACCTCCCACCACTGGTTAGGGGATGTGATTGGCTGGTTGGTTATTTTGTTTATTGGCATATCAACCCTTGTGGGTTATTTAATACCAAATCTTGTTTGTTTTGTTTTTTGTGGGGAGGGGTTAGATTGTAGGTTAATATTTTTGTTTGGTTTGGCTTTATAAATTAGTATAAATAATATTAATTAACTTGCAAATATATTTATTTGTATCCCTGCAAAGAGGTAAGACCCCCCCCCCCATAAAAAAAAGGGAGTCCAGAGTCTGATACTAAACTGCATCTGATAGCAAAGTTACAGTTCTGAAGTCCTGGGGAGTGTGGAATACTCCATCACTGCCATTAATACTAGTTGCACTGTGTCAAAGTGATATCCCCTGTTAGGGTCCCAAATCTGTGGCTCAAATATATCTGTTTGAAAACTACGATTTCAGGAATTCTATGATATTAAAATTTTTTTTTTTTTTAAATATTGGAGTTTTCTTTCATCTTATTTCTTTCAAATGATAAAGATTTTTTTTAAATAAAATAACTTTTAGAAATGTTTTGTAACTTTTCCCGTGATGTGTACATTTATTGCACAAAATTGATTGGATGTCCCTACAACCAAGAAAACAATTTTAAGACTTATTGTGTACAAATCTTATTTACATTTTTTTTATTTTTTTTATTTTTTTTTTTTAATATAAATCAAAATTATTTTATGTTTCCCCTCGATAAATTTGAAGTAGATTTTTGAGCTTTGTAAATTGTATTTGATAGGGATATTTGTTATTTACTTCCTTAGTTAATTATATTTTGACTGAATTTGAAAAATTACAAAATATTTTTTCTTCTTTTAACAAACATTTTTACCACACTTTATTTTGCTCAGAAAATTATCAAAATATATTCTGTAATCTCTCATTCAATTTCTGAAGTTTCAGTTCCTTGAGGTCAACATTGGAAATAAACTAAGATCCTCCAACTCCTGTACCATAACCCACAGTCATCCAAGGCCAGGGAATTTTTTTTTTTACCAAAAGCTGCCAATCAAAAAGTATAAAGAATTGGCACTGACTCATAGGGACATCAATTTATTATATATTGTTGCTCAACTTCCTTTGATTTAAAAAAAAAAAAATCAAAGATTTAGTTTCATCATTTTTTATTGTACCTATATATATATATATATACACACACACACACACACACATACGCTGATAGGTATGTGTCCTGTGTCATTGACGCATAAAAATCTAAAAGGACGCATAAAAATCCTATAGATGCGTCCCAGTGTTTGAAGAGATTAGACGGCTTTAGTTGTTCATAAATAAAAACTCTATAATTCATTAAGAAACTTTAGTTGGGACCCATCAAATTTCCCAGGGTCTCATTCAAATCAAAGACATGTGCCCCAGGAGGCACTAAATTAAAAAGCTATCAGCATCAGTGTATATATATATATATATATATATATATATATATATATATATATATATATGTATGTATGTATGTATGTATGTATGTGTGTGTGTGTGTGTGTGTGTGTAGAGCTGTCTAGGGGTGACTTAAATTAACTTTCACTGTCAGCATATATAAAGCAATGATCGTCTGTTTAAAATATATAAACAAATGTATGTATTTAATAGTTTAAACACCACCCCTTAACGGCAGCTGTCAAATGGGTGAGAAGTTAACGAATCGGGGGAACGAAAACTCAGTCGGATTTCACTCCTGGTCAGAGGAAGTTGTTGTCTAGCCACACTGAAGAGGCATGAAATGCCGAAACATGGTGTCTGTGGATGACATTATATATATATATATATATATATATATATATACACACACACAAAAATAGGTGTGTCTTAGGTATGACGTTAAATTGCATCTAGCGGTGAATTCTGAAACTCTGGGGAATGTGGAGTACCCCTTCATTGCCATTACTCATAGGTCCAGAGTGGTAGTACCTGTTAGGGTCCCATCTATGGGTTAAATAGATCAAAAACTGTTTTTTAAAAATGAGTAAAAAAAGAATTTTTTTTTTTTTTTTAAATTAAAAAAATGAATACCCAACAAAAATGAATAAAACAAAAACATCTTCAGCATAAAATAACGGGTTGACATGCCATAAAATCCAACACACACAGGTGATCCTTCTGCCTAATGGATTTGCCTAAGAATTTGGACCCTTTATGAAAGAACTTTTGTGTTGATCAAGTCCAGCATGTCTTCAAAGTTTTGGGCATGTTTGCTTTATTATCTAACAGGTCAGTACAAACAGAAGGAAAAACATCATCCACCAGAAATAATATTTTTTGTAACAATGGATAATTTTTAGGCTAATGTCAAAGTTCAGGGTTTGTCAAGTTAGTTTTGACAAAAAAAAAGAGCAAAGGTCTTCAGCTTAAAATAACAAAATGACAAATACTGGGAAAAAATAGGAAATATGATCACATTTTAACTTTTTCCTTTAAAAAGACAAAAAATGTTGTTTTTTTTACATCAATACACACAACAAACCTAAATAAAACTAATAAATTTAGATAAAACATTTCTGAATTTTTTAGATGAGGCTTAATAATTAGTATTATTTGGATTATTCGACAAGAAGGGTCCCGAGTTCAAGAAGGCCCCAGAGTCCAACAAGAAATATCTGAAGAAGGCCGTAGGGCACATCAGCTGAAATGTTGTACAGATAACAATAAAGATGAGGACAATAGTCCGAATAATCCAAATAATACTAATTAGATAAAAACGTTTGCAACATAATAATTCATAGATTTTCAGTGTTTGAGAAAATATTGAATTGTGATTGAAATAAAAGAAAATATCTGGAACTATTATGACAAGCAGAAACTAGGATAGTTGAGAAAATTTTATTTAAAAAAAAATTTTTTTTAAACATTTCTATATTACTCTTTTATATTTCCGTATTAGGTGTATTGAAATAAAAGATATAAAATAAAGAGATGTAAGAAATGCTTTTCATTATTGGAATTTTTTAAAAGAAATTCAATTCCCCCAAACATCAGGGTTGATCTAAATTCAGTCAGTCAGTCCTAGAAAGAATGAAGACGACATCATGGTTGGAATTTGGTAAAAGGAATCTACAAAGGATTTAGGAAATAATTCTTAGAATTCCTCAAAGCAACATTGGAGACAACAAGGTTCTGTTTTTAAGATTTAAATGGTTCCCATTTTCTCTATTAGATTGTTGTAATTCTTCTCCATGGTGTTGATGAACAACAGTTTATTGAGTATATCGTTTCCTTGTACAGATTAAATATAAGAACAATTCACGGTGAAGGATATTTTTATTGCCTAAGCAAACTTAATAGAAGAGAATACAGACATGACAGGAGATAAAAAGGAGAGCTTATACATCTATCTATCTATACATACATACATATATATAAAGGGCAGTTGGTGTGTATGTATGTATGTCCGGATGAAACTACAAAAATAAAACAATTTACAACAAAGTAAATGTATATACACAGTAAATTTCATCGGTTCTTGCTTTTTCTGCAAAAATATGAAGATTTGATTTATTTTCATAGATATTTAGAATTTAAAATAGAAATAGAAATAAATAAATGAAATTCTACTTTAAAAAAAGTCTAGTATTTGTAAACCTCAAAAGTAAACAAATCAATACACTAGTAGTTTTATAAGAGAAATGTCTATCTCTTCTTCAACTAACATATAACATGTTTTATAGGGTTATATGGTACTAGTAGTATTGCATATTCATTGGTTAGTGATTCGTCTCAGTTTGGTTAAAGAAAACTCATGGCATCTCACAGGACGATGGTGTTTACTTGGCCGTGTTCATCTTCTCTTCAAGTGACAGATGACATGTTGTATTGGGTTACATGGTACTAGTAGGATTGCATATTCATTGGTTAGTGATTTGCCTCAGTTTGGTTAAAATCATCATTTGTATTAGGAAATTCTTTTTTCTTTTACAGATTATCTTCAAATATAGAACTGTGTGAAAACCTTGAGAGAAAAGGGATACATCTGTTATGAAGGTGAGAGGGAGAGGGAGAGAGAGAGAGAGAGGGTGTATGTATCTTTTTTTTTTCTCGCCTATATACATCCTCATCTTGAGGTTACCTAGTATGCCACATATACCTATCATCGTGTGGCAAGCATTCTTAACCATGTGCTGCAAGTTTTTAGTCCAATAACATTTCTGTCTATGTGTTTAAATTCTGCATGTTAATGACCTTGTTTCACCTATGTTCAAGGTTGGTCCTCCAGTGCAGTATCGCAGGCACCCCATTGTCCAAATTTGGCACAAGCCTTCTGCTCAGAGTGCCTCTCTCAGTGCACATGCTATATAACTGTAGCAAGGAACAACCTACAACCTGGTATCATATTAGGAAACGGAATTGGCGGCCAGAGTTCAAATAGTGGATGAGGTCATTTATATTTCACTAATGCCATTGAAAAGGTATGAATCCATTTTTTCTCCAAGATATGAGTAAATGGTAGAGCAGACTGGGTTCGGCAACCAGTCTAGGAGAAAGAAAACTCTTTACTCTGCTAAAAATAAACAAACAAAAAAAAACAAAAAAACAAAAAAAACAACTGTGTCACATCCTACCCAAGGTGGAGGTGTTGGGTAAATACAAATGCGAAGTATATATTATCTAAGATGGGTTATTTTTTCCAAGGCTAAAGGGTTCCAAATGCTGAGCTATTTTATTCATAACTGGATGGAGAAGTGGATTCATGCCTTTTCCAAGAGCATTATTGAAACTAATACAAACTATCACAGTCTGAATTTAAAACCCATTAACCAATTTGATTTTCTGTAGTGACACACACACACACACACACACACACACTTCTTTAAACACCTCTGTGAAAATCATGATTGCCCTTCCCAGGCAGAAAGTAAATGGTAAATGGAATTTTTCAAGAAAACCCTAAGGCACATAAATTACTGTATTTCATACCATTTAAAAAAAAAGTAAAGTCATCGAGGTGGCCTAAAGTCGGTATCAGCCAGACAGTGAGGGAGTCTATCCCCTTTTCACTAGTGCTAGTCCAAGGAGATTTTTTTTGCATCTAAGACAGAGCGCCATACCTACCCTTACCGCACAAATCCCTGTGCTATTTTTACGGTGAGTTGGCAAGGGCCAGCATCAATCCCTGAACCTTGTGGTTCCTAGTCAGACATTCTAGTGACTGAGCTAAACCTGCCCTTTAAGGGTATCACTAACCCCAAGAATACCTTAAAAAAAAAAAAAAAAAAAAAAAAGAAAAAAAAGCATTCTACTTCAACAATCACTGTGCACATATCACGAAGGTCATGATTTGGGGTAAGTTTACAATTTGAGAGCACTGGTACCTACATAGCCAGGTTTGCCAGAATATGCACTTGATGACTCCAGAAACATTGATTAGACTTTGATAAATATGATAATTATTTATGCAGTTCTAACTAAAAAAAAAGATGCTCACAAAATTTTCTCTTAATATTTCCGTTAAAAACAAATTTTTTTTTCTATTGTTCCTACTTTTGGGTACATAAAATCATAAATGAAATATTATGGTGTTAATTTTCTGTGAAGCACACTTCACGTTTTATAAACGCTGAACAAGCCACTTTTTCAATATTTAACCATCTGAAGATTGCATAATATGCATGAAACTATAGTTACGGAAAATTAACACCATAATATTTAATTTATGATTTTAAATCTGCTCTATTTTTAGTATTGAGCACTTTTATATGCTGAAACTTTTCATATTCATTCTCCATTATATATATATATATATATATATATATATATTATATATGAGAGAGAAACAGATTAAAAAAAGTTTTTTTTATGTCTGCTTGTTTGTTTATACAATGAGTGAGCACATTTTATAAAAAGAAAATTGGTGGAGACCAACAAAGATCAAAGTTCAATAAATTCCACACCCTATTTTGTCTGTGTTAAAAAACTTTTGCCCATAATTTTCCATAAGAAAAGCTAAATAACAATATAAGAATATAACTCAATCATGAATTTTAAAAATTGATTAAAAAATTATTAAAAAATAAAACAAATAAAGAATAAAACATAATAAAAAGCAAATAAAATAAAAATATGCAAACAAGAATAATAATGAAAATAATAAAATAAATAATAAAATAAATAATAAAACAAGAATAACAAAGAATAAAAGATAAAACAAATACATAGAAAATGTTTATATATATATACTTTTTAAATCCTGTGCAACACCATGTAGCTCTGGTAGTATGTGTGTGGAGAGAGATAGAGATGAAGGAAGATAGGAAATTGAAAAAGATTTTTTTTTAAATCTGGTTAAAAAAAATTCTACTTAATATCAGCAAATAAACTATTAACTTATAATACATTTCTTCCAAAGGTGAAAACCAAGATAGAATTTATATCATAAAGATCTGATTTTTGTATGTATGTTACCATAACATGGCAAAAATAGAGAACAGCAGGTATTGTAAGCAACCAGAATCCTTTTTCTCTGAATTTTTGAGATGAGGCTAGATAATTAGTATTATTTGTATTTGTATAAAGGATTGGGTTCAAAGTTCTGTGATGGCTCCCGATTATGACAAGAAGGTTCCAGAGTTCACAAAGAAGGTTCCCGAGTTTGAGAAGGCTCCCAAGTCCAACAAGAAATACCTGAAGAAGGCCAGAGGGCACATCGGCTGAAATGTTGTACAGATAACAATAAAGATGAGGACAATAGTCCAAATAATCCAGAATCCTTTGTTAATCAAAAGGACTTCATTCAACATTAAAAGACCTGCAAAGGGTAGATATGCCATAAAACAAAACAAAACAAAACAAAACCAAAAATAGAGATGTTTGTTAGCACCATAGTATTAAAAATATTCTAACTTTGAGAAGAAAACCATTTCCAATTAAAAAACAATAGCATAAAATGTCTTTATGTGCATGCACTCAGATAATTATAATTTCTACAGAGAGATAAGCTAAATATTAATCCCAATTATTCATTTATTTGCAGTTAATTACCATAAACACTCACATATCAGGCAACTTTCTGAGACCAAAATTGGGGCGGGGGGCCGCATCATATGCATGATACAAAGTTTGTAAATAATCGTCCAAGGATAGGCCAACTAGTACACTTACAATTTGCACAAAGTCAACAACTAGTCCTGTTTCTATAAAATAGAGATAATGTTAATACAAATATTGTTTTACTTACCATATCCCATTATGTTAAAATCAATCAAAAAATTATGGATAACCAAGGCAGTTAAAGAGAAAATATATTTCGGAAAACATATAGGAGCCTTAGCCTACCCTACCAAAGATGGAAGTTATATGTTACACAGGATATGAAGACATAATCTTTTGGAGATCAAATATCAATATGCTGCCACAAAGAAACTAGAAGAGCACTCTATCATAATGGAAATTGTCTATTTGTATGTCTGTAACTAAAACTATATCACTACTCAAGTCACATTCTCCATTTCTATTTAAACCTCAATTATTAATAAAATTGTTTTACATTATTAATACTGTTGGCCATATCTACATACTAGGATATTTACCACGTACCCCATGTGTATGGGTTAGGCACAAGGCCCTATTAATGTGGGACCACCCACAAGCCGAGACTCGCGGGTGGAAAAATTGCGTTTATCCCATCGGCAATAAACCCAGCCCCACCCACCCCACCCCTTTAAATTGAGGGGGCAGGTGTTGTCTGGGGGGATAGCCCCCAGGAATCAACGCTATTAACTTGTAAGGTCCAGCTGTCAAAGCTCACTGGACCCCTGGTCGAAACCGGTGTTAGAGATATTTGCCTCTCATCCCATTTATGAGGACGTGACACAAGGACATTTTTATGTGGGACCACCCACAAGCCGAAGCTCATGGGTGGTAAGCACAAATAATGTGTTGATCCCGTTGGCATTCCCCCTCAAGGAGGGCGCTTCAGGCACTGGGCAATAAACCCAGCCCTGCCCCTTTAAATCAAGAGGGCAGGTGTTGCCTGGGGAGATAGCCCCCTGGGATCGACGCTATTAACTTGTAAGGTCCAGCGGCCGAAGCTCACTGAATCCCCGGTCGAAACCGGTGTTAGATATGTTAGGCATATCTACATACTAATAACATGCAATTGTATTTATATAGCAGTTTACAGTGTGAACAGGAAGGCTAATTTGTATATTGATATTAAAAATTTTATTTCAATAAATATGTGTTTGGTATTATTGATTTCTAATTGTATGGTTTTATCTTAATGAATATGAACAAAAATCTCAGGATTAAACCTTAAAAGAAATCCATTAACGAGAAGAAATAACTAATTTTATTCTTTACTTCCTATTTTAACTAATTAGTTAAATTAGGAAAATTTCAGTTGTTCTATTTTTCAATTATACCCCCTCCGTTTCAAATAATTTTATTTGCATTCTTATTTAGTTTCATTAGCCTTTCTAATTTAATATAATATTTTATTACATTAAAACTTAAATACTTGCACCCGGAGCGTGCATATATTTGCTAGTTTAATTAATAACTGACATTTCAAATACTCGAGAGAGAGAAAAAAAATCTACCCCCCTTAAATCCTTTCTTTATCGGTTAATATTTCAAAGAAAAGAAATAGAAAATTTTATGAAAAGAATTATATAGTATTAGACTAGAACACACTTCTAAAAAGTCACATAAAATAACCCTTCATTCTCATCATGCCCCAAAATCCTAACCACTCTTCTCATGATGAACAACACAAGACCAGACATAGAAAAATATAAACAGACATACTTCACTTGGTTTAAAATTCACACAGGCAAGAAACTGACAGTTACCAAGCGCTGTTCACTTTATATTTTCGTTACCCTAACTTGGATATATATGCTCTATGAATGATTGAGCACTCTTATAAACAATATTAAAATGAATACACACATATGTATATACACATGATTATACACATGTAAACACTTATGTGTATACACATGAATATAGATATATAAATACATAGATACACATGTCCATACACACACTTATATATACATGTACATATAGCTACATATATATACATACATATATACACAGGTGGAGTCATAGTTATCCTCATAGGAACTGGATTCAGTTTTACACACACACACAATACATATATACTCACATACACACACACTCACATAATACATATTTATATACTCATATATATATATATAAATACACACAATATATTAACATAATACATATATAAATACATATATTAACATAAACATATATAAATATAAATATATATATATATATATATATATATACATAAGAAATAAATGAATATTGAGTTTTTATGTAGATTCCTTAATTTTTTATTAAATTTCTATCTGATGTTGAAACCAAGCCTTGTCCCACTTCATGGATGATTACAGACAGACCTGTAAAAGGTTCCAGTGTTAATTTGAAAGAAAATCATTGACAAGTAACTAGTGTTTTAATGAATTTGTTTATATTTTAACACAGATTAAGTGATTGCTGCTCCTGCTGCTGCATTCTATTTACAAGTTTATATAATTTGGCTAAAAATGATGATGATGATGGTGATGGTGATAGTGGTGTTCGATTGGCCCAGTAGTCAAGCATTTGTTTCAAACTGGAAGTGACTCTGGCTATGAGGATGAGCAGCATAGAGAAAATGATTTTGTGGAGGTGGGTGAAAGAAGATACAGTGGTGGCATGCATCCATGTGGTGTCTGATATTCATCCAGCCAACCATCATCAGAGCGATTCGGTAATGCAGGTGCTCAGATAGATTTACAGTGGCCATGGCGGCTTAGCAAAGAGAAATGCTGCACGTTTGAAAGAGGCAATATGACACCTGGACCAGACTACAACTAACCAAGTCAGGGTTTCTAAGCAACAATTCAGGGTAAGGAAGATACGCAAGTAACAATCGGACTTAATCAACTAATAGCTCATCAATTCTTAATTACTACCCAAGATACTAAATATCTATCATCATCATCATCATCATCATGGCATGCTGACAGCACAGGTTCCATTGACTTTCTTGCCATCAATCCCTAGTGGTTATCACTATTGGCAAGTTCTATAGACTGCATCCAGAATCTGTATAGAACTGGTTAATGTAAGTTTTTTTTCTGGTCAGCCAACACTGGTGTGTCCATATGTAGGAGTCCATAGGTGAACATCACTAATGAGTCCCTTTATACTTCTCTAACAGTGCCCAGCATGTCTTATTTGTCTAACTTGGATGGTTTGTGTGATTGAAGGTAAGTGGTTGTAGAACGGTCGTTTTGTGGGGGGCTGTTTCCAAGATTTGTTCAAAACCGTATGCAGCATCTTTGTATAGTTCCCATCAAACTTTTTCTCCAGAGTTCAAGAAAGTATTTACCCATCCCCATTTACTTTTGGGGGGGGGGAGGTCTACAGCATATTCTAAGTCCTACCAATGGGGCAGATAGATGAAAGATGATTTGTAGAGAAAGCTAAATGCTGAGGAGGGTTCAAGAATACATCCGCCCAAATGTGTCAAAAATAACAAAAATAAAGATACTAGTGTTGAAAAAAATAATTAAAAGACCAAAACTCAACCTTTAAGGTTTGTCTAAAAATTATTCAGAGTTGAGTTTTTGTTTGTTTTTTTGATTAAAAATGAAAATTAAAAAAAAAAAAAAAAAAAAAAAAAAAAAAAAAAGCTCAATGCAAGCAAGTTGACAATTTTATCAGATTCAGAAAAGTAGATAGCAAAGAAAAAAATTTGGGGCTCAAAATGTAAAAGTAACAAATAAAAAAAGAATGAAAAGAAAGGGATTTTCCAATTGAAATTCATTGCCATGACAAATTGGCGAAAATTGTTCTGGGTTTTTGGTAAGATGGTGGTGGCTGCAACCAGGACTGGTGTCTACTACCCCCCAACAAGGGACGGAGTCAAGCATGCTTGTGTGCCTTGGAAAGACATGTTTTATATATTTTCTATGAATACTACTTTATGAAAATTGACGTGTAGCAGTGTAGCCCCCTTCCCATATCATAGAGGGGAGGGGGACATGAGACCCTAGTACCGGCCCTGACTGCAACAGTTTAAAGAATGGCAGCAGCTCTGTAGACATTTGTTTTCCAGCTGTGGAAAAAGTTGACAATGGCAAGACACTTAAATGGAGAGAAAGAAAGAAGAAGAAAAAATTTTTTTTTAAAAGACATCAAAAGCCATGTTTAGTTTATGCGGAATAATGGAAAATATTGAAAGACAAATACACTGTACTGACACACATATAAAGATATCCTTAACACGCAGAGTAATGGAAAGATAGTTTGACTTTGTCGAGTCAAAAAAATATAAAAAAATAATTAAACCCTTTAGAAGAAATTATACAATTCAGTTATCAGGATTTCCCAAAACCATGTAAGTCTTTAAAAAAAAGAAAAAAAAGGAGGATTTTCATTTTTAACCCTTTACTGTTTTGAGAGCCACATGTGGCTCTCAGTGTTTCCTATGACACATTTGAGGGCCATATGTGGCTATCAAAACACATTTAAAATAAAGAACAGAATATTGTGAAAACGTGTGAGTAAACACACCTAATTTGCCTTGAACAGTGAAAGAGTTAAAGAAATTCAGTAAAAAGTAAATCCTTGTTTACAGTAAACAAAATTAACATTTTTGTTGCTTTATCTGCCTGCAAAAGGGTTAAACTATTTCAGAAGTTATTTTTCTGATTTTTTTTAATTTTTATTTTTTTATTTAGATGAGACTTGATAATCTATGTTATTTAATTTTTTCGGACTGTTATCCTCATCTTTATTGTTAGATACACAACATTTCAGGTGATTTACCCTCCAGGCTTTTTCAGGTGTTTCATGTTGACCTCGGAAACCTTCTTGTCAAAATCGAGGTCGACAGGAAACACCTAAAGATGGCTGGAGGGCACATCAGCCAAAACGTTTTGTATATAACAAAGATGAGGACAACAGTCTGAAAAATCTGAATAACATTTCAGAAGTGCTAAACATTTTGATGTTGTTGGGAGGTTTTGTGGTGTAATGTTTATCGTTGTAGCAAATGGACACAGCAAATAGAGTTCAAACCCTGAACGAGGCTGTTTGCATTTCAGATAGCACTAATACCCTTGGGAAAGGCATGAATGAATCTAATTATTCTCCATCCAGCTATGGATAAATAATAGGACAAACTGGGCTCTTTAACCTTAGTATAGCAACCGGTCAAAGAGAAGGAAAAACTCTGAATTCAAATCTGCTAAAACCCGCTTAAAATTGACCTAGTGTCACATCCAAGGTTGGTAAATACAAACATTTTTTGTTGTTGGAAGAAAGGACAGCAAATTTTTTTTTTTTTTTAACTATTTCAAACTATACTTATAAAAGCTATTTTAAAACTATTTCATACTATTATTTAAAGCTATTTTAAACTATTTCTCACTATTTTTTTAAAACTATTTTTAAACCATTTCGCACTATTTTTAAACTTATTTTGCTGCAGCTATTTTAAAACTATTTCACTATTTCCACTATTTTTTAAAACTTATTTTATTTTTATTTTTTTTCAATTTTTATTATTTTAATGAATCCTAATCAATGATGATGATTGATATTAAATGACAAAAATTATCTGAGTGCTGACTGAGAATTTCCTACCTGTGCCAATGACCAGTGTTCAAGTCCAGGTACAGGTCAAAATTTTGAATGTTGATTTTAAAGGCAAATAGTAAGGCCCTCCTCATTTAGAGGACTGACACAACACTCTCCTCCTCCCTCCACCATGTGGCTCTGTGCCAAATTAAGCTAAACTTAGAGCTAATCAATAGAAAATCCAACTTAAAGGCAATTCAATCTGCATAACATTCTTGTGCCATTTACCAAACTGAGCGAGAGAGAAAGAGAAACAAGAAGGAGAAGGAAGGAGATAAAGAGAATGAAAAGAGGAAGAAGATTCCCTTCGTACCAAATTTAAAAAAAAAAAAAAAAAATCCTATGGTTACTCGATTCAAAAATCAAGATACATCTACGAAATCAAATTATCTCAGAAATTTAAATTCTCAAAATATAAATCAAATTTGCTCCATGTAAAAAAAAGTTAGGCTAATGAAGAAGTCAATAGCACTTGGTAACTGACAGTTTTTCACCTAAACGATTTTCAAACATATCTTCACTACACTAACTGAGATATACATGTTCTATGAATGACATATACACATGTATAAATGTATAAAAAACATGAATCAAATAAAAAAATTGACATTTTTGAAGCAGACGCTGTAGTGTTTCGGATTTATTTAAACCATCATTAATCATATACAAGCAAAAGCTTGTGAGCCTTTATTTATGATGTGTAAAGGCCTTTGTTGATACTTGAAATGTAAGAAAAAATGCAAATCAAAATGCTACATAACGATAGCGTTCCCATTCAAAATGTGTGATGAAATATCTGATGGCTTAAATAAAACCAAAATGCTATAGCGTCACCTTCAAAAATGTCAATTTTCAACTTGTTTCATGTATTATAAATTTTTATATATTTATACTGTCAGATTTATATCCATTTCTTTCTTTATATACATACATACATATACACAATATATTGCTAAGATTTGAATACCCAATAAACAGATCACATGCACTGAAACATTAGTTATTAAGCTAATTCCACATATCATAATTGAATAGTAAGTCTGATCCTCACAATGTACTCCCTAGCCTCATGCCAGACTAAGCTGACGAATCACTTAAAATAGTGAAAAATTCTCTTATTGAATTCATCTCAAACTTCATTTTGTTTTATTATCAAATAGACAAAAAATAAATGAAATTAAGTCTATCAAGATCAATTCAATAAGAAAACTTTTTTATTTTTTTGTTATAATAATCTATGTTCAAGCAAAAATCCTGGTTATCAAAGTAGAAAAATTTGCTGACATGCAAAAATATTCAGTAAACCAATTTGTTTCTTGTGTTTAAATTAAGGACAAAATAAAATCATCTGATCGTATCAGTTGAGAAAAGATTACAAGTTAATATTTTCTCCAAATGTCATTGGAAAGAAAACAAAAGATAAATAATTCCCAACAATCTTTCAATTCACAACTTGATTGATTGATTCTTGCATTTCTTTTAAGATTCATATTTTATACCATTCTAACAAAAACAAAACAAGGGTTCAAGATTAATAGTGTCCTTTTGTCCTAGGACATTAGAATATTCTTTTGGGATATAGAGCCCTTTCGTTGACATCCCATGGGACAGACAATTTTCTTTTTTTATAATTAAAATGAGTCTAATAATTTATTAAAGGATAAACAATTTTCAGATCTTTATATCATTTTGGGGTAATTTTTTTTTTAATTTGTCTAAATCTATGAAAGAACAGAAACCACAAGTTCAAGATTAAATAGACCAAAATAAATATCATTTATTTCTTAAACTTTTTAATGCTGTTTTATCATTCTACTAACATCTATAGATTATCAAGTAAAATAATAATTTTAAAAAAGAAAGAAAAAAAAAAAAGCCATTTTTATTATTATTTCAGAAGTTTAAATTTGAATTTCAGGATAGTGGTGAAGAAAGTCAGGATCCCACGTTAAAACATTATCAATTATACATTTTTGTCTTTCATCTTAATTTCTGTGGCTTTTTATCACAACACCCAGATCATTCTATGATTTTTTTTTAAGGAAGCAGTGGGGATCAGAAATCTAAGAAATTAAAATACTATGATATCTAATACTACTTATATAGTAAACATACAAGATGGGAGCATATTGATGTTCAGAAACGTAAAGAATATAATTACTTGGTTAGATTTGGATGATTTATACTATTTGGCTTTTGTAGCGTAATCAGCAAAATGTTGCCACAGAAAGCTTGTATCCCAGATAAATGTTGCATCACAATCATAGAATCCTTATCTGGGAGTTGTTATAATCTTTTTTTTTAATAAACAGAAATACGATGAAAGAAATACTATTCAAAACTGATAACATTATTATTAGTGAAATAGATCACGAATTAGGACTGAGCCTATTCTAGTAGCGACCACCCCAAACAGATTTAACAGGTTTGAATTCAGAGTTTTCCTTCTATAGGTTGGTTGCCTAACCAAGGTTAAAGAGCCCAGTCTGCCCTACTATATACTCATAGCTGGAGAGAGAGTAGTTGGATTCATACCTTTCCCAAGGGTATTAGCGATATGTGAACTGTAGCTTCGTCCAGGATTTGAACTCAGGTCGACAAGTCCATTTCCTATGACTATCCATTACACCATGCACTTCCAATGAACATTTTTCATTGACATAAATACCATTCACTTAAAAGGTCAATTTTGGTGACCATTAATTTCGAAATCAAGTCACATTGTATTTATGAAATTTAAGTTATAATTAATGGAAATCAATACAACATATACATAAGGGTAAAATATTTCAAAATTAATATCTAATAGTTATATGCCCTGAGAAATTATAATGATCAAGACAAGCACTATTTTTATTAAATTACAAATTAGAGTGGAAATGATTTTATTCTTTGAGTTAACAAAAGACTAGGTTATGCCATTTTTGTTGAGTAGTGATAACATACAGATAAAAATGGGATTATAATATAGATAATTGTTTGATATTTCAATCAGCACACACATTGAAGCTTTGATTCAAGATGATAGACATTGCAAAATTCATGAGCAGAACTTCATTTTCTATGAAATTATTTACAAGGATTTGAGCAGAGCAGAAAGTGTCATTTTGTTGAATTTCCAAAAGCAACATCACAACAAAGATGACTGCCATCATAAAACAGTGGATGAACATAGAATTGTTAAGTGTAAAAAGATTTCTGCATACTAAGTGCAAAAATCAAACGGAAATTAACTACGAACATTGTTGCTGTATATGTATTTACCCAACCCTTCCACACAAGCAGAATGCGACACAAGGTCAATTTTTAAGAGGAATTCAACAGGTTTGTATTCAGTTTTCTTTCTCCCAGATCAGTTGTAATATCAAGGTTAAGGATCCCAGTCTGCACTACTATTTACCCATAGCTAGAGGGAAAATAGTTGGAGTCATACCTTTCCCAAGAGTGTTAGCACTTTGTAAAAATGCAAACCGCTTCGTCCAAGATTTGAACTCGGGTCGATAAGTCCACATTTCCTATGATGATAATCATTACATGACAAGTACTTTCATAAACTTGTTGCTGCGTATGGCAAACATTTAACAAGCAGGAAGCAGGTGTCAATGTGATGGAGCGTGTTCACTGAAGGGCGTACAAATCTGCAGGATGAGACACATGTTGGGCGTCAACGTTCATCAACAGAAGACAACATTGCACACACATTGAATCTTTGATTCAAGATGATAGACATTGAAAAATTCATGAGCAAAACTTCATCTTCTATGAAATTATTTACCAGGATTTGAGCAGAAAGTGTCATTTTGTTGAATTTCCAAAAGCAACAGACAGAAGAACAATGTAAGGTCAATTTTTAAGCAAAGTACAGCTGGTTGGAATTTAAAGTTTTCCTTCTCCTCAACTGGTTGCTTTACCAAGGCTAAAAAGCCCAATCTACTATTTACCCATAGCTGGAGGGAGAACAGATGGTTCATGCCTTTTCACAAGGGCATTAGCATAAAGTGAAACGCAAAAAACTTTGTCCAGGATTTTAATTCAGGTTGCCGATTCCATTTCCTACAACAATAACCATTATGCAAAGCACGTCTCCAGGAGTATTATTACCCATAGCTTGGGGGAGGGGAGAACAGATGAATCCATACCTTTTCACCAGAGCATTATGTTACATTATGCTCTCACGTCGGAATGGAGTGATGTGTTGATATAGAAATAATTGTTGAATACTTATCTCCTCTTCTATGCTATGTGGAGAGGTTTGAATCTGGTTGCTGGGCCAATGCTGGAGTTGGCTGACAATTCCTGGATGTTTGGAGTTTGGAAACCAACTTGGGGTGCTGGGGAACATCTTGCCTTGTGCCATTTATAGTTTAGTAATAACACAATGCCAGTTCATTTTCTCATTAGATTTTTTATTTTCCCCCCAAGTCACAACTGCTGAGAGTAAGAGCCCATGTCTCACCCTGTCAACGCATAGTACCAGATTCCCCTAACATTCTCACCTCTCATTCTTCCTCTCTCCCACTTCACCACACGACACGTCTCATTCAATCGAAAAATGCCATGTGGCCTCATGATGATTCATCCTTAAACTTTTCCATTCTAATCTACATGTAATTCTTATATTCCTCTGAAAAACTTTTCCGTGCTAATTTACATGTCACGGTTACATTCCTGGCTCCCCCACTCTATCATGTTACAACTAGCGCAAAGTGAAACCCAAAATATTCATCCTGAATTTAAGTCACTGATTTCATTTCCTATAATGATAACCATTACACAAAGTGCACCTTCTGGAATAGTAAATGCTCATACATTACTTTTCAAACATCCATTGTATTTGTATAACTTAAAGTTAGTCTATAATGAAAGCAATGCTGTGAAGGATATAAATTCTGTATTAAAAGATAATACATTCAAATATTTTCAAGTAGAGAGTTTAGTTTAGAAAAGCAGTCACCAATTAAAGATAAAGATCTGAAGGCAGTGGTGGAAAATGAATCAAAAGAAGAACTCATTGTATTGATTGAAATCTGTTTAAAGAGTTTTAAGAATAACAAGAAAGTAAAAAAGAATAAAACTCTTACAGACTGCCATTTTCTCAAGCATCTAAACTATTTCCTGAAAGAAAAATTGGAAAATTTTTTTCAATGAACTTATTCCTTGAATGAAGAATTCTTTAGGAAAGGAAATGGCAACTTGTTGCAATGGTCAAATAGAGCCGCCAGGAATTAAGTGGATGGCAAATATTTGGATTAAATAAATAAGCAATTAAAAAAAAAAAAAAAAGAGTGGGCAGAAACTTCAAGGCTTTTGAAACAAAACAATTTAACCATTCTGTAGATTTTTTTCCAACACAAAAATTTAAAAAAATGTTTTATAAAATCCATGATATGGCTTTTCTTTTTCAATGTAATTTATTAAAAAAAAAAATTAAAAAAAAAAAAACAGCCTCAAATATTCTTGTGTACAGCAAAAATCAATCACCGAAAGCATTATGTCATCAAATTTCTTAAACGTTAATGATTGAATTTTAGCCAAAGATTTCATAGGTTTGGTTTGGTTTTATCAACCTTTGAGAGTTATTTAATGTAAAAAGCCATCCTTGTACAAGGACAATAGTGGTACTATTTAATCCATAGTTGGTGAGGAAGTTCATACCTTTCTCAAAGGTTTTAGTCTAAAAGTGAATGTAATAGTCCGACAAGAGTTTGAACTCACTACAATGTCACAGTCCAGTACTTTAGCCATTACACCACAGGAACTCTGCTCAAATTGCTTCTCAGTTGGTCCTTTCATTCACTACAAAGTATGGCACAAGGTTTCCATAACAAAAACAGCTAACGAAAAGAGAATTCATTAACAATGGCTTGCAAAGTTCAGGTCATAATGAAAACATTTCATATCTTCAAAAGTTCAAAACTCCATTGATTTCTAAAAGGATTAGGTTTTATTTTATTTTTATTATTCACAATAAAGTATTTTAAATGCTTTGTTTTAACAAACACAGTAAAGTTTGTGATCCCAAAAATCTTGACACTCAATTTCACTTAAAGTCAAGCCTAGTTTTGTTAATATTTTGATACACATTTCACTTCTTCCCAAAAATGTCTTGAAGGTGATGTGAATAAACATAGAAATATTTGATCCATAGATGAAACCCTAACAGGTACTGCCACAAAGTCCAAGTGAGCCTTAGTGTAATGGCAACAAAAGAGTACTCCAAATTTTCTAGAGCTGGAGACTCACCACTAAATGCAGTTTTGTGTTATATCCAGGACAACATTTTTTGGAGGTGAGGGTGGGAGTTCTTACCCCTCTGCTAGGGATGCAGTCAATGAATTCTAAATCCCACTGATAGCGTGGGATGTTAAATGAGAAAAAAAAAACATCTAAAAATAAAAGCAGCTTGAATGTTGATATATTTTTAGTTTATTTTCTGATATAATTATCCAACTTGTTAAAGAAAATTGTTTCTTATATTTTTTTTATTAATGACAAATTCAACAAAAAGAAAAATACAGTGATACCTTGACTTAAAAGTTTAATTCATTCCACTCATAATTCAATTTCATTGTATGTCAAATCAATTTACCCCATTGAAATAAACTGAAATACCATTAATTCATCCCCCAAAAAAACATTTTTTTTTTTTTTTTTTTTTTTTAGATAAATAAGATACAACTCCAGTGAGCCCTTGATTGACTCTCCCACTGAAAAGCAGAATGTTAAATGGGAAAAACATATCTAAAAATAAAAGCAATTTGAATGTTGAAATATTTTTGGTTTCTTTTGTGACTGAATTATCCAACTTGTTAAAGAAAATTGTTTCTTATATTTTTTTTATTAATGACAAATTCAACAAAAAGAAGAAAAATACAGTAATACCTTGACTTACGAGTTTAATTTTTCCACTTGTAACCCAATTTCATCGTATATCAAATCCATTTTACCCACTGAAATAAACTGGAATGTCATTAATTTGTTCCAGCCCCCACCCACCAAAAAAACACTAATTTAAAAAAAAATTTTTTAAACAAGATAAATAGCATTGTAATATATAAAACATAAAATAGAAAGTAATTATTACTGTAATGTGTTTTAATGTTTATTCTTTATGAATAACATTTTTCTTTGGCATAAATTTTGAAACTTAAATGTTTTTAGTGAAATCATTAACATAAGTGTATCTAAAGCTCGCTTGTATCTCAAATTTTAGCTCTCAACACAAAGCAAAAAAAAAAAAATTGACTGAGTGACAGCTCAGAAAATTCATAAGTTGAAGCACTTGTAAATCAAGGTACCACTGTATATACATCAATTTCCTCATTTTTGTTTTTTTGTTTGTTTTTACTTTTATGAAAAACAAGAAAAGCAATTTTAAGTCATTAAAAATTGTTGTCTTTAAAAAGGTTTTTTCTTGACCATTGAAGAACTTTTTCTTGGCCATTAAAATAAGTTTTTTTTCCTTTCTTAGCCATTAAAATAAATATGTATCTGTTTGTCAGATAATATTTTGCTACTATGTATTACTTCAACCTAAAACCTCACTCCTTGAAAAGAAACAAAAAAACAACTATTTTTTATGACAACTGAAAAGCAAATGAACCAAACCAGAGTTAATATTTATAGTAGTTATGCAATGACAAACAAAAAGACATCTGCTGAATCTTTAAAAGAAGAAGAACGGACATTTTGGAGGGAAAAAAATATATATATATATATATATATATATATATATATATATATATATATATATATATATATATATATATAGATATAGATATATGAATAAAAGAGAGAGACAGTGAATACCTGCATTTTTCAACCAAAAGGTTTTCAAGT
The DNA here is from genome assembly GCA_023376005.1 of Doryteuthis pealeii. Classification (NCBI taxonomy): domain Eukaryota; kingdom Metazoa; phylum Mollusca; class Cephalopoda; order Myopsida; family Loliginidae; genus Doryteuthis; species Doryteuthis pealeii. The sequence goes on along the minus strand of CM042156.1, from coordinate 46,701,244 downwards.
CAAAATTGAGATGATCGTGTAGTAAAGGTCTGGTAATTATCAAAAAGATTGACTTCTAAGGTTATGTACTCACATATATAGGTATATATATATATCTCAAAAGCAATAAATAAATAAATAAATAAAGCTGATAAAATGTATTTCCTTATAAACTTGTAATCCTAGGCTTTTTTTTAAGAGGCTCCAAATAAAAAACAAAATTATCAAATCTAGATAAGGTAATCTTAAGTGGCACAAACCTTTTCCTCAAATGATTTATGGGAAAAGCATTGTTCATAGTTAAGTTTCTTTATTTCAAATCTATGAGTCATGAAGTAATAAAATAGGATAGGGAGATAAGAGAAAAACAAATTTAAATATTTAATTCTTTTTAGAAAAAATCTAAAAGAATAAAAAAAATAAAATTGCATCAGGTTTACAGGAATTAACATTTCTCAATGAGGTAGGAATTAATTTTATATCATTCCAAGTAAAATTTTTACAATTCTCATAGTAAATCAAAAAATGTCCTTTTTTAAAATTTTTATTATTTCTTAATTATAATCCTTTCTGGGTATTAGTATGATGTGTGGGTTGCTTTATAAATAAATGAAGAGAAATTATTTCAAAATGCCTGAGTAATTAAAATTAGGGTTTGTCTAGATGTGTTAGTAAAGAAACAAGAAAATGATCAGTATTTTTTTTTTTTAACTAAAAGACAAAAAAGTCAGAATGGTGGCGACATGTTAAGTTCCTCAAAAGACTTGGGTGGAGCCTTCAAATAATTCAAAATGATTTTTATTTATCTATCAAATTAAAATAAACAGAAACATTTGCATTCCCCTATACCACATTTGTTTGTTTTTTTGTTTGTCTGGTTTAAATGTCCAGAGCTTCATATAAATTCTTTAAGGATGTGTTTGTTTCTCGAAAAACAAATCATCTCACTTTTTCGGGTGTCCATTTTTAAAACATTTGCATACATTAGTGAATGGAAAAAATATCTGCAAAAACAACATCTTCAAAAAGTCACCTTTCTCTGATTCAGGAAAAGAAAAAAAGAAAGAAAAAAAAAAAAGGCAGACAGAGGTCAGCATTATATATATATATATATATATATATATATATATTCCTTTTTTTTTTCTTTTTTTTTTTTGTAGTTTAATGACCAAAATTGTAGTTCAATGAATTTAATTTTATTAAATTAATTGCATCACACTAAAATCAAATTTTGATTAAAAGATCAATTAGTGTAATATAAGTAAAAAGGTAAATGATTAAAGCAAAAAAAATATTTTTTTTTAAATAAAAAGAATCGCTACCATTACAATATTCTAATACTAAAGCGCCTGAATAGATTTGTTTGAAGGTGAATGGTATTTGGTGGTGTTGAAAGTTACAGCATTGGTACAACCAATCTTATCATGTCTAATGCAACCAGCATAGCAGTTGGGTACCATTCATAGATTGACTAATAGTCTAACATTCAAGACTGGATGGTTACACAGTAGATGATGTCATGTCACAACTAGTACTACTATCATTTCCACTGCTAGTATGTACTACCCAAATTCAGTAGGATGTAAATACACTGAATTCAACATTTTTTTTGTTTTGTTTTTTGTTTTGTTTTTGTTTTCACAGCTACCCACCAACCAACTGCTACGAATAGTAGTCGCGCCATAGTTGATAAGTACTGCTACTAGTACCAATGGTACTAACCCTAAGAAAGACACCAGACTGACCTGCTGCTGCTGCTGTTGCTGCTGAGCCTGGTTTTGTTGTTTATAAGCAGCCTTCTTGGCAGCTTTTTCTGCTTCTTTCTGTTGTTTCTTCAATGCTTTCTTGGACTGATCTGGAGGACCTTCAGTTCTGGAAGAAGAGACATAGATAGATGAAATAGAGACAGACAAAACTTTATATCATGTCGAGATCATCCAGACACATCCTTACATACAAAATCATGTCGAAAAAATTTATTTTTTTTTAGTCTAAAGAAAGACTAAACAAATAAAACAAAAAAAATCAAATTTACTGATATAATAAAAAGTTTATCTAATTGAACACATATCTTTTTTCGTTTTTTTTTTTAAACTTATAACTAAAAAAATTTTTTTTAAAACAAAAAGTTGATAAAATAAATAATTGTTTCCCCCATCTATATCAATACCTGAAAAGATTTTATTTGTCTGTCCTCTATAGATATCCAAACAGTAATCAAATTTGCAATGCATACTTATTGGAATCAGGGGAAGGTTTTAAAAGAAAAAAAATTGTGTTTCCTCAGGGGGAAAGAATGGCGCTCATCAAGAGGGGGTCTCAAACAGTAAACAATAATCAGCAAGAAGACATGTGGCTGTAAATCATGTAAGTAATCATGTGAAATTTTGAATTTTTAAACTTCAAAATTGAAAAAATAAATCTTTTTTTTTTGTCTTACTAAAATAAGTATTCATACTAAACATTACTAATTGAATTTATTTTTCAAGTTCTTCAAGATGTAAAATAATCACACTGCGTCATTGCTTATTTAAGATTAACAATCAAAACAAAAATGTTTAAATTGATAAATCTTATAAGTGTCAGTCACTTAAATAAAAGATATTTTCTTAACTTCACAATCGGTAAATCTTTCCTGTTGTGGATTTATCTTTTATAGTAGCGCTTACTTCAGCTAGTACAAATACTATTAGATATACAGTAGCAAGAACAACCCTTTATATATATATATAGATGGACTATATCAAAAAGTATTACATAGCAATATTAACTTCCATATATAACAAATATAATTGGTAAATCTCTTTCCTGTTGTGGATTTGATCTTTTATAGTAATAATTGCTGTTTGTAACTGTTTGGTATCAACAAAGATTATAAAGTAACGGGTTCTTCAGTTAGTAGATCATTGGAAAATAAGAAATTTGCTATTTGAACAAGAAATTTATCTGCATTAAAAATTGGAAAATGTTTTATAAATGTTCAGGTCTTCAAAGCCAAAGGTTTAGATAAGCAATTTGATCATCTTATTTTTTTTTAATGATTCTCATTAAAAAATGAATAAAATTAATCTAATTTTTCTAACAGGAAACCCAAAATCTTATCAAAGGAAAAAAAATTATAATAAATAAATAAATAAAATAAAGCAAAACAAGAAAGTAGTTTATGAAGTTTTTTGTTTTGTTTTGTTTTTAGAAATAAGCATATATAAACAATTTAAACATGAATGGAAAGTAAATCTAAAAGCATATTTGCATGAGAACATAATTAGGACTGACACCAATGGAGGGAAGTCAAAAAAGCTTGACAGCACTTTTCAAATAATTTTCTAATTTAAAATGATATAAGAGAATGTTAAAAATGTGCTTATTTGAAGAAAGAGTTATAACATACTAATCCTTACAAATACTGGATATATTTATTTCATTACAGATTTATAATAATCAAATAACATTTTTTAGTCAATTTTTTTAATCATTGTTTTTTAATTTTTTTTCTTGTTTAATTTTCTAAATCAAATTTTGTTTAAGATTCCCTGACATGAAAACTCCATAGAATATTGAAATCTATTTTCAAATACTTTTATTATATGATATCATCTCACTTAAGGTAGTTTGGCTTCTTTAATAAAAAATCCTTTAAATTTTATAATATATATATATATATATATATATATATATATATATATATATATATATAAAATAAAAAAATAAAAAATTGGCAAACAAAAATGAATCGTCTCATTATGATTTCATTCCTTGCAAATTTTTCACATTAGTTTTAACTGGTGGTATTTTACTGGCGTCTGATTGATGGCAAGTCTCCTCAGATCCCAAGACTCTTCTGAGTATTCTAGCCAATCTTAACAATGCAGTTGTTTGGATGGTCTCAACAATTCTTCTTTATCTCCAATACTTCCAGTCTCTTTTCCAGGCTTTATTACTATTTTCATTCTCATCATTTCTAAGTAAAACTGAATAGAGTTACCGTTTTTAAATCATGATCTGAAGACCAAGTTATTTTATTTGTTTTTTAATTGAATGCATTAATTCTCTTTCTCGTATATGAGGTCTATCCATAGAGTATCTAGCCATTTTGAATATCTAGAGAACCAGTATCACAGCCACAAGGAAGACCTTACTGCACATGTGTGATCAGGCACTCTCTCATGGAGTTATACAGTCGGCACTGAGGTACCACTGAGTGAGCTTGTGTACTATGTGATCATCATATTCACAATGAATATGTATCAAGCTTTCCTTCAAATTTGGACATTCTCAGAAACTATCCAAGTGGTTGAAAAGGTTTCATAATCCCTCCCCACTCCTGATGTATATTTGATCTTAAAGAAATATACCCTAATATTTTACAGTAGCCCACCAAAAATAAGCACACCCTTACAATTTTTTTTATAAAAAACATAATCAGGATGTTATTATTTCGAGTAGGACATTATCAAAATCAAAACATTTTTTTTTTTAGTTATTTATTATTCAACTCTACAGCATTGGAATTGTAACCAAAAATATAAATACACAGCAGTCCAAAAATAAGTACAACCTTTATACGTGTATATATTTAGGCAATTCTATTTTTGGTTACAGTTTGAATGCTGTTTGATTTTGGTAATAAATAATGCCTAATAATATCCTAATATTCTGCTAGAAATAATAATATCATAGAATTTTTGGTGAAAATAAAATTAACATTCCTTTAAAAATGAATACAAGTGTACTTATTTATGGGTGAGTGTTTCGTCATCTGATATATAGGTACTACATATGAAAAGTCATATAGATTTAAAAATATGGTTTAAATGATGTACATAATTTTTTTCTTTTTTTTTGAGGGTAAACAAAAAGAAAAATATTCCACAAGAGAAACACACATTTGATTTACACACACACACACACACACACACACACTGATTGGCTTTTTTCTTTTAATAAGAAAATAATGGATATTTGAAAAGGAAAAAACAAATCTCAAGAATTATAAGATTTCTTTAATTGGAGAATTTTAAGATAATTCATTCAAATGAATTTGTTAAATTATAGGATGCTTAACTAAACTTCTCATGTGATCACAGGCATTTTCCTTCCATTATGGGAAAAAAAAGAAAAAAAAAAGTGAAGTCCTCTCCTCTCCCCCCAATAACTTTAGAGCTATATGCTCAGATTCAATTTGCACCTTTGTATTCGTTCCGAATAAAATAGTGGCAAAGTGTGTTTTGTCTGGAGTGAATGCAGAGGTGCAATCATTCCAAATAATTCTCTATCATTTAGAAATTGAGAAGTGAATGCCAGTTTTACATTTTGGGTGAAATTTTAAGATACAAGATATTTTTCTTTAAAAATTTTTTTTAATAGAAAAACTCTTTAAAAACAAACCTGTTTCTAACATATATACATAAATACTGCAAAAGGAGTCATTTTGATATCATCATAGTAGATAATATCCATTTAATTTGTGATTTATATTCCAAAAATGTTTTATTGTTCATTGTAACACAGGAGTGCTAAATTTTCTGCTCAATTTATCCCATACTATCAATTATTTATATAGTTGGAAGAGATACACAAGTCTTCTTTATTGAATGACTTGCAACTTTTCAGAAATGATTTATACTAGCAGGACCTGTGGATATTCCACAGAATGATAATTTAATTATTACAATGTTTAATATGTTTAATATGTTTACTTAACAGATATTGCTAAATAGTTCGAATATGTAAAAAGTATAATAATCTTGATTTAACCATCTCACTCTTTCTTTCTTAAAAGAGGGGTTGTAAAATACTTACATTGATTTGCTGATAAAAATCTGGTAAGAGGAGGGCATTTAAAATATCTACATTAATTTGCTGACAAAAACTAACAAAAACACTACTCAGATAATATCTAAGTTAGGCCGTAAATCGCCTGATGCTGGCTTGTAAATTAGGACAGGAGGCCAGGATGACAGATCAAAATTACCAAAATATATATTTCATAATTCACAATTTCAATATTACAAATAAAACAAACATGTACCTTTTTTTTCAATTTCTTTTAATTTTACGTTGGGCATTTAATCAACACAAGACCACTTGGAATGTTTCATTTTTAAAATTGGGTAAAATAAAATAGAACAAATAAGAAATCTGTGATTAAACAACACCAGATAATCTGGATTTACATTTTTGCATTGCATCTTAAACAATTTGGACAGTCTCATTTTTAACCAAAGGGTGTTGAAGGATGATAACAGACAGAAGATTTAGGAACATGCGTATTGATATAGAGATCAATTCATGAGACCTCACAAGAGGAACTTGATTGATGAAAAACTATCTTCAGTGATCAAAGAAATATTAGACTCATTTAATCCCAAACTATTTCATATTTGTATTCAAAGCAGTTATTTCACTTCATTAAAAGTGAAAACCAATTCTACACACCAAAAGAAAAAAAGAACTGTATCTAGAAAAAAATAAATAAATAAACCAATAAAAAGTTTCAACAAAGATCATTTTTGAAGATGGGATGTAAAAAAATATCTAAATATAATTTATAGAGATAAAATAGGAACAAAGTGATACAGATAAAAACAAATAAGGAGAATTTTCTGACAAAATAAAAAAAATAAGGAAGGGGGTTAAAATTGTTTGATTCTTTCTTTCTTAATGGCATATCAACCTTCATGGGTTATCTAATGCCAAAGCTATCGCTGCAGAAGTAGTGGTACTATTTAACCCATTGCTAGAGGGATGAGGGTATCATTTCCCCAGGGTATTAGTCTGAAAGTGAACTTAATATTGCAACTGGAGTTTGAACTCTCTTACTTCGATGTTGCAGTCCAGCATGTTAGCCACTACACCACAGGGACCGATAATTCAGAGAGATAAATATGAAGTGAGACAGGTAGAAAGGGTTATTTAATGCCAAAATCATCTTTGTAGAAAAAACAATAGTGGTACTATTTAAATCATAAGTGTTAAGGGGATTCTTTCTCAAGGGTTTTAGTCTGAAAGTGAATATCAAATTTAAACAGAATCTGGTACTGAAGAAACTTAAAAAAAAAAAAAAAAAAAGGTAGATTTTAATCAAAACTTTTTTTTCTTTTTTTTTTAAAAATGGAAAATGCTGCTGTGTTAAAACAATCTTGAATTTGAAGTGAATCATCAGTTTTCATAGAAAAGAGGTTTTGTGTTTGGTTCAAAAAAAAGGGTGAAATGCAGGTGATTTATTCATTTAAAAAAAAATTTTTTTTTAGTTTGAATCTAGAGTTTGTTATTTTTTTTGTTTTTGTTTTTAAATTACAGACACCATTATTAACAAGGTTACAAGAAAAAAACTGAATGAAGATGAAAATTAATGATGTTAATAACTGAATGTAACTTATTGGAAGTAATTAAAGCTGAAAATGCTCTTAAAGAAAAAGAAAATAAATAAAATAAATTTAAAAAAAAGAAGGACAGAGATTTATGACTTCAACATTCTGAATATAAGAATACAAAATGGTTCTAATTGATTTGAAAAAACCATTAGGGCTTTTTATTTTTCCTTTGAAAATATAATATTGATTGGAAAGACGACTGGTTTACCAAAATAAAAATGACCGCAGGAAAAGAAAGTTACAGTTAGTGTTAAATCCACTCCTTGTGGGGGGGGGGGGATCTTACGAAACAAGAATGATGAGCAGAAAGAGAAGAAATAATGTGCTTATACAAATGATTAAAGTTGTTTTGTTGGGTTATGGCTACAATCAACTGAAACCAGTTGTAAACAAAATAAGTTCCCATCTTTTTCTTTTCTTTTTATATCAGACAAGGTAGGCAGATAAACAGAATAAAAAAAAAATTTAAACAAAAAAAAAAGGAGAGGGGGGGGGAGAGAAAATGGTATTATTATTCAAAGGTGTTTGAAGCAGCAGTAGGAGCAATCCAAAATGATTAGTTTTGTTAAGATAACCTCAGCTTTTAATAAATAAATAAATAAATAAATAAATAAAAGTTCACATCACCAATGACTTAAAGATATCATTAAATAAAACATTTTGTATTTTGCATTTTGTTAGCCAAGAGAAGAAATTGAAGCAAACTTTGTTATTTGGCAAAGGAAATCCAATGGAATTTATCAAAATGGAGGTCAGTTCCTCCAAGAAAAATCAATGTTAAGTTGAAAGTGACAATGATATAACAAAAAATATCTATTTTTATTCACATGTAAATATCATGTCAGTTTGAAATGCATTGTGAGAAACTAATCTCAAGTTATTCTATAAGACCTCCACTTAAGAAATTGATCTTGTGTCACATCCTACTCATGCGAAGGGGTTGATTGTGTGTGTGTGTGTGTGTGTGTGTGTGTGTAGTAGAAAGGTATGGATAGATAACCTACTTAAGTTTCACCAAAAAATTATCACCAAGGTTAATTGTAAACCTAATGATCTTTTTGGTGAAACTTAAGTAGGTTATCTATCTATACCTTTCTACTAAATCCGCTCTACTAACATATTGAAGCACTTTATATTCTTTATAACCCTGACTTATTCGGTTAATATTTGTATCAACGGTTGATGTTGTGATTAACTTTATATTCTATTTCCCGGTAAGTCATCTTCTTTATCATATATAAATAGATAGATATAGATAGAAAAGGAATTTTGTTGTTAATTAGGAAAAATTGTAAATAAAAATCCTGCAAGTCATTTAATAATGACAAAAAAACACATTATTTTTTTGAGGATATTTGAAATAATTTTTAAATTTTCAGAGGGAATTTGCAAATAATTGCTTAAAAAGACAATTAAAATCAACAAGTAAAAATATCTATTTTGAGAGAAATGCTTCCGCCCCCTTTAAATAAAAAAAAGAAAAAGTTGAATCTTAAGTCAAGCAATTTATTGAAACAATTACTAAACTAGTGTTTAGTGACTTTAGTGACAAAGCACAAAATATCATGCAAGGTCATTTCGAGTCTGTTATTTGTGGCCAGGTTCAGAATTTAAAGAGTGCATCTACCCCCCCCCCTCTCCCTCGCACACCCACCTACTCCACAAATACAAACAGATGGTGAGATGGGAGGTAAATAGTAATAAGCTTAGTAAATTTAGTGTTACTAGTAAGTTTGCTTAATTAGAGTTCATTTCAATTAACTAAGCATTGTTAGAGAGAGAGAGAATGAATGAACAAATGAAGAGAATAGTGGTTGGTTGTTTGGATTATTTTATGGCATATCAACTCTTACTGGGTTATTCTATGCCAAAGAAGAGAATAATGCATTGCATTCTAGAAAAGTGTCATAAAAATTACTGTAGACATATCCCTTATTATGGAACCTGTGTATGAATTGATCTGTAGGTATGATCATTTACTGTACCCCAAATATATTACATTTACCAACCCCACCACACGAGCAGGATATGACACAAGGTCAACTTCTAAAGCAAAGTTTAATTCATTTAAATTCAATTTCCCTCCCCCTACACTGGTTGCCTAACCAAGGTTAAAAGAGCCTAGTCTGTCTTACTATTTACCCATAGCTGCTAGAAGAATAGTTGGATGCATACCCTTCCCAAGGATATTAGTGCTATGTGAAATGCAAACAGCCTTATCCAGGATTTGAACGCATCTCACCCTATGATGATAACCATTACACCACACACCTCCAGCTATATTACCCAGAGATGCTGATAGGTACACGTCCTGCATCCCTGATGCACAAATATCTAAAAGGACGCAGTAAAATTGTATCCATGCGTCCCAGTGTCTTTTTTTTTCTTCCCCCATCATTTCAAGTTAACTGTAAATATATTTCAATAGTTTCTTAGAAACGAATTACATAGAATAGATTACAAGGTAGGAGTTACAGGGCTTTAGTCGTTTCCCCAGATCATAAATAAAAACCCTTCAATTTATTAAGAAACATTAGTTGGGACCCATAAATTTTCCTGGGGACTCATTCAAAGCAAATATGTGCATCCCAAGACGCACTAAATCAAAAAGCTATCAGCATCACTGCACCACACACCTCCAGCTATATTACCTGTCCATTTAATTTTGAATCAATTGTAAAATGTGAAAATTCATTCTTTTTTGATTTTCTCAACTTTTTCTGTAGCCAGATTTATTTTCTTTGTATTTTTGGCAGAGAAAACCATTACTGATGAAGATGGAAACTGAAATATCAACAAGATTAATCATAATTCTGAGTTACCATCATCTTTTTAGCTTAAACAGATTACATTATGTCAGTAAGATTCTCTTTTTATTAAACCAAGATTTCCAGACAGAATCCCTTCAAGATGATTTTCATATGACAATCTTTTTAATAAACCAATACAGCCTTTATCTCACTTTCTCTAATAAGAAAAGCAAAGGTCATTGTGTCACATTTTCAATTTTACCCCTTGAGGCCATAGCCCAACATATACCATTTCAGAGATGCTGATAGGTATGTGTCCTGTGTCCCTGACACATAAAAATCTCAAAGGACGCAGTAAAATCGTATCCATGCGTCCCAGTGTTTTTCTTTTTTCTTCCCTCACCATTTCAAGCTAACTGTAAATACATTTCAATAGTTTCTTAGAAATGAATTACACAGGATAGGTTACAAGGTAGGAGTTAGACCGCTTTAGTTGGAACCCATACATTTTCTCAGGGTCTCATTCAAAGCAAATAAGTGCATCCCAGGATGCACTAAATCAAAAAGCTATCAGCATCACTACCATTATGGATTCCCAAGAGTAAGAAATAAACGAAATCTCTGCCAATAGAGGACCAGATTACAATCAAAAGAGCCAAGACTGCAGCAAAGAAAAAGTGTCCTATGCAAATGAAAACCCAGATCAAATGGCAGCTAGGGCACGTTCAAATGCTAAGAATATGCAAAGACTTAGGGACTATTTGTACTGACCCTGAATGTGAAAACCAAATATGTTGTTTATCATGCAGTTTTGCAGTAATTTCCAAATAGACAAATTATATTGTTTTGATGAAAAACTGTTTGAAAAATACTGTTAATAAAATTTAAAATGTAGTCAATGAATGAAGTGTCATTGTTGGTTTGAAGGTGTAATGAAGTGCCCTCTGCAGGGGGTTGCTTAATTTCCGCCTGATTGTGTGTCTTTTAAGCGAGTTACAAATAAAATCTAAAAATGTCAGATAGCTGGTGTAGAGTAGTCTTATTAAATCAGTTTCAAGTGTAGACAGACTGATCCTCATAATCTTTCATTAGAGAATTATGCTTTATCAATCTAAGCTTAATAAATAGCTCAAATGTATCTTGGTTACAACACTAAATGGCGTCTGATGGTGAGGCTCCATTTCTGGAGATCTGGGGAGTGTGAAGTACCCCTTCAATTGTTATTACTCCCATGTCCATCTTGGTAAAGGTAGTAGTGCTTACGGTCCCATCTATGGGTCAAATTGATATGTTTGAAAATTATTTATATCTGATAGCAAATCTCTGCGCAGAAAAAAAAACAACTACACAAAAAATATAAATATGAATGTAGAATGAATGTGATTCCCTAACCTCTAGATATAAAATAACCCTAGACAGGCTGACATACTGTTAAAAATAGATCAATTAAAGTTTAGTAAATAACTCAAAATACATTCAACATATAGTTTCTGGTATAATCAAAGGTAAATTTATCTCCACACTGGATAGTAAGCAACTGAAATTAGTAGACCAGTTTACATACCTAGGTAACTCATCTACAGAAAGTGATGTCAATATACACATGTAAAAATAATGGACTACGATAAACAGATTATCCATCATATGGAAATCTAATCCCTCTAATTAGATGAAGTGAGTATTTTTCTGAGCTGTAACATTGTTAGTACTACTGTATGGCTGCACCACTTAAACAAAATGCTTAAAGAAAAAGCTAGATGGGAACTACATTAGGATGCTACATGCTGTCTTGAACAAATCCTGGAAACAGCACCCCATAAAAAGCAGCTGTACGGCCACTTACCTCTTGTCACACAAACTATCCAAGTAAGATAAACAAGACATGCTAGAAACTGCAGGGACAAATGAGCTCATAAGTAACATGGGCACACCAGTATGGGTCAGCCAGGAAAAAATACATCACTCTGCTCTGTACAGATACTGGATTCCATGCAGAGAACTTGCCAATAGGCTTATGGTCAAGTCACGTTGAAAGCACCAGTTCCCACTAGATCACCAAAGTTAAGCAGCGATGAGACTGTTCAATACTTAGATGGGTGACCACTTAAGCAACAGCCGGTATTGTAAGAAACCGAATATCAAAATGACTTGATTCAGCATTAAATGACCCGAAAAGGGTTGATATGCTGTAAATAGAAAATCAACCAACTAACCAACTTGCCAATAAGGACAATTGATGAGAGAAAATCATGGGAATCCATGCTGTCAGTACAACCTAATGATGTAGTATTTGGGCCTGGCTAAAACGTTTTGGATTATTTCTTTATAGAGGGATCAATCATGGATCATCAATGTCAGCTGTAAACTCTTCCTTGATATTTGTGACACAATGGTTAAGTGAAAATACGGTCAGAGAAAAAAAAAAAAAAAAAAAGAAGGAAAATAGAATGCGATCAGTCATAGAAAGTTCAAGAGTCATAAAAGGGGTACTGCAACCATGAAGTTAAGCCAGTTAAAGATATCTTTAGGTGGTTGGTTTTAAGAGAAAATGGGTCTTGAAAACATTAATTGTCTGAAAAGTGGGGACATCGAGACTGATAAAAAAAAGTAATTGCAATAATTTGATGAGAAAGTCCAGTCACGATGTCTGAGAAGAAAAGTAAATACCCGTTTCTGGGTGGTCGAATCCATAGGGGTATGTAGGGATGGAATTTGCATATATTCAGCCGGCTCAAGCAACTTAGGCAGTCAGTTTCAGACCAGCAGTTGAAGTGAGAGGTCATCTCAGTAGCAATAGATAGAAAATAGGCAGGGACCCACATCAGTGAAGCCAGCAATCGACATAGTTAAAACAACTTTCTTGCCAGCTGACAACATAGACTTAAGTGTCCTCTGCTCCACCACAAACTGTACAAAGTGTCACACCTTCCTCTTCCATTAGCGTCCTGTTATCAAACTTTGTTTTGTGTTTTTCATCCTTGTGAACATGTCTCTAACACATACCCTTCAAATCGGCCAGCACAGAACATTACAACGTGGGGTCATCGACATTGTGTAATGAAAGTGCAGACCAGAGTATTATCACATATTAGGTTGAAAATTTCATCTTATAGAAGAGAAATGAAATAATCCTGCCAGTTGCATAATTGAATAGGACTTGACAAAAAGATGATAACAGGTAGTGTTTGTCCCAATATTAGAGTAATGAATTTGATAAATGAATCAATAGATCCATTAGAGAAGATTAAAGATTAAACAAGGAATTATTCAAGTCTGAAGAAAAAAAATAGTTGTGTTTATCAAGTTTATTTGCAGTCAGGAAGATATGTTGTTTGTTTTGTTTGTTTGTTTGTTTTTTTTTTTTTGTTTCTTTTTTTTTTGGGGGGGGTATTTTAAAATATTTTTGATAAACAAGGATTCTTGCTTAAATAAATGAAGCAATTTCTCTGTTTTAAGTTGTCTCCCATTGTGTTGGGAACTCTTTTTGGCAAGATTTAAGGGAGAAAAAAAAAGGAAGTATAGAAGCATAAAAGATTTTTGTTCCTTTTTGCAACAACAGCAGCCAATAAGTTTTCACAGTGGATAAATCAGCATAACGGAAGAAAATGACTTGTGTGTCTGTTCGTGCAAGCAAAAAGGGACTACAATGGGTGTTTGATAAATTTTTTGCTTCTAGCAATTTTAGATTCCTTGGCAATTTGCAAAGCTTTTCTTTAAGTGGAAGCAGGTTACACAGGAATTTGCAGCTCTTTTCTCAGAGAAGAGAGGGGCCAAATTTTATCAACCAAGAAAATGAAATAATCATCTTACTTAAGTTAGATTTTTTTTTGTCTTGAATATTATCAAATATTCCGATTTAAAAATGGTAGAAAAAAATTAAGCCATTCTCATCAAGTGACGTCATCGGGAAAAAGATTTCTACTTTCTTTTTCTTTTTTTTCTCATCCTGATTCAGCAGAAATCAATGAAGATATTTATTTGCTTTAAGTTTGTTTGTTTTTTGGATTTTTGTTAAGAGGGCAGAAATTTATGCAGACATTTTGGTCAATATGAAAGCCAGAAAGTAGTGAAAAGATGAAACACTAAAGCTCTAATAAATTTGAAAATTTGAGCAAACAAATGACAAATGGCTCTGATCAATAATGAAAAAAAAGAAATCCATAGAAGAAAGTTTCTTTTAAACAAAATGTATTTTTAACCAAACCAAATATCGTTAATCAAAAATGCATTTTCTAGTATTTTGTCCGAAACATAAAAGAAATACAACTTCATCATCATCATCATCAAGGCATGCTATTAGCACAGATGTCCTTGACTCTATGTAGTATTTTTTCCATGCATTTCGTTAAGTCCATGTGTTGTAACCATACAATAGTACTGATAGGTCTACAGCTTAGAAGAATTCATACAACTTACACTTCACCGCACAGATTCCTGTACTTCTCATACACTGAGTTGGCAAGGGCAGGTATCAAACCCGGAATCTTGCGGTTCCTAGTCAGACGCTATATATATATATATCACACACACACACATGGGGCACCTTACGTGGTGTAATGGTTAGCGAGCTAGATTACCACACAATTGATAGTGAGTTTCATTCTCACTGGGTGTCCCATACTTCTAGTCTTGTGCCACATCGAAGCTAAGCTTAGTAAATAACAATATATATATACATGTGTGTGTGTGTGTGTGTGTGTTTATCAAACCCCTCCACATAAGCAGGAGACAACACAAGATCAGTTTTTAAGCATAGTTTAACAGGTTTGAATTCAGAGTTTTCCTTCTTGACCAGTTGCTATATAAAGGTTAAAGAGCCCAATCTGCTCTACTATTTACCCATAACTGGAGCAAGAATAGTTGGATTCATACCTTTAGAATATTAGGGTTATGTAAAATGCAAACAACCTCATACAGGATTTGAACTTGGGTCATAGTGTCCATTTTCTATGACGATAACCATTACAAGTGCCTCATTATATATTAGTTTTTATCAAATGGGCAATTTAATAAGGCAAGCATTTTTACCCATGAAATTTAGAGAGAGAAAGAAAAAGGTTTCATGCTAGGTGGCAATGTGGTTAAATCGAACTTAAAGGACCTAAATTCCACCATCGTATGTCACTACGCCGAAAAGAAAGAAAAAAAACCAAAAAAAAAAATCAGGGAATTAACCGAATTTAATGAAATTTTCAACATTGATATATTAATGAATGAATAAAATATATAATGCACTAGTTATTTTATTTAAAAACTTTTACATTTTTTCAAGTCTGTTAACTTTGAACCACGTATCTGAGACGTAACACAGATTCTCAAAGATATGTGGTTCAAAGTTAACTGAGCTGAAAAAATGTAAAGGTTTTTAAATAAAATAACTAGTGCATTATATATTTTATTCATTAATATATCAACACTGAAAATTTCATTAAATTTGGTTAATTCCCTGATTTTTGGTATTTTTTTGGTTTTGGCGGGGTGACATACACTGGTGAAATTTAGGTCTATTAAGTTCAATTTAACCAGCAATGTTTATGAATTGAATTTAACAAGAAAAATGCAATTGTATGTTGAAAGGAAACAAATTACATGAAACATTCATAAAATGAAAAGAGGCTTTTAATTTAAGGTGGTGGCCACTTGACATGGATGCACATGTCAGTACATGTGCCAACATGCATTTAAACATGCATACAAACAATGTCTGTGTCAACAAAGACACATCAATGTACACATGCCTGTACATGTGGTAGGCAGATGGACACACACAGACACACAAGTCAGGTGGCTGTTATGCACTGGCAAAACACAAAAAGTCATGTTTGATAAGAAAGAAAGTAAAAGAAAAAAAAAGTATAGTGAGTTTGTGCGTGCGTGCGTGCATATGTATGTGTAGGGTTTGGGGAGGGCAGTCTTGAAAGAGAAATGTCATGTTGGACCAATCTTAACTGGTGACACATGCCTACACAAGTAATATCACACCCACCCACACACTTCATGACAAACATTGATAAAGAGAAACGACGCATTGTTAATGGTAGTAAATTCACAGAATTTATAAAGAAAGGCAAAATACAAAAATGATCCAAGTGAAATCTCGAGAATGACCAGCCATAAAAATTAAAAGATTATTGAAGTGAAAAGAAAGTAAAATGTTATCATTAAAAATAAAAAAATAAGAATGAAAAAAAAAAAAAATAAATAAAAAAATAGATATAGAGCAGCAAGTTAAAAACAAGTAAAAAAATTTTTTGTAAATAAAATTACGAATACCATTTTTGCGTTCAGCCATTTTAAATGTTTACTTGATACACAGAGCTGAATTGATTAGTGAATAAAATCAAAAATCTTTTAATGAACTTCTCCCAAAATCAAATTGATATTAAAAGGAGCAGAAAAGGATAAGGAAAAAAAAAAGATGCAACTCAATTCATTGGTTTTAATGAAATTTTCTGTAGTAACATTACCACAGAAAAAGCTTACAAGTTAAAAGGCTCTATCATCACTTAAGAGACTTTGTTTACCACCAATCAAAAACAAAATTCATTTTTAATTACACAAGTAGTAATTTATCTTTAAACTAAAAACTTTGTGAAGATATTTCAACTTCGAAAAAAAAAAAAAAAAAAATGGTGAAACATCTTAGATTTAAAATAACAATACATGGCGAGTGTAATTATATATATATATATATATATATATATATATTTATAAAGATAAAAGGTGGCTTACCGGTGAATATGGGCACGATCGTTGGAGGTGCACAAAATTTCTTTATATATATATATATATATATATATATATATATTATATATATATATATATTACACACACATTTATTAGTGATAATATAGTTTGCTATATTTATAAAAAAACAAAAAGGAAGCAAGAAAATGAGATATTAAGCACTATTGACTGTCCATGAGAGAAGAAATGCAAATAAGAAAAGATTTTGCATAAAAAAGTGCTCAATGCTATTATGGTAGAGCAGGTATAAAACCCATAAAATAGTAAAATTCTAGACATTATAAGTCCATAACAGGTTTTACACAATCTTCAAATGGAAATAAGAAATAAATGACTAATGAAGCATATATATATATATATATATAGCATGAGGTATAGTGAATATATATATATATATATATATATATATATATATATACACACACACACACACACAAATTATATCATTTCAATGAAATCTGATCATTTGTTCCTTTGTCAAGTAGACTAAAAAGAGACAAAAATATGTCAGGGTCAAAGAAAAAACAATAATACTATCAACAGCTTCATTTGCAATTTCAGAGTTTTCAAAACTTAAAATAAAATGAGCAAAAACTTCTTTTTACAAGAGGAAAAAAAAAAAAAGAAATAAAAAGAATTTTTTAAACACAACCATTTTTCAATCCTAAATTACATGATACATTTCTATAAGTCAATAATTAGATCTTCTAACAGACATACATAGTATTATTCTGGAATATTGTATGACATTTATTGTTGGAGGAATTGCAATTGGCAAGATGAGTTCACATCCAGGACAAGAAGATACTTTTGGTAAAGGAATAAATCTATCTCTTCTCCTAACTATGGATAAATAGTAGGATAGACTGATCTCTTTAATCTTGGTAAGGCAACAGGTCTAGGAGAAGAAAAACTTTGAATTTCAATAGAGGTTACTTATATTCACTTTAAAAGGCATGAATCTAATTCTCCCTGTGCTGTCACACTACCAGATATTTTGACAATATCCTTTATCATTGGCATGACAAATGTTTAAAAAAAAAAAGAAGAGTGGATGAGAAAGTATTTGGGCAAATCTAACAACCTTATCTGCCCATGTAACAGCAAAATGTTGTTACTCAATCTTGACAGGATCTAATAATACTTCATTATCTTATTATAATGGAGGTTGTGTTTTCCTGTCTGTAACCAAAACTATATTACTACTCAAGTCACAATTCCCTTAGTTATTTACATCACATTCTCCATAATTTTTATTTTTATTTAAACCACAATTATTAATAAAATTGGTTTACATTATTAATACTACATACTAATAACATGCAATTGTTTTTATATATACAACAAAATAGCGGTTTACAGTGTGAACAGGAAGGCTGATTTGCATATTGATATTAAAAATTTGATTTTAAAAATATATGCTTAGTATTATTGATTTCTAATTGTTTGGTTTGATCTTAATAAATACAAAAAAATCTTTGGGATTAAATCTTAAAAGAAATCCATTAATAAGAAGAAATAACTAATTTTATTCTTTACTTCCTATTTTAACTAAATAGTTAAATTTGGAAAATTTAGCAATGAAAGACAGGAGGGATGGAAGAGTAGGTTTCATTTGTTCTATTTTTTGATTATACACCCTCTCTTTTTATCTGCATTCTTATTTAGTTTCATTAGCCTTTCTAATTTAATATAATATTTTCTTACATTAAAACTTAAACACTTGCTGGGGGGGGGGGCATATATTTGCTAGTAAATGTAATGCAGCACCTCAAAACTTAATCAAATCCAGTTTTGTTTTGTGGACGAGATAATTGCATGTATCCCACTGACACTGGTGGTCAGTGTTCAAGTCCAGGTAAAGGCCAGGATTTTGGCAGTCTTTACTTGAAAGATTACTGCAATATAATCTTTTTGCCTTCATTTCACTCATCTGACCTTGTGTCTTGCTAAGCAATGTTTCCTATTGGATGATTAAGAACTAAGTCCCATGGGACTTTTGCTAGTATAGAGATTTTGATCCTCACTGGGGAGATGCTCCAACATGTGACCTTGTGCCAGACTTTAAAAAAAGTAAGTAAAGTCGTTGGGGTGGTCTAAAATCAGTATCGGCCAATCAGCGAGGGAGTCTATCCCCTTTTCAATAGTGTTAGACCAAGGAGATTGTTTTTGTGTCTGAGGTGGAGCACCACACCTACCATCAGCTCCTCACTTTACCACACAGATCCCTGTGCTACTCATACGCTGAGTTGGTGAGGGCCGGTATCGAACTAGGAACCTTGTGGTTTCTAGCCAAACGTTTTACCGATTGAACTAACCTGGCCCTAGTTAATTAAATCTATCTTGTTTGATGCACCATGACTTCTTATTCAATTTCTGTTAATTACCTGCAAATTCTGAAATTACTTATTCAATTTGCACATGCTGTAAAAAAATAAATAAATAAATAAATAAATAAAGATAAAAAAAAAAAATTAAAAAAATTAAAAAAAAGTATCATGGATGAGACTAGATAAATAATGATAAGTTGTGTCAAGTATTACACAAAAGCGTGCAATAAAGGCATTAAAAAAGTGAGATTAAGGTGAAAAGGAAGCCATGAAAATGAGAAGTCATGGCCGCTCTCACCCCCCCCCCCAAGCTGCATGTAAAGGTCAATGCTGTAAGATGATTCTTAATCACTGATCATTATGAGGATTAGATTGAATAACATTGATCTGCTTCGATTAAATAAGACAATCGATCAGACTTAACAGCCAGAATGTTTTGCCTTGAAAACCTTAAAAGTCAAGATCAGCACAGGTTATCAAATTGGGAAGGGAGGTAAAGAGGTAGACAAAAGAATAAATAAATATCAGACGAAAAACAAAAACAAAAAGAGAAAAAAAAAAACCCACCCTAAGCATAAACTTATGATTTACTAACCTTCACTTAGTCTGGCACAGAGGTTGCTGACAGCACTTGCTCGTCACCCATCTAAATACTGTACAGGCTCGTCACTTAACTTTGGTGATGTGACCCACACTAGAGCTTAAAGCTGGTTGTTTTTTTTTCTCTCCTCTCCCCCCAGCATATCAACCATTTTTGGATCTTTTTTGACAAACAATGGACTCAGTTGCTTACAGTACCTGCTGTTGCTTAAGTGGTCATCCAATTAAGTACTGCTTTAACTGTTACTTGACTAACATAAGACAAGACCAAACTTTGTCTAAATATGTTTAAGAGGCATGTAGTGTAATGGTTATCGTCATAAGAAATGGACTGTGTTCCAAGTTCAAATCCTGGAAAAGGCTATTTGCATTTCACATAGCGCTAATACCCTTGGGAAAGGTATGAATCCATCTATTTTCAATCCAGCTATGGGTAAATAGGACAGACTGGGCTATTTAACTTTTGTATGGCAACCAGTCTAGGAGAAGGAAAACTCTGAATTTAAACTTGTTAAACTGCACTAAAGAAATTAGCCTTGTGTTGCATCCTGCTCATGTGGGTGGGTTGGTGTATGTGTGTATATATATATATATATATATATATATATGTGTTGTCATTGTGGGATCTATGTATGCTTCTTTGTTGATATATCTAGTGAGTTTGGTTTGTTTTGTTTTACGGCATATCAACCTCTGTGGGTCATTTAATGCCGACAAAGTTGTGAAATAAATTCATTCTTAATGCATAATACAATTTTGTTTATAAACTCATGTTTTTCTATTCAACCCATAGATGGGACCCTAACAGGTACTACCATTCTGGGTCAGAGTGGACCAGGGAGCAATGGTGATGAAGGGGTGCTCCACATTCCCCAAACCTCCAGAACTGGAACCTCACCATCAGATAGAGTTTAACGTCATTCCCAGGACATGTAGACTCTCAGCCACTGCCTTCTAGCACCTATATGATAAGAAGGATTGGGGGTTGCCATAAGGGCAATAGGGTTGGGGCAATCATATAGGTGCTAGGGCTTGACGTGGCCAGCCAATTGCCTGTCGAGCCCAAGAAATGGGTTCTATCCTTAAGCATCATGTGTCACCACCCACAGCGAACAGGTGGCCCCATTGGGGGAATCTTACCCCTCCGCAGAGGAGCAGTCGGTGCATTCTAATGCCCCAGCTAACAGGGCACCTCAGTTTGCATGTGTGTGTGTGTGTGTGTGTGTGTGTTGTGTTGTGTGTGTATATATATATATATATATATATATATATATATATATAGATATGTGTGTGTGTGTGTGTGTGTGTCTATAATATATTTGGGATTTAGTATGACGTATAGGGTGTGAAATATAAGAAACTCAGTTTTGGAATGTTAAGTTTAGTTTTATTTCATACTAACATATTGTTAATATTTCAGAGACGTTACTCTCCTTCATCAGAGGAAATATATAACATTATCCAGAAATACTAGAGTTTGACTGTCGTCCAGAAATAATTGAGTGTGACTCTCATTCACTAAGTCCTTGACTTACCTTAGCAGTTGAAAACTAAAAGAAAATGGAAGGGTGCATCAAGTGGTTAGTGAGTTTGATTCTCATGTGATAAACTAAGCTTAGAAAATAACAAGTAAAATATGAAAAAGTTGCATATATAGTTTTAAATCAGGAAACAAAAATGTCTTGTTTCTGCTTTAATGAATTACTTTAAAAATTTTAACCCTCGAAAAACAATAAATTGAAATATAAACAAAAATATTTTAATATTGAATTGAACAAGTTTTTAAATGCAGACATTCTCTCTCTCTCTCTCTCTCTCTCTCATAATAATAAATGCGAATGTCAGCGTGTCACATTTTTTCAACTTTACTCCTAGAGGCTGTAGCCCTACATATGATACCATTTTGGAATCAGGCCAACGTCATGAGTAAATTAAAAACATTTAGGGCTGAATCCAGACCTGCAATCCTGAAATTTTGGAATCCAAGTTTTAATTACTGCAATGATTTTTGGTGATTTTTTTCAAGAAATTTCTTTTGTATAACAATTTTTATAACTTGGAAATAAACATTGAGTACATATTAAACCGCATTTGGTCACATTCCAGGAAAGTATCTTAGTTAGCCTATGAACTTTTCATCTGACTCTTGTATATATTATGAATTAAGAAAGCTACTGAGAGACTGGGTAACTTTTCAAATGTTGTATTGGCATAAGTTGGCCTTGACAAATCTAGAAGGGGAAAAAATTAAAAAAAAAAAAAAAAAAAGACCAAATCAGCTGACGTGCAATCAAATAAAAAATGACAACTACAGTGCATTCCTGGGGAGCAGGAAATGCTTTGCCCCTCCTACTTCAAAGTAAACTACACTGAATATCATTTCAGCAATATGAACTGGTTCACACTAAATCACCAAAGTTAAGTATTAAAAAGCCTGCTCAATTCTTAGATGGGTGACCACTTAGTAAGAGTAGGTACTGCAAGGAATCTAAACCGTGTGTGCCAGTCTAAGTAATGCTTAGTTAATAAGTACAAACTTGCAGAGTCCCATTAAAGAAAAAGAAAAAAAAAAAAGAAAGAAAGTGCATTGTGGGAAACAAAATTGGAATCTTCATTTTTCTCATTTGAATCCTAAATTACAACTCCGAAGAGAAAAATAAATACTTGCTGTTATCTTAGTCAATTCTTTATCCGCACAATCCAACAGTGTGTGTGTGTGTAGGGGAGGGGATATTTCCTTTTATTCACTTAGTAAATCTTTACAAAATAAATTAAAAAATGAAAATAAAATGTAAAAGATTATATCCACCAATATTTTAAAGATCTACAGTAAGAACTATTCACCAAATATTTGAGTACCTGTCAAATTATCACTAGTGTTGTCAGTTAGATCACCAAAGTTAAACATCAACGACCCTGTTCAATTCTTAATTGTGTGACCACTTAAGTAACAGCAGGTACTGTAAACAACCGGAGTCCTTAGTTATAAAAAAATGACTTGATTCAGCATTAAATGACTCAAAAAGGGTTGATATGCCTTAAAAACAACCAACCTAATAACAAGAAGCATGTTAAAAGTTTGTAGGCAGAATTTATTCATGAAATACCCCCATTAAATTTTTTGCATCTTATCCAATGTCATATGATTTATGCAAAGTTTTGAGTGGAGATATAAAGAAAGTTTAAAGTAAAACATGAGTGAACCAAGCAATAAGTTTAGCCTCACACAACAGGAATGTGTATGTATTATATATATTTATTGAAGAAGGAAGAGAGAGAGAGAGAAAAAAACAACAACATTGTAACAGTATATTCTTATGGATGGGGAAGCAGTTTGAAGAATGTATAGCAATCAGAATTTATAATTACTGATCATTTTCATCATGAAGAGCAGCAGTATAGGTAATTCAAGTCAACCACTTTTATTCTAATGACTGACATTTTTATTATAGAAAAATTGTTCTGAATCTGTTTATAATGATCTGATTTTTGTAGCTTATTATAACACAGCAAAACTGTGTCTACATCAGAAGACTTAAAATGCTCTAACTTCTATATATTAATACAGTTGTTCCTAAATCTTCCGTATGTTATCATCCTGCAACACCCTCTGGTTAAAAATGAGACTGTCCAAATAATCCAAGATGCAATGCAAAAATGTGAATATACATTATCTAGTGTCACTTAATCGCAGATTTCTTATTTGTCCCATTTTATTTCACCCAATTTTAAAAATGGAACATTCCAAATGGTCTTGCATTGCTTAAATGCCCAATGTAAAATTAAAATGAATAAAAGAAAAAGAAAAAAAAAAAGTTACGTTTGTTTTATTTGTAATATTGAAATTGGGAATTACGGAAGATATTTTGGTAATTTTGATCTTATGTCACCCAAGCCTCCTGCCCTAATTTACGCAATGTTTTAGCGAGCCAGCGTCAGACGAATTTCCAGCCCACCCCCCACCCAGAAATTGTTTTTGTCACTTTTATTTTTGTATTATTTATTACAAAGACAACAGTAGGATTTACATGTAATGAAATTGCAAATCATTGTTTCTGGCTTAACTAGCTCCTCTTGATTTTTGTTTCGTTTTGTGGAAATTCTACGGGTCCTGCTAGTAAAGAATAATGCAATTTACAATTCAAATTGAAACTTAACATTAATAGTCTGTCTTTCTTTGCACTCACCCTGATCATTATAAATTCTCAAGGGAAATAATTATCAAATGTTAATCATAGGGTATCTTTTCTGCTTTTATTATTCATTTGCAATTAATTATAACAATTTCTATAAATAGGATGTTGTGACTAAACATTAAGTTTAATGATCAGCAAAGGTGACCTTTTTAAGTAAATGATAAAAGAAAATGTATGCTAATCCAGAAGATAGTGAAGATCTAGGGGAAAATTTATTTTAAAATAAATTAAAAGTGTGACATTCATAGGGACAATGACATTGAAAGTGTGAATGATTCTAGAGAAAAAATAATGAATAACCAACTGCAGACACCAGTTCTCAAATGTAAATATTTAAATAATGCATTTTTATCCATTCATGTTTTTTTTTATTAATGTAATGAGAACAACAGACTTGATTTAACAATTAGACAAAAAAAAAACTGACCTTGTTTTGTTTTTTTTGTTTTTTTTATTGCCTGATAATTATGGAAGCAATAAAAGAGGAAAATCTGGACAATGAGTTTTACAGATTTTTAAAAACAGAAATTCATTTATTCTTTTTAAAATGATTTACCAGTATCAAACAATGAATGCCATTCAACATATAAAATTATAGAAGTTTTTGTACATCTACTGCTTGTAGAATAATCATACTAGTTCCAATTACCATCAAATTGGTAAGACAAGGCAGCAAGTAATTGTAACTGAATACGAATTTATCTTGCTGCAATACCACTGCAAAATGGTTCAGTTGTGCTTAGCTAGTTGCTGTTGTTCAAACCAACAGTACACTAACTCACTTTAACACTGCTAAGAAGACTGGTTGGTTGGTTGTTTTACGGCATATCAACCCTTTTCAGGTCATTTGATGCCAACTCAAATCATTTTGATAAACAAAGGACTCAGGTTGCTTACTATGTCACCCAATTAAGTATTAAATAGGCTCATCACTGCTTAACTTCAGAGATCTAGCGAGAACCTGTTCTTTCAGCCTAACTTGACCATAATGTGAAGAAGACTGGTAACCATTCTAGAAGGAAAACTCAATGCAGCACTATCCATAAGGCTGGCTAGACTGAAGCTAAGGGGCCCACCAAAATCATATGAAAGGAGAGCATGAGAGGTAGATGTCAAGGGACTCAAAGAAGTTTGAAGCATGAGAATCCTGCCATGGATTAATCTGACACTGGGAAAACTGAATTCAAACCAGTTGAACTCTACTTAAAAACTGTCCTTGTGTTGAATCCTGTATAGTAGTATACATACTACTAAGATAGTAGCGATGCCTCCAATAAAGTCTTTATGAGAGTGGATGGTCAGATAATGGATAAGTTCATAAATACTAACTGTAGGGGAAATTAGGAGACCAGCAAGCTTTGACTGTTCTCTGACACAAGTAAAGAATGCAGACTCAGTTCTGTTCTTGGAGCCTCTTAATAAATTTCCTCCTTTCAAATGTAATCATAACAAATTTAGCCAGATATACCAGAGCTGTCTTGGTAATAAATCCTGAGTATCCTACTTTGATAGGATATATTTGTTATCTAGCCAAATTTCTTTCATTCTTCAGATAGAAAATTCTTGGAGTTAAATCAATGACCAGCAAGCTCATATCAAAGACGAGTCTCAATAAAGGTTTCTTTGTTTAATGGCATATCAACCTTCATGGGTTATTTTATGCCAACGCTATCCTTGTAGAAGAAGAATCCAAAAGTGAACTTAATAGCAAAACTGGAGCTCAAACTTAATGACAACAATGTCTCAGTCAAGCAAGTTTGCCACTATGCCATGAGGACTCTAGAGTTTCAATAAATTTGGTTCAATTTTCACTGTATGCCTCACTACTGTAATCATGTTATAAGACTGAACTATGTTTAATAAATATCTATAAACAATATATATCCATTATTCGTTATCAACAACACATGGTACAAAAATAACTGTTGAGTCACAAAGAGCAGAAGAATAACCAAAAAAGTCTTGAGTTTTTGAGTTGGAAAAGTTTGAGGATAAAAAAAGGATTTTGCTATCATTCTTGTTTCATAGAGTAACATTTTATTTTTAACCAATCCATTTGTTTGAATGTAGATTAATTTAAACTAAAGAAATAACATTGAATAAGACTTAAAATCACACTTTATTCTAAAGACTTACTTTAATAGCAAAAAAATGAATTGCCAAAAGAACATTTTGATTAAAAATTTTTTTTTAAAATGAATGAATGAATGAAGGAAAACATGTTCAAATTTTTAGAACTGGTAAATTTGTTTATCTAAAAAAAAAAAAAAACAAAAAAAAAACAACCTTTTCCCACCTAAGTGAAGCTTATACAAATTAAAAGTATTTCTACAATACAAAAAGATATTTCATGTAGACATCTGTCACTTCTAAACTTGAGAAAGAAACTAATTGTCTTGGGAGATTTTTAGCTTTAAGTTTAATGCTTCATAAAAACGTTTTAATGAAACAAAAAATCCAGAAAAGTTCGAAAAAGCTAAACTTTTATCCACAAGAATGAAGTGATATTTAGGGAAACCATTTTATAGCTCAACCTTTTCTACAGATCTTCAGTCTCTTTCTCTCCCTCCAGTATTTATTGAGTATTGTTTACACACACACATACACACACACAATCTTGTTTGTTTGCTACTTGTGTTGTGTGCACTCTCTGTCTTTTCATTCCAAATTTTGAAGAATATACATTTTGACCTTTACTAAATTACCTTTTTTTAATTAAAAATAAAGTAATTAGTTGATTTTTCCCCTCTTAGGTGAT
The DNA here is from genome assembly GCA_023376005.1 of Doryteuthis pealeii. Classification (NCBI taxonomy): domain Eukaryota; kingdom Metazoa; phylum Mollusca; class Cephalopoda; order Myopsida; family Loliginidae; genus Doryteuthis; species Doryteuthis pealeii. Next base: position 46,674,508 of record CM042156.1, on the reverse strand, counting down.
TATTTCCAGCCAAAATAATTTTTTCATATTGTATATAAACTATTCACACACACCATTTACATTGTATTAGATCTTCACTTAATTTTAAAATGATTTATATTCTACACTAAGATGTACATAGGGTATATGCAAATGCTACACTATTTTATACAAGGGTCTTATGTATCCAAAGATTTAGGGGTGGGGAGCAGAAACTAATTCCCTATGGATACCAAAGGATAGACTGTACTGAAATTAATATTATAATTGGTAAAATTTCTGACTGAAAAATATATTGAACATTTAAGCAAAATAATTTGTTTAAAAGTTTTAAGCTTATTTGATAGTTTTTTGTTTTTTTTAAGGCACATTTCATATCTTCATGCATTGACAGGTTAATAAATATTCCTGACAATATAAATCAAATGTTTAAACGGGGAGGGGGGGTCTTTTATTGTTTGACATATTTTGTACATATAGTTCCACTTATCTCCTCCTCCCAAACATCATCCTATTTAAATAAAAACATGAACTGAGTCAAACCAACAGGATGCTTACAACTCACATTAAAAAAAAAAAAAAAGATAAATGAAAAAAATGAAAAAAAAAAAATAAAATAAAAAAGATCTATTTGCAACCTCCACATCTAGACGGAGATAATAGACATTTTGCTGAATAGTTTACATGACTTTGCAGTGGATAAATCTTTATTAATGTACAAAGATCTTCCCACCAGTTAAAACAGTTTGCTTGCTCATAGACAGCAAGTCTGTTAGCAGCAGCACAACCAGAGAGAGAAGAAAAAACAAAACAAAAAACAACAGAGTAAATGATGGCCAAATATACCACCACACCTTTTTAGCATGCCTGACCACCACACACGCACATTCTGCAGCAAAGATCATTTTCACATCCTTGTGCATTTTATACTGTCTCGAGGAGTGGCCTCATTTTTGTATTTTTTTTTTGTTTATTATTATTGGACTATTTGAATTTGTCTCTCTTTATTGAAGTTTGGATTTTTTTAATTCAAAATTTTTCTCAAGTAGAATCCAGTCTATAATTTTCAACTAAATCAACCACCATTCCAGTGATGATCTTAAAAAAAAAAAAAAAAAAAAAAAATGTATTCCCCCCCCCCCTGTTAATCAATGTATCGTTTAATCAGATTCAATAACTAATAATTTTTCTTAATGTGCATCAGAAAAAGAAATCAAGAAATCTCCGACACAAAAGGTTAAAATTGTCATTCTTCAAGAGAAAGCTAACAGAGAAAAAAAAATTACCAGAAATCAAATATGGAGGACATGAGGTGCATAAAAAGTTTGTTCAGCTTTAAATACAAATAAGACACACACTATATATATATATATATATATATATTATATATATATATATATATATATATATATATCTCCATCCAATAGATCAAGTGAGTTGATGGTGGGAATGCTTCTATTTAACATCTTCTTTATCCTCCATACAATTACAAATGTATGCATGCATGCATATATATATATATATATATATATATATATATATGCATGCATGCATGTATATATATATATATATATATTATACACACACACACAGATATATCTGAATATTCTTTCAAGCCCCTAGGAGATCTCAATGCATGACAATTGCCATTTCATACAAAATATTTACAATTCCAATAAAGGAAAAAAACTTGCCATATATATATATATATATATATATATATATATATATATATATATATATATATATAGATAGATAGATAGATAGATAGAGAGAGAGAGAGAGCGAGAGATATAGATAGATAGATAGATAGTAATCATTTCTTTTTTTTTTTTTAAACATTACGCTTCTCACAAGCCAAATATCTGTTGCAAAGCATGGAGCTGGCATCAAGAAGTATTGTCCTCTATGTGAACTCAGATAAAACAGAGTTCATGTGTTTTAAACAAGATGGAGGCATCTCCACATTAAAAACACCAAAGAAACATGAAATCTAAAATTCAGCCTGATAGAATTTTGCACCCTTTCTCTTTACTAATTCTAGATGTCTTTCACCAAATGCTCTCCTTTAATTAGTTTAATTGCATTCTACATTGTTATAAAAGATAGAAACATTTCATTGCTTGCAACAGTTTGTTACAAAAAAAAAAAAAAATCAATATATTTAAATAGTAACTTAGACATGATCCAGTAGGTTTCTTTCACTTTTATGGAAGCCACACATTAAAGCAATTAACATAAACAAGCAAATAATTTTCAATGTCTGATTTGTAGATTTTTTTTAGTCTGTTAGCTATCTGCTGTAAAACATTGATTATTTTCAAATGATATCTTCATTTGATTGCTATCCACCTCAACTGGTCTATCCAACTATGGAGAATTCAACAATTCCCACTTTTGATAAATTCAATCATTCATATTACCTTCTCTTTTTCTTTTTGACTCGCATTTTTCCTTGTTAAAATGAATAAACAAAAATACACCAATCTTGAAAAAAAGAATATACTGCTATGACAATTGTTAAATGAAATGAAATGAAATGCTGTCTTTTTCAGTGAATTAATTTTAATAATTTTTTAATTTGAAATAGATCACTAATTACGACTATGAGCCTATTCTAGTAGTGACCACCCAAAGCGGAGATTTAATAGGTTTGAATTCAGAGTTTTCCTTCTCCTAGACTGGTTGCCTAACCAAGGTTAAAGAGCCCAGTCTGCCCTACTATTTACTCATAGCTGGAGGGAGAATAGTTGGATTCATACCTTTCCCAAGGGTATTAGCATGATGTAAAATGTGGCTTCATCCAGGATTTGAACTCGGGAAGACGAGTCCATTTCCTATGACTAACCATGCACCTCCAACTCAAATTAAGACTAAATGCTTCTAATGCCATCTAATTAAAACAACACAGAACAAACATTTTTAGCTTACTCAATAAAAATTCACTTTATTAAACAAATATTTGCCACTTGACTAGGAAAGAAATTAAAATCAGGAGGGGGGAAAAATTTCAAGACACACTTGAAAATGTTCAGAGTTCAGTCAAAAACAAAAGTCAGGAAAATAAAGATATTGACTAAAAATAATCTATATTAATAATTGTGAAAAATGTATTAATTTACCCTCTCCAGACAACTTGGGCATATCATCATGGTGTAATGGTTAGCAAGCTAGTCTCACAGATCCATTTATATTGAATAGCATGTTTGATCCTCGTGTTACATCCTGCCTACCACCAGGTCGGTGGGTAAATATCTATTGTACAGACAGCTAAACAGTTTTATGAAATGCAACCAAATTTGGTATGCATATTTTTTTAATACAAGGGAAGGTTTTAATGCTATAAAAAGTTTAATTCTTTAAAAAGTCTCATGTATGAGTAAGAAGCCATATTGCTGCACAATATAACTAATCACACAAAATTTAAATTTCCAAACTTAAGCAGAAAAAATTTTTTAAAATTATTTATGTTATTAAAATAATTATTCATATTCAAACATTATAAATTAGCTTTTCATGTAGTTCTTTAAACTGAGGTTATAAAATAATTATATTGTATTTTTGCTTAGTTATAATTAACAATCTGCCCCCCCACCTAAAAAAAAAAAAACCCAAACAAACTATAAATAAATAATCACTTAAGTGAGATATACTTAAAAATTATTTCTCTAAATAAAATAACATTTCACTATCATTGTAACCAATTTCAATCCAAGTCTAGATTGAGTAAATGTGAACTTCAGTTAATTCATTGAATATGGGAGAGAAGTTGTTAGCATATTTTGTGTATAAGGTGTGCTAAATCACAACTTACATTTATAAACTGTTCCAAAACAGCGGTGGCTGAATCGGCCAATCAAAAGCGCTCAAATATGTATTTAATTTACAATTTAAAGACGTCGATAACTTGTCCTAGAATTACTCGCTGCAAAAGGACAGACCAACAGACAAGGATTATACAACTCTCTAAGAATGGATCAGTAGACAAGGATTAAAACTGATACTAAATATTTTTACTTCAAGAATAGATCAAATTTTATTCTACAAGGATCTCCACTCTAAAACTACTTTTAACTACAGCCCTAAAATGGCTACACAAATCGTAACAGAAATTTGTACATGTGCTCTGGGGCCCAAATCTTGAGAAAAGACACAAAAACTAGAAGCTGCAGTAAAATTACATTTTTTTTTAAGGGGGAGGGGGACTTTATAGCTAATGAAATTACAAAGAAAAGAAAATGCTAAAAATAATTCATTTTATCCAAAGTCAAAAAACATATTTTTTTCCTGTTAAACCAACTTAACTTTTTACTGATAATGTAATTTCCTAAAAGTAAACAGTATTAAGGTTTCTTATGAGTGCTCCTGTGATGTGGCCTTGTGCCAAACCAAGCTAAAAATCAATTCAAAATCTTTTATTGAATAATGAAATCTGGATTTTCTTGTGAAGAATATGGAACAATCAAGAACATTTGGAAAACCAGAAAAAAAAAACCAAAAAACAAAAACAAATATCATTTGTGGAAAAAAAGCATTTGAGAAAAGCACATTTGTCAATGTCTTTGGAAAATTCTTTTAGAAATGATGTTGATAAGTTCCATAAAGTGTAAGCTGTAAGGCAATTAAAAAGGTTTGCCCACAATTCAAAACTCATTAACTTTCAATATTCAAATAATAAAGAGCAAAGAACATACATCCTTTCATTAAAGGTAATTGAAGTTATTGGTGATTTTGAAATTGTCAAAACCATTCTCCACCTGTTCTGTTTAGGCAGAAATTGTATTTTCATTCAATTTCTGCCTAAACAAGAAGAAAAAAAAATCAGGTCATTTTTATTTGAAAAGAAAATAATTTACATTGAGGCTTATTATAAAGTTAAGAGTCAATCTATTATTAGGCTCATTTAATTTTAAAGTCTTCTGGGTTAACATTAAAGCAGAGGAAGGGGGATATATCTAGAGGTACATTCAGACAATGCACCCTATTTCTAGTTTTGTCCTGTACTCCTTCATATACCCTTTCTGATCCTATTCACAAGAAAGAACTATAGAACATCATTTCACTATAGTTAGTAAGCAGGGAATATGAAAAAAAAGACATGATTTTTACTATCAAATATTCACTTATATACAGTCCGGTTTACAGCAAATAAGTTATCAAAAAAAATCTGTTTAATTTTTTTTTGGGGGGGGGGGAATAATACAGTTTAATAGAATTAGTTATGAAATTAATAGTGCATAACATTTTGGCTTTGGTCTGGTTTCTTTGTTTAATGGCATATCAACCCTCATGGGTTATCTAATGCCAAAGCCATCCTTGTAGAAGAACAGTGGCACTATCTAACCCATAGCTGGGTGGATGAAGTGTTCATATTTTTGTCGAAAGTGAACGTAATAGCATGACTGGAGTCCAAAATTGCTTACTACAATGTTTGCAGTCCATCACATTAGCCACAGTGTGGGGGACTCCACCCTAGGGTTAGGGCTCTTTTTTTTTTTTTTTTTTTTTTTTTTTTTAAATAATCTAATCCTTTAGTAAAATAATTAACTGTCAATAATAGGAAAGCACCAAAGTTTTTGTATGGCGGAGTAAAAAGAAAATTTGTACCAAACTAGGATTTAATAAATGTGATTGATAGAGATATAGATATGATTGAAGAGCCTGAAAAGACTAATATATATATATATATATATATATGAGAGAGAGAGAAAGAGAGAGACAGCAGATGTCAAGTAAAAATGGCAAATATTGGAAACTAAGGCATCAATTAAGAAAGAATCAAGAAAAAAAAAATGAAAAAAAAAAAAAAAAAAAGAATTGAGAAAAAAGAAAAAGCAAGAAAACAAAAAACAAAGCCCAAGTAAGACAACATGGAAATAAGAAAGAACAAATAGCAAATTGCATCATATTTTTGGATAACGTGTGTATCAGGAGTGAAATAATTGATCTTAGACACACAGCTAGTCAGAACAGACGCCTACAGACATGCACATATTCTGTAGACTTCCAACTAGAAAATAACATTGGGCAATACTACAGTTTGCAGGTTTTCTTGGGGTATGTTTTCCTCTTTTTTTTCTTTTTCTTCTTCCCCTAAAAGATAAATTTCATCCCAAAGAAAAAATACTCTTTAGCTTCCTTTCCTCACAATAGAATCAGGTGGGTAGGAGGAATTGAATCATTGATGAAATCAATATTTGGTGTTGGTCACTACTTGTAAGGCAATAAGAAGAGTTGAGAAGCCCAATTAACCAACAGGGCAGTGGAAGGGGGGATCAAATCAGTGATGGAATCAATAGTTTGGTTTGGTTTGGTTTTACGGCATATCAACCTCAGTGGGTCATTTAATGCCGACAAAGTTTTGAAATAAATCAATTCTTAATGGATAATACAATTTTTTTGTAAATACATTTTTCTATTTAACCCATAAATGGGACCCTAACAGGTACTACCACTCCGGGTCAGAGTGGACCAGGGAGCAATGGTGATGAAAGGGTGCTCCACATTCCCCAAACCCCCAGAACTGGAACCTCACCATCAGATAGAGTTTAACGTCATTCCCAGGACATGTAACCCTCAGTCACCACCCTTCTAGCACCCATATGATAAAAGGGGTTGGGACTTGCCATAAGGGCAATAGGGTTGGGAAAATCATATAGGTGCTAGGGCTGACTGACCAGCCGATTGATCAGAGGGTGCCTCTCCGACCGATATCTAGCCCAAGATAGGGACAAAGTGGAGTATTGCAAGTCATGAACTGCTCATCCATCTGGGTTCTATCCTTAAGCATCACAAGTCACCACTCACAGCCAGGTGACCCCATTGGGGAAGTTTTACCCCTCTACAGAGGTGCAGTCGAACGCCCCAGCTGACAGGGCGGGGAATCAATAGTGTTGCCCACTACTTGTTGTAAGGCAAAGCAATCAGAAGAGTTGTTTGTTTTTGTTTTATGGCATATCAACCATGGTGGGTCATTTAATGCTGACAAAGTTTTGAAAGATTTCTAGTGATAGTTCGGAAGAAAAATTTTTAAAACTCAATTTTTTTTTTCAAACAAATTTTCTATTTAACCCATAGATGGGACCCTAACAGGTACTACCACTCCGGGTCAGAGTGGACCTGGAGCAATAGTGATGAAGGGATGCTCCATATTCCCCAGACCTGCAGAACTGGAACCTCACCATCTGTTAGAGTTTAATGTCCTACCCAGACATGAAGACCCTCAGTCACCGCCTTCTAGCACCCATATGATAAAAAGGGTTGGGGATTGTCATAAGGGCAATAGGAACGGGACAATTATATAGATGCTAGGGCTTGACGTGACCAGCCAATTGATTGGAAGGGGCCTTTCTGACCACTCATCTAGCCTAAGAAAGGGCCAAAGTGAAGTGTTTCAGCCACAAGGATCCTGTCCTCAGGCATCACTTAAGCAGAATTTAACAAGTTTGAGGTCAGTTTTCCTTGTCCTAGACAGATGGTCTGACAAAAGTTTAAGAGCCTAGTCTGCCCTGTTATTTACCCATAGCTAGAGGGAGAATAGGTAGATGCATACCTTCCTCAAGTGTATTAGTGCTATATGAAATTTAAACAGCCTCATCCAGGATTTGAACTCACATTGTACAGTCCATTTCCTCGTCCTTGTAGAAGAATAATAGTGATACTTATTTAACCCAGAGCTGTGAGAATGGAGTGGGGGTTCATACCTTTGCCAAGTATATTCCAAAAGTGAATGTCACTGTGCAACTGGAGTTCAAACTCGCTTACTATGATGTCACAGTCTAGCACGTTAGCCACTACACTACAGGAACTCCCCTCCACCACCAATATTGTCAAACAACTTTTTGCTACATTGTTCTTCCACGTCTTAGAATTTTCTATTCTAACTAAACTTACAATTTTTTCCACCATTAGAAATGGTCTTTTTTGTTCATACCCACCTTTTCTACTCAACAAATTAAGAAATAAACAGAACCGTTTAGAATATTGTATTTAGTTTTCTCATATGCATATTTCAGTCCTGAGTGGAAAAGTAAATGCTGCTTTTTTATAATTTTACTCTAATAATTTAGTGGAAGAAGCCAAAGATCTTGAAAAGCAATTTATCTGTGCAAATGGACCATTGACAAAGAGACACAAATGCAGTTTGAATGAAAAATCTGAAACAATTTCACAGTTCAGACAATTAAAAAAAAAAACTAGCAAAATATGCACTGTCTGAGCAAATGTATTTAAGTTTTAATGAACTAAAATATATTAAGAAGGCACTCGTAGTGTAGTGGTTGTCTTCAGAAAAAAATGGATAGTGAACCAAGTTCAAATGCCGGACAAGGCTGTTTACATAGTGCTAATATCCTTGGGAAAGGTATGAATCCAACCATTTAGCCTCCAGATATAGCTAAATAGTAGAGCAGACTAGACTCTTTAACCTTGGCATGGCAATCAATCTAGAAGGAAAACTGAATTCAAATCTGTTAAATTCTGCTCAAAATTGACCCTGTGTCACATCCTGCTTGTACAGGGGGGGGGGGTAAATACATAAACATTATATTAAATTAGAAAGACTAACAAACTAAATAAGAATACATATAAAAAGATTAGACATTTTAATTTCATTATAATTGATTTCTATATAAAATCATACATAGGATTGCTTTTAATATATTTGAGAATAAAACAATATTAGAAATCAATAATACCAAGTAATTATTTGTTAAAACCAGTATGCAAATCATCCACACTATATACTATATAAACCTTTATTTCTTAGAGATATATAATACATATTACAGGATTTTAAATGCATTGATAACATTGGCAGTCTTGAGGCAAATCTACCTCAACTAGACTTTAATAGATATCATAAGATTCTAATTAAAATTAAATAATGATTTAATAATCATTAAAAATATAATGTAAATAACTAAGGTAATTGTGACAACAGTGGTAATATAGTTACAGACAGATATAATTTCCATTATAAGAATATAGATTTTTTTAAAAATTTTCTTTTAATAAAATCAGAAAACTAGAAAGTAAAGTAAAAATTTCACAAAAAATCTGCATATAACTTTGAAAAGACTCATTAACACTTTAAATTTTCTTTGGAAAAATTGAGACCTTTCATCGTGTTCTTAACACAATGTTTCAGCTGATCCATTCTCCAGCTTTTGTCAAAGAGAAAAAACATTTTCTTTTCCAGGAAAAGAAAATCGCAATACTCAAACAATGGGTTCAATTATATGAACAAAATTTGGAAATACATATGCCAGTGTAGGAGTTGATATTTAAAACCATTCAAAAAGTTTTTGTTAATGTGCCGTATTTATTCAGCCTTTGAACAGAACAGACTGATGGAAGCGGTGTTGTTATTTCCAAAGCTTTGCTCTGTTTAGCACAAAAGTCTCAGGTTGCTTACAGTACCTGCTGTTACTAAGTGGTCAACCATATAAATAGTGTTTAAAAACAAAACAAAGCTCAGATTTGGAACAAGGCCAAACGGGTGGGACACCTTGTGAGGATTGAACTCATTACTCAGTGGTAATTGATTTTTGAAACTAGCTAACTAACCATTATACCACAATGCTGTGTTCTGATGAAAATGATATCTTATTTAGAAGTGTAATTCCTATTTCCAAGTAAAGGTAAACCTTCAATTAGTAAACAACATTTTAAGACAAAATTTATATACAAACATATACAGCATTTATTTAACTATATTATTATTCTGTTTGGATTTTTTCTACCTAGGATTACAGTATAGTATCAGTTCATTCCCCAAACCTACTATGCTGGGATCCATGGTACATTTTACCAGAAACCAACATAATCTGAAAGGAATTGGGAAAACTAAAGGGGAATTTTTTGAGGTGGGGTGGAAGGGAGTTAGATTTAAAAAAAAAAAACTATAAAAGAAAATCAGGTAAAACGAAAACTATATGTATTTACCAAACCCCTCCACACAAGTTGGATGCGATACAAAATACATTTTTAAGCAAAGTTTAACAGGTTTGAATTCAGAGTTTTTCTTCTCCTAGACCAGTTGCCATACTCACGTTAAAGAGCCCAGTATGCTCTCATGTCATGACAGATTATCAAGCTAGACTCGCAGATTCATTACTAGTGAATAGCACCTGGATTCTGTCCTTAAGCATCACAGGTCACTACCCACGGCTAACAGGTGGCCCCATTTGGTGGTGGTGGTGGGGGGGGTCTTACCCCATTGCAGAGGTGCAGTCGGTGTATTCTAAAGTCCCAGCTGACAGAGCTGTTGACTTGTTTGAACATACCCACTAATTTGCACATTTCTGAAAATAATTCGCCCACTCTACAAAGATGAAAAAAGAAAGAAAAGCAATTATTGCCTATGAATATCAACTGTAGGATTCCCATATGTCCAGCTAGTTTTTATTATTTTACAGGATTATTTCAAATCCATGGGTTAAGAATAAATTTAATTTTATGGTCAAGGTCAAACAAATACATTTACAGAGAGGTGCAGAAAAAATCTAGGGTGATCCATCAGGGTATGATGGATTATCAAGCTAGTCTCGCAGACCCATTACTTGAGAATAGAAAGTTAAATCCTCACTGGATGTCTCATATATGTAACCTTGTATCATATCCTACCCATGGTGAATGGGTTGGGTAAATACCTACAGAAATTATATTTTTTAATTATTTGTTTCTAAAAAAAAAAATTCAAAGAAAAAAAAAAAAAAAAAAAAAAAAAAAAAAAACTTTGGAAATGTGCAATTAATGACCAAAAGTCTGAGATGCTGAACATCTCATTTATTGGCCAAATTTAGAATTTCTGCCAATTCCATTTCTTGCAGCTAAGAAGAGAGGTTGGCTTTTCAGCAATGGCAAGAGACAGAAGAAATTCTTTGCAAATGATGTTTACAATGTGTTCAAAATAGAAATCTCCAGAGAAGAGGAACAAAAGCAACCCCCTTCCCCACCTATCCCCCCACCTTCTCACCCTGCGGACTTAAGACAAAAGCAGGAAACACAGCAACTGAATACTTGGCATCAACCAATTAAGAAAAATTTTATCAAGTCGTACTGCATCTCATGCAGAAAGCACCCTGCCCACAGGGCACACAACTGGCTCAGCCACGACTAAATTTTCACCCAACATTTGATGTAAGAAAAGACTTTCTTCATGTATAAGTGTACTTCATTAGACATTGAAATAAAAAGGAAAGAAAAAAAAAAAGGCAGTTCAGACATGGAGAGATCTTATTTATAAATTGATTGAAGCCAGAGAAAAATTCTTAAAAAGTTCTTAAAGAACAGTAATGCAGACCTTTTGATAATTGCAAAGAGAAATTTGCAATTATCAAAAGGTCTGCATTTATCTTGCATATAACTGTTCTTTTTCCTACACCATAGTGTGATCTTCTAGTGATGTTTCTATACATTTAATATTGAATTGGTCAACGAGTAGCTAACATGAAAATGCCTTACATTGAACTACAAAAAAAAAAAAAAAAAATAAAAAAAAATAAAAAAACAAAACTGCAGCTATTTTTTTTTCATTCAAATTTTTCTCTGGGGGAGTGCTTCAATGAAAAGGAATTGATTTAATAGTGTAAAATGCTTCTAAAAAGGGCCAATCAGAAAAAGTAATTAAAAAAAAATTAAATAAAAAGAAACTTGTTAATTATTTCATTTATAAAGGATGGGAACAATTAACCCCTTTCAATAACATACTGTCCACAGACTGTTCATTTAGTGTCCCATTGTTAGAGTAATCTTATTATAATGGAGATTGTGAGTTTGTCTATAACCGAAACTATATCACTATTCAAGTCCCAATTCCCTTTGTTATACATGTCACATTCTCCATGATTTTACTTTTATTTAAACCACAATTAAATAAAATTGTTTAACGTTATTAATACTGTTGGCCTTATATACATATTAATAACATGCAATTGTATTTATATATACAACAAAATAGCGGTTTACAGTGTGAACAGGAAGGTTAATTTACATATTGATATTAAAAATTTGATTTCAATATGTGCTTATTATTATAGATTTCTAATTGTGTGGTTTTATCTTAATGAATAGGAGTAAAAATCTTGGGGATAAATCTTAAAAGAAATCCATTAATAAGAAGAAATAACTGTAATTTTATTCCTTACTTCCTATCTTAATTAAATGGTTAAATGAGGAAAATTTAGCAATAAAAGACGAAAGTGATGGAAGAGTAAGTTTAGGTTGTTCTATTTTTCAATTATACCCCTCTATTTCATATCTTTTTATCTGCATTCTTATTTAGTTTCATTAGCCTTTCTAATTTAAATCTTTCTTACATTAAGACTTAAATACTTGCACCTGGAGGGTGCATATATTTTCTAGTTATCATAAAGATTGTTGGTAGGTTCTGATCAACTGGACATAAGTTGATTCAGTCATAAGTCAGATTGCTATATATACTAAATCATCATCAGGTCGCACTGACAACACATATTCCCATGACTCTCACCACCTATCCCTATCAATCACCGCTCCTGGTAAGTCTTCAGAATGGCATTTAGAATCCACACAAAGCTGATTGATGTAGGTTTTTGCTGGTCAGCCTACACTGGTTCATCCATGTGTTAATGGTCATAGAACATCACTTATGAGTTTGTGCTTGTTTCACCTTACTTGTCTTGTTCACCTTACTTGGATAGTTTGTGTGATTGGAAGTAATTGGCTGTACAGCTGCTCTTTTGTGAAGACAGTACACAGCATCTTGTGTAGTTCCTACAGTGTCCTTTCTGTTTCATTAAAGTCCAAGTGGTGCAGTTATACAGTAGCACTAACATGGCACAGCCCATAATGTATACTCAAAATCTAATATGGTTTATTTACTCACTTCTCTAGTATTACTAGCTGATCCATTACTAGTACAGTTTTTTTCACTTGTTCTATAATGGTTATTGCTTTTCATTATCTTATTGGTATACTTTTGTATAGTAAAGAAATATGTCAACATGAAAAGAGACCCATAGTTAGGTGTGGTATGCACTCTCAAAATTAGTACCATTTCTAGCAAAAGTCCTCAAATAAATGCTTGGAGAAGAGACTGACAATGTAGGTGGAGCTAACAAAATCTGCGTGGCAGTCCTCATACTAATTTGCACAGGAGTGTTACTGGTTGGATATTGGCCAATAGTCAGTGTGGGTTTGACAATTTCCTGACTTAAAACAAAAATGCCCGTTTACAAGGTTAAAATGTAAATAAATATACACTTTTACTTTACATGTTAAAACTTTAATGTAAAATCAAGTAAAAAATTTGTTTATCTCTAAGTTTTTTGGTTTTTTTCAAGTGCTAAGGACTGTTTGTTTATAATATCAAAAATTTATTTAGGTATTCCCTTAAAATTACAAAAAGCAGTATTTCTTTCTCAAAGTAAAAGATTCAATCTTATATTTATAAGTCAGAAATATGATCTTTAAGGTAAATCTGTGTAGATGATGCTTGCTTTTTATGGCAATTAAACAAATAACTGCACATAAATTCATTAAAAAATACATGAAAAATTAACAAAAGTCTGTTTCACAGATTGGTGATGGAGATGGAGATTAATTTTTACAAAAAAAAGTCACTATGTCACAGAAGCTGAACTTTGAGAACAGCTTACAATAAAAGTAACTGATCTATCTAAACTGCTCATAGACTACATTAAATGGCATTTTTTATTTTGTTTTTCTGACAAATTTGACCAGATTCACATTACTGTGAGTTTTTTGTGAAAAAGCAAAATATACAAACAACCTCTCACATGAGTGAATCATGCAAAAAAACAGGTGTTTCAAAATTCATCATTTTTTTCCCGTTTCATTGATAAAAAGTTATAAAAACAATATACACATATAAACAACCTCAATAAACTTGTAGATAAATCAATTACCTCCTGTTTGATGTATGGGTTTATAGTGATTTGATAAGCATTTTTCAGATGGAACCTACCAAAAATGCAAATGTCTACAGCATTTTAGTGAGCATATTGCTAATACAACAGCTCTATGTGGGTACTGGATGCCATGTTGAGGACTTGCTAAGAGTGATGACTGATAAAAACAAATAGTGAGAGAGTCAAGAGAATCCATGCTGTCAGTACGACTTGATGAGGATATTTTATAATCTTCTCACAGTGACTATCATATGCCATGCTGGAGCCAACACGCATTCATGTTGCCTGTCACACAAAATACATTTTTTTTTTTTAATTTTTACTTTTCAGTACTGCGTTTAGGTGAAGGTCATAAGTGAAAGTTTTCATAAATCACATAGGTCATAAGTTGATGACTATCTGTAGATGATGTTTTCTTTGTCACTTATATCAAGATAATCCTAGATGAGCAGTTGTATATATGTATATATTTGCATCAACTTGTCTGGTTGCACAAAGTAACAAAAGGCAACTTCTAGTTACTTAAACTGTAAATCCTGTTAACCCTAAAATTCCCAAGAATAACTTTCATCTCCTCTCTCACTCCTGTTCACAATTGGCATCAACTTCTGCTACCAGAACAAGGGTCACCTCAATGTTATCTGATACTCAACTCAATTTGTCCATTTCTATGAGCATTTTGTTAGAGGGTTCTATTATCACTGAGTGTCCCATACTTCTGTCTTTGTACCAAACTAAGCTAAGTAGGTATTTATCCAACACATTCGCCATAGGTACGATGTGACAAGACTAGCTTGCTAACCCTTACATTACAACGGGATGCCCAAAGCTTAGTAAATGACTACTCCTCCATCCATATCCTTAGCAATCTACTAAATAAGTAGTAAGAGAAAGCATCACAGTAATAGTGAGAGTACCCTCCCCCCTTTTAGAATAACTTTCTCTCTCTTTTTAGAAGAGTGCTATGGCCTTTTGCACTCATTTGTAAAAACTTAATCTTGGTTTGTTCTCTCTTTTTTTTGATCATCTTAAACCCCTAAATCAAACTTTGTATTTCAAATGCTGATGTAGATATCTGAAATTTGTCATACACAAAATCTATTGGCAATAAAACTCATCTGATTCCATATAAACCATTTTTGGATTAGTGTGTTTTATTTAGGTAGTCTTCTACTTTCTATGTCTTGTATCTATTTCTCTGGCCAACAATTTATGCTTACCCTATTTAACTTTTTAAAATTATAATTATCTTTACTTTCTTTTTTTTATATTAAAATCTCAGTATGCTTCTATTTTGTCAACATTTGAATTGTCCTCTTTATTGGGTATAATTTTATCAAAAATTGTCCAAACTTTCCTGTTGAACATTTCCATGGATGATTTTCCTTTTGGTTTATTAGGACTTTAAAAGTTGATCATTGTGAAAATAGGAATAGATGAAGTGATTCTTTATCAGTTTCTTCCACTCAACATTTACTACATTCTCTTGTAAATGCGTTTATCAATCTATTTGGTTAGAAGTTTTACTGAGGGTGGGAGAGTGAAGTTAGGTGTTTAATAGTTTGGCTTTTACAAAAATCTGCAAATTTGGCAGAAATATAAATGGAGTATATCCTTGACTTTCTTCAATGAATATAAGGAATTTGATTTCCAGGGCCCTTCCCTGCCTTTCCAATTTCAACCACCCAGTACTGAAGACATAAAAAAATGATATTCTTACTTTTGACTGTATTAGAACTGAAAACATCAGATTTTTATAGACATTAAAAAATAATCCTTTCATTTGCATCAAGAAATCCTCTTTTTATTTTATATCTTTTAGAATGTTCCAACCTCCCTTATTTGTTTAACTACCCCTTTAATTTTAGTATGCACACACACATCCATATACATTATGTGGTGTAATGGTTAGCAAGCTAGATTAGTAAACCATTTTAGTGAGTTTTCACTGGGTGCTCTATACTTCTGGCCTTGTGCCACATCTAAACTATGCTTAGAAAATTACTATATATATATGCTATGCCTATGTTTATATATATTTACACAGATACATTCACACCTACCCACACACACAAGCATTATTGCACCTGAATATGTGCACCTAGGAAAAGAAGAGCTTCTAGTGTCACACATGGCCAATAAGTATATCCTTGTATTAACAATTTCAGATGAGATATTCCCAGGTGCAGAGTGAAATTGTTTATATATTCATTTTCTCTTTTAATATTTATCCTCAAGACTTTTGGCTGGGATCATAATATATTCTATGAACATTTATCAGTTATCACAGGTGTACAAAAATTCTTTCTTTAGAAAAAAAAAAAAAAAGAAAAGAAAAATTTACTTTTCTAAATTTTAAACATCTACTTTGTAGATCTTTTTTAGATTTTAACTTGATATCCTTAAATTTAAATGGTAACGCTATTATCATGTTACAGAGATAATTTCTTTTTAAATCTCCACCCCCGTTTTTTGATATGGCAATGATTACCTTCTCTAAAAGATATATTTTGGAATTAGCCTAAAAAGACATATCCCATTTTTGTAGAAAAGAGATACGCTAATTTAGAGCCATAACTGAATGCTACTGCCTTTTCTTTTTTTAAGCCAAAAATAGCAAGCAGGGGTTTATGGTTGGTTTGCAAAATTAATTTTCTACCAAGTATCATTTTGTGGAAACTATTGCCAAAAAATCCTTTTCTTCAAAACCTAGCAAAAACTATGGAATCATCTCACTTAGAGGACATTCCTCAAGATTTTTTATTTTATTTGAAGAGCACATTTCCAACCTTTTAGGTTTTGAGCAATAACCATCAAGTGACTCTACACATTCTTTCACTTTAAACACACACACAAAAAAAATCTTCAAAGTTGAAACTCTTGAAAGCACAAAAAAAAAAAGAAAAGTTTATTGGCAAGTGAATATAAAGAGTTCACATTGTTGTAGATTGACTGATTTAAATGGCATGTCAATCGAATTAGGGTTATGTTATGCCAAGAGGTTAGGGAATCACATTCATCGTATGTTTATATTTACATTTTTTGTGTAGTTGATCAAAAGTTTTTTGAGGTGTTTATGCACACAGTCCTATCAAATATGAATAATTTTTAAACATATCTATTTGACCCACATATGAGACCCTAACAGGTACTACCACAGCATGTCTGAGTGGACCTGGGAGTGATGTTAATGAAGGGAACTCCGCACTCCAGAACTGGAGCCTCACCATCAGATGCAGTTTAGTGTCATAGCTAGGATATCCCTTTTTTTTGGGGGGGGGGGATATTTACCTCTCTGCAGGGGGATACAGTCAACATATTCTAAGCCATGCAAACAGGGCAATCATTAGTGTAAAGTAATGGTTAGCAATAATAGTCTTGTAAGTTCAATCCTTACTAGTGACCATTACTTGTGATCTTGTGCCAAATTAGACTAAGTTTATCATTAAAAGTCACTGCTAGTGTATTCAATTAGCAATGCATACTCACAGCTAAAACATTGAAATTTTTTAGGCATACTATTTACAGTAAAATCCTTATAAGTTTGCAGCCAAACATTGTATTACAGTCAAAATTATATCATTAAATAGCAAATAAATAGATAATTAATTTGGTGAAATAATTTATAAAATAGCCTCAATAATTATTTTTTAATGTCATAATAAAAATTACTGTGAACCAGTTTTTTTATGCCATCCATGGGGATAAACTTGTTTCAAAATAATATTCTGTCAAAACCCCTTAGAATATTGTGTAATTTTCTGACAAAATAGGGATTGAATAGACCAATTTTATATGTGATATAAGACAAATACATACTTGGAAAATTCAACTGTAACCAGTTAAAGTTTATTATAAAAGTTTTGAAAATAAATTAAGATATTTCTTTTTAACAAATGTTGTGAACAAATATTTGGAAACAAACAGAATTTTTGTTAGAATTTTGGAAAATTTCAGAGTTAAACAAATTTTTGAGGCCAGTGACTGTGATACACTCATTTCAAAATGAAATTCCCATGAAACTATTAAGAATATTTCCGTGGAATTTTCAGATCAATTTGAGCTTAATTAGCTCTTCAGTTTGGTATATCATATATGGCAATTATCTTGTTAAAAGTTTATTTTACAAGCTGTGGAATTTAACTGCAAAATTTATGAAAATAAGGTAAGATATCACAAATTAACACTCAGATGTTAATTAATATCACTTTTCTGCATCTTTTGATATAAATATTATGGAAACATTATTTTTTAATTCTTTGGAATTTCAATTTTAATTTGGAAAACTTTTTAAATTGAGCTTTGAAAATAGGTAAAATCGAGTAGCAGTTGATTCTACTGTTCAGAGTAATGTAACTCATGCTTAAACAAATTCAGAGTTTCATCAAAACTAAAAAATTCTCGTTTGTCTATGATAAAACCTTTTAAAAAAATGGGAAAAATAATAAAATAAATACTAAAATATATACTTTGTGAAGTTTTATCGATTTCAAAAGAAATCAAGAAAATTATGCAAATAATAAGTTTTGTTTCTCTATATAATATGTATATAAAATTTTTACATATTTTTACCCTCCCCCCATGAATTAAAATTAACAAAACTCACGGGGGGGGGGGGGCAATGAAACAACATAATTTTTGCTGTATTATGAAGAAGTTTTTTTTTTTAAAACACACATAAAAATTAATTGTTTTACAGCTTTAAAACAAGAAAATTTATAAATTAAAATCTGTATGTCAAAATGATGCATTTTTGCTATTTTTTCACTTGAAGATGTCAGGAACAGTCCCATTTTATTCCCTATATTGCAAACTACTAATATGTGAATTTTCATAAATTTATCTTGAGTGATAGTGGAGAAAATTGATTTTATTTATGAAAGGGTATATTTGGGGGTCCAAAATCCTCATTTTTGCTTCCTAAGAAGAGAATTCCTAATTTGATACCAGTGAAAAATCTGAATTACTCAGCGTCTGTTCAATGAATTTTTTAAATTCAAAAAGCATTCCCCCCCCCCTTTTTTTTTTTTTTTTTTAAAATCAGCTCTATCCAAAAAATAATTTTTATATACATTACATCAAATAAAAAATTAAGTGTTCATTGTTAATTCAATCCATATCATGTGCTTTAATATCACGGCCTTGTGCCAAACTATGCTAAGCCTATCCACTATCTAACATAGCTGCTATTAAGTTAATTTTAAAAACTATTTCTAGTGTAGCCTATTCATAGATAAGGAAAGAAAAAAAAAAAGAAAAAAAAGACACCCATAAAAGGTCAGAGGCTTCAGACCAAAGTTTAGTAATAATTTGGGAGGGTGTCTGCCATAGAGCAATAGTTAACATTATTGAAATTGATAGAGAGTTCAATCTATAATAGATCTCTACTTTCATGTCCCTGTAGAAGTTTTTATGGAGTTACTAATATTTTTATGCATCATTTTTATTACAACAAAAGATGAAGAAAAAAGAAACGATCAGATGAATTATTCCTCTGATAGTTGGTTTGGTTTCTTTGTTTAATGGCATATCAACCTTAGTGGGTTATTTAATCCATAGCTGGGGGTGAGGAGTTTCATACCTTTCCAAGGTATTAGTCTAAAAGTGAACATAATAGCACAACTGGAGTTTGAACTCACTAACTACAATGTTGCAGTCCAGCACATTAGCCACTATGCCACAGGGACCCCCCCCTTATTCCACTGAGGAAGGCCAAATAATACAGTGACCAAAATATAATCATTAAAAACATGGTAAAAATGAGGATATTTTAGTCTGAATAACTTGTGGAATAATTACACATCAGAATTTCAGATATTTTTTTCCCATTCAAATTATAGATCTGTTCATCAGTTGCTACAAGGCAAAGGCAAATAATTGATAAAATAGAATGTAATCACATATCCACAGGTGGGACAGGTGATAAGATTTGCTATAGATCAGATATAAACAAAAAAACACAGGCAAATGATAATTTGCAGATTTAAGTGAAAAATAAACACAAGACACAGATTTAATCAGAAAAGGTTTTTTTTACAGCACCTCAACACAATTTTAACAGATCTGTAAATTTAAACAGTCATTTTATAACCTATAAATGGGCCATTCTCTACTAACGTCAACCAAAAAGTGATTTTCAAAATTTGAATTGAAAGTTAAAAAAGTCACTTTTTCCGGAAAATGAATCCCTCTAGTTCAAAAAACTAGCTGCAGCTTTTGTAAAAACACTTTCATTGCTACAGTAATGGTGGTGGAATATAAAGGCACTTACAAGCTACACTGTCCCTGGATTTAACCCCCCATTGCTAAGTGAGATTTATACAGCACTAGTGAATTATATGTTGGTAACAATTTAATAATGTTGTTCCTTGTTAAATGCAACTATTCTTTCCATTTTATACTGCCAAATGAATCTGGGTTGAAGTTACATGCAATTAAAAATTACAAATCCGCTAGTTACGTCACGTCACGATTTTGAGCAATAAGTCTCATAGACCTCCATCACAAAATTTATTTTTTATGAAACTTCATTTTCTAGGTTAAAAAGAGACTGTTTTCCAAATGCATTGCCAAATATTTGCCCAAAATGTTTGTAGTATGAATTATTCTGCAAATTTTTTTGTGACATGACGTAACACCCCTACCTTAAAACATGTGAAGTGTTTGATATTTATGAAGGCCTTGTTTCTGTAAAAAATTGAAGAAAATAATATAAAATAATGGTGTGAGTACATAAACTTGACATTTTGCTTCATCATAAATACAATTAAGACCTCTATTCCTTGGTTTCTTGTAAGGATAGCATGGTAAATCACAGAAAGAGTAGAAACTTTGAATTCCCAGTATTATGGCCAACTCTGACCATCATTTATGTATGTGCCAACTTGATGCACACATTTATAATGGTTCTTTTTGCCATATGGTTTGGAAGTGACCAAGTAATTGGTAGGCATGTATGTGCTTTTTACTTTTATTTTACAATGAAAGATATAATCTATATATTTTCTGAAAGCTTAATAATTCACAATCCCAATGAAATGTTATAATTGTTGAAAACAATATTATGAAACTCCAGGTAGACATTTCTTTTTAGACATTTGTGTTCAAACTAATTGGGCTAGAAAGGTACCTAATTACAAGTATCTTGTGTTCTTTAATTGTGACAGTGCACATCTGGTAGCAAAAATTTCATGGTTGCTTTACTCTAGCAGTGTTTTTATTGTTCTAGAAAACTTTACTGGCTGTTTCATGTATTGCACTTTCATTGATACAGTTCTTTTCTATTACTACATGTTAAATGATAACCCTTTTCATGGTGCCATTGAAGTGAGGGGCATTTTGAAAATGCACATGATTCATGTCAATTGGAACAATTCACTTTTGTGGAAAAATTGTGCCTTTCAACTGACTTGGTTCTTAAAAGAGTAAATGGTACTGATAACTTAACTGCCAAGCCAACTTCCCTATGCACAAACACCTAGCCTCCAGTTGTAGACTGAACAGCAACCTTGAGGAAATTGATTATGCCAACATAGAAGTAGGAATGTGGGTTCTTGCCATCTACAAGGAAGAAAAATGGCTAGGAAAAGTCAGACAAAAAGGCCAACAAAATCTGTGTAAGGTGACTGGAGAAGCCATTTGGTGTGAATGGTCCTCAAGATCTAGAAAGGGGGAGGATGCTATCTTTTTAGCCGTGTGTTTTACACCAATGTGAAGCCCACATTAACTCAGGCTGATGCTAAGGTTCTGGGCAAGAACCTTGACAAAGTTCTAATCTAATACACACAGTGAATTGATAAGCAAATAAAGTAATTTGCTGTCTGGGTTATGTGGTCTGGAACTTGATGATCTTTTATGAATACTAACTTTAAAAACATTTTGTTGGTTTTTGACCCCCAATTATGCTGACAATCGAGACTTCTGTATCCTAAAATTGCACTCTGTTACGTCACGTCACATCCATTGCATCTTGGCTGGGGGTTTTGCTGGTCATTATTTTGAATTGTTTTTGTGGCCTAAATAAACTTTGTGCTTTCTTTCATTGATGGAATCACATAGTTTTGATTAAAAATTGCTCAATTCAGACGGAAAACTAAGTACACTGAGCTTTGGAAAAAAAACTGTTTTTGTGAATAACATCACGTCACACTAGAAATCTGGTCTGTAAAATTTACAAGAAAATGCATGAATGATTATTAGCAGCCCAAAGTGTTCCTGGTGTGGTACTTTATGATTTGAACAAAAAATACTAGTTTAACTTGGGGAGCCTTCTTAATTTCAAGCTTTTAAAGTCTTCATGTTATGTCATGTCACATCACAAGAAAGAATGGCCGAAATGCTTATAGTATTACAGGTAACTAGTTGATTTGTGACAGATAAAGGATCACATTAAAGTTGGACAGTGAACATATACACACAATCTAATAAACAAATCTAACAAAAAAAAATTTAAATTAAAAAATACAGTTTAACCCTTTCACTACCAAATTTGTTTTTTACCTTTTGAATATGCAAAATTGTGCTTTGAGTAAAGTGTCTTAAGGGTGAAAATGAAATTTGACTGTGACACTGGTGCCCCAATGGGAGTGAATGGGTTAAATAACACATTCTTATTGCATTTTTAACCTTAATAGACTTTTTCTTATAATATAGGTCAAATAAATAAGCTAGAAATGAAAATGAATAAAATATTTTATCAATCATAAATTGAAAAAATTAAAACAATAGTTTATAATGGAATAAACAATAAATTTGCTTCTTTGCAAAAATACGATAAAAAAAAAAGGATGTTTTGATTAATCGTCAATTTGAAAACAAGTGAATCGAACGGAGAGAGCATATATGAGGTATTTACTTAGCTTAAGAGGAAAATTTATTCTTATTTATATAATTCTTTAAAATTTAAAGCATTCTTTTTTTTATTTTTGTTTGTATTTGTAACTGAAATTGAATTTTACAATGATTATTTTTCTTCCTGCTGTTTCAAAAAGATTTTTATGTCAAGGTAAGATTGAACAACTTAAAACTACAGATCATTCTTATTTTATAGCCCTATGCCTGGCTTAACTAAGCTTACTAAATATCTTCTGGTAATAATCAATAGAATAATTGTCAAATATTACATTAAATCAGTCATAAAGAGAAGAAAAAATATAAAAACCAAAATCATTTATTTAAAAAGTTGTCTGCTCACTAAAAGACAAAAGTAAAAGTTAACTGATAATTTTACAAACTGCTGCAGCTGAGAATCAATTTTTGACATTTTTCAAGCCATCAAAAGTTAATTTTCATTTTATTTAAATTTTCCTTAAAAAGAAAAAAAAAAAAAACAATTCCTACATAAAGAACTTTTTGTTAATAATTTTAAATTAACTTAAATTATTTTGTGTTTATACTTATTTATTCAGGAAAATCTAAATTATTTGCCTGAAAATTAACTTCTGTTGGTTTGCAAAATGTCAAAAACAAGACATTGATTTACAGCTGGCATTGCAACTTAGTGGTGTTATTTCCTATTAATGCCAAGGGTCAGTGTTCAAGACCAGGTAAAACCCAGGATATTGAATGCCGATTTTCAAAGCAGGTAGCCTCTTTCCACTATAAACTTGGAGCAACACAATCCTCATTTAAACCCTCTCCAGATTTCCCTTGAACTAGAAACCTTGAACTCATCAAAATTAAAAATAGATATTTTCCTGCATAATATATAAAACTCTATAAAGTGACAGATTTAAGGTTAAAAAAATAAAAAAATCCATAGAACCTATGAGATTCTCCACAAAGTGACAGACAAAAAAAAAAAAAAAAAAAAAAAAACTTTCATGAAACTTAAACTGATATTTATTTTGGACAGGTGTGTTTTTTTTGTTTTTTTTTTGGGGGGGGGCTCTTTCTTTTCTCTTGAGGGGGTGCAAAGAAAAACAAATCTCATTAATGCATTTGGTCCATTAAACAATGTCGATTGCACTGAAATAAAAGAAGGACCTATTTGGTTAATTGCTTTTAATGACCTTTGGCCTTCATAGCACTTGGCTGGTCATATGACAGAAAAAGAAACACTTTGTTGCCAAGTCATGGAGGAGAATCTGTATGAATAAAGAAACAAAGAAAAAAGACAGTGCTGAGTTTTGAGGTTAGGGCAAAAGAGATGACCAACAGTTTTTGCACTTAACACCAGGTGCAACTTCCAGATCAACACTTAAAAGATTGGTCAATAAATCAATTTAGGAACTATGAGAACATTTCAAAAGAAGAATTCTATAAGTTATGGCAAATACATTGAGGAAAGGATTGTCTTTTGCAAATTTCACATTTTAGCTAAGTAAAATGAAAATATAGATATTAAAATACGTATAATATTAAAAAGATAATAAATGTAATGAGATATAATAAAATATATAATCTAAAAAATTTTCTTAGCTGAAGTAAAAAAAAATTTTTTTTTTAAAATAATAATTTGACAGGGAGGGGGTGGTACCTATCTGCATAGAATGCAGTCGGTATATTCTAAGCTTTGTCAACAAATGTAATTCCTATGTAAAAAAAATAGTGCAACACAATCTTCCTATCCAAACTCTCTCCATATTTAGTCCTGTGTCAGATTAAGCTAAGCTTAGGAAATATCAATAAGCTATGTATTAGTATCAAGAAAGCAATTTTTTATCTTGAAAAATGGAATTTTATCAATTATAATCTTATTTGTCTTACCCTGTTTATAACCTGTAGTGCAATGGTTAGCCAACTAGTCTCACAGATCTATTACTACTGAATAGCAAATGTTATCCAAACTGGATGCCCATAAGCACCCTCATGTCACATATTACCAGCAGTAAATGGGTTGGGTAAATATCTACCCCGTTTATATGCTGTGTTCTGTTGTTTAGTAACAACAAACTGAATTTATCTATTAATCATTTTAAAAGGTCCATTTTAGGTCAGTCGGTAGAGTGTCCGATTAGGAACCACAAGGTTCCTGGTTCGATACTGGCCCTCACCAACTCAGCGTATGAGTAGCACAGGGATCTGTATGGTAAAGTAAGGAGCTGATGGTAGATGTAGCACTCCACCTCAGACGCCAAAACAATCTCTTTGGTGTAGCGCTAGTGAAAAGGGGATAGACTCCCTTGCTGATTGGCTGATATCGATTTTAGGCTACCCCGACGATTTTACTTACTTCATTAATCATTTTACAGGAATGAGAAAAAAAAAAAACCCCGCAATCTTGATAGCAAAGCATAAGGTAAGGCTTTTAACAAACTTTGAATATATTTTCAATGACCCATATTTATCCACAGACAATTCCCCACAGCAACTTTTCAGTGTATCCAAAGCAGACTATAATAATAATTTGTAACTGTCAAATTTCACCTGAAGATGCCTAGAGAATAATCTAGCTGAAATATGGAAGAAAAAAAACAAGAATCTTATAATTTCAAAACTTTAAAATGATAGGTAATGTTTGTTTAAGGAGAATGCTGTACAAAGACATTTGTGAATAATTTGACAATTTAGAAGAGAGAGAAAAAAAAAACACAGCTTCTATTTTGGTCAAGATTTACAGGAAGATGCTGAATCTCAGACAAAATGCTATCCATTCTCAACAGCAAAATCAATTCCAAAATGAAGACAAAAAAAAAAATGAGCTTCTTAAAAAATAAAAAAAACATAAAAAAACATCAGAGCCAACATTTAGACAAACATTGAAAATTGCAAGATAAGCAGAGATATAAACATTTATAAAAAGCCCATCTTTTTTTCACTCAAGTAAATTTGAAATGGTTGAATAAGATAATCTGAAAATGTTTATCACAGATTATTTCTTTCAAGGTTTGGAATTTTTTTTTTTTTTTTTTTTGGGAATGAGAAATGTAGACATGAAAGCAAGTTTGGGGAATGACAGATTTGTGTCTGAAGAGAATAAACGAGAATGAAAAAAAAAAAAAAAAAAAATTTATATCCATGAGAAATACAATCACTGGCAAAATTATTCAACAAAGAAAACCTTGGAGAGTTTTGAATGAAGGAGGAAAAAAAAAAAAAAAAAAAAAAAAAAAAATCAATATTTTGTAAGTCATGTGACTTGCAAGTAAAACAAGATTCCTCATTTTCTATGACAGAATTTTTGTGTATAAAAATGAAAAACAAAATTTAAACATTTATCAGAAAGCAGTTTCTTGAGTCTCGGAATTTGTAAAGAGAAACTTTTTCAGCTTTTACAAAAACAAAGGAGGAGGAATTTAACTTTTTCTATGAATGTATCTTATTCATAGTGGATTTAAATTTTCAGAATTTATTCAATTTCTTTTTATTTCTTGAGTTGATTTAAAATTAAATAAATCTAAATATTTTATATTTAGAGAGACATAGTGATACCATGGCTTTCAAATGCCCCCAAATTATGAGTTTTCTGAGTAACGAGCTGTCACTCAGTCGATTTTTTTGCTTTGTTTTAAAAGCTAAAATTTGAGGTACAATGAGCTTCAGATACACTTATGCTGCGAAGTTCACTAAAAACATTTAAGTTTCCAAATTTATTATGCCAAAGAAAAATATTTAAAAAAAAAAAAAAAAAAGAAAAAAAAAAAAGAACATTAAAACATTACAGCATTTTTTATACAATACACTGCTATTTTTCTTATTAAAAAAAAAAAAATTAAATTGGGTGTTGGTAGGGGAGCTAGAATGGTTTAATAGCATTTCAGTTTATTGTAATGGGGAAAAATTGATTTGATATACAAGGAAATAGAGTTACAAGCAAAACAAATTAAATTCATAAGTCAAGGTACCACTGTATTTTTTATGTTCAGATTCTTAACTATTCTTTAAAACTGGGACTTCTAGAAATCTTTTCCTTTTTAAGATCCCTAAATGATTTAACCTCACCTCCTAGAATTTCCTCATCTAAGCAAGCAACACCATTTTCCTTTAAGCCTCAATAGTTAGGTGTGAGAGAGAGAGAGAGAGAGAGAGAGAGAGAGAGATAGAGAGAGATAGATAGAGAAAGAGAGATGTTAAAATCCTGAGTATTAGTAAAACAATTAAAGAATTGATTTGTACAGTTTGAGAATCCAATGACTTTGCAACAGACAAAGTAAATAAAACTTTACATTTCCATATTTTGGATAAGAGGCTTCAAGAATTGGCAATAAAATGGAAATTTCAAAATGTGTCTCCTCCCCCCATCCCTATCCCTCAAAAATAAAATGTCAATTTCTAATCTTACATTTTTCTGATACCTTCTTTGTAAAGAAAACTCTAGTCAAAATACAAAGAGGTTTTTCATTCTGATTATCACATCTTAGTGTGTCACAGACAGCAGTTGGAGGTTTTAGAATGTTCTGATTTAAATACAACAATAAAACCATGTGTGGCACCTCCTAGTGAGGTTTGAACTTAAACTTCATAATGGTTTACAAAACTAGTTTATCGTTGCCCAATGATGAGGCATCTTTCTAAACAATAAAAAATGTTTTTTTCGTTGTTATTTATAAGGCATTGTTTAGTCCATTTTGCACTACCAGTGGATGATCACACCCACTAAATTATGGAGATATAGGTTTGGTTTCTTTCTTTAAAACATATCAACCTTCATGGGTTATTTAATGCCAAAGCCACCCTTGAAGAAGAACAGTAGTGGTACTATTCAACCCATAGCTGTGGAGATAAAGGAGTTCATACCTTTGCCAAGGGTATTAGTCTGAAAGTAAAGCTAATAGTGTGACTTGAGTTAGGGCAATCTCACAGTCCATCACATTAGCCATCAAGCCATGGGAACTCCCCACCAAAATTAGGGAGTTAATGTGAGGAAAATGACTGATTTAAACATTTTGAACAATTGACAAACAGAAATGTGGATCTATTTTCAAAAGGTTCAAATTCATTTGTTCAAAATCAGGATTTAGGTGGGAAGGGGAAACAGTAATCCTTTGTGCATAGAATGTTCTACCTATGAGCAGAATCATTTTCTGTAAAGTAACAGCTTCAGGTTTATTAAAATGAACAATATACAGTTTGTCACTTATGCTTGTATGGTGAAAGAACACCAAAATTAAATACAAAATATGATTAAAGCTTGTGAAAATTAAATATTGATAATCTGATATCTGATTAGCAAATGTCTCCAGGGCATTAAAAGATTAACAGTAAAAAGATTAAAGTAAAAAGAATATTTACAACAGGTTTTAACCAAACTGACTGCACTTCTTTAAAATTAACTTTCTTCGGTGAAGTTAAATTTAAACATTAAAATTGAATGAAATATCTGTCTTGTTTGTTACTCAGCTTCAAGAAACACAAAATTCATTCAATCAAGATGACAAACTTTATCAAACTTTATTTTGCCAGCTTCTGTTTGACAAAAACTCTTTTCTCAGTTATAAATAATTGCAGATAAAGTAGGAAACCAAAAAGACAAAATTTACAAATCAAACCAGAAATGAACAAAAATATGACTGAGTCCAAGGAAAATAATTAGTATTATCTCCGGGGCATTAAAATAACTATCTTTATAGTTATCTGTACAACATTTCAGCCAATGTGACCTCCAACTTTCTTCAGGTATATCTTGTCGGAGGGCACATTGGCCGAAACATTGTACAGATAACAGTAAAGATAGGGACAATAGTCCGAATAACCAAATACTAATTATCAAGCCTCATCTCAAAAAATTCAGAGAAAAAGGAAAACAATGTCATTTTATTTTATGATATCACTCATTCAGTTCTGGATAATACTTAAGGTCCAGTTTAGCTCAGTCGGTAGAACGTCAGACCAGGAACCACAGGGTTCCGGGTTCAATACCGGCCCTCACCAACTCGGCGTATGAGGAGCACAGGATCTGTGTGGTAAAGTGAGGAGCTGATGGTAGGTGTGGCGCTCAGCCTCAGATGCCAAAACAATCTCCTTGGTCTAGCACTAGTAAAAAGGGGAATAGACTCCCTCACGGTATGGCTGATACCAATTTTAGGCCACCTCGACAACTTTACTTACTTACTGTTACTTCCAGGTTCACTCTGACCAAGAGTGGTAGTTACCTGTCATGGTACCATTTATGGGTCAAATAGATCAATTTAAAAATTATTTGTATTCAATAGTAAGTAAAAAAGAAGTAAAGTCTGGAGTGGCCTATTGTTGGTATCAGTCGAACAGTGAAGGAGTCTATCTCTCTTTCACTAACACTAGACCAGGGAGATTGTGTTTCTTGAGGTGGAGTGCCACACCTACCGACAGCTCCTAGATGCTTTACCACACAGATCAGATTACCCAATCTGTGTACTCATGTGCCGAGTTGGTGAGGACCAGTATTGAACATGGAACTTAGCAATTCTAAGGCAAATTCTCTACTGATTAAGAAACAAACTACACAAAAAATGTAAATGTGAAAATACAATTGAGGTGATTCCCTAACCACTAGGCATAAAATAACCATAGACATGTTGATATGCCATTAAGATCAATCAAATTCAATTGGTGTAGTTTGGTCACTAAATTTGAAAAAGTGACAAAAATGTTGATTTGAGAAAAGATTTTTCAAATAACATTTGAGCTCATGAGGCTTGATTCATCAGCCAAAATGTTATGAGCAAAATAATAAAAGTAAAAGATGGTATTCACTGAATAATAACCAATTTGAATTTAATCAGCTGGTTCTGTTGTTCAGAAATGAAAACTAAGTTTGCTTTTTTTTTTTATCAGAGAAATGAATGAAAAGAAGCAGGAAATATTTTTCTGCAATCAATAAACATTCAAAAGAATAATGTTCAATTGACACAAGATTGAATCATGTTGAGTGTCTTGTGGTAAATAGCAGTATATTTCCTATCAGCACCAAGTATTTGAGCCAAGATTTCAATACTGATTTTCAAGCCTCTGCTTGTATACCATTTAGAAAACCAACACAACACAATCTTCTTACTCCTAATTTCTTCCCATTTAGCCATGTGTATTACAAAATTAAATTGGACATGTTTGGGAAATGGGGCTGGTGGGAAGATCATGTTGTACAAATCTTCCAGATCTACATTCCTAGAAAAAAAAAAAATCAATCAACAAAATCTTGACTTTTATCTGGATTTGAACTCTAACCAACATCACCAGTGGAAAATAGCTGCCTATTCATCCATCTTTGATTTCATTTTGTTTTTTTGTTTAATGGCATATCAACATTCTTGGGTTATCTAATACCAAATCCACCTTGTAGGAAAAAGAGTATTGGTACTATTTAACCCATAACCGGGGGAAGGGGAATGAAGGGGTTCATACCTTTCCAAAGTCCAAAAGTGAACATAATAGTGCGACTGGAGTACCAACTCGCTTACTACAATGTCACAGTCCAGCACATTAGCCATTACACCATGGGGACTGCTTCCCCCTACCCCATCCATTTTTAATGAAATTTAATTGTCAAACATTCTAACCAAAGATGTAAGTATATCTTTTTGAAAATTCAAAATCTAAAAGTACCAGCAACTACAAGAAAGGTTTTTTGATACATACTTTTTCCTCACCTCATAGTTTTCAATTTTTCTTGTGAAAAGACCAAATCAAACATTCACCCATTGTTGTAGATAAGAACCTTTTGAACTTTATTTGCCAGTGTTTTTGCACCTGTTCACCATTTTCTAATTTTATTTAGTGTACAAGGATTGGTCTGTACAAAAGTGTCTTTACCTAATAACAGGCTAATAGTTTGAAAATCCCGGCTGTGAATGTTGAATCTTCCTTCATCCACTATTTAGAATCTCATGCAATCTCATGGTAGGAAGCCTAATTGATGAGTGAGTGAGTCAAGTCTATTCTTTTGGAGGCCGAGCCGTAATAATCAATAGCCTTTCTAAAAGGTTTATAACCTGCCGTAGCAACATTTTTCAAATCATTAGCCAATCAGTATGCACACAAGATTCCCATAAAGATACTCGGCTCCAGCCATTACAAAGATTGATTTCGGCAGACAGAATGCAACTTGTTACCTTTGGAAAGGAAGAAATAACACAGAAACATTTGCCTTGAAGCAAGAAAAAAAAAAAAAAAAAAACATTTTTTAAAATAAAAAAAAAGTTAAAAAACAAAAACCAAACACCTCAACTTGTGTGGCTGCTTTCATTTTAATCAATACTAAATAGAACTATTTTGAAATTTTACAATAATCTTTCATGTGTAACTATTTAGAAATGAAAATCCACCTGAGGATGGATAGAGTAAAAGCCATTTTGGTAATTTCTTAACTGAAACACTTAGGACAAATGAAAATTAAAGCAAATTTATTTTGTCTGCAAATCAGAAAAATGCATCAAATATTCTGAAAAATTTTTTTTTTCTTAATGAAATGAATTAAAAATTAAAAGATAAAAGATCAAGTTAAGTGTGTGGGGGGGGGGGTGTAGAGAGAGAGAGAGAGAGAAGAGTGAGAGAGAGAGAGAGAGAGAGAGAGTGAGAAGAGTAAGAAGAGAAGTAGAGAGAGAGAGAGAAGAGAGAGAAGAGTAAGAGAGAGAGAGAGTAAGAGAGAGAAAAGAGTAAGAGAGAGAGAGAGAGAGAGAGAGAGAGAGAGAGAGAGAGAGAGAGAGAGTAAGAGAGAGAGAGAGAGAGAAGAGAGAGAGAGAGAGAGAGAGAGAGAGAGAAAGAGTAAGAGAGAGAGAGAAAGAGTAAGAGAGAGAGAGAGAGAGAGAGTAAGAGAGAGAGAGAGAGAGAGAGAGAAGAGAGAGAGAGAGAGAGAGAGAGAAGAGTAAAGAGAGAGAGAGAGAGAGAGAAAGAAGAGAGAGAAGAGAGAGAGAGTAAGAGAGAGAGAGAGAGAGTGAGAAAGAGTAAAGAGAGAGTGAGAAAGAGTAAAGAGAGAGAGAGAGAGAGTGAGAGGAGAGAGAGAGAGAGAGAGAGAGAGAGAGAGAGAGAGAGAGAGTGAGAAGAGAGAGAGTGAGAGAGTGAGAGAGAGAGAGAGAGTGAGAGAGAGAGTGAGAAAGAGTAGAGAGAGAGAGAGAGAGTAAGAGAGAGAGAGAGAGAGAGAGAGAGAGTGAGAAGAGAGAGAGTAAGAGAGAGAGAGAGTGAGAGAGTAAGAAGAAGAGAGAGAGTGAGAGAGAGAGAGAGAGAGAGAGTAGAGAGAAGAGAGAGTGAGAAAGAGTAAGAGAGAGAGAGAGAGAGTGAGAAAAGAGTAAGAGAGAGAGAGAGAGAGTGAGAAAGAGTAAGAGAGAGAAGGAGAGAGGAGAGAAAGAGTAAAGAGAGAGAGAGAGAAGAGAGAGAGAGAGAGAAAGAGTAAGAGAAAGAGAGTGAGAGAGAGAGAGAGAGAGAGAAAGAGAGAGAAAGAGTAAGAGAAGAGAGAGAGAGAGAGAGAAAGAGAAGAGAAAAAGAGAGAGTGAGAAAGAGTAAGAGAAAAAGAGAGAGTGAGAAAGAGGAGAGAAAAGAGAGAGAGTGAGAAAGAGAGAGAGAAAGAGTAAGAGAAAAAGAGAGAGTGAGAAAGAGTAGAAGAGAAGAGAAAAGAGAGAGTAGAAAAGAGTAAGAGAAAAAGAGAGAGTGAGAAAGAGTAAGAGAAAAAGAGAGTGAGAAAGAGTAAGAGAAAGAGAGAGTGAGAAAGGTAAGAGAAAAGAGAGAGTGAGAAAGAGTAAGAGAAAAAGAGAGAGTGAGAAAGAGTAAGAGAAAGAGAGAGTGAGAAAGAGTAAGAGAAAAGAGAGAGTGAGAAAGAGTAAGAGAAAAAGAGAGAGTGAGAAAGAGTGAAGAGAGAGAGAGTGAGAAAGAGTAAGAAAGAAAGAGAGAAGAGAGAGTGAGAAAGAGTAAGAGAGAGAGAGAGAGAGAGGAGAGAGAGAGAGTGAGAAAGAGAAGAGAGAGAGAGAGAGAGTGAGAGAGTAAGAGAGAGAGAGAGAGAGAAAGAGAAAGAGTAAGAGAGAAGAAAGTAGAAAGAGAGAAAGAGTAAAGAGAGAGAGAGAGAGAGAGTGAGAAAGAGAGTAAGAGAGAGAGAGGAGAAGAGAGAGTGAGAAAGAGTAAGAGAGAGAGAGAGTGAGAAAGAGTAAGAGAGAAGAAGTGAGAAAGAGAGAGAAGAGAGAGAGAGAGTGAGAGAGAGAGAGAGAGAGAGAGAGAGTGAGAAAGAGAGAGAGAGAGAGTAAGAGAGAGAGAGAGAGAGAGAGTGAAGAGAGAGAGAAGAGAGAGAGAAGAAAGAGAGAGAAGAGAGAGTAGAGAGAGAGAGTGAGAGAGTGAGAAAGAGTAGAGAGAGAGAGAGAAAGAGTGAGTAGAGAGAGTAAGAGTAAGAGAGAGGAGTGAGAGAAGAGTAAGAGAGAGAGAGAGTGAGAAAGAGTAAGAGAGAGAGAGTGAGAAAGAGTAAGAGAGAGAGAGTGAGAAAGAGAAGAGAGAGAGAGAGTGAGAAAGAGTGAAGAGAGAGAGAGTGAGATAAGAGTAGAGAGAGAGAGAGAGTGAGAGAGAGAGTAAGAGAGAGAGAGTGAGAAGAGTAAGAGAGAGAGAGAGAGAGTAAGAGAAGAGAGTAGAGAGAGAGAGAAGAGTAGAGTAAGAGAGAGAGAGAGTAAGAGAGAGAGAAAGAGTAAGAGAGAGAGAAAGAGTAGAGAGAGAGAAAGAGTGAAGAGAGAGTGAGAGTGAGAGAGAGAGAGAGAGTGAGAAAGAGAGAGAGAGTGAGAAAGAGAGAAAGAGTGAGAAAGAGAGAGAGAGAGAAGTGAGAAAGAGAAGAGAGAGAGAGAGTGAGAAAGAGTAGAGAGAAAGAGTGAGAAAGAGAGTGAGAGAGGGTGGGAAAGAGTAAGAGAGAGAGTGGGAAAGAGTAAGAGAGAGAGTGGGAAAGAGTAAGAGAGAGGGTGGGAAAGAGTAAGAGAGAGAAGAGTAAGAGAGAAAGAGTAAGAGAGAGAAGAGTAAGAGAGAAGAGAAGAGTGGGAAAGAGTAAGAGAGAGGGTTAAGAGAGAAGAGTGAAAGAGTAAGAGAGAGTGGGAAAGAGTGAGAGAGAGAGTGGGAAGAGTGAGAGAGAGAGAGAGAGTGGAAAGAGTGAGAAAGAGAGTAAGAGAGAAGAGAGAAAGATCAATTGGAAGGTCTGGAATAAATGCTGGATAAAAGAAACACCACCACCACCACCACCACCCCAAAGAAAGCTGTTCAACTAGATGCCCTGAGATAGTCCATCATGATGACAAGTTGTGCACAGAGGCATGAGCTGGAGTTGAATGTGAATATTTCCAGTTGGACAGACAAAAAAAAAAATAAATAAATAAATAAAAAATGATAATATAAGATGCATTTTGGAGATTCGCATAGGTCCCCCCCCCCAACACACACACACCTCATTTCTATTGCTTTTTTCAATATCATTCACTGTCTTGACTCTTCATTTTAAAAATGGCCTTTCAGCTAGGACAGATTTCTTCTTTCTTTATTCCAATATTTATTGGTCACTACCACGTCTTGGACATATAGTCACAGAATAATTTAATTTAATCAAGTAAAAAAAAACTATGATACTAACAACATTCCACCTGGTTCTGTTGAAAATATAATCTAATATTTGAATATCAACATGCAAAAAAAAGAAGAAAAAATTGACAAAAATATTTTCAAATTTTCCAATCAAAATTAAATTAGTGATGGTCATTTGAAAAGCTAAGTCACATATGGACTAGTGTATGCATCTGGAATTAAGACAAATTGGAATGGTAGAAAAGCCAATAAACAAAGTGTGTGTGTGTGTATATATCAACCCTTCCACATGAGCAGGATCTGACACAAGGTCAATTTCTTACCTTCTCCTAAATCAGTCAACATACCAAGGATAAAGAGCCTAGTCCACCCAATTATTTACCCATAGTTGGAGGGAGAATAGTTGAATATATACTTTTCTCAAGTGTACTAGTACTAAGTGAAATGTAAACAGCCCCATCCAGGATTTGAGTTTGGGTCACTGTATCCATTTTCTTTGACCATAATCAAGACTACAAATACCACAAATTGTATAATAAATATTTTCTTTCTCCTTTTGATTCCAACATCATTGTCCAACACAATACTTTGCCTCCACCACACCCATTAAAAGTTAAGAATTTGTATGTTTAATTTTCCTAATTTCACCTCATGTACTGTTTTTATTTGGTGTACTCTCATGTAA
Source organism: Doryteuthis pealeii (assembly GCA_023376005.1). Taxonomy (NCBI): domain Eukaryota; kingdom Metazoa; phylum Mollusca; class Cephalopoda; order Myopsida; family Loliginidae; genus Doryteuthis; species Doryteuthis pealeii. The sequence goes on along the minus strand of CM042156.1, from coordinate 46,639,543 downwards.
GGACTTTATATTGACTTTATAACAATTTGGAAGATGGTTTTTATTTAATGGCATATCAACCTTCATGGGTTATTTAATGCCAAAGCCATCCTTGTAGAAAAACAGTAGTGGTACTATTCAACCAAGTTAGTCAGGACAATGGTGTTCATACTTTTCCTAAGGGTATTAGTCCGAAAGTGAATGTAATAGCATGAATGATTTGGAAGAAGGGCAGAGGCAAAAGAATATAACAAGTTGGTTCCTTTTCGATTTTTGGGTTTTAAAAGCAACACATATATTTCTAATTGCTTGATTTATTAGAAATTTCTAAATTTACATGAACATTTTCCTCTCAAACAAAAAAAACAAACAAACTTAATTTCAGAATTCCTTTTAAGTGCAATTAATTTTCTATGTTCAACAAACACAATAGAAATTCAAGAATAGATCATTAGTCTTTTGTCCAAACCAACGTCCCAATGATGGCAACTTTGGACAATCAAAGTGAGAAATGGTCAGCAATTAGAATAAATAAATTCCTTTCAGAATATTTGATCCAAAAAAGTAAAAAAAAAAAAAAAAAAAAAGTACAGATAACCAAAAATTTTAAAACTGACTGGGATGTCACATTGTGATTGACTATTATTAAAATTGAATGACGATATATTTAATTACAGAATACTAAATGCAATCATAAATATTTACCATAAGCAACTCCGCATATGAGTAGCACAGGGACCTGTGCGGTACAGTGAGGTGCTGATGGTAGGTGTGGCACTACATCTCAGACGCCAAAACAATCTCTTTGGTCTAGCTCTAGTGAAAAGAGGAGGGACTCCCTCACTGTCTGGCTGATACTGACTTTAGGCCAACTTGACAACTTATAAGCAGTTAATATTACAAACAGCAATTTGCTTGTTGCAAATCAACCCACTGATGACAATTTTATCACCACATTCCTCAATATTGTCATTCATTTCTAAATTTAGAGAGGAGTGTAAAGAGTGATGTATACCAGATTTGGTTTACTTACTTTTTTTTAATGGCATATCAACCTTCATGGGTTATTTAATGTCAAAGCCACCTTTGTAGAAGAACAGTAGTATTTAACCCATAGATGAGAGGAGGGGGGTGTGATACCTTCCCAAAAAGGCATTAGTCCAAAAGCAAATATGATAGTGTAAATGGAGTCTGAACTTGCTTACTATGATGTCACAGTCTAGCACGGGTTGGCATCCCCCGGAATGTGGGCCACATCCAGCCCTAGAGTGGTTTTCGTCCGGCACACCAACTTAACAGCTGGATTGACTATCCAATTAGTATCGAATAGAAATATAGTAGTTTTATTCAGGCTAACCCATTTATGACCAGAGGCAAAGATTTTTTATTTAAACTTAAAAAAAAAAAAAAAAAAAAAAGAAAAAAGACAGCTTTTTGGACAGAGCGGTTTGAGTCCAAGAAAATTTATTTGCATTATATTTAATACCATAGCCCTTCACCGAGACACTGCATAGCCAATTGGCCCCCTCTCAACAAAAGTTTGCTGACCCCTGGTCTAGTACATTAGCCACCACTATGTCACAGGGTCTCCTCCTATACTAAGTTTGTATTGGGAATATTTACAGTGCAATGAAAAATCCACTTTTCAGTTTTTTTGTTGTCTACCAGTGTTCTAGTTTTTTTTCTTCTTTTAACAAATACAAATGTGGCAAGGGGTGGTTGTTGACTAAAACGGTTTGATTCTTAAAAGATGAGAATAAAATTAACCACCAATTTGGGACTTTTAAATGCAGGTGGGATTTTTTTTTTTTTTCTTTTTTCTTTAGCATCAATTCAGCCATTTTGAAATGCATGACAAAAACAGAATGGCAAGATTTTTTGTTGAGAAAAAAAAAATCAAAGAATTAAAAGGTGACAATATAAAGAGGTGACATAGTTATTCAATGATAGTGGATAGTTTAGAAACCATATTACTCGACATATTCAAACGATAAAAAATTAAAAAAATAAAAATTGTCTATCCAAATATTTGTTTTTAATTGTTGAAAGAAATTTTAGAGAGGAGACATTTTATTTTCACTAAAATTCAAAAGGAAGAAAGGCAGCCAATTTTTTTTTTTTTTTTGGTGGGGGGGGGGGGGGATATAAATATGAAAGAAAAAAAAAAAAAGCCTAAGGCTTTGATAAAGTCATGTGTAAAGTGAAAGAGAATTTATCAAAAAACAAATACCTAATATAACAGAGAGGATAAAGTGTGAGGATAAAGAGGATAGAGAGAAAGATAGAAAGAGAAAGGTGATGCGATGGCAAAAAGAAGAAAAAAAGGAATATAAAAAGAGAAGAGAGATGGAGAGAAATCTGTTTTAAATGTTTTCTTCTACAGCAAAAGCAGACTTTGTAAAGCTCTAATTTTAGCCAATCTTTATTGAATACAACAAGCAACTGCTACACATTGCTTTTTACAAGTGTTGTAGTCATGGCCAAGGTTTTACCAATACCCTCAGACCTCTACGAACATAAAGATCTTAAAAGTTTCAATGGCAAATAAAAAAAGAAAAAAAAGAAAAGGCAAAATAACAAAATATTTCTCATTTTCTATTTTCTATTGAATGGATATTCAATTATAAACACCAAACAAAGTTCTGACCCACAGCAAAAAAGGTGATCAGAAAAATGGGTGAATAAATTTGAAAATGAAATTTCATTTGATATTGTTTAAAAAAAAAAAAAAAATTTTTTTAATTCATTTATTTTAAGATTTATCTGTTTCGCTGCAGTTGCGAAGAAAAAAAAATTTTTTTTCAATAATTGATGCTGGAAATTTTATCATAAAAGAAAAGTCAAACTTCAAAATAAACCACTTTAGTAGTCTTCTATTATGACCTTTTTAAAGTATCCCACAAAAATTAGCTCATCTCCAAGTCAAACAGAATAAGGTAAATATACAAATGAGCTGTACTCTTAACTATTTAGGTGGAAAGACATGGTGTTTAACCATTTCACTCCCACTTGCATTTCATTTTAACATTTAAGGATGTTATTTGAAAAAATTTTAAAAAATTGCTCAATACTAGTTGGACAAACAAGATAAAACCTAAGATAAATCATAGTTTACTTACCCCTCCTTGGCTGCCCCCATTAGGGTAGGTTGATTCTTCACTTTTTTGAAATATCAAATTGTCCATCTATGTGAAAGTTGTGAGTTAGTATATGAATACTGATATAAAAAATTAGATCTTTTACTTGTACCATTGTTTGAGGAAAAGATTGTCTACTAAAATGTACTAAAAATCCTCTTTTTCTAAAAGCTAAATTTTGCAAAGAGGATTTTTTAGTACATTTGAGTAGACGATCTTTGATGCTATTTCCTCAAACAATGGTGCAAGTAAAAGATCTAATTTTTGGTATCAGTATACAGTATACTAACACACAACTTTCACATAGATGGACAATTTGATATTTTTAAAAAGTGAAAAATCAACCTACCCTATTGTCAGTTTCATGGATTTAAAAAATTTTTTTTCTTCTTTTAATAAAAATAAAACAAACTTGATAGGGAAAGCAACCACCACCCACCACTTAATTCCTTTACACTGGATGTTTATTATAATTTTACTGGTTTTTTTTAGTTTTTTTCCAATTTTTAAACTTATATTTAAAAATTATATAAGTTTAAAAATTGAAAACCAAAAACAATAAAAATCCAGCTTAAAGGAGTAGAAAATATGTTCTTGTACTCATTATAATTCACTTATCTCTTACTTGTAAATTGTGGAGGGGGGGGCAGGAATTGTAAAATGCCAAAAGAGATTTGCCTGAAATGATCTTTAAATCAAATTATCTAATTTGAAATGTGTTTGTATGCACTTTATATTTTACTAGAAGCTGCTACCCAGCGTCACCTGGGTGGAAGAGGGGAACCTGGTGTATTGATTTGTTTACTTTTGAGATTTACAAATGCTTGACACTTTTAAGTAGAATTTCAATGCTATTTTTATGTATATTTTAATTTTTAAATATCTTTGAACATAAAAAAAAATTCATAATTTTTGCACAAAAAGCTGGAACCAGTGATATTTAATGTGTATATATAATATATATATATATATATATATATATATATATATTTACTTAATAGTTAATTGTTTTATTTTCAGTTTCATCCGGAAATACATACATACATACCCACCAACTACCCTTTATATATGTATAGATATCTGCTGTGATCTTTTTAAAAATTGTTTTAAAATACTTGTAAAAGTTGGTTTATAGATTAAAATATGCATAGCTGTGATAATTGCATGTTTTAATCTAACATTTGTATCCAGATTTCAAGCCCAGTTAAATCAAAGGTTTGAACAATTTTCAAGACAAAGTCTCCTCACTTGAAAATTTGTAGAAAACTGCCTTTCAGTTATATAGCATTAAGATGCTTGTAAAAACTGAAACATCTACATGGTATATAAATAGTTAGTGTATTTGCCAGCATATTAAAACCCTTCCCAACATTTTCATATTACAGAATTATGGATTTAGGCTCCATGCAATTACTGATAGTCTATTTTTTTATCCAAACAGTATAGACTATCAGACAACTTGACAACTTAACATTGCATATATACCTGGCAGGCTACTTTTTTTTTCCTCTCAAATAATAAAAGAGAAACTTATATGCCATTAAATATTGTATTAAAAAAAAAAAAAAAAAAAAAAAAAAAAAAAAAAAAAAAGATAAAATGTACATTCAAGACTTTACACTAGTTGTACAACTGAGGATTTTATTTGATTGCATTGATTAAACTTGAAATTATCAAATTAAAAAAGGGGGTCCCAGTGCGTAATGGCTAATGTGCTGGATTGCAACATCCTAGTAAGCAAGTTTAACTCTTAAAGTCCTATACCGCCTCATTCCACCCGGCTGGAAGTCACATTCGTTTTAACTAATCAGCCCCAAACATTAGCCTTTGTTTAAATTTAATATTAAACATATGTAGAAATCTTTGATTTAAGGGAAATAATAGGTAACTTTAGATGCAAAGGTCATTTTGAGCCATTTTTTTTATATATCCTTACAGGAATGCTCTGGACTTACAAAAATCTCAACAGGATGTTAAGAGTTAAACACTATTATATTCACTTTTGGACCAATGCCCTTGGCAAAGTTATGAACCCCCACTTCTCCCCCCACCCCAGCTATGTATTAAATAGTACCACTACTGTTTTTCTAAAAGGATGGCTTTGGCATTAAATAACGCAAGAAGGTTGATATGCCTTAAACAAAGAAACCCAAGCTTCAAACTGAATTGCATACAACTTTCTTCTTTTTTTTTTAATTAACAACATCAAAATTTAAGAAATATATACCTGCTTGATAATTGAGGTAGTAGCACATTAGCCATTTGCCTTGTAGTTAATGTTTGAGCTTAGATAATAAAAAAAATAAAAAAAGATTTTTTAAATAAAAAAAAAAAAAAAAAACAACTTTTAATGCACATTTTCTTGTCCTCCATATTTGGAAGACCGAAGCAACATGAGTGGGCCCTATATAAGCTAAGCTTAGTATATAAAACACATGACTGCTCACAGTTGCGAGTTAAGCATTTTTCTGATGATATCAAAACATAAGTAAAGCATTTTGCAGGCTCTTCAGTTGTATGCTTATGAATTATTAAATAACGGGTGCGTCAGAAGCATGAGTGAAATGTAGTCTACATTTATTGATGCGTATATGGATTGCAATTTAACCAGATAAATGGCAGGTTAGTCATTGAGACAAGGTGGTAGTTGTTGTAAAGCCAAGAGATGAATTATGGGCTATTTTGATGCAATGTCACAATCTACCAAAAGAGAAAAAAAAGAGAAAAAAAAGAAAAAAGCTTTTTGATGTGAAATCTAGAGGTATGCATTGCGACCATGCACATCATACTCTGCTTAAAAGCAGATTCTTAAAGCAATAACAGAATATGTCTTCCCTTTTAAGCAAGTTTTATTGAAGGCAGACAAAACTACTATGTTTTTATAAGTTTCTTCCGGTTTTGTATTTGGCATCTCATTTTTAAGGTCAAAATTACTGTATATACGGATACAGTGATGCTGATAGCTTTTTGATTTAGTGCATCCTGGGATGCACATATTTGCTTTGAAGGAATCCCCCCTGAAAATTTATGGGTCCCAACTAAAGCCGTCTAACTCCTATTTTGTAACCCATCCTGTGTAATTCGTTTCTAAGAAACTATTGATACAGTTAGCTTGAAATGGTGAGGAAAAAAAAGAGAAAAACACTGGGGCGCATGGATATGATTTTACTGCGTCCTTTTAGATTTCTATGCATTAGGGATGTAAAATGCGTATCTATCAGCATCTCTGCTGATGTATCATGTGACTTTCTGAGACTTAAATTTTAGCCTAAAATGAGGGGGTTTGATCATTTGAGAGATACAAACTAGGCCTAGCCTAGACCAACTATTTACACACTCAAAGTTTCTATCTTACGGATATTAGGTTAAATTTTAAGTCAGAAAGTTGCAGGATATACCAATATATATGATATATAACAACTGACCATCTCATCATGGTGTAATGGTTAACAAGCTCGTCTCCCAGATCTATTACTGGTGAATAGAGAACTTGATCCCACTGAATACTTGTGACCTTGTGTTACATCTTACCTGGCAAACAGGTTGGCTAAATACCTAGGGTATATAACAACTGTTCAAAGTTCATAATATTCATAAATACAAAGATTTCTTTGAGTACTTTCACTTATCACTGGCCATTTTCAAGAGAGATATAAAGAAAAGTTCAAGTCCAATATTTGAATATCATTGATTATAGTCTATAGATTCTTCTAAATCTTTAACTGTTGTGTTTTCGTGATATCATTTCTGATCCAATTATTAAAAAGCATTTTAAAATTCTTACTCCTTAATCAGAAATTAGATTCAAGAATTCTTTTTAAAATATAAAACAAAAAGAATTTTAATATATATTCTACAATATCATATCCCTAACAATAAGATTCTCCAGTCACTCATCCATTTAACAAAATTCTTATTGTTTTGAACCTCTCTCTCTCATATATATATATATATATATATATATATAATATATGTGTGTGTGCAATTTTACATAAGAATGCAAAGTTTTATCAAAATTGCTCCAAAAATAAAGAAATGGTGAAGAAATTACTAAATTTCTTGTTTTGAATTGGTCTGTGATTTGACATTTTTTAACAAAATCATGTCCATTTTTGTACCCCCAATTTTGGGGCTTTAAATTCTCATAACTTTTGAACCACTGGGGATATTTGCATAATTCAAAGTTCTGACCTCCATTTACTGAGCTCTATATAACGAATGTGATTAAATAACAATAACCTCAAATAAAAAATCAACTGAGAATGCTAATATTATTTGCCAAATGACATGATCATTACAAATGAATATACATACATTTGCCATTTATAAAAGTAATTAGAATCAAAGGTTTCATATATTGGCAAATCTGCTCGATAATATAAAAAGAGCAAAAGAATATGACTAAAGATTCATAGTGAAGTGTGACTCCATTGAGAAAGAGTAAAACAATCAAGGCAGATCAGATGACACTTTGTAAAAGGCTTTTAAAATCTTTAAAGTCACAGCCATTGTAGTGAGAAAAGATTAAAAGTCAATTAAGCTTTAGTGATAATAATTGCAAGATTTGATTAGGTTGTCTACCTTATATCACTTTCAAGACATTTTTAAATGTCTAGTCAATATTTAAAAAAAAAAAAAAAAAACAGAAAGAAAAAAAAGTGAGAGAGAGAGAGAGAAATGTCATTTCACTCACTGCTGGGTTTCATTGTTTGCTTTTCCCATTAACTTGAACCAAAATATCAAGCTGTGTTCTGTTGAGAGCAAAGACAAATTTCAAAGAAAAAAAGATAAAATTATTTCATTCTCAATCTACACTAAAAGATCACTTATACTAATTTCACTTCAACTTTTATTACAATATTATCAGCAGCAGATTTTTTTCTCAGTTCACTGTAAGACTTAGGCCTTCCCCAAAGGTCTGTAAGATATGGTGAGTAGTGGACCTTACCCTGCAATATGAGCCTATGTTGACAGGGAAGTTTGAATTCAGATTTGTACTTTCAGACTGATTGCCTCACCAAGATTAGAGTTCAGTCTATTCTACTATTTTACCCATAGCAGGAGTGGGGAGGATGATTTGGTTTCTTTGTTTTTAATGGCATATCAACATTCATGGGTTATCTAATGCCAAAGCCATCCTTGAAGAAGAACAGTAGCGGTACTATTTAAACCCTAGCCGAAGGAATGAAATGGTTTATATCTTTCACAAGGCTATTAGTCCAAAAGTGAACACAATAGCCTAACTGGAGTTCGAACTCGCTTACTATGATGTTGCAGTCCAGCATATTAGCCACTATGCCATGAGGACTCCTCCCAACTCTTGGGAGGAGAAAGAACATGGATTCACTCTTTTCTAAGACGCATTAGTACTAAGTGAGTACAGTCTCAGACAGAATTTGAACTTGGTTTACCAATTCTATTTTCCATTTAAGGGCTAGTTGAGCACAGTCGGTAGAGTGTCCGACTAGGGACCACAAGGTTCCTGGTTCAATACCAGCCCTCACCAACTCAGCATATGAATGGCACAGGGATCTGTGCGGTAAAGTAAGGAGCTGATGGTAGGAGTGGTACTCCACCTCTAGACGCCAAAACAATCTCCTTGGTCTAGCGCTAGTGAAAAGGGGATAGACTTCCTTGCTGTCTGGCTGATACCGACTTTAGGCCACCCCGACGACTTTACATATTTTCCATGCCAATTGCACGTCCATATATTACAATGAATGACTTGTACGTCATCAACTAGAAATCAGGGTGTATCACTCTCCAGGGATGAATCAATCTCTTGTCTCTATTGAATTATATAAACCAAATATAGGTTACATGTTAAAAATTCATTCTATTTGCTTTCTATGAGAAAGAGTCCTGACTAATTGATTTTCTTAAAAAAATAAAAAAAAAAGTCCCAGTGTCAATTATATTTATTTTCTGTAGGATTCAGACTTTGCTGACTGATTTTAAGCTGAAGTGTGGAGGTCACTCTTCCTGGAGGTCAAGGGAGTTCATATGCCAAGTTTCAAGATTTATCCATTAACCAAAGAGTCACAAGTTGAAGGAGTTGTTGGCGATTTATTTTTACCTAAAACTTCCAGATTCTTCTGTAAGGAGGCACCCCTGCAGATGCCAGTTTTATTTGCTTTCCAAGGGATTAGACATTCCTGATCAATTCTAAGCTAAAATGTTCCAGGCATCCCCTATGGATGGAGGAGTATTCTTAACCCCCTATAACAAATACCATTAAAACACGCCTTGAAGTGAAAAACGTTCACATACAAAGTTTCATCAATATTAGCCAATTAGCTGTAGATAGAATGAGTCCATTTTGAATAATTTTCCTCACAAATGTTCTAGTCACCTTGCAGCAAGGGCACTCCTGTAGATGCCAATTTTATTTGCTTTCTGGATGAATTAGACATTTGTCATCAATTTTAAGCTAAAACATTTAAGCAATACAACAAATACCATTAAAACACTCTTTGAGATGAAAGGAGTTGATATACTAAGTGGTACCTTGACTTACAAATTATTTTGTCCTGCTCGTAACACAATTTTCTCATACATTAAATTAATTTTCACCATGAAAAAAAAAAAAAAAAAACTGAAATGTTATTAATTTATTCCAGTCCCCTAAAACACCAATTTTTTAATGTTTTTTTTTTCTAAGATAAAAATTTAAAATAATAAAATAGCACTGTATTGTATCAAAACAAAGTAGAATGCAACGAATTATATGCTGTAATATGTTTTGATGTTTATTGTTTTATGAATAATATTTTTCTTTGGCATAATAAATTTGGAAACTTAAATGTTTTTAGTGAACTTATTCAAATGTATCGGAAGCTTGCTCATACCACAAATTTTGGCTCTCAACACAAAGCAAAAAAAAATTGACAGCTCATAAGTTGGGGCACTCATAAGGTACCACTGTAATTATATATATAAGCAAGCAAGCATTCAAAGACATCCATCATCCAACGTTTTTTTTTTTTTTTTCTTCATCACAAATAAACAAATTAAATAACACAAAACAATAGCCAAATATTCTGGCTTCATGAAATATACCTCCAATCAAATTATTTAAATTAACATTTTTTTTCATATCAAATAGGAGAAAAATCATGGAATCAACTTGTAAATTGCATTTCTAAACCAAATACCACCATAAATTGAAATTATTAAATTAGTTTAAAATTAAACAAGTGCTTGCAGACCATGGCTAATTGAAAGGAGTAGTAAACTGAAACATTGGAAAGGGTGATAAAATCCAACAAGAAGTGTGCCAAAAGATCTTGAGTGTTACATGTATTGAAAATTTGATGCAAGTATTAAAATGGAAAGGTTATAAAAATAAATTATACAGGTAGATTATAGAAGACATCAAAACATCAGGAGAGAAAAAAATGAAAAATAATTTAGCATAAAGAGGGGGAAAAAAAAGAAATTACTTGAATAAAATGGGATTGACATTTAGAAAAGCTAAATGGAAACCAGTACTGACATTGAAACAGTTAAAAAAAAAAAAAAAACAGGTTACAGTCGACTATAGAGAAGCAATTATGGAGTATGAATGAAAGTGATATTTCATGATGAATTTTCATTGGCCAAGGTGATAAAGCTAGAACTTTTTCACAATGATAATACATCTGGTTATAGGACAAAGAATATTAAGCCTTTCTTCAGAAAACATATCAACTCAGTTAAAACAGCCTAACTATTCAGAATTAACAGGTCAAAGTTCTGATCAAGTGTCACATTAAAAAAAAAACATGAAAATCCACATTAACTAAAAACTTTTCTTTCTTTTTTTTTTTTTTTTAAGATTAGAGAATTTATCAAGCTAACTTGGTGAGAAGTTTATCGGATGTTATTTTGTCAAAAAGTACAAGTAAAAGGAAAACATGATAATCTTTCTAGTGGTAATAAATAAAAATATTTCTTCAACTAATTATTGGAATTTAATAAAAATGTTGGTACTTATGTAATAAAAGAAGGGGTTAAACTTTCCACTCAAAATTTTGGAGGCAATTTTTGTTTTTGTTTTTTTCATAGACTGAAATTTTGTTATTTAAATGTAATAATGCATTTCATTGGATGGTATTTTGGTACAGTAGTTAGTAAGTGTTAAAAATATACTATTATGGGGATGTAATCAAACAAATCTCAAACACTGCAAACTTTTTAATCTTCACACATCTAAAATGGTCTATTCAGAATCTGTCTCCTCAAAAAATCTTTGAACTTGTGATCAGTTTTTCTTCTTCTTTGTTTAGAAACTTCAAATAACCAGTCTTTAAAGCATAAGTATGGTAAATGTTTGTGACAAAAAATGACATCAATGAGCCCTGTTCCTTAAATGTTATCAGGTAAACAAACAGACAGAGAGACTAAAAAGTATCAAGACTGAAGATTTGAAAAAATTCAAATGAATAACTAAACTTATATAATAAAGTGATAACATCTAGATAAGCAAATGCTAATTTGAAAAAAGAAAAAGAAAAAAAGATTATAAAGCCAGTCTCTTTTGAACATTCTTTAGTAACACAAGACTGCACCCTCCAAGCTCCGATTGACTTTGTTTCTTAAACTGAAGGTTAAGATTTGAGCAAATGGAGGATATTAAAAGAAATATGATTGAACAGTTGCATACCATACCAGAAGAGCAGTTTCAGCAGTGCTTCAACCAATGGACAACTCACTGGAATAAGCATGCTGAATGATAAAGGAACTATTTTGAAGCAAATCAATGCTTCATTCATAGTTAATTTCTGTCTTGGTGAGGTTTTTTTTTTAATAAAACTGGTATATATACAGTTAGATCATTTATGTTTTATATCTTCTTGATAAAAACATTTTCTTAATTTTTTCCTAGCAAGTATGTATTTACAAACCCTTCTGCATGAACAGCATGTGACACAAGGTCAATTTTTATGTAGAGTTTAACAGGTCTGAATTTTTCTAACTGGTAGAACACAAGTTTTTCTGATAGAAAATGCAAAGTGATTTACTGTTGAGACACAGAAAACAGTGACAACAAATACAAGATATCAGGTTTTATTCATCAGAAGATAACCAAAAAACTTCTTTTTTTTTAAATAAAAAAATAAAAATTCAAATGACAGCAGATTAAAAAGCAGGCAATATTGCCTTAAAAATCTCTCTCTCTATATATATATATATATATATATATATATATATATATATACATATATACACACTAGACGAAACATGACCCGTTAGGTCACCCACTGAGCTCTGGGTAAATAATTACGATTAAGAAAAAGTGAATTTGCAAAGCGAATTTAATTTTTTCAAAAATACATCCAGAAGTAAAAAAAGAAAGATATTAAAATCATTTTGTAAAATTTCTAAGAAAGGGAACGTTTGAACTAATTTAAATGGACCTGATTAAGATGTTGTGAAGCTATGGGCTAGCTTTCACACTCTCTTTAATCTCAGAGAGAAACTAACATATATAACAAGGAGGTAAATATACATAGAGAGGAGGAAGTGACAGGCAGAGAGTTTTTGATTTAATTGCAAATTACAATTAATTAAAACCAATTAAAATGGATTTTTTTCAAACATAAATCAATCCTAGAACTAAGGAATATTTTGATTAATTTTGTGTCATTAAACAAAATAGGAAAAAAGCCTCTAGCAAACAATAATTGATTCACTCAGTTTATTATCAGTTTTTATTATTATTATTATTATTATTATTATAATAATAATAATAATAATAATAATAATAATAAATATATATATATATATATATATATATATATATGTGTGTGTGTGTAATTTTAAAAACCATTGGCAAATCTCATTTCAAAAGATTTTTGGGTTTGTGCAGTTATCTATTAAATCAAAAAAATAAGAAGTATAAAATATGACAGCACAAAAGCACCAATATCATTAATTGTTCCTCACTGCTGTTACTCTGATCATTTTTCTAAAAGACATCACAGACACTTCAAAGAAATGACAGGCCAAGATACTATCAGTATAACAAAACTTCTTTTAAGTCTACTGGACAAATCATTTTTTTTTTTAATAATTCTATTCCAGACAGAAAAAAAAAATCATCAAATATAACAATTATTTCTGAATGATCAATAGGCAGCTCTAAACTTTGAAACAAGTTGGAAAAAGTACAATTCTTGCAGTGGACAAACAGAAAAAGTAAAACTGCATTTACCCCTACCCCCTCCTATAAGAATTGACGTTACTATACGATTCCAAGAAGAATGTCAAGATTTTTAACTGCTGATAGGAATGTTGTCCTCGTCCTCTGGGCTTGCCTTCAGATCAATTGATGGGTTTGATTTTATGGCATGTCAACCCTTGCTGGGTTATTTTATGCTGAAGACATTGTTTTATTCATTCTTGATGGGTATTGAAGTTTGTTTTATAAAACACATTTTTAAAAGTCTATTTAACACATAAATTGGACTCTAGCAGGTACATCTACTCCGGGTCAGAGTGGACCTGGGAGTAATGGCAAAAAGGGGTACTCCACACTTCTTAGAGCTCCAGAATTGGAACTTCGCCACTAGATGTAATTTAACATAATATCTAGGACTCTAAGACCCTCGGCCACCTTCTCCTAGCATATATATGATAAAAGGGTTAGGTGTTTGCCATATGGGAAATAGGGTCGGGACAATCGTATAAGTGCTTAGGCCTTGATGTGATCAGCTGATTGATTGGAGGGGGCCTCTCCGACCGCCCGTCTAGCCTAAGTAAGGGCCAAAGTGTAGTGTTGCATGTCTTGGACTGGTCAGCCACCAGGATTCTGTCCTTATGAATCATGGGTTGCCACCTATGGCCAACAGGTAGCCCCATTGGGGGGAGTGGGATTTTTTTACTCTTCTACACAGGTGCAGTCGGTGTATTCTATAGCCCCAACTGACAGGGTGTAACTTACCTTTAGTTAATCTAAAGTGAAATCAACACAATAAGACTGACTCATTCAATTTGTTTCTTTTGTTACTTTGTTTAATGGCATATAAACATTCATGGAGTATTTAATGGCAAAGCCATTCTTGTAGAAGAACAGTAGTAGTACAATTTAACCCATAGCGGGGGGGGGGGTTCATACCTTTCCCAGTGGTATGTGAGTGAATGTAGTTCAAACTCACATAGTTTGATATTGCATTCCAACACATTAGCTATTTATGCCACAGGGAATTCCCCTTCACTAAATTTGAGAAGGATTTTATACTGTTAGGAATGGGTTACTTGGAAGAAACTCTTGATTCACACTGATACTGAAATAAAAGGGGATTAATTGAGGATTGAATTAATAAGTATGTATTTACTAAACCTTCTGCACAAGCAGGATGTGACACAAAGTCAATTTTTTTTAAAGCAGAGTTTAACAGGTTTGAATTCAGAGTTTTCTTTCTCTTAGATTGGTTGTCATACCAAGGTTAAAGAACCCAGTCTGCCTTACTATATATCCATAGCCGGATGGAGAATAGTTGGATTCATACCTTTCCCCAAGGGTATCAAAATACTGTAAAATGTAAACAGCCTCATCCAAGATTTGAACTTGGGTTGCTGTGTCCATTTAAATTTAATATGGTAGATAACATTTAGTAGCAAAAAACATTAAATGTTTTTGCTACATTACCTCTTAAAACAGTAAATGTCAATTAATACCCCTTTTCTTAAACTGATATTTTTGTCTTCTGCAAACTGCTATAACTGGTTTTCCATCAATTCTATTTAGTCTCTGGGGAAATCCAATCATGTATGGCTCAAAAATGTATCTTCACAATCATTTTAAACATGTAAACACGCCATAGAAGATCAATGTTTTAAGAACTATTGTATTAATCAAGTTCAGAATCATTTTAAATATTATCTTCAACAGGTCTACTCGACCCATAGATGAGATCCTAACAGGTGATACCACTCTGGATTTACACAGTTAAGTACAATGTGGAGATAAACCCTTGGAATAGAACTTTTTTTTTTTGTGGTTTCTCACCACAAAAAATATACTGCCTTTGATGACTGAAATAATTGTAATTCTCAGTGATGTGAGGGAAGTGTGTGTGTGGGGGGGGGGGGTAGTCAGTTTTCAGACTAAAATTTTTTTTTTTTAAATTTCATTTTCTAGGTATTTACTTAACCCATTCACCATAGGTAGAATGTGACACAAGTTGCAAGTATGGGGCATCCAGCGCAGATCAAACTCGCTAATCAGTAGTAATACTAATAGAACAAGCTTGCTAACCATTACACCACAATGGTAAGTAGTTTTCACTTATATGATAAATGGCACTGAATACAAACTGGAAAAAAAAAAAGAAGTATTTTTTAGTCCATTCTCATAAATTTATATTTCTTAAATAGAAACCTTTGCATAACATGAAAACCATTGTAGAGTCAGAAGTTTATATAATTTGGTATATTTTCTTGTATTAATTTTCACATCATTAGTGGATCTTAAAATATGTTGACTGTATCTCCTGCAGTGGTAAGATGCTCTCCTCAAAGGGGTGTCCTGAGTATGACATTAAACTACATCTGATGGTGAGGTTCCAGTTCTGGAGATCTAGGAAGTGTGTCATGCCCCTTCATTGCCATTACTTCTAGATCAACTATGACCCAGAGTGGTAGTATATGTTAGAGTTTTATCTAGGTATTTAGCAACCCCTCCACACGACGCAGGATGCAACACAAGGTCAATTTTTTTTAAGCGTAGTTTAACAGGTTTAAATTCAGAGTTTTCCTCCTTTTAGACCAGTTGCTACACCAAGATTAAAGAGCACATGCTATTTACCCATAGATGGAATGAGTCTAGTTGGATGCATACCTTTCTTAAGAGTATTAGCGCTATATGAAATGCAAACAGCCTCATCTAGGATTTGAAATTAAGTCACCATGTTCATTTCTACGTACGATAACCATTAAACCATAAGCATCTTCTCTATGAGTCAAATAGATCTGTTTAAAAATCATTCATATTTGATAGGACCATGTGCAAGAAGAAAAAAATCTTAAACTACACAAAAAAATGTACCGTATTTGATGTCATATAGAACACACCTTTTTTCCAAAATTCTGGCTCAAAAAATTGCCCTGCGTCTTATATATCGTAGGTGAAATTAGAGACCTCCCATAGGCCTAGGCTAATCTTCTCTATGATGTTCACTAACGCAGCTTACGCTCAGTCCTTTTACCTACCCTAAACTCCATGCATCCTCATTTTATTGCTGGTATTGTTATAATCAAGGTTAACAGGAGACTGTTTTCAACAATATATGCTTAAATACACTAAAAGCTTTTTTCCTGAATCTGACCTGCCGAAATGGGGGTGCGTCTTATATGCCGTTAAATATGGTAAATATTAACATTCAATGAACAGGAGTTGACATGCCATTAAAAATCAATCAATCATGTCTTAATTCTTTCCTATTCCATTCATTGTGTGACCATCTTCTGTGATATACATTCCATGTTACTCAAATCATGCCAGGATTTTATATTGGGTCAAAATTCAAGTGAACACCACAAGACTCAGTACAAGAAATTGTAAGTCTCGTCGGTAGACGGAGAAAAAAAAATCTAACTGCATTGAAGAACATCAGCTACAAAGTAATTTTATTAAACACTTTCCAATGTTCCAGAATTATTTCTTTCTGTCTGCAATCACTCCATCACCTCCTCCACTACCACCACCAATACCCACATCTGTATAAATATTCCTGGTTACCTGCAATTAGAATAGCACCTGCAATGCTGTATAGAAAGAGTATCAAAGCAGTAACCATCCTAATTCCATTTCCAAAGAAAATCATTAGAACAGAAGAGAAGTCAAAATCTTTGGTTACAATTCTGATGCTATCAACGACATCTGGAAATATTTACAAGAAACAATGCTTAGAACAATGAGCAAAACACTCACAAAATAAATTTAAACAATAAGTTTAGAAAAAATAAAATGAAAGAATGAAAAAGCCAGTTTCTGGTTACAAACAATTTTTTTTTTGTTTTTTTGTTTTTTAATTAAATATGGCTTTTTATTGAGGCACATGGTGTAATTGTCATTATCATAGGAAATGGACTCGGGGTTCTAAGTTCAAATCCTGGATGAGGCTGTTTGCATTTCACATAGCACTAATACCCTTGAGAAAGGTATGCATCCAACAATTCTCCTTCCAGCTATGAGAGAATAGAAGGGCAGACTGGGCTCTTTTACCTTTGTTAGGTAACTAGACTAGAAGGAAAACTCTGAATTCATACCTGTTGAAATTCATTAAGAAATTGACCTTGTGTCACATCCTGATCATACGGAGAGGTTGGTAAATATGTATGTGGCTTTCCTTTTCATTATTATGGGGAAAAATTAAATAAACAATTTTCTTTCATTCAAAAATGATGAGAGTATCAGAGATATGATCTAAACCAATAATAAATGAAGTAGCCCACTTTGTGGCTAAGATAATTGTGTATTGCCAGACTTGTGCCAAAAGTTAATGTTTAAACTCAAAAAATAAAATAAATAAGATTTCAAATGTTGATTTTTCATGCAGGCAAACCTTTCCCACTTGGAAAAGTTGCTTGACACAACACACCACCATTAGAGACCTTGGTAACAATATCTTATCTACTAAAAGCAATGTCAACATATGCATAGGTAAAACAAAGACTGCTAAGGGCACACTAACAACTATGTGGAAATTTGCTATATGGAAGTCTGATAAAATAAAACCCAAGCCCAAATCTTTTTTTTTTTCTTTTAGTCATGAACTGCTATTGATAAGATTATCAATCAGATTGAAATCTGATCTCTCTGATAAAATAAAAGCTTCCAAGCTGTAGATGTATCAGTACTAATGTATAGCTGCACCACTTGGACTTTAACAAAACACCTGGAGAAAAAGCTAGATGGGAACTATATAAGGATGCTATGCACTGCCTTGGAAAAAATCCTAGAAGCAGCACCCTACAAAACAGCTGTACGACCACTTACCTCTAATCTCAAAATCCAAGTAAGGTGAGCAAGACATGCAGGACAAACTCATATGCAACTTTCTATGGACTCCTACACATGGACACAGCAGTGTTAGCTGACCAGCAAAAACTTACATTCATCAGCTCTGTGCGGACACTGGATGCAGTCTAGAGGATTTACCAAGAGCGATGGCCGATAGGGACAGATGGTGCGAGAGAATCCGTGCTGTCAGCATGCCATGATGAGGATACCTAAACTTGTACTAAGCTAAACTTAAACATCTATGAATCTATCAGTCTTTTAAATTCATCTTCAAGTGACTGACCTATGTATCCATAGATTCAACTGAAATCACACACACACACACACACACTCAAACAACTCAAACTCAAATTCTGGACAAGGCTGTTTGCATTTCCCTTTTGTACTAATGCCCTAGGAAAAGGCCTAAACACTTCTGGGCCCCAGCTATAGGTAACTAGTAGGGAAGACCAAGCTCTTTAGTTTAGGACAAGGAAAACTGAATTCAAACAAGCTGTACTGTTTAAAAATTGACCTTGTATTGCATCCTGCCCGGTGTGGAGGGGTTGGGTAAATACATATATGTATGTTTACACAGACATTCATGATTTAGTTCAATCGGTAGTGCATCCACCTAGTAACCACAAGGTTCCAGGTTCGATAATGGCCCTCTTGAACTCAGCACATGGGTAGCACAACTTTGATCTGTGCCGTAAAGTTGGAAGCTGATGGTAGGTATGGCACCTGGCCTTGGACGCAAAAACAATCCACCTGGTCTAGCGCTAGTGAAAAGGGGATAGACTCTTTTGCTGTCCAGGTGATATTGACAATATTTACTTACTAGAATGAGAATGAAATGCGTGGGTTGCAAGAGTTTCAAGAAAAAAAAGTTTTCAGTAGTATATTCAGTTTATTTTTAAAAGTGTTGGGATCTTTTACACAGACCTAACATTTATTTTTTGAGTGTGTCACATATTACCCATCAACACTGGTAAAAGATAGGATCTTGAATGCTGATATTCAGCACATTGATACAATGCATTTTTTTTTTTTTGGTGGTGGTGGTGGTGTTGGTGGTGGCAAGTGTTCTACTGCTACCCACCCCCATCTAATTTGACCTTGTGCTATATTAAACTTATCTAAGCAAATCTTAGAAAGAGGTCTGAATTGTATTCTAATAATTGTGTGAACTTATATCCCTATCTTTGCTAATTTGATAAGAGGCTGGATAAGTTGAAGATAATCAAGTAACAAAGAAACTTCTTTGTAAAAATGTTTTCCTAGGGCTGGGAAGTTATGGTTAGTATATTAGTCATGCAACCCATTGCTAGTGAGTTCAATCCCTACAGGATGCACTGGTGGCTTAAAGGTCTATCAAGCAAAAATGGCAACAAGTAATACACCAAATAAATTATCGATTAAGCAAACAGTAGAAGCCGGGATATAGAAAATCCTGAGAGGAAGAGGTAATACTGGCTCGGCTGTGCATTGGCCATACCAGACATGCACTCTTATGCTCAAGCAGGAGGATCAACCACAGTGTGGGATATGTCAAACACCATGCACTGTCAAACATTTCCTTGTGGAGTGTGAGCTTTTGCTCCAATCAGAAAGAAATATTTAAACACAAATAATATGAGGGATCTGTTTGAGAATACTAACATGGATGACATTATATACTTCAGAGAAATAAAAATATACCGATAATTATGAATCAGATATAAAATACATCCATGAAACTATCTACAAAAATACACCGGTAATGGAAACTTTTATCTCACACTCTTAACAGTTTTTGGCATTAAATAACCCACAAGTTTGATATGCCATTAAACAAACCAAGCCATATTTACATTTTTTGTATAGCTGTTTTATAAAGGTTTATTTCTATATTTCATTTTAACAATATATAAAAATCCTCGGGTGTAATTTTTAAATAACTTACTATGTATGGTACTGATTAAACTTACTTTATAATTTTTGGTATAATTGTATTTCTCTCAAGGACAAAATGTCATCTATGTCGACATTTTCAAATTGGTCTATCATATTGTTTGCATTGAAAAAAACGTTTAATGAGCTAAATCTCCACATTCTATGAGAAAATGTTTAACAATGTAGGGTGTTTGATGTTCTATACACTGTGGTTGTTCAACTTGTTTCAGTATAAGAGGAATAACAACCACAGTTGGTTTGAACTAAATTTTTTGCTCAATTTAACAACTATTAACTGAAAGAACTTTCTTTTTATATAAGATTCATTAAAACATTTCTATTTTTACATGTCTCTTTAGATTGCATTAAGAACCATATTAAGAAATACACCTAGAAGATGCACCTGACCATATGATTAGTGATGTTATCTCAGGATCATTAGGTATTTTGGGTCTTACAATATTATACACCTTCTCCTAGGTGACCCAGCTGGTGTTGATCAAACACAAGCTTATGATCAGGTCAAAAGATCGCAGACAGCAAACAACTGAAAACATTTCAGCATTGAGAGATTCCTTTTTTCTTTTTCTTTTTAATAACGATTTATTTGTAAAAGAATCAGAAGACACAAAAGATGAGAAAAAAAGAAAGTAAATGTTTTGCTAAATTTGAAAGACATGATGACAAATGATTGTTCAAAAGTTTCCATGCAAAATATCCAAATAGATATTTAATTGGAAAATAAAATTAACTTTTTGAGAAAACTTCCAACTTTATTGAGTGTAAATTCAAAACCAAAAATGATGTCGAATTAGAATTAAATTGGAAACTCAAGAGAACTTAAATAGTCTTAAGACAACCATGACAAGTTAAGGCTAAAAACCTTGTTAATCCAGGATTGTTCTTTTGTTGAGGGTGGGGACAATACACAATATGGATTTGCACATGGAATTGGCATCGGTTCTTTAAAACCATTCCTTCAAAGATATCTTCAACTTCATCCTCATTTAAAATGATCAAATTAGAGAATGTCATATCTAATTTTAATTCACACATGAGGAGGTCGAACCATGCTCGTGGAAAGGTGAATAAATACTATCCCACCCCTATTGCAATTATGATAGTAAAGATCATTTTCCTAGTATTAATTTGAACTCTGGGCAGCAGATATTTGTGTACATCACAGAAACCAAAAGATTTTGTTTGTTTATTTTAGCATCATGTTAAAAACAATTTAAATACTCTAAACAATTTAATATTCGCAATTAACTAACATTTTAAAATATTTCAAGGGGCTAATAAAAACAGATATAACGAACCTAAGTACTTTTCCAAGGGGAAATTTCAACTTTATATATTGTCAAAATAAAAAGATTTCAGAATATGAAAAAAAGGAAAGTTTAATCCACAGCCAGGATTATTATTTCACTTTACAGTTGTAGAAATGGTTTCGTAGTACCAAATTTGTTTTATCATTCTCTCTCAAACTTATAAATTCAATGAAAAAAGTCAAATGCCCGGTTATTTCAAAATTTAAAATGAAAATTTGTTTAAAAAATTAACTGCGTCTATTTTTCTTTGCTATAACAAAACTATTTCTTGGATGATGTAATAATGATGATACGTTACAAATAACGAAAAGTTTCGTAGTTATACTATTCCAAAAGTTTTTTTTGTTTTTTTTTAAGAGACAAAGTTTGTTTGTTTTTCTTTATTACTTCAAACTAAATTTGAATAGGAGAAAAAAAATTTACAAAAAGACAAACAAAAAACAAAACAAGACAACAGTGTTAAAATAAAATACACGTGTTGCAATAATCTCAAAATCTACAACTGACCCACTTTTTATTGTATGGATTGTCATCAAAACAAAAATTGAAAATTTATGTTTAAACTAACATTTTTTTTATAAACACAATTAAATCTGAAAAATTCATGACTATCCCTGACAGCCTTCACTAAATTTCATGTCAACAGCACATATACAAAACAAAAACTTTGTTATTTTCGAGTTATATTTGCAATAATTCGAAACACCATCCGTGGAACAGTCATCTAATTTATTTAATAATAATAGAGACTAGTTTCTTATATTGATAATTTGGACAAAAAATACTACAGATTTTACGAATATTCCGATTTTTCAGTATTCAGACTTAAACTAACTTATATTTATTGTCTTCTTTACATTATTATATTTACTGTACTGAGAATTTGAAAATTCGATACAATTTATGATCCTACTGGGCATCCGTAGTGTCTACAAATCAATGAGGGCTTCCCTTGTTCCGTACATATTTATTTTCATTCCATGCAAATCAACAGAACCAATACTCAAAATAAAATCGATAAGAAATTACAAGTAAATTAAATTAATATATATTGTTTGTTTTTATTTTAAAAAGGTCAGGAAGCAATAAAGAATTAACAAAAATACTTGAACACTAGTAGTGTAAAAAAATATATAGTGTGCCACATGGGAAAAAATAAAAATAAAGAAAGAAGCAGTTTTTATTTTTTTTAAGTCAATGACAGCAAAAAGGATTTTTTATGCATAATTTTAAGGTAATTTATTAAGGATTAAATAATTGTTTGACTATATTTTCGCAATTAAAACTGAAGTTTTGATAATTTACACATGAATTCGAGGCTTGGAACCTGAGATCAAAGACTTATGAGACCGAGATGAGATTTCATTTTAGGGGCAACAAAGAAAATGGATTTAATATTTTATTTTAAAAAAAAAAACCGATGTGTAAAATAATTAAAAAAATAATTTACTATGCTCTTTTAAGGCAAAATAAGAAAAATTAAACGAGAATTTTTAGTTAAAAAAGAAAATCTTTTAAGTGAGCAAACCGTATTTAATAAAAATAGCTTTAAAAAAAAAACTAAAAAAAAACGGTTGATTTTCAGTTTCAGAATGTGTGGACAACAAACTTCCACCCACTCAAAAAAGAATAGAAAATACAAAAAAAATATTGTTTTAATTATTTACCCGGCAGCTTGATTATCAGGAGTTCCCGTGGCCACCATCGTAAAATGATTAGGGGAGGGTAGGAACTGCTCGAACTTTTTTTGGATTAGTGACTTTTTTGTTTGAAAACCAAAAGTGTGTAGTAGCCGAAGTAAGTACTAATCAGATTTGGGCCTGTGTGAGGATATCACTGTTACTGGGTGTCAAAAGGGTATTGGTTTGTTTTTTTATCATTTAGTACTCGTTTGGTATCTACTACAGAAAAAGCAACGTCCACTTTCTCTCACAACTGCTACTACTAATGGCTTGCCGTTGTTGAATCAAAGGGGAGAAACGTGTCAAAGCGGTGGGGGAAGTACACGTGGTGTTCCACTGCGACTGCTACACTGGGGAACTCCTCTCCCTGCCTCTCTCTTTTTTTTTTTTTTTTTGCTTTTCTTCTTTTTTCATACCCCTACGGTGATGGCCGGCGAGGGAGGCTGGAGGTTGCCGGCGACATGCAGGGAAAAGGAATACAACTGTCAAACTATCAATAAAGGCAAACAAAACATGAGCTGGTTATTTAAAGATAATTTGTATGGCACAAAGAAGATTGTATTGCGCCAATTTCAAAATTGAGGGAGGTTCTGCTTACTTGCTTGTTTTGAAAAATCAGTATTACCGTTTTTAATTCTACTCTCCAGTTACCAGACAGACCATCAGACCAACATTAAAAAAATAAAAATTTAAAAAAATAAATAAAAAAAGTGATAATATTTAAATTTATTAATGACAATGTCAAATAATCGTGATAAAAAAGGTAGGAAGATTATGTTGCTCCAATTGTTATCCATGTAGAGAAAGCCTTGAAAATCAGCATTCCAAATCTTGTTTTTTACTCTGGATCAAACAGCAACACCAACCCTATCCCTGGTACCCCAATCGATGGAAAATAATATGCAACTATCTAATCCACGAGGTAAAGTTGAGTAATTGACGCACATAAAAGGAAAATGTGAGTAGAAAGTTGGAAGACTGTATTGCGTCAATCTTCCAGGTGAAAAATAATCAATCATAATCATATTTCGAAACCCTACCTTTACCTAAGATCGAAACACTTACGTCTGTTAAATACACTACTATCTCAGCCACAAGACAGTATATGGTATTTTTTATATAAAAATGAAATATGTGATGCTCGTCATTTTTGTTTTTGTCCTCGAAATAATGTTGAATTCGAATAACGAATTAATTAAGTCCTTAATAATAAATAAATAAATAATAATAATCTAATGATGAAGCTGAGGCATGTGAGTTGAGGCCTCGGGCTGGGGTAGAGTGAGAAACAACAGAGGGTTTGGATTGTTGCTGTTAAACTTAGGAACTGCAGCGCCAGAGAGAGGAGTCGGAGCGAGGTAGGGTAGGGTTAGGCATCTCAGTGCGTGTGAGGGTGGGTCTGTGCATGTGCGTGCGTGAGTGCGTGTGTATCCCAGAGTGCTGCGTTCAACATGGACGGCTCAGGAAAGGGAAGTTGGCAGTTCGGCCCACTCCTCTTTTTCTTCTCCTTGTGTGTCTGGGGCTATTCTCTGCCTCTCAACAATACGGCCTCTCGTGCCATTCGCCAACCGCAGACCAACAACATCAGTGGACCTTCAAAACAACAACAACCGTCCCAGTAGCGTTATAAAATGTCCAGAAGAAAACAACTAAAGCCTCAACATTTCAATGGTGAGTAGCTAAAAAAAAAAAAAAAAAAAAAATACACATGACGAAATACAAACTCTCAACATGCAAAATTTATTATTATAGCCTTCCTCTTCCGTCAAAAAAGCATGAGAGAATAATGTCAGCTAAACAGATGAAATACTTGCTCCAGATTTTGGTTCTTATTAAATCCAATAATATCCGTCATGATGTTGTTGGCTTTCAGTTGTAAAGTAACAGTTTGCATCAGCAGTTAATTTTTTTTTTTTTTGGTAATTCAGTCAGCCGCACCCACACACATCGTTGTATTTCATATTATTACCTTTTGTGATTCCTATTTTCCCATAAATCCCCCCACAAAAAAAATATGATGTAAATCAAACAGAAAATGGAATGACATTATTGAGTTTATTTATTTATTTATTATTTGTTGACATCTGCCCTCGTCACGCCACCCTAGCCCCTCCCTCTCGTCTGTCTGACTTGTTGAGAGAGATCATCATCATTGTTGTTTCGGTTTTACGATGATAAATGACAGAATAGGTGACATGGTTTTCTTTCGACTGTGATGGAATGTAGTGAGGAGGAGAAGGACAATGACAGAGAAATGGACAGACAGACGGACGGGGGTGGAATGACGTGTTGTTGTACGAAGACAAGACGACAGAAATAGATGCGAAGAAAGCAGAGAAGAGTTCGCCTTTTTTCAAGGGAGGTCACTCTGTTTACCAGGTGCGTTCAAACTTAGAGAAAAGTTTGAGGAAAAAGTTGAACAAATTAAAACTCTTGAGGGAGAGAATCGATATCGTTGTTCGAACTCGACAGCTTTTGTCTCATCATCATCATCATCACGAAGAAGAAGAAAGCAAAACTGTCTCTGTTTTATATGGCTACGTTCAAACCATAACTCCACATTTGTTTTGTTGCTTGAATATTTATCGAGGAAGAAAAATTATTGAAATGATAACGCAAATAATGGCAACAAAGTTTTTTTATGCTTATTAAAATCACCTGACCCCTATTTATTTATTTTTTTATTAAGCAGTATATTTCTTTGATATTCGTTATTTCTTTATTTTTCATTGGATTTAAATAGTTTATTATTTTGCGTATATTTAAGATTTGTAAACTTTTAGACGAAATGGATTATTGTAATTGTAATGACGTCACTGCACGCGAGTGTTACCGGGTGGATTCATCCTTACAAACTGAAAGCAACAATTCCGAGGGTGGGGATGGGCACATCGACCGCCTGACAGCTGTATTTATCATCATCATCATTATTATTATCATTTAGTTATGACATTATTTTCATTTCTTGTGGACATACGGATGCGCTTAAATATTTTGGGGAGTATTTTAATTAACATTTATTTGACGTGGACAGGGCTTTGATTTTTTAAAAAATATATTGTGATTAATTTTATCAAATCTTAGAATATTTGTTTAAATTACTGTTATGCGCTTTTTTTTTTTTTTTTTTTTGTCTGGCTGGGGATGACTTGTTTATGACAGAATCATTTTGTTATTTTTAGGCGTTGTTATGGGGGGAAGGCATCTTTATTATTGGATTGATTGATTATTGTCTCATCTTGATTTAGATTCTATGTTCGTTTATTTCTCTAACCCTTTACGACGTTACGTTTTTTTTTTTTTTTTTTATATAACTTTTGGCTAAGAAGATCCTTGCTAGAACATTGCTTCCTACACTCAGCATCGTGCTATAATTTCATCATCATCATCCACAAGTGGTTATACCCGAATAAAAAGATGAGAACACCTTTAAGATCAATGAGAGCTGATCATTTTATTTACTTTTTTAGACCTCACAAGCAATAAAGCAATCATGAAATGTTCGGTGACTGGGTGGTATCCGACAACAAGCGACCTATCTTCAAAGTTAAGTGTCCTAATGAGAAAAAAAGTATTTTAAATTATAAATTACTACATCATTAAATAATAACTTAATTTTTAGAGAAACATGTGGAAAATCAATGGAGATAATAAATTGAATTAAAAATAACTATCAAAATATCAAGGTGTGCCTTCCCTTTTTAAACAAGAACTAAAACAAAAACCAACAAAAAAAAACAAAAAAAAACGGGTATTTTCGAAAGTTTAAATCAGCTGTAGGTCACTTATACTTATTGGCTATGTGAAAGAGGAGCCTTGTTAGAGTTCTCTACGCCCATGTAACCTCTCGACCTTGTCTTGTTTAAAAATAATAATTAAATAAGAACCTACCAAATTATTAACTATTATTTGATCCAGGTTTCTTTTACTCTCATCAACAACAATTTCTTACTAGTTTAAGTTTCAGCCTCTGATAAATGTCTTTATTTTATCTTTTATCAATTAATAAAACCATTAAACACAATCCAAATTATAAATATAAAAAGAAAGTAAAATAGGATACAAATATTTTTTTTCTTAACACATGACTCTATGCCGTGTATTAATTGTGAGTGCCAAATTAAAATCATGTTCATTATTGAAAGAGTTAAGCTAAGTTTTGTCCTTGGGTGCAGCAATGCATTTTTGTTGCATAAAAAATTGATTCAGCTCTACTACAGAAGAAGAGCAACATTTATGATGGAAACTGCTGCAACGACTTGTGATAAATCGACCTGTTTCTTTTTTGTTTGGATGCTCAATACTGGTATTATTCATTGACTTGGTTGGAAAACTGGATAATAGTCGATGTCCTAATTATTGCACCTTAGGTGAAGAAGACTTAATTGTCATCTTTTACATCAGGTAAACAACAACAATAACTATTACCTATTATTGGTCAGTCATCTACCGGAATTCACAGTATTGATGCTGCTACGTGTGGCGCAAGACGAACAGGAAAAAAACCTGTCTCAAAAAAGTATCTATTGATTATTTTGTACGGTCGTTATGATCAGAAACCTGCTACCATTTTCTAGTCTGTCACACGTGTTGTTTTTGAACAGCTATTTATTTCTCTTTGGTTGGCTGTTGTATCAGCACTAGATATACATTATACAATGATAATAATCACATTTACTAGTTCTTCTCTGATTCATATTTCTTTAAAATTAAAAAAAAAGTAAATAAA
Source organism: Doryteuthis pealeii (assembly GCA_023376005.1). Lineage (NCBI taxonomy): Eukaryota > Metazoa > Mollusca > Cephalopoda > Myopsida > Loliginidae > Doryteuthis > Doryteuthis pealeii. The sequence goes on along the minus strand of CM042156.1, from coordinate 46,611,764 downwards.
TAGTACAAAGTATCGGCATGCACTACCCAATTAAGTCTTCATGTTGGTCACCGCCGAATATTGAGAGAGAGAGAGAGAGAGAGAGAGAGAGAGAGAGAGAGAGAGAGAGTAGACAGTTTTTCGTCTGCTGCAATATAACCACAGCTACTTGGTCAAGTTGGCACTAATACATACATATTTTTTTTAGTCACCTCCAAATTCTAGTGAATGAGGCACAAATGTGGGATCAAATCATTACGTTGAAACGTTGTTATATATATATATAAGGTGAGAGGAGGTGTGTAGTGTAGAAACCACCTGCATTTGTAGCAGCTCTTGTGTTTATTATTATTATTATTATTATTATTATTTAATGGTATCTGCCGCCACCACCTCCCCAATCGTGACAAATTCCTTTACTTCGTAGTTTTCGTCGTGACTTGGCGGCGGTGAAAAAAATTGGGGGGGGGGATAAATAAATAAAAGAAATCTACCCAGCCACCTCCTTCCACGTGTCTACCGAAAAAAATCTTGTCCTAATGCATGCAATAAACCCTAGGCACCCCACCAACCGTCCTCTCCCAGGCCACCTCCACGCCATCCTCTCCCAGGCCACTGCTAATTCCTTGCTATTTTCAGCGCGTCATGATTTAATTTGCGCTTTAAGCACGTAGCATGTGCAATGCGAAGGTTAAACTGGGCCACGCTAGACACACACACACACACACATACACTGACGTGGGAGGGTCGGACGACGGTGACGGCGACAACGACGATAATGATACTACTCCCTCCACATTCACTGCCTGAATGACGACAATGATGAGAACATTATTAATTTTATTTTTTCCAAAATTAAGCTCTGGCCTACGGTTCGGTTTATACTCTCGTTCGTTTCATTTTATTATTCACCAACACTGCCTAGTGGTTCGTTTTAGTGACTGACTTACCACTTGTTCATCTCTCTCTCTCTCTCTCTCACGTGCGCGCGCGTCACTGTTAGAGCTTGCTAGTACTACGACTATCACTTTTACTGGTAGTGCAAGTCGGTAGGTGGTGGTGGTGATACTAGTGAAGTTAGAAGTACTAATAATGTCGTCAGCAGCAGCTACTAGTTTACTTGTTACTACTAGCATCGCAGATGAAATTCGCGTTATGGATATTATTGAATTAGGTTGGAAGTTCCAAACAAATGCTACTCATAATGCAAACTTTGTTGTTTGTTTTTGTTATTGTTTTTAAGTATCATTAAAACTAGTAAAAAGTATCGCTTCTTCATATTTCCTTTCCCTCCCCTCTTACCACCGTTGTCCTGTGTTGCTTTGGGATTTTTGTTGTTGTGCAATTCGTTTGCCTTCTTTTCCGTTACGCTCCAGGGATCTGAGGGATTGTTCTTCGCTGCTTCGTTCGCCTCCTGGAATTATAAATAAAATAAATAAATAAATAAAACTTACTGTGACGCATGACGGGTACGTCGGACTCACACTAATATTTCAAAGTGAGTGTTTCATCATTCAAAATAACTCTGGGTGAGCCGTTAAGAATTATGACAACTACATGAATAAGAAAAAAGGTGACCGAATCTTAGTCCTTTGATGACAACGAAGAAGAGTGACCACCGTTGTAAAAAGAAGAAAAAAGAGAAAAAAAAGTTTACATAAACATTCCTTGACGCACGTGTAGGTAAAAACAGTTTAAACACATTATTACCAACATGTGAGTGTGTATGTGCCTGTATGTTTGTGTATGCTTTCTAACTAAGAATCTGCAGCACAAGGAAGGCAGACAAGGCGAACTTCGACACCAATGCACGCCACATACTTTGTTGTATAAGAGGAAGGGAGTGAGAGAGAGAGAAATAGAGATAACGAGAGAGGGGGAAATGCATTGTAGGGCAAGGCAGACTAATCACTAAGCGAGGGTGGTAGCCAGCACGCACATTGCACATACACACGCACGCACGCACTAAGGCAACAATCATCATCAGCAGTTCCAACTACTAGTTTCACACCAACCACGTCGTACTAGTTAGTAGGTTGTCTCCTCCTTCGCTCTCCCCCCTGAATCCCCATCAGGCGCACAACTAGTGGCAAGTAAACGCAAGCTCTTCTTCTTACCAATACCACCTTTTAGCTACTAAATGGGCAAAAGGCAAACAAAAACTACGGCGACCACCACTACCATCACCACCACGGCTTCAACAGCAAAAAGGCGGCCGGTCACACGCATCTCTTCGAGTATGTAAGCAAACCCACTTGTTCCAAATAATAATAATAATAATAATAATAATTGTCTGTTATAAAATCTTCTCATCCTGCTCACATTTTTTCACACCCAGGTGGTCAATAACAACAACTCAGCTCAGTCACTTCAAAAAAAAAAAAATAGAGAGAGAGAAGACATCAAATCTCGACTGTCTGTCATCGTCTACTTTTCTTCTCCAACTACTCAGTGGTCGGTCAGTGTTAGTTCTTTTCTTAAAGTTGTTAGTGGAAGTCTGTAGAATTAGGAAAACAGGTTGTTTTGGGGGTCCGTCTTCTTTTTGGTTGTGCAAAGTGGCAGCCAGTAGAGTGAAGGAAGGTGGAAGAGGTGGCTAGATTTCTTCTTTTTCTTCTTCTTCTTCTTCTCTCTCTCTCTCTCTCTCTCTCTCCTATCTCTCTCTCCCTCTCTCTCTCTTCTCAACCTAGGGTTGAAGTCAGCGTAAAGTGAGAAGACCAGGTAGGCCTACACATACCCTTCACACACACACACACACATTCATGCATGTACATGTCTAGTAGTTGTCGGCCGTTGCCGCCGCCCCAATCCATTTGTTGCTGATGATGATGGTGGTGGTGTTACGCCCGTGTGTATATGCTTTGGCTGTTTAATCGATACTCATCGTCGAATCATCATCATCATCATCATTGACATCACGAATCTATGCCTCCACTTCTCTCTCGTAACTTGGTCTCACCTTCTTTGTTGTTGTTAGTAGAAAATATTTAATGTAGAGAGAGAGAGAGGGGGGGGAGGGAGAGGGATGGGCATCAAAAACTGTAAATAAATCTCCGTTACAAAAATTAACTTTTGGAGAAGCGGTTCTCTCAAAACTCACCCCCATAAAAACTGTCTTCTCCTAAGGTAGACGACAGATTCTTTTTTTTTTTTTTTTTTTTTTTTTTTTTTTTAAGAAAAACTCAAAACTGTTGGTTAAGATGGTTGGTTGTTGAACGAACCGGTAAAGTTGTAGAAGGAAAGATAGGGAAAATTAGTGACTTGTTAACTAAGTAAAAACACTAGTTACTTAGTACTTGGTGGTATTAGCGATTGTGTATGTGTGTGTGGATGCAGTCTTTGTGTCTCACGCACGAAGTGTGGCGTGTATTTAGAAATAGGCACAGACCGAGAGCTGTTAGTGGAGGGAGAGGGTAGCCAAGTTACAACACACTCACATCACGATGGTGAGGCGGAGTAGAGTGACGTCTGTGTAGATTGAACGAAGAGAAAGAGCGTCAGGAAAGAGGTGTGTATATGTGTATATATGTGTGTGTGTGTGCGTTTAGAGATTCGCACGCACGCACACAGTAGAGAGGAGGAGCAGGAGGAAAGAGGGAATGTCAGTGAGCAAGTGCGTGCGTGCGTGTGTGTATGTGTGCGTGACTTGGTGTATGCGTGGAAAGGAAGGCAGGAAGGAAGAGCTGGGCTGGCTAGGCAGGCTCGGGCGACGAAACGGACTGACAGACAAATAATAGACACACACATACGCACACACGCACACATACACACACACGCGTGCGCGCATATCTGATATTCATCGAAACGCACGCACGGCCAGACACCGACATACGCAACCAATCGTCTGCAGTTGTTCGTGTATAGATCTATCTAGGTGTACATATATGTCTGTTCGTACGTGTACAGAGCAACATGCATTTGAGTGAATACTAACAAGAAGAAGAGAGGCAAAAAGGAAGCTCTGTGTTGTTTGTTTGTCTCTCTCTATCTCTCTCTCTTTCTCCAGGTAAGAAAATCTCCTTTTCCAACAAGTGAAGCTCGTCTAGCATTTTTTTTTAAGTTAAAGTTAATGATATCACTATTAATTGCTTACTTTCTCGAGACTCGAGTTATTGGTGTTCGTTATTTTTGTGACTGGTGTCTTGAAGATTTTTGGGGTGTACAATGCCGTTGTTGACAGATAAAGTGGTTGTGATGAAGATCAAAGCCCAACAGTGGGACTGGAGAAGTGTTGTTTGGTTAATAATGACCCCCACACACACACACTTCACAACCATTGATGACCCTTCCCAGTCCCCACTATACGATCGACTCTTTTTACCTACCACCTTTTTTCTTGTGTTTCTCTCTCTCTCTCTCTCTCTCTCTCTCTCTCTCTCTCTCTCTCTCTCTCTCTCTCTCTGAGCGACTGCTCTCTATACTTGACATGTTGCTGCTCTACAAACTACTCTCTCGTCAAAGGCGTAAATATTACTTTAAAAAATCCTTTTTCTATCGTGGTTGGTTCGATCTTGCCAATTTCAGTGATAATGGCATAGAAAGTTTAGCGCATGTATTCTATCATGGTTCAAGTAGTAGCTCCTCTTTCATGATGATGATAATGATTATCATCATCATCACCCTGATGGTTAGTTGGTCGATGGCTGGTTGGATGGAATTCCCACACCCATTTAAATCCTGCTTGCTGTCATCATCGACTCTTGAATAGAAAACGTCGCCGCCCTTGTCGATGATTACATGTACATCGACAGCCAAAAAAAAAAACCCAACTTCTCAACAAGTGTTGTCGCCCCCGAAGAAAATTGAGAATTATTTTTTTTAATTTAATTTTTTTTTTTTTTTTTTTTTTGACAGTTTTGAAATTTAGCTTGTTTATTTTTCATTCAAACACGTTTCGTTCTGATTGTTTTTATTATTTATTTATTTATTTACATGCTTTTTTTTTGCGCCTCTCCTTCACCAAGATCTGCTCTAATTAGTCCCTAGGAAAAATATAAATCCGTAGTTTGAAATATCAGAAGAAAAGATATTTATGATGACAGTTTTGTTGTCGTTCGTAATTAATTTGGCGATCCGAAAACCTGACCAGGTTTATATATATATCTATGTGTGTGTGTGTGTGTATGTGTGTGTGTGGCAGCGACTGTTCGATACGATATAGTCAATGTCTCACTCAGACTGGGTGGGTGGGGGATCACTTACCTACTGACTGGGGCAAATTTAACTACTATTGTACTATAGGAATTTGGTCGACCGACTGATTTTTATCAGGTTCAGTGAGTGGGAGAGGAGGCGTGGCCCTTAAAATGCTTACGATGTGCATGGAATTCTCCTAGGAGTAATAGTCTGGGCCATCAGACTGGTCAGTCTAGTGGGTTCATTTTAGTGGGGATTTGTGTTTGTGTGTGTGTGTGGTACTGAGTGCTGAATGATTATATTGGGGTTGCAGAAAAAGCGAGGGAGATGGTAGCTAAAAACAGTAATCAACATACCATTATTTTGGATACTTAATACTAGGTAAAATATAATGCGTTGAATTTTGTTATTTTCCAATGACCCAAGAAGAAAAAGTAGTTAATAGTTGGCCTTGTTGCAACAATCGTGTATAAACAAAACTTTTACCTGCAGTTTTGATTATGACAGTTAACAACAACAACAACGAATAATGGAACAACTGAAAGAAATAATTTACATCCAAAAGCTACTTTCTTTTAAAAAAAATTGAATTAAAAAAACCCAACTATTTTACTCTTTATATGTTGTGTTCTTTGCTTAGGCGTCAACTTGTTTATATTTTTTCTTTTTTCATTCTTTTTTCTTTTTCTTTTTTTTTTTGGTCACGAAAATGTGTTTCTATTTTCATGCTGAATTTTTAAATGATCAACCAATTAATAAAAAGCCCCGAACAATGTGTACCACATGTGCAAAAACAATCAGGGATCAAATCTGGACTGAAAAAAAAAATCCCCATTTTCTCGGAATATTACGTTCATACGCTGATAATGGAAAATTGATTTTTTATTTAATGATTTAAAAAAAAAATTTAACTCATTGTTTTCAGTACCCAAATAAAATGATGCAAAAGTTTCCTTGTGTGTGTGTGTGTGTCGCTTGCGCACGCGTGTGCCATTTTCAAAATTTCAAATGACTTTTTTGGTCAAAAGAAAATAGTGACCCTCGTCCTTCAAAAAACAAGAAAAAAGCTTTCCACAATTCGCCCCCCCACCCCATATCCTTGTCATGGACATTTTCATCAATATTCTTTGTTTCTATCAGGTTTTCTTCTTTTTTTTTAAGGAAAAAAAACCTCTAAACGCATTTTCTTCCACTAAAATAAATGAGTTTCACTATTTCAAATTAACTTTTCAAACAAGATATAGTTTGTTTTGATTTTAAATAGATTTTTTCATTTTTTTATTTTCTACTCCAACTTTCTCCCTTCGCACTTCAGTGGCGAGGTTATGACTTTTTTTAAACTAAAATTGCTAAATAAAGTAGAAAAAAAAAAAAAAAAACTTGAAAAAAACTTACAAGTCTAATTTCTTTTTTATGTGCATTTTGGTGAAATACATCAAAATAAGTCTGGAACATAATACATGGAAAGATCAACTCATTAACCACTGCATTAATAAAATTGAAATCATATTCCCAAAATAATTGATTTACTTTTTCTATGAAAATTATCTCTCTACTATCGTAGTCAATGTGATGTTTTATTTCTATGGCTTGTGTTTTTATTGTCGAATAGATGAGAGTGAGTCTTTATTTGCAATCTATGGAATGAAAAACAAATAATTATAATAAGGCTTAGTTTGTGGTCCTTAGTTTTGCATAGTTCCTTAGTTGTATCGCTTCCCCCAGCAATTGCTATTTTATCCCATAGAAACAATACCATAGTACTATAAAATCAACTTTTTTTCTTTTTTTTTTTTTATTGTTGAGAAGCTCTTTCTTTGATTAGCTGATGAAACAATCTTTTAGGCTTTTTTTTTAACCCACTTTAAAAAGCATTTATTGTACTGGTCACACAGTTCCCAATTTTCTAACATTGGAAAAGTCCCACTTGTTCCCCTTTGCTGGTAGACATTTGTTGTGGCTAATTGTGTGTGGCAGCAGGAGTTGCAGGTATTTTTCATATTTTCTCCAATTGGCTTTCTAAACACCACTTTTTCTGCAGAATTCCCATAGCTTTTCAATTCTGATGAATGATTTCATTACTATGTTCTTCTATCAGACACAACATAGCTATCTCAGCAACCAGTGGTCACTCTAGCATGACCAGTGGCGTCACCATCCAAATAGTAAATACCCTCTGTCTGGAAAATGTTAGGAAAAGGAAACCATTTCTCTCTCTCTCTCCCCCCACACACACTTTTGTCTGCTGTGTATATCTATTGAGATTATTATTGCTGATATTGAAGAAAGATTTCAATTTTATTCTTCAGTCAACAAATGTTGTCATGGTTTTAGAAATGTCTCTCCCTTTGAATTTCTTTTTCTCATTTAATGCCAAAAACATCATAAGTTTTAAGGAGAATAGCCATCACTCAACCAGTACAAATGTACTGTAAATAATTTTCAATTAATCTTAAACATGAGAATAATTTGAAAGAATTTTGACTCATTTTAAGATGTCATTATTTGTTTTATTTTTATGTGACTATTACAAGGATGGTTACAAGTTGTGTTTGATCAAGTGAAGAAGCTGCATTTTAAATATTTTTTTCAAAATAGGCTTTACTTTGAAATACTGGTTTTTAATGATTTTAATTATTATCAGATATGTATCCTTTTATTTTCACAGATGAGAATTTTCTTAAAAAGTGAAAATAGATATTCTTAATAAGTTTATTTTCCAAAATCAAATGTTAGATTTAGTAAAAAGATTAAAACTTCAATACATGCTGTATTTTTTTTCCTTAATTAAAACTGTTCACATCTGCATTTTTCATAAATAAATTTCAAAATTGAAAATTTAAATTTTAGTCACTTTTTTTAATGTAAACTTATAAGTTATCAACTATCATCAGTATTTTCGTTTTAATAAAATTAACTTAAAAATGAAATGTTTACCAATAAAGCTAATGTTTCGTGTGTAGGGTGGGAGAGCAGGTAACTGTATTAAATTCTATTTATCTGGATTTACAAAACTTTGAATTCTTCTCATTCCTACAATAATCAAAAGAGCATCTTATTGTTGCTTAACTTTTTGATTAAGGATTTCTTTTTTAATATAAAAAATCAAGCTCTGATTACGAATATTAAAAAATTGCTTTAATCAAATATTTTTTTGTGCTTAACTAAAAATTTATTTATGATAAAATTGATAAAAGTAAATAATTTTCTTTGTTGAGGGAAGTTTTAGTAATATATTTAGATGGCTTGTCTCCCTTCAGCTACATCTTGCTGCTGGTCTTTCAGTGCTTGAAACCTCCTAGATTGTATCAGCAAGTCATCTTCTGCTCTCTGACCTTAAGGATGATAAATTATAAACAGTTTTTGCTTTGCTCTGCATCATTGGACTGAGTAAGCTATCCAAGAAACACTGGAGATACAATTGCCATTTTGACTACAGTAATAAGATAAAGTTGCTTACCCTTACTCAAAAGCCACAACATTTTGTGAAGTAGAACAAAAGCTACTAGTGGCTTATTTCTTTCCATTTTGCTTAACTCTATTCTCAAGATTGTATTTCTTTCTTTTGATAAATAAGTTTGGATTAGCTTTACTTTCACAGATGCTACCTCTTGATCTTTATAAATATTTACTAATTGTGAGAGGACAGAAAGATTGTAACACAGCACTCTTTCAAATAGGGAGGGTATGCCTTTGTAGCCATGTCAGTACTACTGTATGGTTGCACAACTTGTACTCTAACTAAATGTCTGGAGAAAAAGCTAAATGGAAACTACACAAGAATGCTGTGTACTGTTTTAAACAACTCTTGGAAGCAGCATTCTCCAAAACTGCAGCTGTATGGCCACTTACCTACCATCTCACAAACCATCCAAGTAAGACAAGCTGGGCACTGTTGGAGAAGTAAGGACAAACCCATAAGCGACATTCTCCTAGGGACAACTACACTAGGACACACCAGTGTTAGTCGACCTGCAAAAATTTACATTCACCATCTCTGTATGGACACTGGATGTCATCTAGAGGACCTACTAAGAGTGATGGCAGATAGGGGTGGATGGCAAGATAGTCATGGGAATTTTACTTATAAGCAATGTTCTCATATGGACTCCTACACATGGACACACCAGTCTTGGCCAACCAGCAAAAACTTACATTCATTAGCTCTTTGTACACACTGGATGCTGCCTTAAGGAATTGTCAAAAGTGATGATTGATAGGGAATGATGATGAGAGAGTCAAAGGAATCCATGCTATCGGTACACCTTGTTGATGATGATGATGATGATGCCTACCTACTTACCTACCTTTGGAACTATGCAATTTTTTTCACCCAAGTAATGTCCACCCCTATTGTTAATTAAACCAACCTTTCAGTCAGTCTTCAAAGTAGAATTCAAATATTTTGCTTGTCAACTAGACAAAGTAAAATTCTTTTCAGAATTATCTTTTCTCTTAAAGCAAAGAATTGTCTCTTTATAAATTACTTTCAAATTTTGATATAGAAATAAGATAACAAATTAATTATTTTATAAAAGTAAAAACATTTATGTTAAAGCTGTCTAGAACTTTTGTTCAGGTATGCACTGGCCGAAATAGTTTGTAAAAAAAAAAAAAAACGGTCTTATTGTGTGCCTAAAACTATTTGTTTCTTAAAATAAGCCTATCAATTTGTTTAATCCCTTAAAGATGTTCTGCCTCTGCAGAATGAGTATCAGTTGCCTTGAAAAAGAAAACCATCTTTCCATCAACATTAATTAACAATTGCAATTCACTCAATCATTATTTCAGCTTGCAACTTTTCATTACTTATATTGTCAGTCCAGGTTAAAAGTACAGTAAAGGTAATCTACTTTGGAAAATAAGGTCTAAAAAAGGTTTGGCTTTGGTTACCCTTACCATGCTTTTAAGCTGGACTATCAATTATTTTCAAGACATAACAAATGGTGGGTGGGGGTGATGTTGTAATATTAGTGTTTTAGATATTTTTTCTTACTTTTGTATATTCATTTACCTAAAGAAATCAAGAGTTATTGAATGTTTAGCTGACAACTGAATAGGAAATACTTGTTTGGGTTTGAATGATTGAAAAACTTGCAAGCCAAATTGTTAGCTTCCAAGTCTCTATTTAATCAGCTCCTTTTTTCGTATAGCCATGTTTGTTTGTTTTTCTTCTCCCATCTTTTCATGAAACTGTCTTCTTGGCATTTCTATTATGGTCATATTAGTTGATATTCTTATTGAGTGACTGGTTTGTATAGTTAGAGTTTTTTTTTTCTTTTTTCAGTTGATTTGTGTTATGTATCTTTAACAATGTTGGGAGCACGTTGTTGCGGCATCATTGATCAATGGATTTCTTATACAGATCTCATTCATTAGAAATGGCTTTCTATGAAAAACTCATAAAAGCAATATTTCCCCAAAACCCAACAAAGATTAAATCCTTATTATTAAAGTTTCAGAAGAAATGGAGAACTCTGAAATAGAGTCTCTTTCACTCTCTATCTATCTATCTATCTATTTTTTAATTTTTTTTATATGGGATTTGATTTAATTTTTCGCAAGTCTTCATAAAAGAAATTATCTTTGTTACAAGGCTCATGGCTTTTCTTTTATCTATTTTTTTTTTTACTGATTAATTATTTGACTATTAAATTTCCTATGCTTAACTAACTCTCCATGGGTGTAGAATGTGAGATATGGGTTAAAAATTGCTTAGTCTCCATGACCAATGTCATAAATTTGTCTATGATCGTCACCTGTTGTGCAATGAGGAGGTAGGTTTAGAATCCCTAGGATCAAGTTTACCTTGTTTGTCATGTTTTGCTTGAAGATAAGAATACAACTGAGTAACAGACTCAACACTTTGATCTCACTTGGAATATTCATTCCTTAAGAGCTCATTTTTCATAGATAACACCTTAACTATTTAGGCTACCAAAACTGTCTCAATTTAACAGTGGTCTTATCTTTGATTTTCTTGTATGCATGCATGCATGTGTAGAGAGAAAGGGTTAGTTTGGAAAATAAAAAAAGGACTTCTTCTTTTCATATATCAACTATCTAGACTTATGTTTTGTATAATTTTTTGCAACATGGAACATTGGTTGGTTTTTATTTTGCTTAAGTAAACTAATTATTAAGATGTGCAGGTTCTTGAATTTAAAGAAATCTATTCATTGACTCCAAGTATAATTGCTTCTTGTTTAAACCTGTTATTATTTGACACTTTAACATTGAATTAACATGGGAAATAAGATAAAATTTGTTCACTAGGTTTCTTCAAATAGAAAAAAAATCTAAGGCTTGTGTGAAATGAGTGTTCTATCTCTATTTTATCAAAAATCATTTCACTCCCTCTCCATCAAAAGTAAATGTACATCTGGTTGACAAATCATTAGTTGATTCAAGCTTAGTTATAGTTGCTTGGTTGAGTTAGGGTAGATTCTTATTTTTTATTTTTTGTTTTGGATTTGCTCAGGTTATATCTGGTGCTGATTTCCAGCTGTCCCGGTCATTGAATGTAAACAACAACAATAGGATTTCACTTTGTTGATCAAGCAGTTTGGAAGTTGGTGTGAAATTGTTGTGTTATTCACCCAATGGTCAAGACATGAGTACAACAGTGAGTATCAACAATTTGCCCTTGTTCTGTATAAGCAGTCTGGATATTGATGTGAAAACAAAGCAAATTTCACTTCAGGACTGGGCTTACCAAGCAAGTAGTAACTCAGGTAGATTGGTAGGTCAGGATGTTTATACAAAATCTGTAATCTATTATAATCAGTAATAAGGTAGCAGTTGTGATAATTGATTAGATACCTTAATATGTCCTTAAATGCAAAAATGAGTGATTCAGGAAGTATAACCTTTTGGTTAGACATCAGTCTATCAATGGTTATAACAGTTCAAAGGTTTTGCTGGTTTTAATCAATTGCTGTTTACTTTTAAATTTGTACAAAGTTAGCCTAAAAGAGTAAAAAAGTAAAATTTCTTGAGGAAACTATGCACAAATCTTGGAGATGATTGTGTTTTCTGTTTAAAAGTTAAAGGTTTTCAGAACTCAGAGCTACAATTTGATTCTTAGTATGACTCTAAAAAGCAGGTCATACTATCTGAGATGAACAAAATATTCACAAGCTGGTACCTAGAATATTGACAATCAACCAGAAGCTCATCACAAGAGTTAATCAAACTCAGTGAGGCATGGATGATTTATCCCAATGATCACAAGACATACAAATAAATTCAGAATACTCTTATCAGGCCATGTCCACTTAAAGAATATTCTGTCACCGATGCAAGGTGTAAAATTCTTACTGATGACTCAGATTGGTGTCAAGTAAGATAATAAAAAAAATGTAGTAAACTGCTGCTACAAGAAAACATGTTGTATTGGTGTGGCAGTCTACAATGGTTTCAAATTACCCTCCCAGATCTTGATCCTGAACACTTTCTCTCTTTCCCAAACTTTTCTAGAACAAGAACATTTTAATTAACCCTCCTAAAACCGAATTATTTATCACTTTGATTTGGCTTAGCTTATTGATTTTGTTAAGGCTGTATATGAGGTTTCTTTGTTGGAGAGAGTGAACAGAGATCGATATGGTTTTAGGTGGCATTTATTTTTCTTCTCTTCTAAATATCATACATATTTAGTACTTATCTCTATATATCTATAGTGACACTTGGTATTAACAAAAAAACAAAACAAAAAAAATAGCCTTTACTTTGAAGTCATCTAATTATATCCAGCATCCACTTAGTAGAAGAGATAAAAGTTTTTCCCAAGTTCCATTTTGAATTATGCTTGCATTAGATAGGGAGGGTATTTCTGATATTTGGCTTCATTGAATTCTGTTTTTAATATAAAAAAAAAATCAATTCTATTGAACTCTTGATAATATTGGGTCTTCTTGCCCACAATTGCAATTTATTATTAGGCATCTCTGATGTTTTTGTTTATATTTTCTAAAACACTTCTTTTTGTTAGCTGTAGTTGGCTTTAATGTGTGATGAACAATTGTAAGTCATCCTAATTCACTGACTTAAGGTTGCTCATCACAAACAAGTTTTTCAAATATCTTATTTTGCCTTTTTATTATTACTATTTTTTTTTGTTATTTAATAATCACTTGTAATTTTTTCCCCTTTTTTTCTCTTAATCTACCACAATCATCACCATTGTAACTATTTTGGATGTAAAAATGTATTGCTTTTAATGAGATTCTTTGCAGCATTGATTGTGTTGTTGATATTTTCATAGTCCCTTGCTTAGTGTTATTTTTTATTTTTTTTTATTTTCTTCCAATGTTTGATAGTGTTCGTTGCAGGGGTTTAGAAATCTTCCTTTTCTCTTTTTGTCAGATCTTCATCCTCTTCATCCTCTGAGCAAGCAATGTCAGTGATGGTAGTTTTGGGTGGCTTTCATTCACAAGCCTTACGGATGAGTGGCCAGTCAGATTTTCTGGCTTCAAACAAGTTATCTAGTTGCAAGGTAAGGCTACCTAGGAACTTTGTTTTCTATCCTCGGGTTTTGGTCTCGTATTTGTGCTCTGTGGTCTTATGTAGAGTGTTTTCTTTCAGTCCTATTGATTGTTTGTTGGTTACCAATTTCTGTCTTGATATTGTCATATATTTTAGAAATATTTTCATGGGAGAAACAATTCTCTTTATAACTTTTATGAAAAAAAATTGTAATCATAATCAAATGGGTTTTCAAAATTGTGTGTGTGTGTGTGTGTGTGTGTGTGTGTGTGTAATATCTTAATTTTTTAAAAAAGTATTAATCATTTGAAAACTTTCTCCTTTGAAAAGTTTATCACTTTTCAAAATAGAAAAATCATGACGTTAAATATCAATGAAAATGACAGTTGTTAATACCTTCAAGTACTTATTCTTTAGAATATATGCACTTTGCAAATGTTCATTCTCAGTATAGCAATTGAAATCTTTTTTAAAAATTATATCCTCTAATTCTTGCTGCTAGCACTGGTGATGTTCATTTAGATTTACCCCAAATATCTTCAAATGTAGATCTTTTCTGTGGAATACATTTTGGTTAGTCATCTACTTTAAGAAAGAAGATTAAAAAAAAACTTAGCAAAGTTTTAGAAGTTTTTTGTATTTCATATTCCATTGGAAGAGCAGTTAATCTTTCTTTGAGGATATTTGCCCTTGTAATCATAAGAGTTCATTCTTTTGTGCATGCTTACTTTAATAGAAATGGATTTCAAATAAGTTTCAGGTCTTTTTATAAGCTAAAAAGAATTTTCATATTTTCTAGCAAAAGGAACTTGTCTCAAAGCCACAATTGTCATTTTTGTCAATAATAGTTTTGTAATCTTATTCAGCAACATTTAATGTATGTTCTGTTCTTAATCTCATTAAAGTTTTAATTATTTGTCAGTTCAATAGAATTAATTCTCTTAAAATTCATTTCTTTTTGGGATACTGTGATCAAGTTACTTATTCAGGCACTTATTTGAGTAACTGAGAAAATGTCTTATTAATGGTAATGCTTGATTCTTTCTCTGTCTTGAAGTTGTTTTTATCTTTTTTTAGAAATGTTTTTCTTAATTATGTAATGTTGACTGGAACCTTAATTTCATAAGATCCTATCCCAATGGGTTAAAAAAAAAAAGACTATTTAAAATTCCAAATTATTAATTTATACATATATATTTTCAATAGTCAATCATGCTTTGTTGAATTTCAAAGGTTCTTTAGTGCATTGTTCAGTTTGAACTCTTTATCGTTAATCATCCAAATTCCAAAAAGAAACTGACTTGTATAAAATTATAAAGACACATTTTAGTTTTCCACTTACTCACATTTTTCATGTTCTTTATGTTTCATAATTAAAACTGATTTACTATGTTTGTTTGATTATTTTTAAATTAATCAACATTAATTTTTTTTTTTTTCAAATCTCTTAGAAAGTTTTGTTTTGCATAAGTTATGATAAAATTTAAAGTTTTTAATGGAAAGAAATGAAATGCAAAGAATGATTTTTAATCTTTAAAGAAAGACATTGTAATTTTTTTTCTGACCCTGTAAATCCAATGTACAATATTTTTAGATGTTTTTTTTTTTTTGTTTTTTTTTAAATATGAAATTATTTATATTTGATATTTTTATTATTAAATACATTTGGAAAGTTTATCAAAAACAAAGTAAATGGGGAAAAGGCATTTCTGTAGGATTTATGTGTTTGTATTGTTTATTCTATGAAAAGTGCCATTTATTAGATACATGTTGCTTTAGGCAAATTGTCTAATTTGTTCACACTTGTAACTTCTAAAAACATTGGTGCTACCATGGGTTTTTCTTTTTGAATCTTTAGCTATTTTTCTACTTCGGTTTCTATTTTGACTGTTAAGTATTAATTCTTTAAAACAGAAGATTTCTATCAAGAAAACAATTAATATATCTACTGGATTCCTTGCAGTTTGTCAAAATAGTTTTTCTCTTTTGTTTTTAAAGCTACAGAAAATAAAACTGCAACAAGTTTTCATGATGTTTTTAAGATGGAGTACAACATTTTTGAATACTTTTTCAACCTTTCTACCCTATAGAAAGGATACTGTTAAATTTTTACAGAAATATGAAAAAAATAAGTAACTGATGTTTTGATTTAAAATGAAAATGTTTTCACTTTGATTATTTTTCTAACAAAAATATGTGTCCTCTGAGCACAAGTATTTAGATTTTATTATGATTAAATATTATATTGAATAAGAAAGACTTATAAAATTAGATACAAACACAAAAAAAGATTACACTTATTTTTACTTTATTTTAATTGATTTCAGTATAAAATTATACATAGGATATGTTTGAGAATAACACAATAATATTAGAAATCAATAACACAAAGTAATTATTTATTAAACATGGTTTTATTAAAACCAGGATGCAAATTATTCCCACTATATACTATGTAAACAGTTATTTCTTAATGATATAACACACATCACAGGGTTTTAAACACATTAATATGGGCTGTTTTGAGGCAAATCTATCTCAGCTAGATCTTAATAGAGACATTGTTAATAAATAAAATGCTAATTAAGTTTAAATAATGAATAACCATTGAGGATATAATGTAAATAACTTAAGGAATTGTGACGTTGGTGGTGATGTACTTTCAGTTACAGACACACACAGTCTCTATTATAATAAGATTTCTTAATGATTAGTTGTTTTGTCCTAAATTCTTAGAACTAAAGACAAATTCTGGTTCAAATGTTTTTAGCATTTAACTAAATTGTTACAAAATAATTTTCAAAAATGACCACAACAATTATTGTGAATTATTTTATTTTCAATTAGAGAAACTCCATAGGAAAGTAATAGGAATTTCTTTCTATAAAATGTCAATGTATTAAATGTTTTGCATGGCTTAACTATTTATAACCTATATTTCTGAATATGTATTTAAATATGTGTGTCTCTATATGTATGCCTGTGTATATATGCATATATAGATGTATATGGATGGTAAAATATGGAAATAAATCCGATGGTATGTAGAAATAAGAAAAAAACAAAGGATTCCAAAAGATTTTTTTTTTTTAGATGTCAAAGTAGATGTTAAAACATTTTGTTTTTTTTTATAAAACCTTCATCAGGATAATTTAAATTGAAATACTTTGTTTTTTCTCATTTCAACATAGATTTATATATGTACATATATGTATATACAGAGATGTATATAAATATACATATATATATATATAAATATATATACACAATGTATAGATGTGTATATCTATATCATAAAATATACATATATATATATATATATATAAAGCATGTGCAGAATAGTCTTCATTTTAAAAATATCAGGTAATATCTGTATTTGCGTTAAAAGGAATCTATTTACATTTAAAATTTTAATTTAAACATTTTTCCAAAATCTTTTTCCAAAATTTTTTTCTCTTTTTTTTTTTTAAATTAAAAAAAAAATTTTAATTTCAGTTGGTGAGTTGCCATTTGTGTCTGTGCATGCATTTCCCAAAAATTTCTGATTTTTTTTTTTTTTTTAAATTTGGTTTCATTTAAAAAATTTCTTTTTTCTTTTTTAATATAGATTTTTTAAATATTCCACGTTAACATTCATATTTATAATACAACAACATAGTGTTTGACATTCAGCTTTCAAAATGACACAACAGCGTTCATTAACTGCAAAACTGTTTTCAACAGTCATAATTACAATATTAACTTCTGCAATTAGTTGTAATTAAACAATATCTTGATTAATTCATTGGAATTAACCCTGAAGATCCTTATGGAGAAACTCGAGTAGGTTATTTCTGTACACACTGTAATACTTAATCTGCTCTACTAATGTATTGAGCACTTTATATTTGTTATAACACTTGTATCAACCAAATATTGGGATTAACTCAAGATTTTTTAGAGGTAAGTTATTCCCTTTATTGCATATATAGATGTATATATATATTTGTACAGATGTATATGTATATATAGATGTATTTATGTGTATATGTAAAGATGTATATAGATGAATAAATGAGTATACATGTTTATATAGATATATTGATGTGTGTATATGTATATATATATACAAATGTATATTTCTATATGTGTGTGTGTATGTATGTATATGTATATATATATATATATATATATATATATATATATATATATATATAATATTGTCATCCACGTACAGTCTTGTTTCGACATATCACGTCTCTTCAGTGCGGCTCACTAGGAGCACTCTATCCATTTTAGGAAAGCTATGCAATTTTAGCGTAATGAGCGGCCACCATTGCCAGAGAGTTCAACCCACCACAGTGAAGGGGGTGGGCAGCATATATGTGTGTATCTCCATTTGTGTGTGTGTGTGTGTGTGTAGGTATATTTCCGTTTGTTTGTGTGTGTAGGTATATTTCCGTTTGTTTGTATGTACATGTGTGTAGATATATTTCCATTTGTTTGTGTGTATCTCCGTTTGTTTGTGTGCATGTGTTTATATCTCCGTTTGTGTGTGTGTGTGTATATCTCCATGTGTTTGTGTGTGTGTGTGCATCTCCATGTGTTTGTGCGTATGTATATGTATGTGTGTATCTCCACGTTTGTTTGTGTGTGTGTGTGTGTGTGTGTATTTCCATGTTTGTGGGTGTTTGTGTGTATGTATATGTATGTGTGTATCTCCACGTTTGTTTGTTGTGTGTGTGTGTGTGTGTGTGTATTTCCATGTTTGTGGGTGTTTGTATCTCTATATATTTATGTATGTATACATGTGTGTATCTCCATGTTTGTCTGTGCATGTATGTATCATGTATGTTCATGTGCATTTATGAATGTGTATGTGTGTATCTCCATATGATCGTTTGTGTGTATACATGTTCGTAAGTATGTATACATGTGTGTGTATATGTGTGTATCTCCATATGTTTTCATATATATATATATATATATATATATATATATATATATATATATATATATGACTTAATAAATGGCTCAAATTGATGTTTAGATTCTTAGTGAGATTTTTCTTCTCTTATGTTGCACTGAATAATTTCTGAATTTTGATTTAATGTCTTGGATCAATGATCTGTTTTTAAATAGATCCACTGATTGGAAAAATCATTTGTTAATTTGATTGATACACTTGAATAACTGTAAATTACTAAATGTTAATCTTGATATATAAAGATCAACTTAAAGTCCGTGTAGATTTCATGTCAGATTTGCCATTGTTGGTAGAAATCTAATTTCTTGGTCACTGATCTTAGAAATTTGTTTTAGATATGTGGCTATGTATGGATATTTACTAAGCTTAACTTAATATGACACAAGACCAGATGGGTGAATTGTCCTATAGGAAATTTGCATTACACCAGACTTTTTAAGTGTATTAGACCTACCTTGAAAATCTGCATTCAAAATATTGCCTTTTGGCTGAGCTTAAACACTGACCATAATCTTAGTTACTAGACCCTGACCTCATCGTTTTTTATGATAGAATTCACCTCAAATCCTTATAGGTTGGATTTTTATGACTAATAAAGAAAGACAAGCTGTGTTTTTCCAAAATCTCAACATAAACAATAGAAAGGATTCATAGTTTAGTCATTTCCAAATGTATTTTTATAACTGATGTTTTGGTGAAAATAATGATTTCCTACTTTTAGCACATGCCCTACTTCTCTTGGCTGGAGTTTTGGTTAATTAGAATAAACATTTCCAACCAAAACTTGTTGAAACTCAATGTGTTCCTTTCATTTTTAGAGTTTTAGGATTGTGAAATGAAATGTTTTACAAACTAGTTTCTCCATTTTTCTAAGTTATTTTCAATTTCTTTCATGAAAAGAATAAATTCTATATGCATTCTATGCAGTGTCCCTCAAATAGATATTAACAACCTAACAACCTCATCCTGTGAAAAATTGCCAAACCTCATCTTCTATAGTAATTATGCTTCTTTTAGACTCCTCCAGGTGGCACTTTTCAAGGGTTTTATCATAAGACTTCTCTACAATGGCCAAAAAAGTAATCTTTACACTGACATATTTATTAAAAAGAAAAGTTGTTTTTTTAAGTTAAAAAAAAAGACCTATGTTTGCTTTAAGTTGTTACATTTTTAGTATTTGAAAATTTACCTCTTTATAATAATTTTTTTCAATCACATAGGTATTGATGCAGCTAATTTGGTGAAAGTGTTTTTAGCATATTTTGCAATTATTAGATACTTGATGGTTGCACTTGTACTATGATTTTTAGGTATTCTTCATAGAGTTAAGGCCAGGTGAGTTACCTAGCCACTAATATATTGTCTGCAAAGAACTTTTGAATGACTTTATTTTTGCATACAGGAACACCATCATGCATGAAAGAGTTACTCTTGTGAATATGTCACATCATAATTGTTTCCTTTCATTGTAATAGTTTTGGATATAAAGTACAATTCCCCTCTCGCAAAATAACCACTGAATACAATTCACACTATTATACTTGATATTGATCTAGGTCTCTTTAGAGGCAATGTTGTATGATTCTAATGACAACATCCTTAAGCAGATTAGGATATATCTTTTCTAATGCATTGATGGATTAGACATGAACTCAAATTTCTGAATGCTGTCAGTTCTTTTAGTTGTCTTTTTCTTTCAAAAACAGCCTTCCTCTTAAATGTAGCACTGAGTGTGTCAGTGATGCCATGGTCTTGTTTAAGTCATAAATGGCCTGCCTACTCATTTTCAAATTTACAGCCACACATTTTACAGACATGCCTTGTTCTAATAAAGCCAAAGTAAAGACTTTTTCTTCACTAGTATGTTTTTTGTATCTGGGAGTCATGATATAATGCTATAAAAATGCTGTTTTAATCACCAAAATCTCAAAACAGAAACCCATGCTCTCATTTGGACAGCTCGTAGGCTACTGATGGTTTGCAAGTCTTAGTATCTCAATAGACATTTGGTAAGGTTGATTTAAGCTCCGCCCATTCATGGTATTGTGGTGGCATAAGTATGATTTTTAGGAATTTTTGATGTAAACATTTATTTTTGCATAAGGCATGTACGGATGTTGTTTTTTTTTTTTTTTTTTTTTTTTTTTTTAAGCCACATTTTTCTTTTTACATTACTTCATTCCAATCAGATCAGTGAAAGTAAATTTATATTCCTTGTCAAGTCAAAAACATTTTGGTGTCTTACTTTCACTTCAAATTTCCATTGCCCAACTAATCTGGTTTCACCTCTTAGAAATTAAACATATATATATATATAGTATAAATTTTCATCTTAAATCTGTTGATTTCTTGTTTGTGTTGTTTATGTCCTCTTTGCTTTCTGTTCCAAATATTTCTCTCTCAGCATTATTCAAATATCCAAATGATAAAAAAAAGTAAGTAAGTTAATCTCTTTTTGCAGTGTTTGTGCAAAGTGTCTTTCTAGTTGCCCATGATTTCACCTTCCATCTGGTTAGATAAGGAATTGGCCCACTTCACTGCCAGATAACCAGTAATAGATAATCTAAATGTTGAAATGGTCATGGCAGATAGGTAGCCCAGTGACCTAGCTTGCAGCTGATAGATCGATTGATTTTAACGGGCTTCTCTTTTTGACCAGCAGACCAAGAGTAGAGGCGTCTTCAGTTAAGCACAGTTAATCATTAGGAATGAATGAATGCATTGATTAGTACTTTTATTTGCTATCCTATAGAGCTCCTTGATATCTCTTCACTTAGGTTGGTTATAGTTTTATTTCTATTATATATATATATATATATATATATATATATATATATATATATAAA
This sequence comes from Doryteuthis pealeii, assembly GCA_023376005.1. Lineage (NCBI taxonomy): Eukaryota > Metazoa > Mollusca > Cephalopoda > Myopsida > Loliginidae > Doryteuthis > Doryteuthis pealeii. The sequence goes on along the minus strand of CM042156.1, from coordinate 46,590,353 downwards.
AGATTTAAAGTTAAACATTTCTGATTGGTTTTAGTATTATTATTATTTCTGATATTCAGAGAAAAGAGATTTTCACTTTATCTTTCTGGCTTAGGTTTTGAGTTGGTTTGTGTTAATATTTAAAATACAAATTGATGTTAAATGCAATGCACTCATCTGAGTGAAGTTTGGCTGGCTGTTTTCTTTACATCCATTAAATAGAAAATGAACAAAAGTGAATCAAAACAGGTCGAGATTAGAGATTGAATCTACCTATAATAAAGCTGTTATTATTAATGCTTTCATTGAGATAAGTATGTCATCATCTGAAAGGAATTAAACCTTTCTGTAAAAAATGATATTTCATTAGATTTAAGAACTAATAGAATTAATGTTGTTTATATCAAAGGTCCTTTTCATTATTTTTGACCATTCATTTTAAAATTGTGACATCAATGAAATTTTAGATTTTTAGTATCCTGCTTGAGTTTGCTATGTCTATAATTACAGGGTTTAGACTCTTAATAAACATTTCTGATAGATGAATAGAGCATCCACATGTAAAACTTAAGCTTTTTCTTTTTTTTTTTTTCTGTTGCTTATTTCTTAAAATACTCGGTTTTCTTACTTATTCCTTTCCATTTGAGGTTACTTATAGTGTCTATTTGTTCTTGACTTAACTACTAAAATTTTAATACTATTTTTGACGTTTTGAGAATTATTAACTTATTTGCTATAAACAAAATTGCTAAATTAACATGTTTTTTGGAAGTTTTGAGAAGTTTATCGTTGCTTAACTCAAAATATTAGAAATTCCTTTTGGGTTTGTGTTTAATTCATATCAAGTTTTTAATTTTGCATTTACATCTGATTTAAAAAAAATTTTTTTTTTTTAAAGTGAATGCTAATCTTAACAGAATCCTGGAGTACTTCCCTACCTCCAGAAGATCAGCTGCTGAAAAGATTCAAAAGCAAGTTTTAACAGTGGATGTAAAACTTTGATGTGGGTTTATCAAATCTTTCTGATCCAGTCCAAATATTTTTATTTTGTTTTATACTTTTGAAATCTCTTTAACTTTGAGGAAAGAAAAAATATCAGAAAATTCTCAATAATTATCACTTGTTCTCTTTGAGAGAGTGAGGTGGAATAACATGTCTTTGATGACACACAACTGAATAAAAGTCATTAATACAGACATGGTAATTTTACAATTACTTTTTTTTTTTAACTACCAAGAGATGTTCAAATGTAAATTTTGAAAGTGTTAGGAATATTGGACTGTCATCATTTGATATTTTTTATCTGCTAAATGAAAAAAAGATTCCTACTGATCTGCAAAACAATTTTTTTACGTTAAGACTATTGAATCAAACAAATAATCTAATATATATTTCCTTGTATAATTTTGTTTTCCATTTCCAGAATAAAGAATATTTTTTAAAACTCTAATATTCCATTTACAAAACATTCAGACCTTCTTTTTCATCATATGGTTTCCTATTTATTAAATTTAGCCATTTTGGTTTCTTATTCTGGGCACACAAGCTCACAATGCAAGCAGATGTTAATTTTTGTCTAAATTTTAATTCCTTGGGAATGATATGTGAGTGTTAAGATATTTTTGTTTCTTTCCCTGCTTTTTGTTAGTTTGATGTGTGCAGGCATCAACAACAGATTCCTGCTGACGTGCATGAATGAAAGTCCATGCATGCGTGCAAACCCGCATGGATAGACATCTTCATGCAAGTCTGCACACTTCCCCTCTCAGTGCACAATTCTCGTTAAACACGTCTGTTCCTTCTATCATGCAGTAAGAGTTCAGCACCCCCTCATCCTAATAAAAAAGAAATTTCCTGTTTTTCTTCTATTTTCTCTAATTTAAGGACTGTTTATGCAATGAATAACAGGATTTTCTATATTGCAATATTCAGCCCATTTTTTATCACTTTAAGTATCATTTTTTAATTTGTTTTTTATCAAAACATCATGAGGCATGAAGTCCTCAACTTTTTCTCCGAGACCTGTTGCTTTAAAATAGAGATATATATTCTGGGAATTGCATCTTCAGTTCAGCCATTCATTATTTAAAAAGAATAAAAAAATCAAAGGGAATATGCCTAAAACTTTGTTTAAATTCCTAAAATATAAAAGATATCTTTATCATTAAGAAAATCCTTGATGGATGGAAGGGGGGGGGGTAAAACTTTGTTTTCATATTTTTATTTGTGAGAACGATTTACTGCTTTTTGGAAAGTAGTATTTTCTTCTGTTAAAATTATTCATCAGAACTTTTTTTTAAATATTGACATTGCAGAAAAAAGGTACAAATACAATTTGAAAATTTCTACTCAGACCTGGGCTCCTGTGTCTAGACATGGGAACTGAAGTGTAATATTAAGATTGGTTGGTGTGGGGTGGGGGGCTATAGAATAGGGATTAAATTAATAAGAAGAGTAAAATATTTGTTACAGGGAGAGACTGAAGAAATTAGGATTAACCATTTTACTAAAAAGGAAGAATGAGTGATCTAATTTTGAAACTATCAGTTTCAAAATAATTAATAGAATTTCTAATTATGGTAGACATTTTTTTAATATTTCTCCTTGAACATGTAAATTTACAGTCTAAGCAGATTTCAAAAACTAAGTGTATTAACCAATTGATTTATTTATTTATTTTATTTATTTATTTTTTTGTGCTAATATAGTAATATATTTTTGGAACCAATTTCCTAATCGGATAAAAAACAAAAACAAGAGAAAAACAAACAAAAAAAACAGCAATAGTGTAAAATAATTTAAGGATGATTTAAGAAATAATGGTAAGAAAAATAAATTAAAATGGCATTTTGGGGAACTATCAGATGAATTACCTAATAGAATTTGATCTGAATATAGATATTGTATTAATATTGTATATGTTCTGTGCAAAGATTATTTAAGGTTAATGTGAGAAGATAGTAAAAAGAAAGGGAGATACCCAAGAAGGTTAACAAATAAATAAATTACTTCAAAGCTAAATGGTTGTGTTTATTAATGACAAAAATGGAAAACCAGATTTCAATATAACAACAATCATTATGTTAATCGGCAGTTCTTTCAGATGTTTTCGTGATTTCTGATCAAGCTATCCCAGCAGGGAAAGAAAAAAAAACCCCAAAACAAACAAGCTACATATTAAAAATCTTCCTAATTGAAAATAGAATCTGAATAAGCATCAGTTTTGAACTGTACTGTCTTCTAGTGTCATAAATGTCTGGCGTTCTTAAAAGAGTGGAAGGTGAAGTGGAGGAGGCTTAGAAAGCAATGAATTAAAAGATGTTGCTGCTCAAATGGCTGTTAAGGTATGTTTTTTGTCTCATCTATTCAAGCCTTAATAGTATTTTGGTTAACTATATGACAGGAAGTGCTGTGTTACTGCCAGTCTGGGCTGAGAGGAGGAGGTGGGGGAGTATTCATGTTTGATTTAGTATGGGATAGGGAGGTGTGGATGGTTTCAGGTACAATCCTTTAAATGTTTGGGAGAGGGACATGTGTGCATGCCTACAGGACCTGTTGGCTTCTGCTTTCCCTATGTTTGACAATGTTGGCCAATATTTGTGAACTAGCTTGAGGGGAGGATCATTGCTGTTAGCACAACCGTGTCGGTGCATGTCTCTACCATGGCAAGAGGCATGTACACTCTCTCTCACACAAACATACACACGATGTGGACACGTACACGTGTGACTCATATTTGAGCTCCCTGAGTCTGCCTTTGTTTTTCGCTCTCTCTCTCTCTCTCTCTCTCTTTCCCAACTGTCCTCTGAGCCCAGCACATCCATGTCACACGCTCATGTAGACACATCTTCAAACACTTATGCTATCTCCCTTTTTCACATTGACTGCAAGCATTTCAGAATGAGGCAACAAGTAAAATAACAAGATGGACACTTCCTCACAGCTTTTAATGTTCTCAAGTCAAGTGAGTATTCACTTTGGGCTACTGCTCTTAAAATCTTTGCTACAACAACAATAACACTAATCTTGGATCTCAGTACTTCCGTTAAGCAAGCTATATTATTTATAAATACAATTGCAAATTCCAGTAAAACCAAACCAGTTTAGCTTTCTCTTCTTGTCAAGTGATAATATATTTCTTCTAATCCTTACTCTTTTTAAATTGAGAATCCTTTTCAAAGAAATATTTTAAAAACATTTTACTCAATTTTCTCAATCTTCTTTTTTATAAAATATTTTATAAATGTTTATTTATTCAGTTTTATTTTTTATTCAATGCTAGATCCAAATTAAATGGTTCTAATTTTTAAACTGATTTTTCCATAACTTCCTAAAAGTTTGTAGACATTCCTTAACCTTGCAAATAGCAAAATATGCTTTTTTTGTTTTAATAATCAAGAGGGAATGAGCTGACATCTTTATTTCAGACTAAAACTGAAGAAGAAAAAATCATTTGTTCAATGTTATACTAGATTTTTTTTTAAAGAGAATTAACCTGTCTTGTGGTTGGAATGGATGTTTGATCCCAGTTAAAAGTGGAGATTTTGAAGTCTAGTATACCTATTTTACTTGAAAAATTGGTGCAGTACAATCTCCTGACTCTTACTTGGTCTTGTGCCATACTAAGCTAAACTTAATGTCTATTTTTAGAGCAAATAACTATCTTAACAACATATTTTAAAGAGAGATTCAGCTGCTTAATTACTTTTGTTTAATGAAAATATTTTTCTTTGCCAAAGAAATATAAGAAATAGTTTTTAATTGAAAGCAGTTAATTCAGACAGCATTTTCTGACATTGTTCAACAAGTTCTCAATATCTTCACCAATTTGTGGTGGGTTTTAATAGAAAAAATTGTAATTATATGTAATTGTCCACTTATTGACCTGTTGTTTTTTTTTGTTTTTTTTTGGGGGGGGTAATTGTTTTTTCATTTCTGAAACAAGACAGAAACTAATCAAATCTTATTTATATACTTGAAATTATTTATTCCATTCATAGATGTTCCTGCATTTGTTGTTTTTTTATTGTTTTTATTTGTTTAGAGTTTAAATAAAAATGACTCACTTTGCATCTACTGATTAATTTGATGACTTATAGTTTTAAAAATATATAATTCAAAAATTATTTCTATGGAAAATCTCTTTAGGTGATTGAACCCCAAGTTCAAATCTGAAATACTTGGACGAGGAAAATTTCCCCCCCCCTTTTTTTTTTCTTCATTTCTCTGAATTTTTTCCATTCTAGTTTAAAATTACCTGCAAACTTTGTTTTTCACAAAAAATCTATTCTCATATAATGACTAAGACCACCATCATCTTTATATTTTTGAGGAAAAGGCCATACTCATGTAAAGCTTTTAAAAAGCAGACAGAGGTGCACATTTTCAAACCCCTCCTTGTCTTTGAAAAATTCCATTTTTTTTTTAAATTTCTTGGACAACCAATCATGAAAAAAAAAAGACACTGGCATCTAATTTGGAGAGGGGGGCTATGAAAGAGCTCTCTTATTGTTAAAAAAATGAATTAAAAATTTCAAAAAGAAATTGGTTGATCCCAGACATCTAAAGAATTAGTTGTAGTGTATAAAGTAAAAACTGCAAGAAGCCATCTATTGAAGTGTACCTGGGATGTGGCATTGAAGCAGTAGAGAGTCTGCTTTTTAGTAGTAATTATTTTGTTGGAATAGGTATTTTGATGAAACAACATACAATAGCATGTGACCAATTCTTGGTGAATCAATTCAAAATAGCAGCGCTTGAGAGATTTGCAATTCTATATTGAGGTGAATAAGCAAAATTAAATCCATTTCAATCAGTCCTTGTATCTGGGATATGGATATTTTCTGAGGATTGGTTACATTTTTATTCAATCAATTGAGTATTTTAAAAAGCAATTTTTAAAAACTTTCTTTCTAATACCAAATTGTATAATCAGTACCTTCATTTTTTTCCAGAACTACTTTGCTCTTCTTTTTAATTTGATTGATGGAGTAGAAGGCATAATCTTTTTCCAAGATTCTAAGCAGTTTAGTCAAAATAATTTTCTTATGATTCTGATTGTAAAATTTATAATTTTCTAGAGAGAAGAATTCTGGTTGAGAATCTGATTTCTTTGTCCAGCTTTCAAGTTTTGCAAATAAATTTTCTCTCGTTTTATACAAGTCTTTCTGTTTTCTGACTTTTCTTAGTTATGGTGATTCTTACTATCTAAAATATTTCCAAAAGATCTCCAAAAGTTGAAATCAAATTAGATTAATTTTCTCTTTTCAAACATTTGCTGATTTAGATTTTTTCTTAATTCAGCAAGTAACAGTAAGAATGAATGGTATTTCTGTTTTTTAAAGTTTCATTTTTCTATGTGAGCAGTTGACTTATCTCTTCTGATTTCTCTTTCATTGTAAGTCACGTCTTGGTTGACTTACTTCCTAGCTGACTAGTTTGTTGTCTTTTCCTCCATTTTGTGTGCTCATTATTTCACTATTTCTTTTTTTTCCTTTTTCGTGACTTAAGTATCTTCCTTGCACAAACAGTATGCTCACCTTATCTACTGCCACTGGCACAATATAAGAAAATTCTATGAAACTTCTTGTCAGTTTTCTTTGGCTGCAAGTTCAAATTTCTTGCTTGCTATCAACTGAAGTCTCTTGTACAATTTTGTCAGCTAAATAAAAAAAATAAAAAAGGATATCTAAAAACTTTTTAAAATTTAACTAAAAATGTTGACTATTTACATCAATAGTCAACATTTTTAGTTAATTTTTTTTTCTTCTTGCTTTTGAAAAAAAATATATTTCCTGTTTAAAATAACTTTAAGACCATTCATAAAAATGTGCAATTAAATTTCATGATGACTTTTGAGCAAAACTTAATTTGTGATTTTGTCTTTTGTCTCCTTGGATTCTCTATTAAGTTCAGAGTTTGGACTTTTTTCCTTTTAATCTGTAAATAAATTCAACTTTTTCAGTTGAAAATCTTTTTTTCATGCCACCAGAATTCATTTTCTGAACCACTTTATGGAAGCCTTTAATTTTAATATTTTCCTTTTTTCAGTATTCTGATCAATAGTTTATTTCTTATGATTTGTATTTTCTGATTAAAGATATTTTCTTCAGTTATTGATGTCTACATGATTTTTTTTCATTTTCCTCTGATTAGTCTAGTTTTTATTTTTGATCTTCCTTCATCATTTGGTTTATGTGATTCACTGAACCTGCATGTTGTTGATTGAATTCCTTTGAATAAACTGCAAATAAATGAATTGTTTTTTGCCCAAATAATAACTGATTCTCATTACATCAAGCTGAGCATTGACCAAAGCAGAAAGTAAGAAGCATATTTTCTGGATTTTGTCTATGTCTCTCAGAAGTGCAAATCTACAATTGATACAATAATCAAAAATATAATTATTTTCAAGCCAATTTTGATTCATGACATGAAGCTATTTTAATTTTTTTTACAAAAGTTATGAGTCATTTTTGTTATTTTACATTGTTTAGTGTCAAGTTTTATAAGATTAATACAGGTCAACATAAAAAAAAATGATTGAATTGTTTTGATCTTGTTACTGTCATGGTTGCAGTTATTAGAATACAAACATAATTGATTTAAAATATTTTATCAATTGATGTTGAATTGACAAAGGTTTCTGTGAAATTAACTCTTTTCCAGGCCGTTTTGATTCTAAAATAATTTCCAAAATGCCTTAAATTTTCATCAATATGGTTCCATAATGATTTATCATGATAAAAACCAGGTTTGTAGCAAATCATTTTTCTTCTTTTATGTCCTAATATGTAGACTTATACATAGGACTTTAAAAAATGATTTTATTTTTTTCATTTTCTTTTAATTGTGTATTTATTTGGATATATTTCTCTCTTTTAGATGAAGAAGGTGTATCAATAGAAGAAACTACTTTGGAGACTGGCAAACGCAAATCTGTGGACAACTCCGGCCAGAATGCTAGTGACTGTGACAAAACTGGAATTTGTACAGCCACCGACGACGAGGAACAATCCCTCGGAAAAAATAATAATGAAGACACTAGTGATAGTGACACTATAGTGGAGGGCATCATAGCAGCCCAGACAATTAATAAAGCCCAACAGGAAAAGACTGTGTCCCCTTCTGTTGCCAAAAACTGTGATAATAAATATGCTAGAGACTCTAGTAGCAAAAGTAGTTCTGTTGAGAAGAAAGCAACCGAAAACAAAGAGCAACTTCTCTCGGGTATTCATAGCAGCACTAGACAGCTGCGTCGAAGTTTAAGGAATTGTCGTTCAAATGCTCAAAAGTCCCTAATCTCATCAGAGCCATCCATTCAGAGACGAGTGGATGAAGACTTGGTTTCTTCTCCACCTAACAATAAGTGTCCATATTGTGGCATCATAAAAAACAGTCAAGCTGAGTTGACCAGACATGTTAGCAAGCACACAAAAGAAAACTCTTTTGTCTGTGAGGTAAGTAACATCTTTTTCTACATTGATTAAGTTTTAGATGTAATTATTTTATTCCAGGAACAAATTATATATTTTAGATTTTTGCAGACAGGAACAGTTCCATGTTAATTTTTAAAAAATTCTTTATACAGGATATTCGATCTTATTTTCAGCCAACTTCCAATCAGCTGTTTGTACAGCTTAGAATGACTGTCAGATTTGTCACTCAAATATATTGACTTACAAATCTTTAGACTGTCAAGGATACTGGGATCCATTTTGACGTTAAGTTTCACTCTTTAGGTAGTTACCAAATCTACCTTCTTCTACTCAGGTTTCTAAAGCAAGAAGGTCACTCCATTAGATAACACTGAACAAAAATGGCAGGATTATGCAAATATAACAAAATATGTTGCCAACCTTAGGTGCAATGATTTCCAGAATAAAAGATTATTTCATGAAATGAATTCTGTACATAATAGTGGATAATCTTTAACTAACCCTTTGGTATATATTGTGTAAAAGTATATGTTATAAAAGAGTTCAAGACATTGCAATAAGCTGTTTATGATGGTTTTAACATGTTGATGGCTATAGTTTCTAATCAAAAATACATATCACATGATAACCTGTATGGTTTTCATTGACACCTTTAAGTAGGAGTTGAAACAGAAAACATTCTAGAAGACAAAACAATAACTGTAGAAAACCATACTACTAATCTGAAAAAGATCAGAACATTCCTAAATATCTATAAAATTTGATGGTTTTGGCTTCATGCACTATTCTTTTAAATGCCAACCAAATTCCATCTCATCCCTAATATGAAATGATATTTAGACTAATGGTAATCATTTAATATCAACTGTTGAGGAGAGTACCCTTCACAACAATGGAGAAAATTACTTCTGGATTTAGACTATGACAAAAGAAAATGGATAATTGTCAATCAAATTGAAACCTATATAAAGCTACAATCTTTTTAACAGATCCTTGTATACTTAAGTAAGTTTTGTTATATTCTATAGATTTGTTAACAAATAAATAAAAATTATCTCCTGTAATCTATTAATCTAAATAAAGGTTCAGTGAAAAATCAACTTTAAACAAGTTCACTTTTACTTCTTGACAACTTTTTTAGTTTTAGTATTCTTTGGGTTGTTGAAATCAAAATCATTTTACACAAATAATCTTACTTGATGCTTCAGGGCAACTTGACATCTCTTCCAGTTTCCCACTTTCCTGTCTTTTTTTATTAGAGTATAAGGATTTAAAATGTCCATGTTTGTATTTGCTATGTGGATCAATTTTAATGCAGGCAAACATGTCTCTTAAATAAAAAAAAATATTATCATCAATGTGATAGAAAAAAAGGAAAACCTTGATTTTCAGATGTTTTAAGGATTTGCTTAAGTTCTGAATCATCTGAAAAATCAAAATCCTTTAGACAAGTCTCAGATTGTTGCTTTCTCAGTAGTTTGTATTAGATGAAAGTATGATCTGTTCTTGATGGAATATACCAACATTCTACTGGATTACTGACGAAAACACTTAATAATTTCCAACTCAGTAGCAGGACTATAGCATCTATGATCTCTTCTATGATAGTTAAAATCTGTATAAAACATAAAATTTGGAAAAGTGCCATTGAGACCAACTGAAATCTAAATATGTTCATTTTAAGAAGTTTTATTTGGACAACCTCTGATAAAACAACTAATAGTATAATTGATATATACATACTGTTTAAAAAAAGGGGTAAATTAGGATTGCTAAGACAACAATTACTCTCACTGTATGCTGCTTTGCACATAGATTGTACAAAACAAAACAAAATTGATTAAGAATTGAGTATACATGTCCCATGTAACATCTTGTTTTTACAAGAAAAATGTACAGCAGGTTTGTTTTTTTTTAGTTTTTTAAATGTTTATGTTTTAAATGAAATCTGATAAAAAGGATTTGTACACTGAACTTTGATGTTAACACTTTTTCAGTAAAGTATTCACTTGAAAACTTATATGCAAAATTTGTGTAAAATATCAATTATAACCAATTCAATAACCAGGATCATTAAACAGTTTGGTTGTCGTCCTGCTATAACACTTAATATCTTCTTTTTGGGTTACAATTTTATCAAAATCAAATGTTTGCTTTGTATTTAGTAGTTACATTATAATATAGTTTGATGATAAATTGAATACAACTTTGTTTTTTGCCCATATCAGAATGTTTATGAAAAAGTGTTGTTTTTTTTAAAATCTTGTCAAGCACCATTTGTTCAAAGTCTGAAACTATATGAAGTTTTTATACAGTGTTTTTAATAATTCTCTTTTTCACTGAATTGTTAATCCATCCAAAAATGCCTGCAAGGGTTTCAATGAGTTTCAATTCAAAGCAGGAAAGACACAAAAATTATCTGTTCAAATTCAACTATTCAGAAATTTTTAAAAAGTCACTTCAGAATTTAATTAGTCATTACTGTACATAATAATAATTTTAAAAAGGTATCTAAAAATATTCATTCCAAAATTTGTCTCTAAAGGTGAAAAAAAATGAGGATGACTTTGAAGTGAAACTCAATAAATAATTTTTTACTTGTAAAATTACTAGTCAGTAGTTTGTTTTTCTTTTTGAATATTTTTAAAAAAATAATACAGTTTATGTCTTCATAAACTCATACCATTTGTAAAATTCAATATGTAGTCTATTATAATGGAATTATAATTAGAACAAAAATGAAAACCTTTTAAAAGACTCACCAATTTAAAAACTTATTTTTATATTCCCTGTTATGGTTATAGTCTTTAAAAACATTTTCTTTGTTACTGCTCATATTTCAATTCTTCAATTAGAATTTGAGAAATTCTGATTGCTGATTCCTATTTTTGATATTTTCTGATAAGTACAAGCAACTTTTTTCAAACCAGTACATTTGCATTCACAAAAAGAATCTTCTGCTTTATGATTCAATCTGTACCTGCAATTCTTGTGAATTTCAGACACTGAAAACTTAGCTGCTGTGTTCCCTTTTACATTATGATAAGATAAAAACATTTCTTTATTTCATTTAAGTTTAGTGTAACAGCGATAACACACCTAAAGTTTTATAATGCCACAAGCGTTTTTTTTTTTGTTTTTGTTTTTTATTGTATTTATATCTTTAACATGATAAAATAATTGTGAATTTTAAAAAATTTGATATTTAATGATAGAAAAAGGCTTGTTATAATGCATTCAGTTTTCAGAGATTATCTGAGTCAGTCTTGTAGTACATAAAAAAAACCTTTACTATTTGTTGTACAAGATATATGCCTTTTATTTTGTGTTGTTGATAAACTGTTTTTTTAACAAAATATCTTGAAACTATTTGTTTATAATTTATTGATGCTTTGTTATTGTCTTGTCTCATAATGCACTGACTAAAAATCTTAATTATGTTTACAAAAACAATAGAAGCATTAAATAATTTTCTTGGGACTCATCTTTGCCTTTTTGTTTCTCTCTCTCTCTCTCTCTCTCTCTCTCTCTCTCTCTCTCTCTCTCTCTCTCTCTCTCTCTCTCTCTTACAATACATGTCATCTTTCCTTCTTAGAATCAAATTAAAGGAAACAGCATAATTGATTTGAAGAACTATACAGAATTTTAAGAAAATAACTAGAATACAAAATTATTGCACTGTTGTATGTACAAATCATTTCTACAAATTATCATTATCTAAGATAAATATATTAATCTTTACAGATACTTACTAACTTTAGCTTAGTGTAATGCAAGGTCAGATTAAGGAAATTTGGAGTAGGAAGATTGTGTTGCACTAGTTTTCTAAGTAGTTGAAAACCTGGCTATTACCTGCGTTCAAATACTAACCACTGATACCAATAGGAAATATACAATTATCCTGCCTATCAGGATGGTTATTATTTTTTGTTATCTGTTAAACTCTACTAAGTTTTGCATAAGGCAACAGTAGTAGAGCACCCAGTAAGAATTTAACTTGATGCTCAAGTGAACTGATCTCCAAAACAAGCTCATAGTACCTTAATTATAGTCCATGTAAGTAGAGATATGATCCTGAAATCCTGAACTGATCTTGGCCAGAAGCCAATATCCCCAAGGTATATTTTGTTTTAGTATATAAGGAAAAGGGATGTGGCCTTTAGAGATCTATGGATACTGTTTGTGCTTTGAATGTATAAAGTGATATGTGATATGTGATTCTTGAAAGGTTTTAGGGACTTTTATTTGCAATCTAATTTTATTGGATTTTTTTGTTGTTATTTTCTGTTGTATGCATGCAAAATGTTGCTTGAAAATAGTTCTAGCATTAGCATGTGGTGGAAATATCATTAAATAATTTTTCTCATGGAGAACATATAAATATCAAACATTAGTAAATGTTTTCTTTCATTTATTTTGATATTTAACATACTACCTGTAAATAATCTCCTTACACTCAACATTAAATTCTACAATTCTGCATCATTTCAATGTATAAAAACATATACAATTTTGCAAAGAGTAAAGAAAAGATTAAAGAAATTGTCATCTTGGTTGAAATTATTCTTATCATTCCTTTGTAATTCTTTAAAATCTCATTTCTGAATCAAACTTTTTATTGATATTATATGGAAAACTATTGCCTTTATCTGTAGTTTATCAGCTAAAGTTTTAACAAAAATAATTTGATTTATTTTTATTTCCATTTCCAAACTTCAAACTTCAAGTATTTTTATTTCCATTTCCAAATTTCAAACTTATAGTTTCTTTAACAATCCTCATCCATTTTTACAAACCACTGCTAACAGATAAGTAAATCATATGACCAAGAATATGCTATTTATATTTGCCTGCTCTTTTAGTTGTAGTCAAAGCCAATATACAAAAAATTAACTATCAAGTGAATATTATTTGTGCTTCTAACATGTTTTTTTTTTTCTTTTTTGTTGTTGCCTGTATTTTTTTTAAAAATTGATTTTACACCCACAGATGTTTGACCATTATACAAGAGCTGGTTGTTCTGACTAGACTTAAGTACTGAAATTAGTAATTTCTTATTCTGGCAGTCCTACCAACTTTGGTTTTCCAGGTGTGTAAGAAGGCTTTCAAGGCCAAGCGCAGTCTGCAGTATCACCAGTTCATCCATCATGGTCCCAACGACTCAGAAAGTTCCAGTTCTGACAAAAAGAAGTCTTCATCATCTCAGTTTGGCAAACAGTGGAAAGCAGGCCATCACCGAATGAAACCTGCACTATCTAAGCAGTTACAAACAAAGTCTGGCTCTTCGACCACAGCAGCTGAAAATGCCATCAAGCCAACTTCTAAAAGTGCAACCCGTGGCTTGCCTATGAGGAGAAAATCACACAGTGCCATATCTTTGCCTTTGTCATCTGCTGTTAAAGAGGCAGATGTAGTCAAAGACGAGCCTGGCAAGGATATCACATCCAGATTGCCAAAGAGAAGATCCTCTTTGGCAGCCGGAACGGCACGCCAACGGCCTCTGCGTCAGCCGCAAGGGGCAGATAATTCCTCAAGTTCTGGTTTGGGGGAAAGGGAGAATTGTGCAGATTCTAAACAGGACAATGCCATGAGCTCCATGACAAGAAAACAGTCTCCTCCTCCTCCTGCAGCTACACCAGCAGCGCCTCCTCCACAACCACCACCTTCAGGCCGTACCCGTGGACGTCCACGTGGTTCTGGCAGGCGTCAGTCTGTCTTGTCTCGGCGGTCATGCCGCCAATGTGGCAAGGTATTTCCCAAACCAAGTGACTTGAAACGACATATGATGGTTCATTCAGGAGAGAAGCCATTCAAATGTGAGGTGAGTCGAATGCACAATTACTAACCCTTGCCATTCCAATCAAACCAATTCTGTAAATAGATTTACACACTTTTCCATTTTTTAAATCATCTCCATTTTTTTTTTTTTTTCATCTGAAGAATTTCATAAAAATTCCCATCATTCATTGAACTTGAAGGAATGGTTGTCAGAATGCTCTGTTATTTCCAAACATACTGTTGGTTTTCCCAATACATGAGGAAAAGATGCACTTCTTTCTGGAGCACAAACATAGGCTATCCTTAAGGCTGCTGAACAACATCAGCGGGATCTTGTTAAACAAGTGTAACCAAAAAGAATTTGAAGCTTCTTTCTGCAAGAAACAGGATTTCTACTAGTTATTCTGATTTGCAGTAGACAAGCTTATTTATTTTCTGCATGTATTCTTGTCTGGTCCAGTTCTTAATGTCTCACTACTTGATGTTTTCAGTTTTGTTTCTTATGCTTTTTGTCGTCATCTTATTTTTCTTTATAAACATCATGTTTAGAAAAATTTTACAATTTTTAACACTGGCAACATGCAACAGGTCAACATTCTCTTTTCCAATTTTTGCCAAATTATCATTTCCTTTAGACATTTTTTAATAATTCTTTAGAAACTAAAAAAAGTTCCCTTTTCTGGAAAAAGGCCTCTTTTTGAGAAAAGATAACTGATTATTTTCTTCACTCAAAGTAAACCAATATACCCCCTTCTGGTTAGATCTATATTTTTCCTCTCCTTATTTACAATTCATTCTTTCTTAACAGATAAATGTGTCATCATAAACATTGGTCTCAAAATCTTTCTTGTTAAACTATGTTTTTTCTGATGAACTTTGGATATTTTAACTATTTCTATTGCATCATCATCATCATTATCATCATCTTCATCATCATCTGTACGCCCTTTAATACTGCTGTTTTTCCTCTGTTTTCTTTCACTGATTCATTTTCATCTGAATGAAATTTATGCATACATGATTGCAGATTTTAACAAGACTTGCAGTCAGAATTTAACATGCAAGTTTTCTGTAATTGATTCTGTAGCTGCAGTTGTGTACTGTTGAAACTAACTACAAAACAATTACATATTGATTTTTCTTTTAAATTTGTTTGTATTGTTAATCTGTTTTTTGATCCATCCTCAATGATAATAAATAGAAAATAAGTTAAATTTCCAGCCCCAAAAGAAAACTCCAATTTCAGATCACTGAATTAATAGCCTTCACTAATTATTCTAACATGAGATTTTTCAGATGTGTTGTTTGATTAATGTAGATATGCCTACTGAATTGTCCAGATTATTCTCAGTCCAAATCTGAATATAACATTGTTGTTTTTCAGTTTGAATTTCTCTCAGAATCAAATTATTTTATTTATATCAATGTAAGAAAGAAAGTTAAAGAATCGAACCTTAGTAGTTTTCTCAAATTTGCTTTGGTTTAATTTTCAGCTTATATGAGACTAGGTTTTACTTATTTATAGAGCCCAAACTTTCTGGATTTTTTTTATTATTATTATATGAACAGTGGAGTTCAATTTCAATCACCATGAGTGTAAAATCTTTTGATATTTTAAAAAGTGAAAAAGGATGAAATATTATCCATTGATTAAGTTTCAAAATGGTAGTTAATGGTATATTTTTTCTTGCAAAATTCACATGATAATTTTATTAATTCTTTTCAGCTTCTATATGAATTGATTGTATATTAACAAAATACAGCAATATTTGATGCATCTGCTTATGGCACAACTTAAAAACCTCTTCAAAATTTTTTTTTTTCATTTGTTTATTAGATTTCTTACATCAATCCTCTTCTGCTGACACAATATAGCTTCTTTTTACATGCTTTCTCATTTTCAATTCCCACATATGAAAAATATATACAAATTAAATCTATTAATCCCTCTGAATTACACCTCCATAAGTCCTTACCACATTTTTCCTTGTGTTTTCCCTTTCATGACTTTTTCTCAATTTTTATGCAAATATTAATTTTCTTAGAAAACTTTCTTTACTCAGTATTTTTCCATGATTTTTTTTAATAGTGAAATAAAAAACCTGGACATTTTCCCTTAAATAGGTTTTTAAAGTTTAGAGCCATATATTTTGTATCTCACTGATTCACATGAGAACTTTTTTCAATTCTAAACATTATTGGATATTAAAGTCAAAAGACATTTGAATATATTCTTATGTTTAATGTATAAGTATTAGGCATGTAACAATACAGTCAGGTCAGGATACGTATCACGACACTCATAATATAAAATACACAAATTGATTCTGTTAATATATCTTTATCATAATAAAAACATAAAAATAGAAATATAAAAAGAACATCTGTTTGCTGACTAGAAAATATGAAAGAAAACAATGCGTCATGATTTTTTGCGATGATTAGATATTTAGTCTATTTTTCAATCTAGGGTCATTCCATGTCAACTCACCGAATTACTTGAAATTTGGCACAAATGTTCCCCTTCATGAGTTAGGAAAGTGTGCCAAATTATTTTGTGTTAAACCTTACCGTTCCGACTTTAGAGGGGCGGTTAAAATAGTCAACAAGGTCTGCTTGTGATGGTAACAGATAGTCTGTATTTTATCCTCATCACAATCCTGTTCTATAGGCAATAAGCTTTATATCCATCGCATCCAACTGATCAACTGAAATCACTCCAACCTGTTTATCATGGAATAAACCATGATATTTTTCAACTGTTAGCTCAGTACAAATAGAACAATAATGTTTGCCTCTCAAACCCTCTTTCATTCTTTCTTTTCAATAAAACCATTATTCCAGTGATGAGGAAGTGAAATCTGTAGTGAAGAAGTGGCTCAAAGAACAGTCAACAGAATAGGGATACATGCTCTCATTTGAAAGGGGAACATTGCTATTGAGAGAAACAGTGACTGTGGGAAAGTGGGGAGGTGATCCACACAGGACCAGCTTCATTTTGATGTATGATACATGTTCCTGTGTTGGTAATTATACCTGTCCTAAACAAAATGGCATTACTTTTTGGCTCGCGCTTGTATTTAATTTGTTTTTTTTTTTAATTAATAAAAACAATATTATTGAATAGTTTAAGAAGTCACTGAGCACAATATCAACATTTGAGAGTTCATGGAGCATTAGGATGATTGTCTTTAATTATAATCTTTCACTGAAATCCTGCATGTACATAGGAAAAAAACTCTGAACTTGGCAGGGTCATATCTTCTAAAGTAGACTTTTGAAGAGGACACATTTTCTATAGACTGACCATAAGCTACATAGGTGAAAAGTTGTTGATTTTGGAGTCATGCATTTGGGTGAGCAAAATAAAATTTTCTATAAGGTATAGGGTTTGTGATATTTGGATTCTACATACCAAATTTCAGAAATATTGAATGTATGGAAGTATTTTTAAATAAAAAAAAAAACAAAACACAGATTCTGTGACAGAGCACGGCCTTAATTTAGAGGCAAAATAAGAAAATCCCCCCTCTAAAATCGGAACAGTAAGGTTTAACACAAAATAATTTGGCACACTTTCCTAACTCATGAAGGGGAACATTTGTGCCAAATTTCAAGTAATTCGGACTCAATAGATGCAGATTTCAACTTCTTGCTGGTGTTTTGACATAGAATGACCCTGTATCCATTCTATAATAAGATGGTTTTTAACTGTAAGAACATATCTCAAATACTATTCTCCGATCATTTAAATTTCCTTTCCAGAACATTATGGGTCCTTTTGAAAATCACACTATTCATGTTATTGTACTCCTACTTGGGGAACCCTAAATGTTTATTTTACAAGTTAACTACCAAATTTCCCCAGTATTTTTTACCTGTATGATGGGATATTTCAAAGTTCACAATCTATTCAAGTACCAGTCTCAGGGTTTGTTCACAGACACAACAAAAGATGGCTGGGGTGTTCACATAGTAATTTTTCAATGTAAACAAGTGACAAATGTGAGAGTCACTGCCAGTGGTTTACAGTAGGTTGCAGTAGTGAGAGCTGTTGTGAGTGACTGAAAGTAGGCAAAGAGTTAAGTTCATTATGATTAATAAAAAAAATGCTTTTCTTTTAATTTGTCACTCATTTTGAACTCTTTTAATATGATTAATTTTTTTAAAAGTGTATTCTTTCTTTTTTTCATCTTGTTCAATAAGAACAAGAGAAAAAAAAGAAAGAATACGCTTTTAAAAAAATGAATCCTATTAAAATTAAGAAAGAAAAAGTGAGTGTAAATGACTTGTTTCCATTTCCCTGTTGTACTTCAAATCCAAAATAATTCTAAAACATAGATTTTGAATCTGCTTCTGCCATATTTTTTCTCATTTGAAATCAAGTTATGTATCAAGCTGCTCCCGATTGAACAAGAATTCATTACTGAATCAAATTGATGAAATGGGGTAAAAATTTGAAAAAAAAAATTTTTTAATAAAAATAAACTACAATGTACTTTTTAACAAATTACAATGTATTTATTTTGAATAAACAGACATGAAGAATTACATTTTTAAAAATGGTAGCAATAACTTCAAATGTAGACAATAAAGAAAAAATAAACAGTGCACATTACATTTTAAAAGAATCATTAAAAGAAATGTTTTTCTTGTAAAGTTGGCATTTTTTTAAAGTTTTTCTTCAGATAAAAAATATTTGAGTCTTCTTTTTTTTCATTCATCAAATAGGCAATGTATCATATTTTTTCATGTTTCATGATTAGTATATTCACCAAAAAATCCTGATGCATCATTACACCTCTAATAAGTAAGATGTTCAGGATGAATTGCTGAAATAAATCTTGCCAATTCAACAACAAAATATTGGCTCAGTCTTTCTTGCTACACTTTTTATTGGTCGGCTGAGGAATAAGTTTTCTATCATGGAGTTACATTCAGAAAGACAATCATTATAATAAAATGACTTGGTAAATAATTAACCAGATCAAAACTGAAAGCTATCACAAATATATTGGGAAATCCATTTGACTACTTTTCTTTTTTTGTCAGTTATTTCTGTTCCATAGTACACATTTTTAATATAAATCTATAGCAATTATTAATCAGATTGGTTAATAATAGATGTGTTTACATAATTTCAATTTCTCCTCTACTGCAGCTTCACAGAATATGATATTTCTAATATGTCAGTTTGCTAACTGTATAGGATTTGTTATAATGATTGGTAATCAAGATAGTTCTGTAAAGTTCAGTATAGATAGTAATTAGGTAGAGAAAGATCTGGAGCATGGAGATGCATAAAATTTAAATGCAGAATTAGAAAGAACATACAATTTTACATAAGAATGCAAAGTTTTATCAAAATTGTTCGAAAAATAAAGAAATAGTGAAGAAATTACTAAATTTCTTGCTTTCAATTAGTCCGTGATTTGACATATTTTTTTAACAAAATTATGTCCACTTTTGTACCCCCAATTTCAGGGCTTTAAATTCTCATAACTTTTGAACCACTTGGGATATTTGTATAATTCAAAACTGAACTCCATTTACACAACTCTATATAACTCATGTGATTAAATAACAATAACCTCAAATAAATTTTTAAAAATCAACTGGGAATGCTAATAGATAGTAATTAGGTAGAGGAAAATCTGGAGAATAAAGAACATATGGGATTTTTTGAAGACAAATATATCTTAGATATATGAAGCATTGTTTTGATGGAACACTACACCTTTTTGATTGATCTAACTGAATTTCTTTTCCTTCAAAGTAGAATTTAAACTTTATAGCTACTGATAATAGATATTTATTGTAATCATAAAATTTACTGGTAACAACTGAAAGTGGACTACATCAATTCAACCAAACATTGATCAAAACTTTTCTTGGGTGAAGGTTTATTTTGGGTTGTACTTTAGCCTGTTTGCCTCTATTGTCTACATTGATTTATATTCTTGTAAAATATTAATTTTACCTCACCAATCAGTAATCTATTTAAAATGCTGAGATGTATTAATGGGGGTGCAAAGAAGTGCAGATATTGAATCTTACTTTATGGTTGGCTTCTGTCAAATCATGGAAAACCCACTGTCCAAGTTTAGACATGTTTTCCAAATTGTTGCAGATGATAGTGAAATGTTGAATGGTTTGAATTCAGTTCTGAAGCTAAATCTTCTACCAATAACAGGCAACCACTCAATATCAGATTTCAGCCATTACATATGGAATGACCTGATTATTTTTGAAAAAAAAAAAAAAAATATATATATATATATATATATATATATATATATATATATATATAATTAAGGTCGTTAACAAATCAAAAAAGTGGTTAATATTTTGAAAAGTTTTTGTATGTTTTTCTGAAAAAATTTTTTTTTTTCCATACAGAATCGATTTGTCAAAGTAATTTGAATTTTTTTTCTTTTAATTTTATAGTTTAATCTTTTCTCTTTTAAAAAATTTTATACTAAAACTTGTTATTCTTCTCCCAAATTTTTTTTTTTACATTTATTAACAACTATACTTAAAAAACCTAAATCTAATTTATCAAACCATATATCAATATTTAAATTTACTTTAATTTATTATTAACCATTAAAATACTAAAATGAAACTAAGAACAAATTAAAAAAATTAAAACAAATTGATGAAATTTTGTGGCAACATTTTTAAACTTCAACAGAAGGAAGTAGATTTATTTTTTGCAACAAGAGTTGTGTATCCTGATTTTTGTTTGAAACAAAGATTTTAACATGGTAAATTATTCTATGCAAGTTGAAAATCAATTAAAATTTATGAGACTTGAAAAAATTATAAGTCTGAGTGGAATTACTTAAAATTATTTAATGAGAAAACTTTCAAGTTTGAACATGTTTTGAGGAGATAAAGAAATATCATGTTCTTTGGGTTTTTTTTTTTTTTAATTTTCTGCTCTAACCTTTGCAGTAAACTTCTTTTCTTTTCAATTGTTATCCACACCTTTAACAATTTGCTTTTTCACTAATGGATCTTGTTAATTAAGAATATTTAAAAACAAAAGTATGGGGTGTGTTTAAAAAGTACTAAGACTAAAGCTGTATTTACTAAGACAGAAATGAAAAATGAATGAAACATTAATTTTCTTAAAAATAGTACTTTTGATATTCAACACAATTATTCCAGTGAATTTTCCATTGTTTGAAAAATTTCTAAAACTGCTCTTTTGGTATGATGTAAACCTTTTCTGTCATTTTTCTTTATTGTCCTCTTAATTAGGAAAAAGGTGTACACAGCTAGTTCTGGTGAGTATCAAGGGTGCTTCATTTGCAATCCTGTGTTCTGTCAAAAAGATTTCATTGAAAATGGATGAAGACTGGCTTAATTTTTTTCCAATTAGCAATGACTCATCTAGATATCTCCACATCATCACATTGCTCAGCTAGTCACAAGTCTTCATTTAAATCTTAAAACATCTAAAGTTTAAGTCTCAATACTTTTTAATCACATTGTGTATGTATGCAAATTCTATTAATTACTGATCCAAACTTGCGAATAATCAAGTTCATGAAAGTTAATCCAGGATACTCTGAAGTTCATCTGTACTTATATCTACTGAAACTTTTATAAAATTAAATTTATCATCAATTTGTGTTTGAGGTGTGATTAAAATTGAGATTTTTCAAATCATAAAATTTAAATAAAGATGTGTGCACAACTGAACAATTTATAATAAAGTGATGATGTCTGAATGTCTAGACTGCTGTGTAGACAAGTAAGTGCCAAGGAAACTTGTCTCAATAATCTTTGATCAGTAGTTTTTGGCAAAACACAGGATTATTCAAATGCAGCACCTTCTATACTTACCAGAGCTAGTTCCTTTTGGATTTTGCTTCCTAAACTGAAAATTTATCTCAAGTGTAAAGATGTGCGGATGTGGATAACATTGAAAAATAAAAAATACAACAGCACAACTTCAATCATATCAAAGGATTTAAGAAGTGCTTTGACCAATAGAAAACTCACTGGAATAAATGTGTTAAATGTGAAGGGGATCATTTTGAAGAAAATTAACATTTTCTTCATTGTTCCTTTCTGTCTTGGTAAATGAAGCTTCAGTTTAGATACTTTTAGAACACACTTTGTACATGTTAATGTTTTTGATTGGTGGTCTGTTATAATACTTTTTTTCTACAAAGTCTGAACAACCCTAATTGAGCAGAAAGCTTGGATTTAGATTGCTTAATTAGTTATTTTGTTGAAAAACTGAAGTCTTTTCTTTTTTTTTTCTTAAAAGCAAATACATTTGTGTCCATGTTGCAAAATTTTGCTGCTTGAAAATATGGAGTGTGCACGCACTGTATTCATATAAGTCTGTTGAAATCTCAACTTATATTAGCTTGCTCACCCAACTTATCTGCTTACCTTCTCAGTGTTACTTGATTAAACTTGTTTCCTCATGTATAGAAACACTCTTCTCGTGTTCATTTGTTAACGGCAAGCTCTTAGCGCGTGTCAATGCATGCATAAAAAGTTACTAGCAAGATCACTGATAAACAGGTGGGTGCATGTCTCTGAATATATTAAAGCAGCTATTACTCACCTACAAACATGTCCACGTGCAAGAATTTTGGCTCTGAAAACTTGTCTACATGCCTGTACAAGTGTATCTTATTAATGAATATCAGAGAATCCAGGTTTTACTCTCTTAAAACAATGTCAAATCAGTTCAGTATGAATAAATTCAGACACACCCATAACCACAATATGAAGGCCTTTTATTTTTAAGGATGATTGAGTTTTGTTCTCTTATATAATGAATAAGTTATATTATGTGAGTGTTTTCCTAGATTTTACCATTCAGTGTTTTTTAGCCTTTAAAACTTTTCCTTTATCTTTGTCATATCAGTTCATTATTCTTGAGATGTTCTCATTTACTTATCAATTGGGAAATAACATGAAATTACTTTGTTAGTATTGGTTCTGTTAATGGTTTATACAAATTTAGTATGTGAACTTTTTAGTGCTTATCATAAGTATCTTATGTTTATTGATATTTACTAAATTTCACTTATTCTGACAGAAGGCCATAAGCATGGAGCACCCAAAAAATCACTCTATTGTAGTAATGGACTGCAAGACTAGCTTACTAACTACTGCACAGTTTAAAATTTGAAAACTTTTTGACCATTCATTAGGAAATGTTGTATGGGCTTTTCTCTTAGTTTGATTATTTATAGGATATGTATAAGTCTTAAAATTTGAATTTTCTACCAAAAGAATATGATAAAGATGAATAGTGGCTTGGGAAATTAGATAAGTATAACTTAATCTTTCAACTAATCTCTCAATGACTATCAATCACCACTCCCAAATGATATGAATGAAGAAGTCCATTAACATGTTTTATTCTGATTTAATGAACTAAAATAAGTGAGAATAGCTGAAACTTTATTTTAACATTATTATTTAAAGAGTTAAACAACTTCTTGCATAAGAAAGCTGTTGTACCATGATAATAACACAATGTTTTATATACTGTTAAAGAGATATCTTCCTCATTACAATGATTAATAAACTTATTTTCCAGATCAATTAGTTGAATACTCACTTATATATCATGCTTTGTACCAGACTAAACTAAATAAATATTAATAACACTAAAACTATGGAATTAATAGGCACTCCTTGTGAAAACTGGCTTGATAGAATGTTTTTATTCATGAATATTAACTGTAATATTCATGTAATTTGATATTATTTTGGTTAGTTTAAACTTAATTCTAATTTACTATCTGCATCATCCACACATTCTTATAGAATGGACTAATGTATTGATATTTTATCTGCATGCAATAATGTTTATGAATAATACTTTAATTTCCTTATTCATACTAGCAAATATATGCACCCTCCGGGTGCAAGTATTTAAGTTTTAATGTAATAAAATATTTGTATTAAATTAGAAAGGCTAATGAAACTAAATAAGAATACAGATAAAAAGATTTGAAACAGAGGGTGTATAATAAAAGATTTGAAACAGAGGGAGTATAATAAAAAATGGAACAACTGAAACTTACTCTTCCATCACTTTCGTCTTTCATTGTTATTTTTTCTAATTTAAGTGTTTAGTTATAAGAGGAAGTAAAGAATAAAATGACAGTTATTTTATCTTGTTAATGGATTTCATTTAAGATTCATTGAAGAGATTTTTGCTTATATTCATTAAAATAAAACCAAACAGTTAGAAATCAATAATACTAAGCACATATTTATTAAATTCAATTTTTTAATATTAATATGCAAATTCGCCTTCCCGTTCACACTGTAAACCGCTATTTTGTTGTATATATAAATACAATTGCATGTTGTCAGTATGCAGACATAGTTAACAGTATTAATAATGTAAGATAATTTTATTAATAATTGAGGTTTAGATAAAAATAAAATCATGGAGAATGTGATGTCAATAACTAAGAGTATTGTGACTTGAGTAGGAATATAGTTTCGGTTACAGACAGAAAAACACACAATCTCCATTATAATAAGATGTATTTTTTTAGATGAATATTATCAGTCTTTATTGTTATTAATTTTAATTAAGATCTTTTTTCATTTTAATTTACAATTAAGCTGAGTATTGTCAGTTTATAGGTATTATTTGTATGATTGTGATATCATGACTAGTGATATCTTGGTCCTAGCTGCTTTACCATCTAAGCTACAATAGCTTAGATGGTAAAGCAGCTAGGACCAAGAACTCGGATTCTCCAAGGCAAAAGGGAACATAAGTTCGAATATCACTGGAAGATTATCCTTTATTGTTGTTTAAGCATTCATTGTTGTAGAAATCATGACTCAAGTGTTTTGTGATAAAAAGCAACCAAAATTAAGATGAAGAAAACTAACAGTCAAAATTAATAATGAATATCTAATTTTGTTTGGGTATATAATAAATCTGTTATTGTTATATATTTATTTTCTCCTGTTAGATATTAATAATATAAAATGAATATCAGATAAGCAAATATGATTATAAACTGGACACAGCAAAGTGAATGCTATTATTTTGAAAGGGATAAAAAGAATTTCAACATTTCAAAGTGTAATGTGTACAAAATATTGAATATACAGTAACTTGTTAGCAGATTTTCACCTATTTTTCTAGCCACAAATGCCACTGAAATTGAGTTTCTTTACTGACAATGATAAAAAGACTGTTATGGCTAAGCAATAGAGAACACTTAAAGAATAACTGTAGAAAAGTTAGCAGAAGTGGCTGTAGAGAAAAATCATTGTACCTAGTGTGTGTATACTGAAGCAATTCCATTCACATTCCTAATCATAATTATTATTCAAATTAAACTATGTGAAAAACTAATGTGAATGTCTTTGATTGTGGTTTAATTTTTTGCAGTATTTCTTTGGAGAAAGTTTATATCACCAAAAGTAATACACAAAAGATTTGAGGGTTATTGTGAGTCTGTTATGAAGCAATTACTGCATTAGAGATGATTTTCCTGGAATCAAAACAGAAATATAAACAAAACAATATTCTTTGCTTTTCCTGCGAAACCTAAGAAATAGTTTATCTCTTCTCTTTTTAACAATTAAAAAAAATTAACTTCAGTCATCATTTTTCTTTCTTTTTTTGGAATAATTTCAAGTTTTTAGTCATTTTTCATTAGTTTCATTGGTGTCAATCTAAGACATCTCCTTTCCACACTATTTCACTCAGATCAAACTTGTAAATGTTATTTAGGTAAAGAAAAAAAGTTTAACCTATAAAATTCTTAGAATTATTGTAAAGAACATTTTGTTTCTAATTGACTATCTAAATGTATATATATATATATATATATATATATATATATATATATATATACATATATATACATATATAATACTTCTCTTATGAGGCTGTTGATCAGCACCAAGACAGTATATTTACTATGTTCTCTTCTGCCATTACTTTGAACTATTATATCTACTCATTTACTATTTACATAAAAAAAGTTTTTTGTTAAATACAAATATTTTTCTCATTTGGACCGTCCAAGATCAGTTCCAATTTTTCTTTTCATGATATATAAAATATATTTTATGCTGAATCTTGCCAGCTTCCATTATCTGATTGCCTCAATGGGAGGGAATCTCCTCCAGTTTGAAGAAAAAGGCCTTTTTAAAATATTTCATTCCTATCCTTTTAATGTTGAGCTGCCTTGTGTGCCTACCACACCTTGTTAATATAGATTACTTTGGAGAAAGGGTGACTATTTTCTCTACATTCATTGCATTCCTAAATGTTGACACACCTTGTGGATGATTGCACACTTATGTTGTTTTCTTATTGTTGCATGTAGCTTTATTTCCAGTTCCTAAGTAGGTCAACCCTTTTTGACACAGCAAACATCACACGCACGCACACACACATATGACATAATCATCCAAATCTCTTTGGCTCAGGCCAACTGATATTATATTAAAGCTTTAGTGTAAGTTAAGCTGATATTTCCATTTGATTTCTCTTGAATGTCAGTCTGGATTAATGAACCTTCATTTTAAATATATTTGCCATCATTATACTCTCTATCAGTAGGAGTTAAAAAGATTACTTTATTATTGATTACTGAAATAAAATTATCCTTTTATTCAACTCTGAAAAATGTCATTATTCAGTAGTGTATATATATATATATATATATATATAGTAGGTAGCTTACAAATGTCTAGCCACACTGAATGGACTTGATAAGTCGAAACACGTGTCTGGATGACATATATATATATATATATATATATATATAATGTGTGTGTGTGTGTGTTCAGTAAAAATAAAGAACAAAACAATTTGCTTTGAAAGATAATCTAAAATGTGTTTCTACTTTAATGTATAATCAATGTATATCCTTTTTTTTAAAAACCAGTAATGATTGCAAATTTTAATTGAATGATTAATATTTAAGTTTTCCATATTTTCAAAGAATGTGAAATAGATCTGCTTTAGTGAAATTAAAAATCCATCTAGTATTAAATAATTGTTATAACTATTTAATTACACAAAGCAAGATTGTTTTGTAGGTTGTTTCAGATACATGGAAAGAAATTTAAAGTTCATAGTTTCATCTGGGATAGAAAAAATAATTTGAGAATTTTTGAGGAATTGATTTCAACTTGCATCAATGTATATATTGCAATAGCTCTCTGTCAATAATTTTATAATAGAATTTTACTTAATGATTTTTTTTTTCCTTTTTTGCAGTCAAATGAACACATTAAGCAGAATAATGTATGCACATTCTTTCATAATTAAATCTCAAAAAGATCTTTATTGTTTGCAGCTGACATTTTTTTCTTTTTATATTTCTTGAGAATTCATAAGTCCTGCTGTCGATTGAGTTTATTTGCATTGAGACTATTTCTACTTTTTTTTTCATAATGAATACATCATAGTTATTTACGTAGATATTTATTTTAAAAGTTTTTATATTTTTAAAATTAAGGAACTTAATATTTCTAATGTGACCAAATTAAATTTTGAATAACTTATCAAAAGATACTAATCCTTTCCACTTAAACATTTCACTCTCTATACTTCATCTTGACATTTGAGCTTTTAAAACTTTGCAAACTATTTTGTAAAAATGATTAATTTACATTCCATTTGCTATTTTAAACTTTCAAACTGTTTCTATAAATTACTTTCAATGTTTACCTTCTTTTCAAAAATATAAGCAACAGTTTTCCAATGTAAAAATCTTTGAAACATTGCATTCCCTGTTTTGGCATGTACACAATAATTGCCAGCTATTGTCTCATGCAGTTTGCTATGGAGATTACGAAAGGTTTAGGCTGTTACATAGCATGACTTTGAAATTGTATGCTAGTCAGGCAGTTGGCTTGGTGGCAGTTGTTATATACTCTGCTCTCTTGAATCTTATTCTCTTTCCTGTCCACTTCCTAACTGGGTCATGTTGCTCACTAGAGCACAACGAATATTAGCTGTTTTCAGAGGTCAATGCTGCTAGCAGATGACTTTCTAATAGATTAACTCATTGCAAAATGTAATCAACTTTCATAATTGAGCCATTCTTATCAGATTTTTAAACTGTTTAACTTTAGATATTAAATCTTTTCTTTATGATGAAATTTGAATTTTAGTTTTTAACATTTCTCACTTTTGTGAGAAGTGGCATTCACTTGGGTCTTCATCTCAAGTGAATGGCTTAGAAATTTCTCTTTTTATTGGCATTAATTTTGGCTTTGCAATTTGGGTGCATCTTTTCATACTAATGCTTGTCTTATATATGCAACAGAAAAGCAAAATACTAAACATTCTGAAAACAATATTTTCAAGTGTCTTTTTTTTTTCTTTACAATGGATATTCTTAATTAAAAGCATTTTAATAGTTGGTAAGTAATACTCGTGCATGCTCACAGGTATATGCACACATATATGTTATTACAATCAAATTGTGTTTTGAAAACAGTCTAATCCAAATTAATTGTTTATCCCTATAATTGATATCTTGAACTTAAATCTTTCTTGTAGCAGTTCATGGAAATTGATATTTTTACATTTTTATAAATAAATTAAAATAACATCTATTACTGTGATCAAAATAACAAATATAAAAATAATATCTACTTCAAAAATTGGTCATTTTCAAAAGTTTTTCTAGACTATATACTCATGTTGATTTTTTTTTTAAACTTTTTTTTTTTTTTAGATTTTCTTAATTCTTATAAAGATTTGAAAATTTTTTTAGGAATCATTTACAATGAACACTATTCTTTTTTCTTTCTTTTTTCCCCAAATACTTTCATAAGTAATGGCAGAAGAGAACTTATAGTAAATATACTGTCTTGGTGCTGATCAACAGCCTCATGAAAGAAGTATTATATTATATATATATATATATATATATATATATTATATATATATATATATATACATTTAGATAGTCAATTAGAAACAAAATGTTCTTTACAATAATTCTAAGAATTTTATAGGTTAAACTTTTTTTTCTTTACCTAAATGACATTTACAAGTTTGATCTGAGTGAAATAGTGTGGAAAGGAGATGTCTTAGATTGACACCAATGAAACTAATGAAAAATGACTAAAAACTTGAAACTATTCCTAAAAAAGAAAGAAAATGATATGTCACCACATTTTAAAAAAGAACACTATTAAAGATAACAAAATAGATTTGTCATATTTTTTCGTTTTATTCTAAAAATAGCTTTTCTGGGGGAGCTTCATAACATTGCTCTGGTGATGGTTTAATATATACAAAAAAATGAAACATTTGATCATAGGCAAAACTATTTATTCATGAATAAATACATCCTTTGAATATTTATTTTTTCATATTTTTATACTTACATACATACACATATATGAGATACAGGTACATGGCCTATCACTTATTATCTTGGGAAATGGACACAGTGACCCAAGATGAAATCCTGACATTTCACTTTTGCACTAATGCCTTTGGGAAAGACATGAATCCATCACTTCTCCCCTCCCCCAAACTACTAAATAGTAGGGCAGATTGGGCTCTTTTGCCTTTGTGTGGTAACTAGTCTAAGAGAAGGAAAGCTCTAATTTCAAACCAGTTGTACCCTGCTTAAAAAATTGATCCTGTCACACCCTGCCGATAGTGGAGAGTTTGGGTAAACCAGCACACATACACTTGCACATATATAAACCTTATTCTATCAGCAATATCTGCATTCTTTCCTCACCACTGTCAATCTCTATTTTCCAATGCATGACATACAGAATGAGTACCAAAACTTGATAAAGCAAATTTTAGATTGAAAAATTATTTTATTAATCAACAATTTTTTTCCTACCACAAAAAATATTCATTTTTTTAATACAGAAAATGATTTAGCTTTTCTATACTGAATTCAAATGTAGTTGATGCTAAAATAGAACCATGCTTATTTTTTCTTTTTTTCTATTGTCTTTCTACTGCTGAAATTTTCTGTCACTGTAGATGAAGTTTAAGTAAATGAAAAGGGTTTGACATAACCTTTATCAAGAGGTACATAAATTATTATTATTTATACATTAATTACTTTTTAGAATGTTATTTTGCCACATTTATACATAGAATTTATTTTACTAAGTTTAGTTTAGTCAGGCCCATTGTCACAAAACTGAGTCACCTAATGAGAACCAAACTCACTATATGAACAAGTATGAGTTCAGCTTGTCATAATTACATATAGAATTGGAGTTTTCATGTCCCATATTATGTTAATAGGCCTTATTTTAGCATGAAAGTGGTATAGACAAATACATAAACAGGAAGCTCACTTAGTATGTTAAATTTTGTTTTTTCTAAACCCTTTGAACTCGTAAACCTTATATTTTGACAGACTGCTATTTTACTATACACTGTAAGTAAAATATTAAAGGATCTGGAAGACCACATCATATACTAATAATGAAAAGCTTAGTACAGAAAACATTCACAGCTTTCTTATAATGAAATAATGGGATAGCTTTAAACAAAAAAATGTCTATGTGTATTCTGGAGTAAAGTTTGAATGTGATTTGTACTCAAGATATATATATATACTTTATGAGTTCAGGTACAGTGTGTCTAAGGGTTAAGGGTTCCAAAGATTAAATGTTGTGTTTGAGTTACCTACCGTCAGCTCCCCACTTTACCGCACAGATCAGATTATACAATCTGTGATACTCATACGCTGAGTTGGTGGGGACCGGTATCGAACTCAGAACCTTGGGATTCCGAGGCGAGTACTCTACCGATTGAGCTAAACCGGCTCCTTTAGCATGAAAGTGGTATAGACAAATACATAAACAGGAAGCTCACTTATTTTATTTTTTTGTCATTTTTAGCATCCCTAAACTTAATTGTAATTATTATTATTAAAGTATTGCCAAAGGTATGTCACTATGGCTGATGAAGAAATGCAGACAAGTCAAGGAAAACAACTTAGTAATTAACAGTCAACCTATGTGAAATCATTCCCCTTGAACATTGTTTTTGTCAATATATATTGAATTAATTAAAAATTACTTGAAACCTGTGTCCCAATTACACAAGAAATTGCTTTATTCTCCAAATCAGAACACTTAAATGGAATTGCACTATACTATGCCGTTTTTGCTATGTGACAGTAACAAACAGAAATTAGATCCTAACAATATAGATAATGTCAGTAATAGCTTTATAACAAATGATACTTCCATAATTGTTCAGTATTATTTAGAAATTGTTTTAATTTACATTTCTATTTTAGTTTCATTGATTTTTTTCATCTTCAAATCAACACTGTTTTTGTTTCCCAGTTTCATGCCAATATTTATGCTGCATCACATTGAAATTTGATAGAAGTTCCTTCCTTCTTGCTAAGTATTTGTATTCTGACAACAAATGATTGAATAAAATCTGTTTTGTATATCCCATGTGTCCATCCTTGAAGAAAGATTATTTGCATTAGTATTTTGTATATTTTATAAATTCAAGCTGTCTTCTCTTTATGAGAAATGTTCTCTCTGGGAAATTGCTTTGAATTTCATAAAATATTAATATTTTTGACTGAATAATTTTAATTTTACACATTTTTCAGCTTATTAATTTTTGTTAACAGTGTTTTGGCTGAGATATTCTTTGACCTTCTTTAGATATATAATTCACCTAGTTATTTTTACAAATCATTTTTTTCTTTTTACTTTTCCTTTATAAAACATCACAGTTTTAATCAATTGACAAAATCTGGTGCTAAATGTTTTGGATGTAAGATTTGAACACCATGAAAACAAATGCTTAAAAGAAGTAATTTTGACATTTATAGCTTTTATATCAGTAATCAACTGAGGACATTTGAAAAGAAACTTTAGCATTCTGAACTCTTGGATGCCTCCCCTCCCTTGTATCAATGAAAGGCCAAATCCTAGACAGCTTTATTCTAATTTCATAACATTAACAGTTGTTTTGTCATTGATTTCAATTATAGAAATGCTTACAGGGATGTAGTTTGAAATTTTTCTTCTGACTTTTAGTCAATAAAAAAAATGTCTACACTATCACTTTGAACATTTATTTTGCTTCTAATGTTAATATTGAGAAAACTTTTAATTATTTTCTTAATTTAAACAGAGTGCTGTTTTGGATTAGTTCAGTCTTAATATGTGCATTTTTGAGTCTTCTTTTTCTTGTAGCAACTTTCTTACATGATACTTGTTCTTTTTTTTCATCATTACCCACCTCAGAGTACATTACAGACGGATGCCTTTACAACACTCTACAGTCATATAAAACATTTAGTCACTTTTAGAGTTATTTTCTTATTTTAAATCTAGGTCATCTGGTAAATATTTTTTTTATAATAATATAGAAGTTTTTCACTGTAACTTATTTATTTTCCTAATTATTTTCTGTTGATCCTACAGATATACAAATTGAAAAATAAAATAATTTTGTCTCGTAAAAATATTTTTTTCTATATGATGATAAGATGATTTTGACCTAATCATGTCATTAGATATTATAAATCATTACTTTGTTTTCTTTGCAGGTGTGCAGCAAAGCTTTTAAGGCCAAGGGCAGTATGCTTTATCACAAAAAAGTGACCCATGGTGTAAATGTAGAACTCAGCCAAGGCTTAGAAGAGCGCTACCTACGTTTGAAAACTCGGGCCCAAATGAAAACTCTGTATTTGCATGAAAAACTCCAAGAGAGAGCAGCAACAGGTGAACAAGATGCAGCAGCCATGGAAGCAGGTGTGAGTAAATCATCTGAGCTGCTCAAAAGCAGTGAGTCTCAAGGGGAAGTGACCACTAACACTAACACCTCTGAAACTCTTCAAGCAGCAATTGCAAGTGGTGGCACTTATCCAAGTGGAGACGAAATTGAAGTAATGAAGTCCTGTTCGACCTTCAAAGAGGAGCTTGAACTAGCAAAAGGCCTTGGACTTAATGATCAAAAGATCTCCGAGGCAATGGCCGAAGCAAGCTTATCAAGTCTGGAAGTTTCGCATCTTCATCAACAACCTCCACCACCACTAACAACACTACCACCACAGCCACCACCACCACCACCCGCCTATTTTGTCCACCCTGATGTTGGAACGTCATCTTCCATAACAAGCCCAGCAGCTGTTGTGTGTGGTATACGTAACAATGCAGTAGAGCCATCAATGTCCCCAACCTATGGGCCCGAAGACAATTTTGTGATTACTACTGAAGCACCATTCACAAAAAATCGTATTAGTATAAAAAATGAGACTGTAATTGCAACGCGGATTGATGGATTCAATCTGAGCAGCGGCATAAAAACGTCCCTCTACAAGTGTTACCTATGTGGCAAGATTTTCAATTACCTCAGCAAACTCCAGTGCCATTTGTCCCTGCATTACGAGCGGCACCTAGTAACCTACCAATGTTCTGTGTGTGGTACAAACTTCAAATTCAAAACCCAATTACTCCGTCATTCTAGACGACACAAACTGCCCCCAAAGAACTCAGTGCAGGTAGATAGAGAGGGACAGTTAGAAGAGACCGTCCCTGTCAGCCAAGACGCTCCTCAATTAAGTGAGGGAACAAAAGAAACCTTATCATTTACTCCAGAATTCAAGGAGCCTTCTGTTGAGGATGACTCCACTAAAGAGACTCCCCTGGTGGAGCCCTCTACAACCAATCCTTACCATAATAACAATAACAATAACAATAACAATAATAATAATAACAGTAGTAGTAGTAGCAGTATAGGTTCAAATAGTATGCCGGCTAGAGATTTTGTTTATCCCTATCAAAAAGTTAATGGCTGTTATGTTTGTCTCTATTGCAGGAAATCTTTCACCAGATTCTTCTCATTGCAGCGTCATGAAAGAATCCACACTGGCTACAAGCCATGCTATTGTAAAGAATGTGGCAAAGGCTTTAGCGAATATCGTAACCTGCGCCAACATGTTATGCGTTTCCACAGTGATAATTACCCAATGGACTATGTTCGGAAAGTGAGGAAACGGGCGATCCTAGCTAGCTTGAAGTCTTCCATTAGACTTGGTTACCTAAATCGACTCCAACAGAGGATGGGTGTGCCTGATATGATTGATGCTGGCACAACCTCCACCTCTCATGATGAGCTTCAAGTGGGTGGTGGTGGGGGTGGAAGCGGTGGTAGTGGCATCCTGGGTAATGATGATAACCATCTCCACCAACACCACCATCATCATCACCATCATCTTTTAGGCAGGGAAAATTCAGATTTGAAATACGTTTCACATGTTGAGGTCGGTCTAGGTGGTGCAGGTACCATTGCTAATACACAATACATTAGTAAGGAGCAGGAATCTGAACAGTTGAGACAGGAGGAGGAAGAAAAAGAGAAAATGAATGCCAAGGAAATCTTGAAGAAGGAAGGCATCAAAGAAGATGTAACAGTTGTGCTGCCGTCCGACCCCCCAGCCGAAAATGAAGATGTGGCCTTAGATCCACATCATTCAAATGGACTTCCTGAGGGCAACTGGTCTGAAAATACCTCAGAAAATGGCGAAGATTGCATAAGCAGTGGCGAGATCATTGCCGCCCCCAAGCGCTGCCTGTTACCTCAAAATAAGAAAGACAGCTCTCTCTTCAAATCCAGACGAAAAGCATCACTGACGTACAAGGTAGAGAATAACCAGCTGCCAGCCTCCCAACCAGCACACCTTCAGCAACAACCGCAACAGCAGCAGCAGCAGCATCCACATGCTGTACCACAACCTCAAGCAGCTCATCTCCACCCTCCTCCCAGCCATCCACCTGCTCCATCTCTTCCTCCTCCCCAGGTAGCAGCACCCCAGCCAGTTGTGGTAAACAGCGAGCCAGAGATGGTCATGTCCACTTCCCATCTGGGACAGAGTTTATTGAGTAGCATACCCCAGAGCAGCATGCTTTCCAGTATGACTGCATTGGGACCAATTACATGTAACTCTATGGTTTTGGGAACACCGACTTTACCTGCTCAGGCAGCCGCTTCCTTCCTGGCTGCCTCCCAGTTGCTCAGTCCAACTGTCTCTCAGGCTCTGACCGGGTCACCAATTGTCAATATTCCATTAGGTCTTTCTGCAGATCCTCTTTCTTTGGCTTCTTCCACATCCTCCCTCACTGGAACATCTCAATGTCCATCTCCTGAGGAGACCCTGGTTGGACTCCCACGTGTTCAGTGGCATTCTCCACACTCTCCAGATAGCATTCGCAATACCATTCTGGCAGATGGAAGAAAACTAACATCACTATCAAGAACACACTCCAGGTGAGTCAAACCTTTTTTTATTTGTTATACATATTTTTTCTCACCTTGATTAGTATGTGATCATTTTAACTAAATCATTTAATTCAGCTGTATTAGTTCTCCCGAGGAAATTTTTTTTACCATTTATATAATAGGACAAATATCTTTAAAAACTTGATTATTAATTAACCTTAGTTTTTTCAATAATAAAATATTTATAATAATGGAAGAAAAATTATTCTTTCCTCAATATTAATGCTCCAAATATCAAGTGAATTTTCAAGAATCTTGCTGGTATCTAACTGACTGTAATTGGAAATATTTTTACTTTTATTTTTCATCCCTAAAACCTTACATATTCTTTCTTTGTGGTACAGCTCTACAAATATTTAGAGATAGATATTCAATGTAAATTAACTTTTCCTTCTGGTATTAGAATATATCTACACGCAAAGTTTTGCTTTTTGATTAAAGACTTTATTGATTTTAACAAACTCATGCACACAAATTTTAGAAAAATTTACAGAATTATGCTGATTTTATTTCTTAATAAAAAATTGGATTGTATGATATCTAAATACATGTTTATTAGAAGCTCCTAAAATCTTTCTATCAATGAACACCATTTTTGTTTGATGCTTTGAGCAATGCTATATTACATAGAAACAATTTTGAATAAGATTCTGCATCTTTTTTGTATTTATAAATAAAATATTTTACCATAGCAATAGAAATAAAAGCATTTTACAAAGACAAAAGAAGAATACATTTACAATAACTTGCAAAGCTTCCTATCTGTTTCTTTAGTATAAATTTTTGAAATATTTATACGTATATTTTGGGATTCAATTTAGGAAATGGTTTTAGTGCTTATATTTATCTTCTACATTTTCTCAACATTTAAAAATATAAAACATATTCTAAAAGTCTTTAAAAAAATTCATCCAAATTATAAAAGTACTTATTTTGAAAATTGAACATTGTTACATGCAAAACTATTTGTGCTTTTAGCTGTTTTTATATGATTAAACTGAATAGACTGAATGAATAATTTGCAATGTATAAAAAGGATTATTCTTTGAAAATGAATAATCTGATTTCATTTTCACTGATATCATGAACAGAAACAGGAATCAATGATTTAGATTGTAATATTTTAAAAATTTGTGATAATCTTCATATCAAACAATATTTGCCATGAAATGTACATGCTATTCCATATATTCATTTTACAGCTCAACACACTTTGCACTTTTCGGAAGTTTCTTTAATTTTTCCTAATAAATTTTTTAAACATTACATAAATAGGCCAATAACTTTTCAGCTCCCCTCTATGTTAAAAAAACTACTATAACTTTTGATAAAATTTTGCTTTTCATAGATTAAGTGATTTGATTTTCAAAATGAATCAGTTTTAAAATTCTTCTTAAAATCTGTCAAATACTAAAAATAAAATGAAATAAAATTGCTATATATAAAGCACAATCTAGAAAAGAACATTTAAACATTTTAATTTTTTTTATTGCATGACATTATTTGTTCTCGGTGCATTTCTTTGTGGTGACAAACCACAATTAAAAGTATTCAAGTTAAATAAATTATGAAAAAATCAAAAAGAAATCTCTAATTGCTAATGGGACTAAGGGAATAGTGAGAAATTATTGATAAGTATTAATGGAAATTATCTGACTATTCAACACTGAGAAAATAGTTTATATTACTAAGTGTTTTAGAGTTGATTTTTAAAAAATATTTTTAACTACACTTAAATTTTGTTAGCTGAAAAGTTACAATATGAAAAATACAAGTTTATTATTGTTTTTTATGACTGATTCAGCTCAACAGAAAGTAAAATAAGAGCGTAATTATAATTCATTTGTATAATTTTAAAAATAATGTTGAATAGATTAGGTTTTTGTTTTATTTTGATTGAACTGAATAATGCCCTTTTATTTACTAAAACATTATTGCTTAATATCTTTGAATTTTATTAAACAAGATATTTTAAAAACTTATAGAAAGAGTTCTCTTTGCATAAACAACATTCCATTCATGACCTATTAATAAAATGTGATTAGTTTGAGAATTTGCCTGAAGCTAAGAAGATTTTAGGTAATTTTCTGCTGTTCTACCTA
Organism: Doryteuthis pealeii; assembly: GCA_023376005.1. Classification (NCBI taxonomy): domain Eukaryota; kingdom Metazoa; phylum Mollusca; class Cephalopoda; order Myopsida; family Loliginidae; genus Doryteuthis; species Doryteuthis pealeii. The sequence goes on along the minus strand of CM042156.1, from coordinate 46,552,773 downwards.
CACATATATGGAAAATTTCAATGGAGAAAAAAGCCTTTGAGCTTTCAATTTAGACATATAACTCAAATGCTGTATGAATATCTAGTCTAGAGTTATCGCCCTTGTATTTGAAATGCGTGCAAGGCTATGGAAATATCCACTTTTCATTTTGTCACCTTGCACAAATGAAAATACAAAGTTGTAATGTCACTTGTCTAGTCAAGGAAAAAGTTCATTAGAAATATTTTGCTGAAAATGCATTCTACTTGGTTTCTGTATCTAAGTGGATCCAACGTCAAAACAAGAAAAAAATGTTTTACTTGGATGTTTACAATTTCCCTCTTTGATTCCTGTTTTTTTTTAACTCCTTTTTATACATTGCATTTTCCTCCTGCAGTTTTCTCATGGGTATCAAGTTGTCTAGATCTTGTAGGCCAGAAGCAGAATGTTTTTCTGGCCTAATATCTTGATACCTTTTCCAGGTTACATATTGTGAATTCTCCTGTTGACAGAGAAAAGGTTTGCAAGCCTACATTACTGCCTGATGGACGAGCAGTGTACAGGTGCATTTTCTGTGGCAAGGATTTCCTGTCATTCTCAGACATCAACCGACACATGGATTTTCATGAAGGTAAGTGATAATCTTTTATTGGTTGTTTTTAGCATCTGCATATGATGTAGCTCTAGTAGACATTTTGTTTTCTTTACTTTTTGTTGCTTTTCTTCCTTTCAAATTCTGTACTTTTATTTTGATTAAAATTCATTTAATTTGAAGTGACATGTTTCATACATCAATTTGATCATTTGCATTATTTGCCAAGCAATTCTTTCATTAAAATACAAAACTTGGAGCTTTGGATCAGAGTGGATGGAGATTTGCCACAAACAGGAATGCTATTTCTGTCTGGAAGCATAAGTGACAGTTTTCCTCAGCACTTATACCTTAATTGCATGTATCTTTTAAACTTGATAAAAGATTTTAAAAAGTGTCTCTCAATTTTAAATTGATTGTAATTTAAAAACTTTCATTTTTTTTTCTTAAAGAATACAAAAATATGCTTTGTAAGCAACAAAAAGCAAGGGCTGTTTATTTAAATGATTATCAGTGATGTTTATTCATATAGTTGGTTGTAGCTTAATATCTTCTCTTGTAAGTAAGCTTTCTTCTAAATACAATTCTCTTAATGCAAATCATTTTCAAATTCTTTTGATAAAAATCACTTGTTTGAACAATGTAAAGTTTTACATATATTTTCCCCAATTACTAAATGAATCCCTCATCAAGATTTGATTGTGTTACTTGATAACTCCTAAATTAATCATTATATTAACCAAAAAGCTAAATTTACATTTATATTGTTTTATTATACTGTATTTTAATTAAATATATGTAAACAAATTTATACCAGTAAGAAGATGTTAGGAAATAGGAATTTCACAAAATTACAAGTCTTTCAACTTTTATTAATGTATTTCCTTTTATATTTTGTATAAAGCTGAACCAAGTAACTATATTTATTGTCTATGACAACAGTTTCATTCTCACTGAGTGCCCCAGTATTGTGGCCTTAAGCCAGATTATACACCAATATTTGCTTATCATATGAACTATGTGCTAATAAACATAAGAAAAAAGGTATATAAATAAGCATTGCTAACTAGTCAAGTTCATCTAATGAATATCTAAACATTTGAAGCACTGAACTTTTGCTTCTCTACAAATAAGTAAGCCTAGCTAGTTTTGACTGATGATTCTGAACATGAAATAAACTTTGGTATCACCAACTGTAAAGTGCTCTTTACTTCTATTGAAAACTGAGCCAGTGAATTATCTAATGTTCCAGTTTTACCACAACTACCTTCATTGTTAATGTATCAACCAGAATGGCATATATGCCAGATTGTGTTTATATCAATTAAAAGCTTTCTAATTTGATTCTGATGTTCTAAATTATGACAACATTTTCAAGTCCCCCCACACACACACACAAAAAAATAATCAATGTTATTACTAAAGTATTAAAAAATCAGAGTAACATCTGAATATGAAAATGTACAAAATTATCTTGAAAGCATTCAACATATCTTTGTATGCTCTATTTATCATGATGAAAGATGAGGAAAAACGTTTTGAGAAGAATTGTGATTAATATAATATTAGAAATAAATTAAAACTATGTTCTACAAATCAAATTATCATTTTTAATGAATTGAATCAAATGTTAATTTTTTTCCAAGAAAATAATTTAGTTTAACTTCATCTTTGGGGTGTTTGACTATGATTGGAATACAATAATTTTTAGCACTCTTGAAGAATGTTTCATGTAATTATTTTGATTATCAATAAAATACAGATTTATAAAAGTTTAAGTTTGTGATACACAAAATTAGATAACAACTATTCAAAAATATATCATAGCAAAAAGAATGTGTCATTAAACCCAATTCAAATCCAGATCCTGATTGCTATCTTTGTTGAATAGTGCTTGATGACATTTGACTTATTTTTAAAACATTGAGATTAACATTAACAACTCCTTTAACCTGATAGAGTTAAAATAAAACAAATAAAAAAAACTTTTCATTAAAAAAAAACATGCATGGTAAAATGATAACTAAGCAAAGTTTTATTTTCAAATTGTATTGTGCATGCTCTTACAATCCTAACTACTTATTTTATTTAAACACTTTTTGGAGGATTTGCCCGTTCTGAGACTAACAAAAATACTTTGTCAGCATAAATTGACAAAGTAGGCAAGAATGTTTTGCATTGAATTTAGTTGACATCAGTTATTAATAAATTGTACATTTAATCTTTCAACTTAATGGTTCTATATTTAATGTGATAGTCAAAAAAGAATTGGGAAAATCTTATTTGAATGACTCCTTTTCATACTAACAAAAATAAAATTAGCTATTGTCATATTTGGAGATTTAAAAAAGTGTATAGTATCAAATGGTCCTTCCTTTAATTAGATAGTTTTCTATTTTATGAGTGATTAGTTTATAAATCTGTTTTCTCTTGAAAAGAAATAAAATCTTGAGACATTTTTTTGTATTTATTCACCACATCTCAATTGTGATTGAAAGTAACTTTCTAAAACTTTTTCATGTGTTTATTTACCAAAACAAATTCCATTTATAAAATATTTGTCCAAAATTAAAAATAATATTTGAATACTTACTAGTTAGAACTGTACAACTGTTCAAATTAAAGATTGCTAGATATCTAACAAATATCTTAAAACCATGCTCTAATTAATTTGCCAAATTATTTCATACATTTATATTCTGACAATCACCTTCAATCTATGGGTTTGATATCAAATGAAGAACTTCTGTCAGTAGCAAATTAATCCCAGCCCACTAAAAAAAAAATTCAACTTATGTTTAAGTAGGAGGGGGGACAAAATCCATCTTTTTCATATTCTACAAAGCCAAAATATTGCTTCTCAACACAAAATGAGGATTGTTTTTCCTTTTCTATAGCTATCTAAATCTGTGTCAAATTCTAAGAGATTTGCCCATTCCTAGTATTCATAAAGTCCACTACTTCAAAACCTTTATAGGCAAGCAGTTAAAATTTATGATAAATTTCTATATAAACAAAAACTACATTCAAACCTTTTAAGAAACTAAAATGGATAGTTTATTTACACTGAATAACAAACCACTAAGTGAGAAAATAACTAATTTACTAGTTATATTCAGACAGCTGTTAAAGTGTAAAGAAATCCTTTTACTGTTAAAAGTATCAGGTAATTTGAGGAATTCAGTAGTAATAGAGATATTAAATAGATAATTATAAGAAATGGTGGGAAGTCAACATTGGTTTGAATAATTACCAGCAAGTATTAGCTAAAAATTTAGTACAATGATAATGAAACTAATATGCATAATAATACTTCGATTACTACTAATGTTGCTATGATGCCATTGAAGTTGAGAAATATTTGTACAAGAAAGACTTGATAAAAGAGGAATCTAGACAATATATACTTTTTTTTATTGAATTTCACAAGTTGAAATCAAAAATAGTTCATTTTATTTTAATTACATTATGCTAACTGAATTCTATAAAATAAGGTATCAGTGTGGATTCTGACAGATAAATGATTTGAAAAATTAGGCAAGAATTGAATTAACATCATTATCAACAAGTGAGGATCATATCAAAACTGTTTTTTAGAATATTGAATTAATCATAAAAAAATTTTAATCATAAAAATATTCAAATTTGATAAATCATGATTATATATAAAAGGTAAAATTGTAAATGCAATTTAAAAGTAAATTATTTTTTAAATAATCTTCACTGCTTACAAATGCAAATTTATTTTCATCTTTTAGATCTATTTTAAGATCATTTAAAATAGAAATGGGATTTGGTTTACCATTAACTCTTTGCCTACCAAATTTCCCCCACGCCTGTACCAAATTCTATTCAACCAGTTACCTATTGCAAAATGATCAAGTATCAGTCTCAGGGTTGGTTTACAGACAAAACAATAGATGACAAGGGTGTTCATGTAGTGATTTTTCAGTGTAAATAAGTGATACATGCAGTAGCTGCAGTCAGCAGCTTACGGTAGGATCGCAGTGGTGGGAGAGCTGCTGTGAGCGGTTTAAAGAAGGCAAAGAGTTAAATATATCCATTTTCATTATCATAAGGATTACTTGTTAATAAGACATTTATTAATCTTTACTTGGTATGACACAAGGCTATAATTGCAAGGTACTCAGTGAGGATTAAACTCACTACAGTAGTAATGGTCTGCAAAACTAATGTTAACCACTGTTCCACAGCGAGGTACATTGTCTCACTTGCTAATGGTTTCTAAATCTCTTAGATTTGTAAGGTTTTATGAAATGATCAAATTGAACTTAAAATTAAATATATTTTTCATACAAAGGTTCATTAAGAATTATATTCTTTTTAGAATATCCCTTTCTTTCTTTCTCTCTTTGTGGCTTATCTCTTGGATTTCTTTGACAATTCTTGTAGACAGTAATATTGTCAAATTGGTAAAAATCTTCCTTCAAGTTCCAATTATGTAGGTTTTTAAATTTTGCTATACATTTTCCAGTAATCAAGCAAATAATTTCTTGAAACTAAAAGATGTTGATATTTTTCTCCATTGTTTTCTTTGAGTTTATTAGTGAATGTCTTTATTTTTCCCTGCTACTTGACTAACCTTTCTTAACTAGGACTAATCTGTCGGCAGCAATAGGCTCATGAAAGTCCAAATACTCATTTCAAAATCCTTGCATGTTCATTCCCATTAATCTTTCTACAGTGGAACAAGGTAGGTGTCTGCTATGATTTTTTTGGGCTTGAGGCATTTCCTCCTATATAATTCTATTAATATGTTACTTAGAAATATGACTTGAACAGTCTGCATGGTTTTCCTGTCATGTTGCCCCATACTCTTCTTATTCTTTCTTTGTTTGATTTTCTTTCTTTGTTTCCATTATCTCTTTCTCTGTTTTGTCCACTTTAGAGATGTGTTAGTTCTGCTTTGTTTGAACTGATTTGCTTGCTTAAATGAATGTGCAGATCAGCTGTAATTGTTTATCTGCCTGATTTGTAGGTTTCAAATTGATTGAAATTTATCTTTTTATCATGCAGAATTAAATGTTGAAATAATTGAAGTTTCCAAATGTCATTACTTTAGTTTTCTCAGATGTTTTGTAATTAGTTGCAATGATTTTTACATAGTCAATTCTGATCATGTTATGCATTTGGATAATATTAATGTATTGTGATTGGACTTTCTTTCTTATTCAATGTAAGATATTCTTAAAATGTATTTATAAATTTTCCACAGCATGTAAAAAAAAAATGGCAATGAATATTATCTGAGACACAAATTTGCAATATGTTTCTCTGAATGCCTATCATAAATTAATGTCACAATTTTAATTATTGTTTCTAACATATTAATTAAATTATCTAAGTTGTATGAATCATGAACCTGTTAACTGATAAAGTTTCCATGGGTTTTGGTCTTTAAAGATAAACATTTCTTACAATTTTTTTTCTATAATTATTTTCCAAGAACACTGCAATTTAGCCACACTTTTCTAAACATTTATTATTGGATGTGACAGATGAATTTCTCTGAACATCCTTTCATCAATTTATTATCATTTGATAAACCTTATAAAAATATTAACATTTTAAGAAAATGAATCTTACCCGAAACAAGTTTCTAATTTTTTTTATTCATTAGCAATCAGCTTCAAATTTGTCATTTGAATTTGTTCTGTTGAATTTTTCTGTAATTGCAGTTCATTATCCTTAAATATATTTGCCAATTTTCAAATGCTTAAAATTGGTTTCATTTAAATAACTGAAGTATGATAGTCTTAAACTTCTGGTGATGATTTGAAAATGTTCACTGTAAATTGTTATTGTAAAATATCAGATGGTTTTAATCTATTGAAAGGTTAATTTTCCATCTGTTTATTATTTAATTACTTTTTATTTTTATTTTTCAAATTAATGATGACACTGTTTTTGTGTGATCCTCTTCCATCTATTTTTGCTGTTGTCTTTGGGGATATTTGTTTTGCACACATGTCCATCAACGCGTCCAATCTTTTTTCACTTGTCAGTTGAAACTGGTGTGAATCAGTCCAGGCACGGGGAGATGACACTGGAAGGATATACATTTGCCCTAGATGTAACAAAACAAGCACCAAAAGCTGGTGAGGGTTCAAACTGGCTTCTTTCTTGAAAAAACATTTTTTTCTTTCTTTCTTTTTGTTTATAAAAATATCTTTAAATTTTGCTAAAAATTGGGTCTAAATTTAAATTGTATGGTCACATTTTCATTTCCCTTTCTTTTAAAAAAAATTCTAAACAACTAGTTGGGAGAATAATTCTTAATCTGGCTGCTGTCATTATTTAAATTTGACCGAATATTCTAACTTTTCTTTCTTTCTTTTCTTTTTTTCTTTTTTTTCCTCTTATGATTGATTATATGAGTATGTGTATATAACTGTGTGCATACATGCTTAGTAGAAAGTTCATTTGTATGTTCTGCAGTGTAGTCTTACTGATTATTTTATCAGTATATACATTCAATTTATTTTTGACTAAATAAGAAAACATTCCAAAATATATAAACAGAGCCCAAAGGTTTACTGATATTTTCACGAGATGTGAATCTGCTAAATTATAAACTGTAAATCTTAAAATATTTTCCCCTATTAAATATCATTTATAATTTTCTCTGAAATAGAATATTCAAAAGTATGTCAGAAATGTTTATGCATCAATTAATTTTCATCTATTAAATATTTTATCCAATCATTTTACACTTTCTATATATGAACATTTACTATTATGGATGTTCACATTTTAACCCTTTTACTGCTGCATCATTTGCAGTGTCAGAAAGTAAAATATATTTCCCATTTATGAAATTGGATCCAAATAAAATATAAGACAATCTTGAATTGATTAATTTCACGAGAAAATAAACTTATTGTTCTAGTTAAATGAGTATATCAGTAAAATATTACAGTGAAAAGTAAAATATTGAAAATGATACATAAAAATTCAGATAAAAAGAATTGTCCAAAGACCAAAAAGAGAAAATAGGCTTGAATTAATATTGCTGGAGACAGCATTAATATATATATATATATATATATATATATATATATATATATATATATGTGTGTGTGTGTGTGTGTGTGTGTGTGTGTGTGTGTGTAGGCTTAGTTCAGTATGGAAAATTGGGTAAATAGTTTATTTTGCCAGTATTCCAAGTGAAGAGGATTTGCCTACCTTGAAAATCAGTATTCAAAATTTCAACTTTTACCTAGCAAATATATAACTATTGAGGCAGGCTTAGAAATGAATATGTTGTTAAACAATTAATTTACATCAGTTAATTTACTAGTTCAACCCTGGCTCCCAATATATTAAAACGAAGTGGAAAGAATGTTTAAAATTTAGTTTTATGGATTAATTAATTAAAAGGAAACAACAATAGAAATTAAGAAACTAATGGAAGAATAATTTTATGCTAAATATTAAAATAATTTTTAGTTTATTTGTATACTCGGATAAAAAGGAAGTTACTCATATCATGAAAATGTCATCGGGTGATGGTTAGCTTGCAAACATAACACATTGTTGCTAGTGAGTTTAATCCTTACTCAGTGCTACATGAATTTGTCCTTGTGTCTTTAGACTGAGTCCAATTAATACCAATGCCTTATATTTTGTAAAATAGAATGATAAGTTAAATAATAATTCATTGCTTTGAAAATGAAATTACATTAAGACTATAAATCAATCTTTAGAATTTTATATTGCTCCAAAATTTCTAGTTTTTTCATCTTTTCCTGTTGATGTGAAGTAAACTACTTTTCGGTCATTTCTCCCTTGATATTTCTGACCAATCAAAACAATATTACTAGACCTCTCTTGACTGTATTATCATATTTTGTTGCGGATTACTTTCTTTTAGTTTTCTACATTGCAATCATATTTTCTTCTTTTAGCTTATTTTCCTCAAATAAATTGCATGACCTGACTTTTTTTCGTTGGTTGGCAGGAGATTTATTTTTGATTATTTCTTTAAGCATCCCAGTAATCATATATTTTTTTAAATTTTTAACTTCAGTGTATCAATGTAATCAATCAGTTTGAATAAAAGGTGACTGAATTAATTTTAAATCTATTTCCATTTGTGTTCACCCTCTGATGCTAAGTCTAAAATTCATAGGGATCAAAAAGTTGTACATGTATTTACCAAAATTTTGCAAACTGTTTTTGCTAAAGGGAATCATTTTTTTAATGTGTACTAAAAGTGCAAATTATTTAAGAATGCAAAAATAGCTTTATTTTATAGGGAAAAAGTTTGATCTTAAATGTTGATATATAAAGATAAAAAATATAATTTATTGCTAAATATTTTCATTCTTATTCTTAAACCCATTTTCATTTTAACTATAGTTACTACTTTCTATCCAGTATAACATATTTCTCTTCATACATCATCATAGATTTTTATTTTGGTTAGAATTCAGTCCCTCTAAATGAATACCCCCTTTACCCTCAATCACTATACTTCCAAACAAACTGTTGGCTCCTCTTCTTGCATTTTATAATGGACTTTAAATGCATCTTGTTAAGCTAAAAGGAATCAGGTTTTATTAAGAGTTGTTGAAATAATATTTCTGTAGCAATCTCATATTATAGCTATGTTGCTGTTTATTTATTATGAAAAGCTCATATATTTATGTCAATTCCATCTCCATTGATTAAAGGTAACAATAACCAATATTTTTCCCCTCTCTCTCTCTCTCTCTCTGTTATGACTTGTCTCAGTTCCTCACATTCATGTTGCTTACTTTTAAAAATAATCACTCAAGTATAAATCTTTTCACCTGCACTTTGTTATACAATTTTTTTCTGCATAAAATATTTAAAATAACATTAAAAGTTAATAACATATTCTTAGGTTCCTATTTCACAAAATCTTCAATTCATTTCTTGCAAAGCTTCTTGAAGCAACTTCTATGAAGTCAAAAGATTCAAGCTTCAAAAGTTTTTTTGTCATTATGTTCTTTATTAAGAAAAGAAAGACTACTGATATTTACACAAAAAAATGAGTACAAAATACATCCAGAAGAAAACACCCATCCAGTTAAAATTGGGAAAACAGCAATAATTCCTACTTTTAATTTAGATAATTCAACAATTATTACTGTCCATTGATATAATACAGATATTTATAAAAGGTCCAGAGGATTTCCAGAGGATTAAGTCTATTTGTATCAGAGTTCAACTTGAAAGCTATTTGAAAAACTGGTACTGTTACTGTAAATATGTTAATACTTCCTGTGTTAGGAATCAGTGAAAAGCATATTCCTAGATAATTTTTCCAATCTTGTTTAACACACTATCTATTCTTATGACTTTGTTAAACTGGTCTTGTTGAGAAGGAAAAAGTTGGGGAAATAAAAGAATTAAATAATTTCTAAAAACCACTATGTGCAAACTATACCTGAAAAAGACCAAAGAAAATATCATCTAAAACATTGTGTTAAAATAACAATGATGAAGATATTCATATGAAAACAGTGAGCAATAATATTTAAGTAGTTTTATTCAATAGCTGACTCTTCTATTTTCTCAATTGAAGAAAAAGAAAAAGAAATTTCAGTGAGATATTTTGTTCCAGAAAATTACTTGATTTTTAAACAATTAATCATATAACTAAATTGTAGTAGGCTATCATTATTCTAATTATTAATATTATTTGTAAATTCAAGATTACAATTGATCTGGTGACCAAAAATAGTTTTAAAATTCCCTCCTCTTCTTCCTCAAAGGCTTGTTTCAATTTGCTGTAGATGTTAAGTAGTAGATGAATTAGCAGAGTGAATTTTCACTGAAATTTTTTCTTTCTTTCTTTCTCCCTGCAGATATCCGGCCATACAAGTGTAAGTTCTGTGATTATTATGCCCGTACCAACAGCCAATTAAAAGTGCATATGATGCGGCATCAGGGTAAGTTCTTTTCATTTCAAAAGCTTTTTAGTATTTGAATCCCAGCATCCGTGAATAAATATATGCCCCCAAGAAATTCTGATATATTTCCATTTTTCCATTAGCATAAATATTGGTCTGCCTTGTGGAGGAAATAAGTGTTTATTTTCTATCAGTGATTTGAGCCCTAATTTTCTTTTGTGCAATAAATTCTCTTACATAAAATTCCCTCTTCACCAGCCACCAACCGGTTGGCTCCATGTTAGAACAAGCTAGACATTGTAAAGATCAAATGGCATTTATCATTTATTGTCATCAGTTTTGAATAACATGAGATCAATAAAGAACTTAAAAGTTAACATATCTGCAAAGGGGATTTGTTAATTTAATGTTATTTATAGGACACATAACATAATAGATATACAAAATTCTGCTCCAAGTAACAAATTTAAAAGTTCTATATTATATTTGCTTGCCTCTTTTAAATCCTCTTGCCCTACTTGAATGCTTATTTTCTTTTTCAGGCATTCGTGAATTCTGCTGCAAACTGTGCAATTACAAAGGTGTGACCCAGTCAGATCTGAACCGCCACATGAAATCACAAATCCACATGCTGAAGTCCAGAAATGAGTGTCCCCACTGCGGGGAAGGATTTGTTACTCCCAAAAACCTTGATAAACATGTTGAAGGAGGAAATTGCTTAGCAAAACGATCGAAAGTCGAGCAACAGTGAATGATTTTTAGTGTCCAATGATTTCAGGGTACCTCATTCTATTGAGACCAAGTGACTGAAGCACATTTGTATGGTAGTCTCCTTGTTCATCCTTCTTGTTTGTCACATTTTGTGTATTCCCTACCCAACTCCTCTCCTACTTGGTTGGTTAGAATTGTTGACATAGCAACAGGCTATAAATTGTCTATTAGCTGGGGAAGATGGACAGTGCATACATACCAATATATATATATATATATATATATATATATATACATATACATATACATATATATATATGTGTAATATATATATATATATATATATATATATATATATTTTTTTTTTTTTAATCTTTACTCATACAGCTGCTATTACAGTCTAGTAGCCATCCTGTTGGCTACACTGTTACCCTCATCTAATTCTCCCTCGAATGTATAACTATTCCCATTTTTCATCTGTTGCTTAAATCTAGTTGCAAATGTCTTGTCTTTACTTATGCATGGATAGGTATGTGTGTGTGTGTGCGTGGAATATATTTGTGATTCTAACAAATTGTGAAAACATTTAATATTTACAAAGAAAATAGATTGATGCGTGTGTGAATTTATTTGCATTCTTTAGATATAATCAAATACCTGTTCATTTCTGAATTTCTTTTTTCAAATATCTACACAATTCAAAGTATTTGGGGAAAAAAACTTTCTAGTAGCTGTTATTTTTTTCTCACAACTTTCCAATAAGTTAAATCCTTTTTTTTTTTATTCTATTTTTGAAATTTTTAATTTTATGTTATGTGAAAGTCAATTTCCTCAAAATCTTTAGCAAAGAATATAATTGTTAAAATGTTTATAATTCATGCAAACATACACACACACACGTCGATTTGGACATTTCTCCTCCTCTTCCCCTTTTATATTTCTACTGATTATTCAAAATTGGCAGGTAAATAGTAACTGAATGGATTGATGGGCCTAAAGTCCTGTTGTATTTCCTTCTTATGATGAATCTCCATCTTGACTATGATTGTCACCATCAGAAGAAACTTAGCTGCTTACAAATCTTTTATATCTAATAATGTTTAAATAAAAATATTTACTTTGTTTCTTATAAGTAAAAACTGTTTTAGCTAATTGATAAATTCTTTCTCTCATCCTAATTTTCAAATTTTGTCATCATCCTATTTTAGACAAAATCTATCAACCCATTTGGCTACATTATTCTTATTATATTTATTAATTATTTTAAGTAAATAAGCTGTCACTTAGTAATAACAAGATCTGCAACTGACTTCTGGTGGTGTTAAGAAAAGAAAAATGGAAGTTTACCCCCTTCCCCCATTCTCCAAGAGTACAATTTACTGCTTGGCTCAGTATCTTATTCGATATATTAAACTATCTCAGGGCTTTATAGTGCAGACTTGGATAGTAGTATCATTTTGTAGTCTTTCATGGTACTTGCACATCCATTTATACACACAGGAATAAAGACATCTACATTTGTTTGTGAATGCTAGCTGTCATCTGTGGTAGAGAGCTCGATTATTTTTTTTCTTTCTTTTTATGTTTTTTGGTATGTCAAAAAAAATGGAGCATCCTGGTTTATCAGTTAACACCACTGCATTCAATTTGCAAAGGCATAGAATTTATGAAACAAACAAAAAAACAAACAAAAAAAAACACAGTTTCAACAAAGAACAGTGCCTTAAGGCAAGTTCATTGCTAAAATAATTTAAAAGCCACCTAAGATTAATCCAGATACCACTTCCACAATTTGTGTACAAGTGTTGAGTTTTCAAGATATCTTTAATCATATATTAGTTTCTATGCATTGTTAATCACAATCATTTTTACTCTTTTATTTCTTCTAAAGTTTCATATATTTTGTATGATAGAAATGTTAACATCTCACATTAAAAGTGAATTTTATTTGCTGAAGTAAATATGGCCTGTACGCATGAAATTAATATTATCCACCGATAAATTTCTCTTAAATTGATCTCTTGAAAACTTCTAATCATAAAATTTCAGGAATAGGATGCTCTTGGATATCTAAACCAGGCTTTGTATCATGGTTTTATGCTGAAAAGCTACATGCAGGCTAAAAAGAATATTTATAATAACTCCATATATACTTAGATGTAATGACTTTTTTTTAATTGTTTTTAATGACCATATACTTGAAATTGTAGTAAGAGGAAAACAAACGTTCCTTCTTGTGAATCCCTCCAATTCATAATCATCATTCATTCAGTATCTCAGCAGAGCTTGCAGACATTTTTGGGCCACACATATTAAAGTTATAACTCCAAATCATCACTGATAAATATTGTGTCATTCATCTTCATTCTTGAGTTCAATGTCTTGATTTCATAAATTTATGCTCTTTTTTATACTTAGAATGTTTTTATAAATATATTTTCAAAGAAACTCCTAAGTCTATAAAAAAGATTTTGAAAAACTTTTTAAAAAACTTAAAAAAAAAACAAACCCCGATCCCATAAACTAAACCAGCCAAAGTATTGATTTTCCCCCCTCCCCTGTTTCTTTTCCCTACAAAGTGCTTCAGTCATGCCCACACACAAACACACACGTTTTTCTTTCTTCAGCAATGGTCAGAAGGTGATAATTTGTTAGCAAATGTTATGTTTTCCTAGAAAACCTCTTTCTACCATATGAGATTTATGCCAGCAGCAGCAGCAGCACATATAACTAAGTCTTTGCTACAGTATTTATTACTTTTCCATTTCATAATTTATACCTCCCTCCTCAATCTTTCCTCTGCTTAATAAAATCTGCAAAAGTTAACTTGCTGCTACTAAAAAAAAAGAAAAAAAAAGAAAAAAAGAAAAAAGAAAAAAAAAGATTACAAGGAAAAGATAGGAAGTTCTGCTTTAATTTCCAGAAAGCAGTCAGTTTGGTGATCTAATTTTTTGTATTATCTTAGCTTCACTATATTATTATTATTATTACTTAGTAACTTTTCTTTTGTCTATGTTTATTACTAATACTGAAAATCAACAAAGGTTTTTGAGTGCATGTACACAGCCGTTCTCTCGTGCATGCATGTACAAACATAAATCAGAAATCATCTTAAAAACAGAACATGTAACAAAAAAGTTGAGTAGTAAACAGATAAAAATGAGTATCTGTGAAAAAAAAAGTGTACATGTTATTTAAGAATTCTTCTTCACATGCAGCACTTGCATCTCTGTAATCTGTGCACTGTATCTAATCCCTTCAGTGAATTAGAATTTAGAAAAAAAAAATGGTTATCTATTGGCTAAAATTTTTACTAAAATCTGTAATGTATTAAAATGGAAATGTAAAAATCTCTTGAAAAGTGTAAATCAAATAGCAAAAATATGAAATTCCTAATCATTTGCTTAGATAGATAAATGGAAACAGTTAATCTAGACTGTTTAGTACTGTGTATAAATCTCCATTAATTTGTGAAGAGTAATAAGATTGGTTGTCAATTGTAAAATAATCAAGTCATCTTCTTTTGTTTATAGCCCTCTTGATTATTATCTTTATTAATTATACTCTCTCTCTCTTTCTCTCTATCTCTCTCTCTCTCTCTCTCTCTCTCTCTCTCTCTGGTTATCCAATTGGCTTTTCAGAAAAGAATTTTAGAAATCACTTTTCAAGGAAAATATTTCTTTTGATATCAGTTTAATCCTATTTACTAAAGTATACACTGATATTCATTTTATGTAAAAAGTAAAAAATATTTAAAAATTTAAGTTTTGAAAGGAAAAATTTTAAATAAAATTTTGAAAAAATCCTTCAGTAAAAAGTATTGATTTGATGTAACTGATTAATTTCAGGATTCATCTTGTTATAAAGCATTGGTTGATGGAAATGTAAATAATGCTTATATTAATGTCTGTTGGCAAAGGACTTGTAAAAAAAAAATGTCTTTAAAATGAGGCATTTTCTTATATTTTGAACAAATTTCAAACTCAGCTCATTTGTTCTAGATCAGATATATTATCTTTCTTTGTTATATAAAAAGGAAACAAGACAACCAATTTATTTTCAAGACAACTCATCAGCAAATTTGATTTCATTTTGTAATTACAAACTTCATATTTTAAAAATTGTAGATGAACTTGCTGGTGTCCTAATATTTTAGTTTTTCATCTCCTTTAACCCCTGGTTTGCCAAGGAAGGGCAAAGAACTTCAATGCCTATCCATTGGTCTGTCATGTTTTTTTAATTGCTGTTGTATCAAAATGCTCCAGGCATTCAAAGTTTTTTTTTATTTTTGCTTTCTTGTTTAATAATAACTTAGTTATACACATCTGTACCAATTCAATGTGGTTCTCATGGTTCCTACTCAATATTTGGCCTTTCATTATGCCTGTTTCATGGCACAGAATTCAAAAATCATCTTCTGTACATCTGTGTACATTGAAAATTTGGCAACAAAGGCCAAAGAAGTATTTTCTTATTGAACTCTCTATTGAGGAAAATAAAACTGATTCAGTAATGGAAACAAGTTCATCTTCAGAAACCCCCATTCTAACCCTGTGGGGAAATCAATAAATAGAAGATGTGGTTATTTGGGTTAACAAAGTGTGTGTGTTTGTGTGTATGTCTTGCAATTAAATGAAACTGATTGCTTTCATGATAGTTACCAATCAGGCTAATATTTTATAGCTTCTTGTTTCGATGAAAAAGATAAAGTTTACATTGAAATTTTTATAAATTTATTCCATTATTTCAATTGTTGAATAGTTTTAATAACTTTTTTTCTTTTTTTTTTTTTGTTATACACACTCTTAGACAATTTTATTTACACTCCCCACTCCCTATTCAAGCACCATTTATAGTCATGTTTGTTAAGTGCACTTAATCTGTTTTCATGGCTGCAAAAGAAAAAAAAACTGAGTGCATGCTATTTCCTCCTTTTAATTCATCAATATAATTTGGCTTAAATTTATTTTTAATGCAACTCAATAAAATGTAAGTTTTTTTAAAATTGTTTTTATTGCACATTGTATTAACCATAATTATAGTCCTGGTTGGTAACTCTTTGAATATATTCAAAGGATTTGTAATTGAAATATTTCCACATGTGATAATAAGATTATTATGACGTTACTTGAAGTTTTGT
Organism: Doryteuthis pealeii; assembly: GCA_023376005.1. NCBI lineage: Eukaryota > Metazoa > Mollusca > Cephalopoda > Myopsida > Loliginidae > Doryteuthis > Doryteuthis pealeii. Next base: position 46,536,449 of record CM042156.1, on the reverse strand, counting down.
GAACAAATTGTCCAGCTGAAAAAAAGTCCAATTAGCTTGTTGAATGCAAAGTGGCTCAATTGCTAGGATTCTATAAGAAAGAATATCTTCTCCTTTTGGAAAAAATACTCTATGAAAAATGTTAACATTTTCAAAAGAAAATATATGTATAGATTTTATGAGCCACTTGCTACTTTAAAAAAATTTTCCTTGCATTTTCAGTACAATGCAGTTGTTGAAAATGTTCCAGACTTGGTCTTAATTATTTGGCCTTGTGCCTGTCTCATTCTTTTCCTTGAACCTAATCTTTTAGTTGTGTAATCTGTCCTACTTCTGTGATAATAATATCATCCTTCTCTCCCTCAGCCAAGCAACAAGATAATGAGTGTTGCACTGTTCAATTGACATTGTTTAAGTTTTTTCAACCAACTTGAAACTCCTTAAATTTGATATGACCTTTTTTTGTTTGTTTACTACTGTCCTTGCCCACAATGTTTTGGTACACTATTAAAGAAAGAAAAAGTGCACACTTTGATTTCAATGAAAATAAGTGTGTTTCATGAGATTAGAAGCTGCTGATTTGCTGGCAACTAGGCATATCTAATCCTCCTCCTTCCCTCCTTATTCACAAAAATATACACACATGCACAACTCCATACACAAGATACTAGAAAATTAACCTACTGATTCTGACAAGTTTTTATGTTGGATTCACATCCCACCCACCCCTCAAAAATTGATTCACACCTGTTATTGGGTGTAGATACACACAAATACAATTGCATGCACTCTAACACGACAGACACTTACATGTGTAGAGTTGTTATATAGTAAAATTTTTCTATAGAGTTGAATAATGTGTGCTTTTTTTAACAAAACTTTTTGATACAAAAATTCACTCTGCTCATAGCTTCAGTGTTACGTGTGTTTATGTATTGGACCAGTGATTTCAAAAACGGGTAATGGTGGCAAACACTGACTGTAGAAGAAATAGTTGCATCTTCATGGTTGATGGTGTACTTTTTGAAAAAAAAAATTGAAAAAGAAAAATATTTAAGCATGTGATAAAAAATGAAAAACAAACTCAATGATTTCATCAAAAGAAGGTGGCTTTTATGCTTTTCAAGTTAACACAACAATAGATGACAAAAATTACAGTGCATGGAGATATTGTTTAGTAACAGGGTATGATTGTTATGTATATATCATATATGTATATAATGTGTGTTTTGTGTGTATATGTGCGTATGTGTGTGGGTGTGGGTGTGTGTTTATATATATATATATATATATATATATATATATATATATATATATATATATATATAAAACACAGCACATTAAGTATTTTGTTTGATGCTTGGAAATGTTTCACTGAAATCTCTCTCCGTGCCATATTAAGTAAAAGACAAAACAATTCTGTGTGTACAGGCAGGAACTTTCATTATTGTTTTCTCTCTCTCTCTATCTCTATTTCTCTCTCTCTCTACCTGATGTTGTGAAAAGAATGTTCCAAGGTGGATGTTGGATTACATGGGTGCCAGTCACTCTCAGGGAAATTCTATCAATGGTCAGTGAGCTTTTCTCCAACTTTCATTTTAACAAGAATTTTTGCTTCAAGTTTATTTCTGCAATTCCTTAATAGTTTCTGGGAATATTTTCAACCTCATTCGTTTTTTGATAAATTTCATTATATACTATTTTCTAGATTTAATTCTTATTGTTTATAGAACCAACAGCCAAGAATTGAATGAAAGATTATGTTTTGAACATAGACCCAAATAGAATTACTCATTTGTTCTTTTAAAAAAAGGTATTCATCATTCATTTTACTTGTACCAGTCTTTGTAAGTATTTCTTTCACAAATTGACGAAGAGTATTTCAACCAAAGTAATGCTTGATATTTGTCAGAGGGAGGTAGGTGTGTTGCCGGAAGGAATATGAATGTTTTCTATTTACATTTTCCTTATTTGATTTGTTTATATCTTACTCAATGTTTTCCTTTTAAACAATTCTTGTTATTCATGTTTATATATTTGACAAGAGCATTGCTTGAATACAGATTTTATTATTTGTTTTTTATCATCTGTTCCATCCCATTTCACTTTAAATTTTCAAAATAAGTTTACCTTCCTTTTTGTTTTTAATTGTTTTTATTTTTTCAAATGTTTATTTTGTACCATGTCCTTTATTTTTAGTGTTTACACACTTTGAATAGCTGAGACAAAGTATTTTTTTTTCAAAGCCTCTGTTTCCATGTTTGAACTTTGGCACTAATTGATCTTCTGTTAAAAAAAATCAAGCCTAAAGCATCTGATTTCTTTCAAAATACAAATAACATTTTTTGATTACTGTTCTTCACTGTACTTTCTACCTTGGTTTTACAGATGTGAGCAATTTTATGAAGTAACCAAAATTTGGAGTTCTGAATAAATCTTTGAAATAGCTTTGGTGTATTTCCATCTTGTTATCATGAAAAGTAATATTATTAAGCACTTGTACTGAGGTTGTGCACACACAATCCACCTAATGATGGAATCAGGAGAGCTTCTTTCTTTAGCCCTTCCCCATATCTACTGCTTCAATCTGTGTCTCATCTTGCATATCTCTTATCAGTTCTAAAATATTAGAACTGCTATAAACTCTGGAGCAAGTTCATTAATATTCTTTCTCTCATAGGAGTTGAAAATGAATTCAGTTTCTAACAAAGTGACTAATGGGAAGGTTGTGAGGGGTGAATAAAAAGATAAATATTTTGAATTTATCTCATTTTTACTGATCCTGCCATTGTATGCAAAACCTTCTGCCCATTTATTTCCTAAAATAGACAATTTTGTCAGCAAATTGGCTCACTTATTTTTATATTCTTCGTCCTTTAGAGTTAGAATATTATTTTGATGTCATATCCTCATATTTGTAAACTGCTAGTAGAATGGCTGTGATTCTTATCAAACTGAACACAAATCTGACAATGTTATTACGTCCAATTTTCTAATGAACCTTGCACTCTCACCTCCTCCTCCTCCTCCTCTTTGCTACACACACAAACAGATCTAATATATTTGTTACAGTTATTGCCAAGACACATATTACAGAAAACCAGTTGATGACTATCATATAAAATGTAACTGATTTTTCTACAATTAAATCTAAAGATTAATTCAAGAAAAGAGAAGTGAAGCCACATTATAAAACTTTTTTACTTATGAAAATATTTGGATAAATGTCTAATGGAAATAAATCACAAGTCACACTCTTGATGGGTTCAGTAGAGATTTACATTTATAACTGACAAAAAAAAATTAATTTTATGAAATACTTGACCATTAATTTCTAATCTTGTTTCATTAAAATTATAATTTATGAGATGAACAACAAATTATATATGAAATGTTATTAAATTTTTTTAATTTCAATTTTCCTTAGAAAATTGATGTCTTTTTTTTTTAAATTTTACATAAATTTCTCTCAGGTTATGCCAGAAATAATCATAAAATATAAGAGTGTTTGATATTCTTAATTCTTAAATGTTTAAGTGGGTTATATACTATTCCACCAGCCAATACTTTTATAACCTGACATCATTTTAATAAAGATGTGCATTCTGGGCAGTGCAAGTAATTTTCAGTCCAGCCAATCATATGTTTTGTTACAAAATAAAAAAGAATAGGCACAAATCTTGGTTGTTTATATTTAAAAAAACAAAAAAACATAAGATATCTATTATAATTAATAAAAATCCTTGGTAGTAGAAATGGAGGGGGTGGAAAACTAAAACTTAATTCCTGTGCAGTATGACCAAGAGAAAAATTCACTTTACAACATTGAAGTTTAAATTTCATTAGTGAAATCAGTGTTTTCCAGCACCTTTGATGTTACTAATAGTGAGAGAAAAAAAAACACCAGCCTAGAATTTTTGATCAGTTCAAATTCCTTTGCATCATTTTATTGTTCTTTTTCTTTTTCTTAACTTTATAGATAAAGTTAATATCACTTGTATTTATCAGTTACACTTGTAAAGATATGTTTACAATAAATTTGTGGATTGGGTTGTTGAAAAATTGAGTTATTGCACCCTCTAGATTTTTATTTTGTCCCTCTAGGCTGAATCAAATTTTAGTTAATTTGGAAATAATTCAGTGTTCTCAGTTTCTCTAAAAATGATATTTTCAAAGATTATTTATCTTTACTTATAATATTAATACTTGAGGGATAACTAAAGCCATATAAGTACCTTGTATTATTTCTTATGAAGATACAATTTACTTATTGAAAGAATCTCTGCTTTGGACACAATCTCTTTAAGTCTTATTGTATGTAAACCTGGTAATTGAATCTTATTGGCTGTGTCTCTTCAATCAACTTCAAAATAAATTATTGTGTACCACAAAAAAAAAAAAAACTGGTCAATCAATCTTTCTAATGCAAGTTTGTCTGAACTGATTTGGGTGTTATAAAAATTTCATTTCATATAGAATTTGCATTTGAAAAAGAAATCCAATATCCCATATCCAACTATTTGATAAGGGGGCCAGAAAATATTTGAGAATATTTTCTTTTTGCTTCTTTGTTTTTTTGGTGTCTTTTTTTTCTTGTTTTTTTATTTGTTTGTTTTTTTGTTTTTTTTATATGAATGACAAGTTATTCAAATGTTTCTTGTTTAAAACATTAAATTTTACTTTCAGTTAATTAGATTATTTTTTAACTAAATGTTTTACAGATATTGTGATATTAAATTAATCACTAGAGTATTTTTTTATCAGAACTCCTAATTATTGTTTGATGTATCAAGATATTAACACCAAGGAATTTCTCAAAGACATTGTTTTGGACAAAAACTTCTTAAATTCATTATTGGTAGATTATTAAAAAGCAGACACTTCTTTTCAAAGATTCCATACAATTCTTATGTTCACTGCTTTTGTGTTCTCTTAGATGGCATATTCCAGTGAAAAAGTGTTTGTGATGAATTTTGGTCGATCAAGACACTTGATAATGAGAAGTTGATTTATGGGTTGTTTTCCACCCCTTTTTCACCTCTTCTCATTGAATGATGATGTGACTGCTCCATCTTCCTGCCAATGTTCTTTTGTTGGGTCTTACCCAACATTTGTTTTTAATGATAGGACAGTCTGTGATAAGCATCAGGTCAATAATGTTTTCAGTGACATCTTAAAATACTCACATCTTTTTGCAGGGAAAAATATCTATATTTTTCTATTTGATCCATTGTTTACCTTTAATTTTGACATGAAGTTTGGAGATCTTTTTTTGTATTTTTGGATATTTTGGAAGTATTGCAAATTTTTAGTGATATCTTCAATATGATTAAAAGATATTCTAATAGATATAGAGATATAAAATATATAGATATTATATAGCCATTTTAAAATGGTTTCTGTTCTGTATCTTGCTCAGGATTTTTTTACTTGTGAAACTGCCATCCATTGAAACAATTACGAACACAAAAGTGAGTGAATAGAAAAGAGCAACAAAAACAGGAGTTTTAAACTATTTCCATCATTGTTTCTTTAATTTACTGCATGTACTAAAAAAAAATCAGTTACATCAAAGTTGAGTTTTAGAATTATGAAAAAAGTTATTAGTAAAGGAACTTTTGAAAATGGGATATTTTGTTCACATAGTTTATGTTCTTTATGTTAATAGGAACACCGTTTTCATTTTGACCTAAAATGTTGCTAATTTCTTTGTCGGTGTAATGACTAGCCATTTAAAAACATCTATTTTTATTCTTACTATTTATTGTGCTGGTAACTGACGAGCAGGAATAGATTTGAAAAAAACCCTAGGACTATGGCAGGGGAAAACACATGACGTCACTTTGAAGGAATACTGAAGATCATTGTGTGATCAAAATTACTTATTCCTTTTAGTTTCATTCTTCTTCCATGTTTTTTTTTTTTTTTTTTTGTGGACAGCTCAATGGTTGTGAATTTTAGGTGAAAATTGTCAATTCTTGTTACCAATTGATAACTGGAAAGCAATGGATGAGGTCTCCTCAATTGCTTATGTGAACATTATTTTAATCTCACCTTTAAGTAACTGATAATTTTCAATTTGTACAAAGCAGATTGTTGGTTATCTCAAATTATTTGATACATATTTCATGTAATAATCATCAGGGATTTTTTCCATCATAACCAATGTTACTCCTCTCCATGAAACTTGGATTGTTCAATGATTTTGATTATAGATTGTCTGTGATTGGTCAGTTTTGACCCAAACTAAAATTTGTTTTCCAGAAAGGAGAATGTTCAGTTAAAAAAAGAAAAAAAAAAAAGAAAAAAAAAAGAAAAAAATCAGAGGAAAAAGAAAAAAAAATTGTTCTAAAATCTCTTTCTCACTTTCTCTCTCCTTGCTGTACTAATATATATATATATACATATATATATATATATATATTGGCTGGTATCAACTTGTAAGATATTCTGCTACATATTTCTAGACTTTAGAACTAGAAAAGATTTCCTAAACATGTTCCGATGCACGTGCATGCCAGCGTACATACAAATGTGATGGTACAGTTGTGTTATTTCTTCAACTCTGAATAACTTGAAGATTTGAGTCTGTTTTATTTTCCTCTTTCTTAAAGCCATAAAGTTAGTGAAATGCTTTCAACCAATGTGCAGGTTTTTCTATATATGTACTGCTGTTGTGGTCATAGGAGGTACCTTTTCTGCTTCTTACAACTCTAGTTGCTACCCACTTGGCTTCTATCATGTGATGTCGGAGGAAAATGGTTGTTGCTGGTCAAAATATGGCAGGATGCCAAAAAAGAAAAACAACAGCAAAGATATAATTTTCAACTAAAAAGGGAATAACTATGGTCCGTCTCTTCATCCCTCCGTCAAAGGATCAGACATTATTTTTTTTGCGTGTATGTGTATTTTAATGATTTTCTATTTTGATGCCACAATATCCGGATTGTTACAAGAAAAACAAAAAAAAATCCCCCCACCCCACCAAAAAAAAAAAAAATGCTGGTGGGACAGCTGGACAATTAAAGTGGCCCTCCTCTCAGGGACTACTCTGTGTACAAACTGTGTGACAGAAATGACTAATCCATCCATCTACCTACCCCTATGTCAGTATGTCTCTAAGTAGATGGACTGACAAACTGGCAGAAAATGATTCTTCACGTTTTCTTGAGATTTCTTTTTTCTTCTTATCTCAATAGTACTGTGCTGGAGGTAAAGGACCAATTTATTTTTTACCAAAAACCACACTGTGTCATTTCATTTCTTGTCTGTCTGTATGAATGAGTGATAAACAATTAATTCTATAAAATTAAATATAATTTTTTTTTTCATTTCTGCCTTTCGCTTTTTAAGATTATTACTTTTTGGGTACTACTTTGGTTTATAATCACATTAGATGCGAGACAAATGATTGTTCTCATCATTTATTTACTTATATGATAATTAAACTGAAGAATATAATTTCATTATAATTATTTCTATTTAAAGATTTTACAAAGCTTAAATTTTATTTGAAAGGTTTAGAACACTTTACTAATCAGCTCTACTTTGTTTTCAGATTTTCCTTTGTATTTTTATTTATATTGTATTGAATGAGCAAAATGGTACATTTTTCTGATGTACAGAGATAATGATTCATTGACCAATCCATCCTTGATATCAAGAGTCCTTTGACTATATATTCTTCAATTCCTTTCTTAAATCTCAGTTTTGTTAAAGAGTTTGTTTAATTGAATTAGATGCAAATTATTTACTACAGAATTCTATTAACTCTGTTGAATTATTTTAACCAATGTCATCTAGCCAAATAAATGTTATTATTTCAAAGCAACTCAAATTTGGTTACCTTTCAATATTGTTTCAAATTTGACTGCACCAGAATTGTTGATGTTGCATTTATGTTTGGTCATTTTGGTAAATTTTCTATTTGTTACAAACAGAAAATCTTCTAAGAATAAAGAACAGTGTCATATATATCCCTCTGCTTTGAATGTTATAAGCAGCAAAAAAGGATTTCTGACACATCTTTCATAAACTTGCATCATTATCCACTGTATCTAATAGATGCATTCATAAGCAAATTAGAATATGCAAGATTAGAATCATTATTATCATCATTTTATGCCTTTTATTTTGAATTTTTGTTTTTAAATCTAATACACTGTTAGTCACAATCTCCAGCACGCATATGTATTTGCATGATTTTAAATAGATATTTAAGTATATGAGGATGTTACTTGAATATTTCAATTAAAGTTACAAAACTTGATTTGATTTTTTTTTTCTCTCCTCATAGTGTTTACTTATGTTTTCCATTGTGGGATATTATTTTAAAATAACTTTTTTTGTACTTTTTCAAGAAACTTTTTTTTCTGTTAATCTTTCCTTAACTCCAAATTAAGGAAACCCAGCTCTATCAATGATCAGCTCTCAAAATGCTGATCTTGAATTCTGTAATATCCTAAAACAAGACTTGGTATCACCTTTTTACTTTATTTGTATTACTGCATGGTCCTCTCAGAAAAGTGATATGAAAAGAAATCAAACAGAGATTTGAATTCAAATTTTGAGTTGTTTTGGTTACTGTTGTATGGGGCCAAGTTGGATTGCTGTCAGCCACCACAAACTTCAGTTGTGGCCAAAATGGTGTCTAAATGTGTGACATCACATGGTTAAATATATCTATTGCTATAGATGAAATGATGACAACCAGAACGATGAGAGAAAAAGAAAAGCAAATACCTCAAAATATTTGATACATCTATTTTATGCATGTATGGCATAACACTGGATGAATGGCTGTATGTACGCAAGTATGACTGATTGACGTGGCATGTCCGACAATGCAAGGTATTATTAATAAAGCTATTTGTATATTTAGGTAGAAATGCTGTCAGTCTTGAACTTTGGTGTGGGGCAACTTGTCAGAACTTTTTTCACTTGTGTGACTTTACTATTTGTATTAATACGATGATCACTATCCCCCACTGCATCTCTTCCTACTAAATGACAGGGGTAAACATAAAGATGGATATTTCCACATTAAAATTCTTTGGCTTACCTCACTCTTCTCATTTTTACTTTTTTTTTTTTTTTTTCATTTTTGCCAAAATGAATGAATTTTTTTAAATTTTAATTTTAATTTTTTTTTGCTTATTTGGCTTTGATTTGAATTTTGAAAACTAATTTGTTCCACTTGTCAAGTTGCTCTCATGCCTGTGTACAGAGAATGACTGGTTGGAAGGGCAGGGAAACTATTTAAAAGCACATGTAATCTGTACATTTCTGACTGTTTACTATATTATAATTATTATTATTCTTTCTGACTATAATTTAATACATGTAGTTGTCGTCAACGCACCATTCCATTGGTTTGTTGTCATACTGTTACCTCTCCAATGGAATGTCTTTGCTTTATTACCTTAGGTAATAAAAACTTTTAAAAACACTGACTTGTTTATTTTGTTAAATGATTGGAAATCAATGTTTTATGATGCATGGAATACTTACTACTGTGTGTTTATGTCATGTATAACTTTATTTCAGGAGATGACTACTCATGGAAATAACATTCAAGTTTTTGAGTGATAACTTTTTAATTAAAGAGATAATAAAAAATATACTAGTGGGACCAGTGGAATTTTCACAAAACTAAACAAAAATCAAGAGGAGCTATTTAAGCCAGAAAAAAGGATTTTCAATTTCATTACATATAAATCCTACCAAAATTACCAAAAAACTTCCGTAATTCACAATTTTGATATTACAAATAAAACAAACACCTAGCTTTTAAAAAATTCATTTTAATTTTATGTTGGGCATTTAAGTGATGCAAGACCATTTGGAATGTTTCATTTTTTAAATTGGGTGAAATAAAATGGGACAAATAAGAAATGTGATTAAGTGACACCAGATAATCTGTATTCACATTTTTGTATTGCGCCTTGGACAATTTGGATGGTGTCATTTTTAACCAGAGGGTTTTGCAGGATAATAACAGACAGAAGATTTAAAAACAAGCATATTTATATATAGATAATTATAATTAAGTTAAAAGGAATTTCTTAATATTACATACTTGTAATTTATTGTCTAAGTATTTTGCTTAAAGGCGTTATTTTTAGTCACTATTTTTCTGTTAACATTAGGTCATGGTTTCATATAATTTTATATCTAGAATATATTTCTAAATATTTTTTTTCATCTGAAAATGTCAAGCCATATAAAAATAACCTAGGGATACCCAATTTTGTCGTCTGCTAGGTTTTTAAAAACAAATTAAAATTAATTAAATCTATTATTTAAGGTCAAACTTTTGTCTAAAATGATAAGTAGAAACATAATGACCATCATTAAAAAAAAGAAAAATATCATTACATATGCAGTTTATTTTTAATAGATTTAAAACCATTTGTTTTGGTCAATTTCGACACAATCCGCCATTAACGTTCTTTTTCAAGAGTTTTAAAGTGCTTGTTTACAATTTGAATGTAACATTCGCGATTGAAAAAAAAAAATACCAAAAATCAGGTAATTATCCGATTTTAATGAAATTTTCAGTATTGATTTATCAATTAATGAATTTTATAATGCAGCAGTTATTTTATTTCAAAACTTTAATTTAGTATTTTTGCTATAAAAAATTAATATATAAAATTCATTTGAAATATGAAAAGCCTGATATTAAGTTTAAAATGTTATATTTTTAGATTTTAAAAATAAATATCTCTTTAATGCAAACCTTATTTTATTACATCAAAGTATACTTTTTGAAGAAAAACTTGATTGAAAATGTACCCCCCTCCTTTTTAAGCAGAAAAAATATCGATGTATAATTTTTTCTTTTATAAAATAATAGCCAATTAAATAATTATCGAAATGAGTAAAAAAGAAATCTCCAAAAAATTAATTATTTGTTATTTTTTTACATATTATTTTTCGATACTTATTTTCTCATAGAAAAGCCACCGTAAATTTTTGTTTGTTTTTGTTTCTATTCATAACTTCGGTCTTTTATCTCTTTATTTATACTGTAATTAGAAAACTATAAGACCAACTCAAACAAAATGTTATGCCCCCAACATAAGATGGGTCAAAATTAAGTGACTTGAAAAAAATGAGAAAGTTTTGAAATAAAATAAATAATGGATTATAAAGATCATTCATTGATAAATAAACACTGAAAATTTCATTAAAATCCGATAATTCCCTGATTTTTGGTAAATTATTTTCTGTAGGGAGGGGGGCTAAAGTCATTTTGTCAAAAACGCAGTTTAGCTTCATAGTTTATTAATAAACATTAAACAAGCAAGATACTGTACTAAAAAGAGGAAAAACCTTGTATAAAGAGATGGCACAATTATCAAATCCATTAGACAGTCCTCTGATAATTTCAACAATTTCACTAGATTTGCTGTTTATTGAAATTTTTTTCTTCAAATTATACTTAACTTAATTATATGATATAATTAAGTTAAGTATAATTTGAAAAAAAATTTCATAAATAAGTATGATTGCTCAACTTAACTGAAAAAAAAAATTACAAGAAAATTTGATATAAAAAAAATAAATGAAATGAACAAGAAATAATATTTTGATAATTTTTTTTTCTTTTTCTCCAAAACAGGCAGACATTTTTTTTTTCTCTAAAATCTTTTAAATATTTGATCAATAAATTTTTACAATTAGAATAAAGTTTAGTTTATTTCCAAGTTTGGTGATAATGATTAATCATTTTTATTATTTTGGAAGGACGCAGCAAATTAAATTACTTTCTGACTCTTTTAACAAATAAAATGTGATGCTGGTCAATCCGCAGACATCAGGGCATGTACTTAACCACCACCCTCTCCACACACACATACACTTCTTACTACAATGTGGAGATACTGTTTTGGAAGACGGTTCCCCAGTGAGAAATTGGAAAGATAATCGCTGAAATATGAAATTTCAGCGATTATCTTTTCAATTTCAAAATGGCTGCCAATTCAAATTAGCAGACGACAATATTTTCCAGAACGCCAATTTCAATTTTTGAGTTGTGTATTTTTTTTATTATTATTATTTTTATTTTATCTTATTTTTTAAATTTTATTCTTTATTTTTAGTGTCCGCATTTTTTTAAAAAAAGGGAAAGGTAACAATTTGCCACATTAAAAGTTCAGATGCAATCCTCAATCCAATAACTCGTCGTACCAATTTTTCTCGTTTTGTTTATTTTTAGAATTAAAATTTTTTTTTTTTTGTTTTTAACCAAAAACGATTTTTCAGTCGGTAGAGCGTCCGCCTGGTTCGATACCGGCCCTCGCCAACTCAGCGTATGAGTAGCACAGATCTGTACGGTAAAGTAAGAAGCTCCAACTCAGACGCTAAAAAACAATCTCTTTGATCTAGCGCTAGTGCAAAGGGGAGAGACTTCCTCGCTGTCTGGGTGATACCGACTTTAGGACACCCCGACGATTTTACTTACTTTACTTATCATTAAATGATTAATATTTTGTTGTCCAAAATTTAGCAAAGTTTTTTTTAACACAACAAATATAAATTATTTGATAACTTCGCAAAATAGACAAAAAATCGTTGAATGCCGACTTCGGTAAAGTTTAAGTTTGGTGTCGGAAAGAAAAAATATTCACATAGCAGAGCGCAAAATATTAAGCTTAAAAAAAAAAAGACATAATACATTCCAAATACTTTTACCCTCATACTTTTGTGATTTTTTTTTTTTTTTTTTTTTTTTTTTTTTGCGTAATAAATTTGGAAACTAAAATGTTATTAACACTTTCCGTTAATTTTATGTAATTGTCATGTTTTAAAGATTATTCTTTTATAAATAACAATTTTCTGAAAATCAATAAAACTTAATTTTAAAAATATTTTTCCGATGCGAAACTTGAATTTTACCGAAATTTTTGTTGGAAGAAAAAACAAAACTTAAAATGAAACTTTTTTCCCCTGACAATAAAGAAAAGAAAACTTACCTTTTTTTCCCGTGACGTCTGGTGCTTAGCATTTTTTCCTCATTGCCGTAAATTTCTTATTTCTTTTTTCCCTTCTCTCTTCTAAAATCAATTTCATTGAAATTAAAATGTATTAGAGTTGAGAAACAGGGATAAAATAAATGCAACATTTGGATGAAAGATTTTCTGCGACATTGCAGCGTTCTTAAAGGAGGTTGAAAATGTCCGTCGCTAACATCGATACGAGATTTACATTTTTTTTAAAATTATTTTCACATCATGAAAAAAAAAATAAATAAATAAAATAGATATCTGCTTTTAGGCATACAAAATATGGTAAAAGTATTTGTTTGCATAAACTTTGTTAAAAATGAATCCCGTTGACTTGTCATTTTTACCGTTCCGTTCCGAGTTACCACATTATTGAATAATATTAGGCATATGCACTTTTGTCGTCTGCTAGGAATTTTAAAAGCGAATTAAAAATAATTAAATCTATTATTTAAGGTCAAACTTTGTCTAAATCGATAAGAAGTAACATAATAACCATCATTAAAAAAAGAAAAATATCATTACATATGCAGTTTATTTTTAAAAGATTTAAAACCATTAAATTGGTCAATTTCGACGCGATCCGCCATTCAGCCTCTTTTTCGATGGTTGATTACAATTTTACTGTAACATTCGCGATTGCAAAAAAAATTACCAAAAATCAGGTGATTATCCGATTTTAATGAAATTTTCAGTATTGATTTAACAATTAATGAATTTTATAATGCATCAGTTATTTTATTTCAAAACTTTAATTTAGTATTTTTGCTATGAAAAATCAATATATAAAATTCATTTAAAATATGAAAAGCCTGATGTTAAGTTTAAAATCTTATATTTTTAGATTCTAGAAATAAATATCTATTTAATGCAAACCTTATTTTAGATCTATAAAGTAATAAGTTTTGAAGAAAAACTCTATTGAAAATGTACCCCCTCCCCTTTTTAAGCAGAAAAAACATTGATGTATAATTTTTTCTTTTATAAAATAATAGCCAATTAAATAATTATCGAAATGAGTAAAAAAGAAATCTCCAAAAAATAAATTATTTATTATTTTTTTACATTTTATTTTTCGATTTTCGGTACTTATTTTCTCATAAAACAACAACTGTAAAAATTTTTTTTTTTGTTTCTATTCATAATTTCGGTCTTTTATCTCTTTATTTATACTGTAATTAGCATCGAAAATGACCAACTCGCAAAACATTTTACGCCCCCAACATAAGGGGGGTCAAAATTAAGTGACATGAAAAAAATGAGAAAGTTTTTAAATAAAATAATGTCTAAATAAGGGCTAAAGTCATTTTGTCAAAAACGCATTTTAGGCTCAGTTTGCCAGTAGCTAAATAATATGCATATCGGATTTTTAAAAAAATAGATTTTTTTACTATTTTGTTTAGAAAAAAAAATATTTTGCAGTGTTTAAGATAATATAATTATTTTAGTTCCTTTTCCTTTAAAAAATAATTACGGATCGTAGATTTGTTAAAAATCTTTAAATTTCATTTCTCTGAATTTTTGAGATGGGGCTTGATAATTTGGATTATTTAGACTATTGTCCTCATCTTTATTGTTATCTGTGCAACGTTTCGGCCGATGTGCCCTCTGGCCTTCTTCAGGTATTTCTTGTTGGACTCAGGAACCTTCACGTAATCGGAAGCCATCACGGACTTTGAACGGGGGTATCCTGTTCTCTAGGTACCACCAATTTACCCCCCACCTACATTTAACACAATGAAACTTGCATAAAAATTAATATTATCTTGAAAAAAAAATTTCCATTCGAAAGAAGAAACATTAAACAAACTCCTGATGATTTAAAACAAAATTTTTTTTTTCATTTTTGCACTGTTAAATCAACTGAAATTTAACGTAACTAAAAATAAGTTACGATAAGAGGATTTAAAAAATATTCTACGAAAAATCAATTAATGGTCCAATTTTCACGAAAATTTCCATAACTATTTACCTTTAGGTGTAAATATATCTGAAATAGTTTTTTTCTAAAATATATTAGGGGAATATTTTTTTTTTTTACGAGGTCTACCCCCTATTTCATTTTATGAGATATAAAAAAAAAAAACCGTCAGAAAACGTTTTTACTTTTTTTCTATAAAGATAAGAATCTGAATAACTATATAAAAAAAAATGTATAATATACAACGCAGCAATTTTTTTTAGGAAAAATTCATGAATTCTGAAATAAAAATTGCAAAAAAATGTCATATTATTATTTGAAAACTTGTTTTTTTTCCTTTTTAATTGGTATGTACTATATTTTATTAAATTGTCAAGAAAAATTTTTTTTTAAAGAAATTAATTTTTAAGAGATTTTAAATCTTTTGTGTGCTTGAATAATTTTGTTTTTTTAATATTAAAAAAATCTTTTTTGTGTGTACAAATCGATTTTTCACTAATATTTAAATGAATTTTAGAATTCAGGTGAACTAAAAATTTGTTCGATCCATGATATATTAATATTTTTAAAAGAATTTGTAATTTTTATTGTTGAATAGTAATGTTTCATTCTTATAACTAGCAAATATATGCACCCTCCGGGTGCAAGTATTTAAGTTTTAATGTAATGAAATATCGTATTAAATTAGAAACGCTAATGAAACTAAATAAGAATGCAGATAAAAAGATTTGAAACAGAGGTATAATCGAAAAATAGAACAACTGAAATTTACTCTTCCATCACTCTCGTCTTTCATTGTAATTTTTTCTAATTTAAGTATTTAGTTAAAAGAGGAAGTAAAGAATAAAATGATACTTATCTTTTCTTGTTAATGGATTTCATTAAAATTAATTGAAGAGATTTTTGCTTATATTCATTAAAATAAAACCAAACAGTTAGAAACCAATAATACTAAGCATATATTTATTAAAATTACATTTTTAATATCAATATGCAAATTAGCCTTCCCATTCACACTGTTAACCGTTATTTTGTTGAATATATAAACACAATTGCATGTTATTAGTATGTAGATATGGTTAACAGTATAAATAATGTAAAACAATTTTATTAATAATTGAGGTTAAAATAAGAATAAATTCATGGTGAATGTGACGTCAATTACTAAGGGAATTGTGACTTGAGTAGTGATTTAGTTTCGGTTACAGACAGAAAAACACACAATCTCCATTATAATAAGATATACGGAAGAGCAAAACTGACAGTATTTGTAATACTTATTGTCTTTTCTTTGCTTCAGTTACCATATAAGTTCAACTAAAAAAATATTCCGGAGTTATTCTGAAACTACCACAAAAAAAAAATCATTCAAAACCAATAATCGGTTATTGAATATGCACAAGAAAACAATTATGTCGAATACAGCCACCCATACATTTAAATCTATAAATATAAAAGAGAGATAATATGTAAATTTCCAGTCCTAGTTTCGACATAAAAATCACCCTTTTACAAGTAAGACAAACTATTTTATTTATTTTTCAAGATAATGGTGTAATTTTTCCCAATCGGATAATTTGATCTTTGAATTAACTGTTTTTCTTTGTAACAAATCTGTATGATTATTACTTTTTTTAAAAAACAAAGTTAAAAAATATTTACTTTCATTTATTCAATATAGCTTAAACTGATCACGTGACCTGAAAATGGAGGTACCTACTGTTCTCATTCCGCTAACCATAGCTGGGTACAAGTGTTAAGCTGTGTTTATTCATTGCTTGTACTCAAGATTGAAGATTAATTGCAAATGCAAAATTTGTAATTTTTCCTTCCTAAACTTAAAAAAATGATAGCAACAATTTTCACAAGATCATTGCTTGTATGATGCGTTTGATCTTCACATTGGGTACTAGGTACCACCAAAGGCAATATTGAAGGAAGAATTGTAAATATTTTTTAACTTTTTTTAAAATCTTGCAAAAAAAAAACCCAACAACAACAGCATAAAGAGTTGTTACAAAGAAAAACCGTTAATTCAAAGATTAAATTATCTGATTGGGAAAAAATTACTCCCCGTTATCTTGAAAATAAATAAAACAGTCCATTTATTTTTTTTTTTTTACAACTGGTCGGTTTCTTTATTGATATTTTTAGCAGAATTCTTTATTCATGGTTCTTTTACTAAAAAACTCCTATATAGAAACTTATAAAAATCTTCTGATATAATTATTCAGACTCTTATCTTTATAGAAAAAAAATTAAAAATCATCTTTTATAGGTTCATTTTTTTGGATTTCATAAAATAAAATAGGGGGAGGAGAGACCCGATAAAAAAATTATTTCCCCTAATATATTTTAGGAAAAACATATTTTAAACATAATTTCATCAACATATAAATAATTACCAAAATTTTTCGTAAAAATTTGACTGTTAGTCGATTTTTCATAATTAAAAAAAAAAAGCCTGTAGTCATAACTTGTTTTTGGCTACATTAAATTTCAATTGATTTAATGGTGCGAAAGTGTAAACACGTGTTTTCGTTCATAATTTTCATTATTCCCATAAGCTGAAAAAATTTTTTAAAAATCATCAGTTTTTTTAATATTTCTTCTTTTGAATGGACCAAAAATGTTCAAGATAATATTAACCTTTATGCAAGTTTCATTGTGTTAAATATAGGGGAGAGGGTAAATTTGACAGGGGCAAATTGGAGGCCCCTGTTAGGTACGTGAGCTTCGGCCCTGGACCGATAAAGTAATTAACAGTGTTGATCCCAGGGGATTATCCCCCCAGGCAATATCTGTCCCTTTGATTTAAAGGAGTAGGGCTGCATTTATTGCCCAGTGCTTGAGGCGACCTCCTTGAGGGGGAATGCTGATGGAATCAACGCAATTTTTGCACCTACCACCCATGAGCCGAAGCTCATGGGTGGGCCCACATAAGAATGTACTTGTGTCACACCCTCATAAGTAGAACGAGTGGTAAATACCTACTTTTTACATATTGAACTACTTTGCTCTTAAGTAAACATATCAAACGTAATGAAAAATTATCATACTGTGGTATATCTACAGGTCCTGCTAGTTGACTAATAAAACAACCTTTCTGATTTGTATTCTATGGTTTTGTATTGTACAATTTAATTTAATGTTTTGCAATATAAAGACTTACTGCGTGTTATTGGTTTTTAGATATTTTAGAGGCATGTTTTAATATTTATGTAATTATTTTAATGGACACAACAATGCTCGGTTAGCAAAAAATACAACATTGGCACGTGTTTCTCTTTCTAGAAAGTACTCCAATCCTTTGGTGTTGTGCCAAATTAAGCTAAGCTTAGTAAATGACTAAATTAGAATTATTTGAAAAATCCAATGTTTTAATGCCCATGTAGATATATAATACAACTCATTACTAAATAAATCTCCATTTTTGCAATCCCACCCCCTGCCACCATGACATGGATTATGATTACTTTATTTTTGAGAGGTTTGTGGATGGTTGGATGGTTAGTTGGATTTTACGGCATGTCAACCCTTGTTAGGCTATTTTATGCTGAAGACATTTTGCTTTATTTGTTCTTGATGGGTACTTAATTTTTTAAAACTCAGTTGTAATAGTCACCCAGTGTAATGGTTAACAAGCTAGACTAAGCAATCATTTCTACTGAGTTCTATTCTCACTGAGCGCTCCATACTTCTTGCACTGTACCGTAACTAAGCTCAGATTAGTTTAGTAATTATTTCAATAATTTCATTTATACTTTGTATTATTTATACTTTTCAGACTATAGGGTTCATCTTTGTTATATACATAACGTTTTGACTGATGTTGTTGCATAATCTATGTGGTAGAATAGATTATTGACAAGCACCTGTAAAATAGGGCTTTCAAATCAGCATGTAGACGGTAGTTTCTGTGGAAAAACACCAGACATTGGTAAAAGCGGGAATCTTGCATGTCTTGTGATTTGACTAGTTAGTCAGTTGATAGTCAGATCCCGAATGTGACAGACGTGTCTCACCTTGGCTGTCAGCTCCGCGCGGTGAGTTAGGAAACGACAAATAAACTTTGAAAAGCAATAAGTCTTATTCATTAATAAAGCATGCCTCAGAAATGAAGAACCAACAAGAGAATACTAAAAGCAAGAACTTAGACGATCATGGCAAAAGTAAAAGGAAAGAGAAGAAATATCCAATGATGACTGCATAAAGTAACAACCAAGTAAGTTATATCTATCTGTCTAAATATCTCTCTGATACTCTACACTCTCCTCTATATATAAGAACTCGTGTATTTACCCAACAAGGGTATATATATTTACCAACTCCTCCGCACAAGCAGGATACGACACAAGGTCAATTTCTTAAGAGGAGTTCAACAGGTTTGAATTCAGAGTTTTCCTTCTCCTAGACCGGTTACCTAGCCATGGTTAAAGAGCCCAGTCTTCCCTGCTATTTACCCATAGCTGGAGGGAGAGTAGGATTCATACCTTTCCCAAGGGTATTAGCACTAAGTGAAATGCAATTACCACGTCCAGGATTTGAACTCAAGGCGACGAGTCCATTTCCCATGACTTTAACCATTACACCACGCGCTTCCCCAACAAGGGTATATAGCATTGTAACAATGTGCCTTCTGGCCTTCCTCAGGTGTTTCTTGTCAGACTCGATTGCCTTCTCAATGTAATTAGGAGCCTTCATGGAACTTCAAATCAAATCTTTTATGTAATCCATCAGGGTAGATTTTTCTTGTTTCATTAATCATGACCGGGTACAAGTGTTAAGCTATGTTTAGTATTCTATGTTATTTTTGCCTGTAGTCAGGATTGAACCTGCAACCTCCAGATGATTGTATCTGTAGATTAGAATTGTGTTAACTCAACCCTTATATCCACTGCACCATGTATCTCGTGTTTGACAAGAAACACCTGGACATCAGCAGAAACATAGTGTATATAACAATAAAGATGAGGACATGAGTCTGAAAAATCTAAATAATACAAATCTTATTCATATGTTGGTTATATTTACTGAGTGAGTAAATTAGCATTTGTAGGGATTGAATAAATAAATAAAAATAATAAATAAAACCAAATAAAATAAGAATAAAAAAACAAAATAAATGCAAAAAAATAATTTTCCAGGTGGTCTCTGACAGGAAGAACCATCTGGGCATGCTCAGAAAAAGGGGCTTCCTGGCACCAAAGAGAAACTCTAGGCAGTTCCTCTAAGACCGTTACTGGGAATACTATTACTGGCTCAGGAAGGAAATTCCACTCCAAGAAATAGTTGTAAATCTGGAAATAAAAGTTGAACTTTAAAAGTAACCCATGTCTGTTTGTCTTTTGCCTTCTTTCATTCCTTTTCAGCCTGATGACCAACAAGAAAAAAGGACTGTAACATAATAAAAGAGGGGAGAGCCATGAATATAACAGTGACATGTAAATTAGCACGGAAAAGTTTTTAGAAGGAAAATAAGAATCATATGTAGATTAAAATGGAAAAGTTTAAGGATGAATCATCATAAGGCCATATGGCATGTTTTCTATTGGACGAGACCAGAGACGTGATGAAGTGGGAGAGGTGAGAGTGTGGAGTGAGTCTGGGACAATGCACTGAGAGAGTGAGACATGAGCTTTTGCTCTCGACAGTTTTGGCTTGGGGAAAATAAAAATCTCATGAAAAAAGTGGCCTTGTGTTATTACTAAAAACTCTAAATGTCACAAGGCAAGATGTCCTCCAGCATCCCAAGTTGATTTTCAGACTTCAAACACCAAGGAATTGTCAGCATCGGTCCAGCAAACAGATTCAAACCTATCCACATAGCACAGAAGAGTAAGATAAGTACACAATTATTTTACTATCAATACGTCATCACTCCATTCCGAAGATCAGAGCCATAACATAACAGGCCCACGCATACTGAGGTTAAAGAAAAAACCAAGTGACCTCCCACCTAACTACCTAACCCCATACATTTCATCTCTATCTCCAGTTAGGACAGTGAGTCTAGATTAGAATGAATTTCTTTAAATTGGTGAATATCTAATCATTTTCTAATAGCAAATGTGCAGTGAATGTGGTAAGTATATTATCGATGCTTGGGATTAATGGTTATCATTCAATGGACTCAGTGACACAAATTCAAATCATGGACGAGGCTGTTTGCATTTCATATAGCATTAAAGGTATGAATGCAACTATTCTCCATCCAGCTATGGGTAAATAGTTGGGCGAACTGGGCAGTTTTTACTTTATTTGATAAAATAAATATAATCGACTTATTGGATGTATGTTGATATATATATATATATGTGTGTGTGGAAAAATAATGGGTCTACCACGCTTTCAATATTTATGGTGTCATCAGGACCCTGTCTTTTGCACAAGATCATAAAGATCGAAACTGTGTTAGACCCATAATTGGATTCATACCTTGGAAAAGTTATGAATCCAACTATTCTCCCTCCAGCTATGGATAAATAGTAGGGCATACTAGGCTCTTTGACCATGGCTAGTCAACCAGTCAAGGAGAAGGAAAATTCCTGTTAAACTCCACTTAAGAAATTGACCATGTGTCACATTGTTTGTGTGGACAGGTTTGGGTAAATACATATATCTGGTAATTATACATCTTCTTTGTGCATCGAAAACATGTTCGCCTACCCCTTCACCACACTTTTCCCACGAGGTCCAGTTTTATAATTCACATTAGGTGACAGCTGTAGTATGTCGTTTTACCGACACATGTCAACTTGTTTGTTTTGTTTTGTGGCATATCAAACCTGGGGGTGGGGGTAAATTTAATGCCGGCAAAGTTTTGAAAGATTCGTAGTGATAGTTTGGTAGAAAATTATTTAAACTCAATCTTTTTATAAACAAATTTTCTATTTAACCCATAGATTAGACCCTAGCTGGTACTACTACTCTGGGTCAGAGTAAACCCGAAAGCAATGGTGATAAAGGGGTGCTCCGCATTCCCCAGACCTCTAGAACTAGAACCTCGCCATCAGATAGAGTTTAACGTCATTCTCAGGACATGAAGACCCTCAGTCACTGCCTTCTAGCACATATATGTTAAAAAGGGTTGAAGGTTGCCATCAGAGCAATAAGATTGGGACACAAAAAGAACATTTTTCTTCAATAATTTCTTAAATATAACTCAGTTTAGACAATATCTTATTCATCCAATTGTCCTAATGAAGGTTTTAGGGAAAAAACCAAAACGTTTTAACGGTGACCAACTTTCCATCCATTTATAAATTCATCCTTTAGAATATTTAAAAAAAATATTTCTACATTTATAAATTCATCCTTTAGAATATTTTTTAAAAATATTTCTACACACCGTCGATTTATTCCATATTTTCCCACCCATATATCATATGTGTTAATTATTGTTCCATTACTTATATATTCATTAGATATAGTTTAGTTTTAATGCATAGCAACAACAATGGGAAATATGAGATCAAAATTTTTATAGCGTAATTTCTAATATTGATAGTTGTAATACAGGGGAAACAACAACTTAAAGTTTGAATTATGTCCCTTATTAAGGTCATTTCGTCCAATATTTTCTAAATTTTCCATATTAAAAACTTAGTTATCGATTAACTGGCAAAAATTACAATATACACCCGATAAATCGATTATATTCACGAGCATAAATATATGCCCACCAGGTGTAAGTATCTAAGTTTTAATGTAATGAAATATAGGACTTTCGGAAACATTTTTTTACGCTCAGAGTTGCTGAGGCATGGAATAAACTGCCTGCATCCGTTGTAGGCTGCCGAAACACTGCATCTTTCAAAGCCTCCATGCTTCCTGTAATCTGCCAACACTATACCTGATACCCCCACCCACACACGTGCACACATACATGTATATTATTACTGTACGCTATTCATGTTCCTGACACTAATACATTATTCTATGTACTAGACACAAGACTTTGAGGAGTTGTGGTGCACCTGAGCACTGTACACAATAAATTTCATTATTATATCAAATTAGAAAGACTAAAAAATAATAACGTATATAAAATGATTACACTTATTTTGATTATATTTTAATTGGTTTCTACAAAATCATTCATGGGATTGATTTTAATACGTTGGAGATTAAAACAATAATATTAGAGATCATTAACACCGAGTAATTATTTATTAGACCCGGTTTTGTTAAAACCAGTATACAAATTAACCACACCATATATTATGTAAACCTTTATTTCTTAGTTATATATAAGACACCTTGCAGGATTTTAAACGTACTAATAACATGGCCTGTTTTGAGGCAAATCTAACTCAGATTTTCATAGAAAACATTGTTAATGAATTAAATTTATTCTATATACAAATATTAATGATCTTGACTATGAATTAAATACTTATTGATAAACTTACGCAATTCCTGGGGGTATTGTGATGTAAGCAGTGTTGTTGTTTCAGTTACAGACAGAAATTTGGTGCCACCAAATTTCCATTATAATAAGATTTTATCAAATAATGTAAAAATCGTTTGAGGGGAGATATAACTTATCAGTCTTCACCTTTAAGTAAGAATAACTTGGAAAATGTTTTTAAAAAAATAAAAACATAAAATATAATAAAAATAAAAGTAGGAAAAAGTAAAGTTGGCTGAGTGGTCTATTGTTGGTATCAGCTGGACAGTAAGGAAGTCTATCCCCTTTTCACTAATGCTAGACCAGGGAGATTGTTTTTGCATCTGAGGTGGTGCATCACATCTACCATCAGCTCCCCACTTTACCACACAGATCCAAACTGTGCTACTCTTGCGTGGAGTTGGCAAGAGCCGGTATCGAACCTTGGGGTACTTAGGATGATGCTCTATCAATGGAGCTAAATCATCTTTAAGAAAATTTTGAGGCTGACTTCTGATTTAGGTCGGAAAATTAAAACAAGTTTTTTGGTGGTACCCAATAACAGTTTAACTACAGTCTATGAATTAACATTTTGCGAATTGGGTTATGGTTTTAGGGGATTAAGGTTATTTTTAATTACATATTGCTTAAAAAAATAAACAAAAAACCCAAATTACTATACATTTAATGTTGAAAAATATTTTTTTTAAATTAAGTTTAATTGAAATTATACATTGCAATACTAACACAAACAACTGTCTCAATAATATATTCAATAATTAATTTCAATGGTTAATTAAATGTATAGTAATTTGGGTTTTTGTTGTTTATTTTTTTTAAGCAATACGTAATTAAAAACAACCTTAATCCCCTAAAACTGTAACCCAATTCGCAAAATGTTAACTCATAGACTGTAGTTAAACTGTCATTGGGGACCACTCAAAAACTTTCCGTTTTAATTTTCCGACCTAAATCAGAAGTCAGCCAATTTTGAACCATCACTAAATAGAACCAAATCAATAAAGAGATTTGGTCCTAAAGACTGATGTGATTTTTATTAAAATCCAAGAAAGGGATAAAAAAAAAAAAAAAAACCCCAAAAATGCTAATATGAGATTTGATTGGTTGGATTTTATGGCATGTCAACCCTTGTTGGGTTATTTTATGCTAAAGACGTATTCTATTCATTTTTGTTGAGTATACATTTTTTTTTTTAAACTCATTTTTGATCTATTTAACCCATAGATGGAACCTTAACTGTTACTACCACTCTGAGTCTCTGGGTCACAGTGGACCTGGGAACAATGGTGATGAAGGGGTAGTCCACACTCTCTAGAGCTCCAGAATTAGAACTTCACCACTAGATACAGTTTAACATCATACCCAAGACACAGAGACCCTCAGCCATCACCTTCTAGCACATATATGAAAAAAGGGTTGGGGGGTTTTCCATAAGAACAATATGGTGGGGGAAAACCATATCAGTGCTAGGGCCAATAAAAATCAACAGCACAAGAGAAAAAGTAGCAAAGCATTTTAATAATCTGAATTTTCAAGTGATGTTTGCTTTTTGGTCACAAGTTCTGCTTGGAGGAGGAACCAAAAATTCCCAAAAATAAAATAAAATCCTTTAGACAGGAAAAGTTGACAGTTTTTGTTTTTTTTAGCAATGATGAAAGAGCAGGTCACAAATCACATATTTCCAGGTAGACAAATCTGGATAATACTTTTGGTGCAATAATATGTTTCTCTTCTGGAGTTGTTAGATTCCCCGTTCTGATAAATTCTTGAGATTTCGGCCAAGCTTTGGAGGTGCCAAATCCAAGGGACTCTTTTCTTCCTGCAAAAGTTGGAAATAAGTGAAATAAAAACGTGGAAATAGATTTAAAACTCTTGCATTCTTTTCAGAATACATTCTAGTTTAACTGATTATATATATATATATAAAAAAAAGTAAAGTCGACGGGGCGACCTAAAGTCGGTATCAGCCAGTCAGCGAGGGAGTCTATCTCCTTTTCAATAGCGCTAGACCAAGGAGATTGTTCTTAGCATCTGAGGTGGAGCGCCACACCTACCATCAGCTCCTTACTTTACCGCATAGATACTCATACGCTGAGTTGGCAAGGACCGGTATCGAACTAGGAACCTTGTGGTTTCTATCTAGAGCTAATCTGGTCCATGAATATCATACACACACACACAAATTTTAATTATATTTTAATGTTTCTATATAAAATCATTCATAGGGTTAATTTTAATATGTTGGAAAATAAAACAGTAATATCAGAAATCAATAGCACCAAGTAATTATTTATTCAAATTGGTTTTGTTAAAACTCACTATAAGACCATCATTTCCAGACATGAAGACCCTCAGCCACTGCCTTCTAGCACATATATGATAAAAAGGGTTGGGGCTTGCCATAAGGGCAATAGGGTTAGGGGGCAATCA
Organism: Doryteuthis pealeii; assembly: GCA_023376005.1. Taxonomy (NCBI): domain Eukaryota; kingdom Metazoa; phylum Mollusca; class Cephalopoda; order Myopsida; family Loliginidae; genus Doryteuthis; species Doryteuthis pealeii. The sequence goes on along the minus strand of CM042156.1, from coordinate 46,510,696 downwards.
TATAGATGCTAGGGCTTGACATGACCAGCCGATTGATCAGAGGGGGCCTCTCTGACCGCCCATCTAGCCTACGTAAAGGTCTAAGTGGAGTGTTACATGTCATGGACTACACATCCACTAGGATTCTGTCTTTAAGCATCACAGATAGCCATCCACGGCTAACAGGTGGTCCTGTTGGGGGGGGGTCTTACCCCTCTGCAGAGGTGCAGTCGGTGTATTAAAAAGTCCCAGCTGACAGGACTGGTCATTGTAGGATCTTACCTTGTTAAGTAATGACAAAGAAGCACCCTTTTGGACCAGGAAATGGGCAACATCTGCACGTTCTTCTTCACAAGCCAAATGCCTAGTTAAGAAACAAAACAAAAAAAATTTTTTTTCAGTTAATTTGCATATTCATTTCACATAAAAAAAAACAAATGAAACAAAACAAACGTTGATAATTTCAACTTTTCATCAACAATTTTCCCATTCCATCACTATCTGCAAATTTGTATTATTTAGATTTTTCAGACAGTTGTCCTCATCTTTATTATTATATACACAACATTTCAGCTGATGTACCCTCCAGGCTTCTTCAGTTGTTTGTCGAACATTGTATATATAACTATAAAAATGAAGATGAAGGAAACAGTCTGACAAGAGAAAGAAAGAACCAGGAATGACAAGAAAAAAAAAACTAAAAAAAAAGAAAGAAGAAAGAAAGAAGAAAGAAAAAAAAAAAAAAAAAAAAGGAAATCTACAAAAGAAAAAATTTTTTAAAATGGTGAAATTGGATTCCAGAAAATGCCAGTTATTCTAAAAAAAAAAAAAAAAAAAAAAGCAATTGCAATTAATTGAGATAAATTAAAAAAATACTTTTAACAATCCAAGTCCAAAAGAAAACGTTTGCAACAAATTTGATTTCTCTCTTTTAAACTTTGTCATTAAATTGATTTTCAACCAGCCATGAGACTTTTTGTAACTCAATTAGTAGAACAGCTGGTATGGTTAACCAGGCTTCCTGAGACAAAGGGTTGTAAATTCAAGCCTCTCAGGAACTTTTCTTTATTTCTCACCTGTATTGGTTACTTATAAAGCTCGGAAAAGTTATAATAAAAAGCAACTAAAATTAAGCTGTCAGAAAAATATTGGGTAAAATTAATAATGATTGACAAAGGCTTCATCTAATAAAAATAAAAATCCTGATAATATTATTACAGTAGCTGTATCAGTACTACTGTAGGGTTGCACCACTTGGACTTTAACAAAACGCTTGGAGGAAAAGCTAAATGGAAACTACACAAGGATACGCTATGCTATTTTGAACAAATCTTGAAAGCAGCAGCTGTACAGCCACTTACCTCCTATCACACAAACCATCTAAGTAAGACAAACGAGACATGTTGGACACATCTGGGTATGTAAGGACGAACTCATGATGTTCTCCAATGGACATCTACATATGGACACACCGGAGTAGGATGACCAGTCAAAACCTCCATCAATCAGCTCTGCACAGATTATGGAAGCCTTGTAGGAAGACCTTCCAGGGACAATGACTAATAGGGATGAGTGGTGAGAGAGTTTCATGGGTATCCATGCTATCAGCACAACCTGATTATTATGACATTTATTTCATCATTTTGTATTTCTGTAGTTTTCAGTCTCATTTGAGTATATTTTACATGAGTTGCAAAAGAGAAGCGTTGAAACATTTTCAATCTGTAAACACTTACAATGGTTAGTATCATTTGGATTATTCGGACTATTGTCCTCATCTTCATTGTTATCTGTACAACAAAGATGTACAATGAAGATGAGGAACAATAGTCTGAATAATCCAAAGAATACTAATTATCAAGCCTCATCTGAAAAATTCAGAGAAATACTTACAATGGCGTGTTGCCTTCTTTATCAGCACAGTCTATTTGTGCTTGAAACTGTAGCAGCAATTCAACAACCTTGAAATTTCCTTTGGAGGCTGCTCGATGCAGTGGGGTGCTGCCCATCCAATCGGCTGTGTCTGGATCACAGTTGTTGTTCAATAAACATTCAACAATCTGCAAAAAGAAACATTTTCAGGGTTTATGGTAATCTGACACTTTGTTATGTTAACACCTAAAGTTCTCTCATCGTCATCAGGTGATGTTGTAAAAAGGAAGCAGTAACAATTCAGACCTCAGCAGTGTCAAAGTCAATAAAACGAGTACTTGAGATCTGAGAGATTTGCTGTCATTTGATTTCTAGCAATAAATCTTGAGATACATCTGCTGAGAAATAGATTGGGTAATAAATGTATCTCTCTATCATTAGTCTCTCTCTCTCTCTCTCTCTCTCTCTCTCTCTCTCTCTCTCTCTATCATTAGTCTCTCTCTCTCTATCATTAGTCTCTCTCTCTCTCTCTCTCATTAGTCTCTCTCTATCTCTCTCTCTCTCTATCTCTCTAGTCTCTCTCTATCTCTCTCTCTATCTCTCTATCATTAGTCTCTCTCTATCATTACTCTCTTCTCTCTCTATCATTAGTCTCTCTCTCTCTCTCTCTCTCTCTATCATTAGTCTCTCTCTCTATCATTAGTCTCTCTCTCTCTATCATTACTCTCTCTCTCTCTCTTTCTCTTGTTGCCAAAGTCAGTCTTTTTTCCAAGCAACTAATCACAATGATCATCCTCTGCACATATAGAATGCAACAAAGTTAATTTCTTAAGTAGGGTTGAACAGGTTTGAATTCAGTTTTCCTTCTCTAAGACTGGTTGTCATACAAAGGTTAAAGAGACCAGTTTGCCCTACTATTCACCCATAGCTTGAGATAAAATAGTTAAATGCACACCTTTCCCAAGGATATCATTTTTTTCTAATAGTTTTCCTTAATTTCAAAATATTTTGGAGTAAAATTGAGTTTTGGGAAAATTGTCAAATTTTATACACCCCACTCCAAGCAGCCATAAAAAGAAAGAAAAAAAAAGAAAGAAAAAAAAAAGAACAAGAAAGAAAAATCCTAACCTCAAATCTGTTTTTGGATGCTGCATAATGAAGTGAGCATTGTCCATTGTGATTAACAGCATTCACTTGTGCATTACGATGAATGAGACTGTTGACAATCTTGGATCGACCAGCAGAAACAGCAATCATCAAGGGTGTCCAACCAGACTAAAAAAAAAAAAAAAGGAGAAAAGACAATGAACATTAAATCATTCAACACTCAGCACAATAATAACAACCAAATTATTTCAATGGTGTAATGGTCAGTAAACTAGTCTCACAGACCCATTATTACTGAATAACGAGTTCAATCCTCACTGGATGCCCATACTTGTGATCTGTTTGTTCATGGAACATATTGTGTATTTGTTTGGAATATGTGTATCTTGTGCATGTTAATTAAATATCCTTATGTACATTTGTTAATGCAAGACAGTTGTCTGTCTTTCCTTACCAAATATTCAGTGTTAGGTTATCTATAGATGCCTTAATTTGTTATAAGGACTTAGTGTTGGTTTCAAATTAATACCCACTAATTCTTATAATAGAATCTTAATTATTTTTATTTGTTAATTAATATTATTATTATTGATTTTGTCTACTGTTTTCTTTGGTCTTTATCATATAGTACCTACATAATGAGAATGGAATGGTCTGTTTTCCTATAAATAATGTCTGACAAAACCTTGGAAGTGAGAAACAACTATCTGATGAAGGCTGAAGAATAAATCAGCCAAAACATACTAACAACATCAAGTACACAAAGCAAGGATTTACTAGTCTAAATGATATTTGAAATGTTAGTGACATTTTTCTCAAAGTCATAGATAATAATTTGATAAGCAAGAGGCATTTTTTTAAAGAAAAAAATTGATTGAATAATTAAATATCAATATTCAAATGTACAGATTACAATTTTTAAGAATTTTGGTTTTCTTAAGCTCAGTTGGTACAACTTCCATCTGAGAACCACAAGGTTCTGGGTTCAATATTGGTCTTCGCCAACTCAGCGTAGGAGTAGCACGGCTTGGATCTGTGCAGTAAAGTGAGGAGCTGATGGCACTCCACCCCAGATGCAAAAACAATCTCACTGGTCTAGCGCTAGCAAAAAGGAGATAGACTCCCTTGCTGTCCAGCTGATACCAACAATAAGCCACTCCGTCTACTTTACTTACTTTTATCCAATAACAAAATGAAAAGATTCTTCTTTACAAAAAATCACTGATTATTATCATTCCTTTGGGCATCTAAATTGAACAGTTTAAACAATGCACTTCAGCTATTTTCTAAAATTTTCTTTTTTTCCACCAATTTCCAAAATTCTATTTTTTTTTTCACCATTGTCTAAAATTCTATTTTTTTTTTCACCATTGTCTAAAATTTTTTTTTTTTTCACCATTGTCTAAAATTCTATTTTTTTTTTCACCATTGTCTAAAATTCTTTTTTTTTTTTCACCATTGTCTAAAATTCTTTTTTTTTCACCATTTTCTAAAATTCTATTTAAAAAAAAAAATTTTTTTCCACCAATTTCCTTTCTGTTTTTTTAAATCAACAAGACTCGGATCAATATCCTGATATTTGTTCTTTTACAGTATAGGAAAAAAAAAACCCTACTTACTTGATCTCTGGCATCAACAGATGTACCCAGATCTAATAAATAGTCTGTTATTTCTTCATGTCCTTGGGAAACAGCCCAATGTAAGGGAAGTCTTCCACTCTGAAAATAAAGGAAAAACAATTAATAGAAACAAAACAATGATATAAACAAAGTCTGTAAATTGTAAGAACCATCAAATGTGTTTTGAGAAGAAATACATTAAAAAAAAAAAATTTATAAAAAAGACCCAACAATAAACAAACAAAAAAAAAAGCAAAGTTTCCTGCCTGATGAAGGCCTTTGCTACCCCAAAGAAGAAAAAAAACACTACTTTTTTTAACAGTTTTAAACCAACAGTCAATGCAAGCCAATCTGAAAAACTTCCATTATGATACTTGGAACCTTTCTCCAGCAGCAGGTCATCAGATTAACTTTTTTCATTAAGTCCTGGAACAATTTCGAAAAAACAATTTTAAATTGAGCTGAAATCAAAATATTATTTTACTTTTACTTTGTTATCTTATAGTTGTTAGTAGCATAATAAAAACACCATTAAAATGTTTAAGAAATAAATATTTATTTTAGTCAATGAAATTGTTGTAAAAGAAGAAGAAATAAAGATCTCCTACTTTAAGTCTATTTATCTAGAGATCTTCTGAGCTAATCAACTTATTAGTCAAACTGGACTCAAAATTACTGACAGCCATCTTTGGAGTTTTTTTATGCCTTTATATTAAAAAAATGGTTTGAAATAGAGAGGTTCCTCCCTCCTCTTTGTGAAAGGATTCTAATTGGATTTTATTGGCAGATAGGTACGCATCTAGCGTCCCAGACGTACAAAAAATAAAAATAATGCAGTAAAATAATATCCATGCATCCCAGTGTTTTCTTTTTTTCTTCCCTCACCATTTCAAGCTAACTGTAAATACATTTCAATAGTTTCTTAAAAATGAATTACACAGGATAGGTTATAAGGCAGGTGTTAGACGGCTTTAGTTGGGACCCATAAATTTTCCTGGGAACTCATTCAAAGCAAATATGTGCAACACTAAATCAAAAAGCTATCAGCATGATATATAAATTTTGTCAAAAAAGTGTACAAGCTTACAATTTTTTCCGTAGCTCACAAGTGTGCTTGTTTTATTATCATGTTCAATTCAGTTTTTCACATCTAAAAAATGTCTAAGTGGCAATAAATTTAAGAGAGTCCTAAGGAAACAGACAATTTCAAACAGACTTATGAATTTAAATTTTCTTCTATTCAAAATCTAAAGATTGGACACATGGCATTGAGTTCTAAGTGACAGTTATCTCTAGGTTGCAGGTTCAATTCTGGTCAAGGGCAATAGTAACATAGAATAGTTAACATAGCTTAACACTTGTACCCAGTCATGGTTAAAGGAATAAGAACAGTCTACCCTGTGGATTGAATGAAAGGTTATGTTTAAAGTTTGTGAAGACTCCTGATTATGACAAGAAGAGTTTGAGGAGGGGGTTCTGAGTTCAAGAAGGTTCCTGAGTCTGACAGGAAATACCTGAAGAAGGCTGGAGGGCACATCGGCCGAAACATGCAGATAACAATAAAGATGAAGACAATAGTCCAAACAATCCAAATAATATAAATTATCAAGCCTCATCTAAAAATTTCAGAGAAATAATATCTAAAGAATAGAGTTGAAAAAAAAAAAATGTTAAATTTAAACACTCTAAATAATAACAAGAAAAGGTAACAAAAAACAAGAAATTTTCAGTCTCATCATTATTTTTATTCTTATGATAATTTTCTGTTCCAATTGAATAAGTTTTGTAAATACACAACAGACTTTTTTATAAATAATTTTACAATTAAAATTTTGTACAGAATTTTGCTTTTCAAAATAAGTTCACTAATTTATTTGGAATTCTAAATAATTCAAATTTTATAAAATCTTTACAGAATAGATGGTAGAGAAATTAACTTTACAACAGATATGCATGTAGATAATACAGTCATTTTTTAAGGATATTATGTTACTGAATATACATTTAACAATCTTTCATTTTGGGTTGCATTTTTTTTAAAATAAAATAAATACTCTTACTTGGTGTATTAAAATATATTGCTTCGAGTTTACACAAGTCTTAAAAAGAAAGAATTATGTTAGATGCTGCTCTCCTTTTTGTAATACCACACTTTGACATGCTTGAATACTTTTTTACAAAGTGAAGCTAACAGATAGCACTATTACCAATAAATTTATGCCAGACAAGCCACCATATTATTGAATTATTACCAAGGCACACAATGTAGATCTCATAGAAGGGCATTCATGGTAGGGGCGTAAAACTGACCAGCAGAGCATTAGTATTGCTATCTAAACTCAGGGTCAGTGTCATAATGCAATCAGAAATTCCCTTTGGGATAGAAGGAAAAGATTTTGGACTTAATAGTAAAACCAATCCCAGAGTGGTGTAACTCATGCTCCTCTTTTCCTGACCAGAAAAAGACATAACCACCTTTCTTCCCTCCAACTGCAAAGATCCAGAAAAACCAGTTTCACTGAGAGTGTTGATATCAATGTTGTGCTTTCATAATTCCAAAGCAACCAGTGTCGTTTTGCGCTCTGGTACTGAGTTGCTGTTCTAGATAGTTTGTACATTCCAGGAACCAAAGTTGAGTCTTTTCTTTATTTTCTGAGTATTTCGACTGCAATCTGAATAACCAGACAGTTGCAGTTGGCTGCCAAGTTGTTTTATGGACAAACAAATTATAATATATATATATATATATATATATATATATATATATATATAATCTAGATTATTCTGAAATCTATTTCCAAGTTATAAAAATTGTTACCATACAAAAATATTTGTCACAAAAAAAAAAAAAAAAAAAAAAAAAAAAAAAAAAAATCACTAATTAAAACTTGGGACTCCAAAATTCAGGATTACGGCCTGGATTCGGCCTAGAATGTTTTTAATTTGCAAATGGAGTCGGCCTGATTCCAAAATGGTATATGTTGGGCTATGGATTCTAGGAGTAAAGTTGAAAAAAATGTGACACACTGACATATGCAATTATTATTATTATTATTATTATTATTAATAATAAATGCCTGTTTTTTTTGTCTTTTAATTTTAGTTGCCTTTTATTGCAATTGCCATGCTTCATGTAAAAATAAATAAAAAAAGATAATTATAATGAGCTGTAGAACCACTGATACATGAATCACAATTTAGCAATGATGACAATTTAAGTTTCAGTATAACCTATGTTTACTTGCATAATGTTAACAAGAATAGAAAATAGAATGAAAAGGGAAACCATCTCTCCTTATGGGATGAAGTTAAGATAATAGATAGGAAGAACATTGGAAGAGAAGATGCCTCAAAAAATCAGCTCATATGATAGGCTACAGTAACCTCTTGAGTAGACCAAGTATAGAGATGAATACAATATGGGAACCTATAATTTAAGAAAGGCTAGATAAGATTAGAGAGAAAAAAAAGAAATGAATAATTAAAACATTCTTTAAGAATACTTTTGTAATGCAGGACATAGGAGTAGCTTCCCCTTACCGTTACTTAATGAATTTATCAACATGACAAGAGATTGCATACATATAAAAGAATAAAAATTAAAGATTTCATATACCAATTCCATAACCTTGAAATTAATTATCATCATCAGTTCGTGCTAATAGCACAGATTCTCATGACTTTTCACCACTAGTCCCTATCAGTCATTGGCCCTGGCTGGTCTTCTGCACAGCATCTGCACAGAGCTGATTGATGTAGGTTTTAGCTGGTTGACCTACATTGGTGTGTCCACAGGAGAACATCACTTATGAGTTTGTCCTTGTTTCTCCAGCAATATCCAGTATATCTTGTTCATCTTACTTGGATGGTTTGTGTGAGACGAGGCAAGTGGCTATACAGCTGCTTTTTTGTGGGGTGCTGTTTTCAAGATGGCACACAGCATCTTTGTGTAGTTGTCATCTAGCCTTTTATCTAAGCGTTTCGTTTGAGTCCAAGTGGTGCAGCCATACAATAACACTGACACATCTACAGCTTGGAAGAATTCATTTCATCAGAAAGATCAGATTTCCGTATGATCGGTAATCTGTCTATAGTAGTCCATGCCTTTCCTATGCATATATTGACGTTGCTTTCTGTAGCTGAGATATTACTACCTAGGTATGTGAACTGGTCTACTAATTTGAGAGGATTATCATCCAGTGTAGACACTTGAAATTGATAAATGATTAAAAAAAAAAAATTGTGTAGAATCCTTTATCATATAAACATAAAAGAAAACGTTCAAAAAGTGCAGAATGTACACTTGAGGAAGGCTGAATAATGTATTGGTCAAAACATGTTAAAACAATGATGATATGAGAGACAAAATCCTACTTATCCCAATTCCTGATTGATTGTGGCCAACAATTTGTGAGTTGCATTATCACAGTCATTAGATCATTTTTATATATTTAATTTACAATCATTTTGTAGTGGCTCAAATCTACCAGTAGGTTAACTTTCAATGTGTTCAGAAACAAATACTATATTACACACTTTCAATTTGGAGTAAAGTAATGAAACTTGCACAGTTTATTGATGGTTTGAAGATCTAATATTGAGCTGTCATCTAACCAAATTTAAATTTCCTTGGACCTTTCATAGACTGATAAGTAGGCCAAAATTCCATGAGTTTTTTATCCTGTAGAGGCCTTGTTGTAGAGGTTCGCAAAGAATATATGACACAGTTTAGGTAGAAAATACAGAGAAATGATAAAACAAATGCATCTAATTATAAAATAACAAATAAATTTATTCAGAGAATAAATTTGCATTCAACAAATATGTAAATGTTCAAAAAGAATAGTGTAGGTGATATGTGTAATGTAAAATGTAAAAAGTTTGTATGTTAAGTTTGGAAATGTTCATTTAGATGTGGACAGAAATGAAAATAAAGTTTGTATATATGACCTGTTGAAACGGATTCTTGATGTAGGTAGAATGAAGTGGTAAGAATACTGGTAGTAGTAGTAATTGTGTTGAGGCAGTGGAGTCGTTTGTTCGAACACCTGTTTCTTGGTCATTGTTCTATCTGGCAGCAAGATGATATCTGTATGTTTGTTTGTGGTCGTCCCGTTTGAACGTGAGATGAAGTCTGTGTCATCTGCTAGCGAAATGAATTCCATCTAATTGTTGATTTCTTATCCATCATTTATAATAAAGCAATACGAACCCAGCCAATCGATTCTGATTTTTGTGTAAACCTTTGGTTTAATCACTTTTCCTTAAATCTTTGGAAAAGGATTTGTGTTTGTGTGTTTGCTTTAATTACTTTTCCTTAAGCTTGGAAAAAAGGATTGTGTTGTATGTTTGTTTTTAATCTCTTTTCCTTAAGTTTGGAAAGAGAAATGTGTATGTGTATTTATTTAAAATTGTAAAATTGTATTCTATAACCCCCTTCCCCAAATTAAAATTCAATAAATCTCAGAAAAAAATGAATGAAAATGTAATTTTTACTGTATGAAGAGGGAAGATTGTTTTTTTAAATCACAAGTAAAAATCATTTCTTTTCAAACTTGGGAACCTCCTTGTTGTAATCGGGAGCCATCAAAAATTTTGAACCCAACCCTTTATTCAATCCACGGGGGTATCCTGTTCTCATTCCACTAACCATAGCTGGGTACAGGTGTTAAGTTGTGTTTATTATTATTGAATGTTACTATCACACTTGACCAGGATTGAACCTGCAGCCTAGAGATAACTGTCTTAACCCAATGCCTTTATCAACTACACTATGTGTCAATAATTTGAAAAGAAGATTCACAAGTTCAAGAAGGCTCCTGAATCCAATAAAAATTATTTGTTTTACAGTCTCTAAAATGGGATAATTTTATAAATTAAAATCTGTATCAGTCAAAATGGCATAGTTTGCAGGTTTGTCTCTCTCTCTTTTGATATGTGTTCTTTTTAACATGATTTATTTCATTGTTACAATTAAGAATTTCATAGAGTTTTTTTTTATATGTAAGTTTAAACTCTAGGTGTTTGTGAATCGAGATTTAGCGTCGGTTAGTATGACTGAGGTCTATTTTTAGAATTTATGAAATGTGTTTTTTTACAGAGAGGAAATTTTAGGATGGGATTTTTGTTTTGTTGTTTAAATCGGTTTTTGGTTTGAACTTTACTACTTAGGAACCATTGCACTCATAACCATTTGATATTATGTTAATTGTTACTAGATATGAGGAAATACATGTAAAAATTAAAAATACAAAGAATTTTGTGGACAAAGACGATTGGGACTGTTAACCCAACATCATATCAAAGAAATAAATGCATGAACGTGGGAGGTCTTAAACAGATAGGATTAATTGGAACGAGTGAAAGAAAAAAAAAATCTGTCTATTACTGAATACAATTTTCTTTTCGTCAACATCAACTAAAAAAAAAAAAATCAAAACAAAGGGCAGATAACTCGTGTACATGAATCACGATATTGACGGAAAGTCAGAGACCATTTTGAGATTATATTTATGTAGTAAACAAGACCCCCCGGTCTAATTCCATAAAAAAGATCAATGAATTTCAAATTTGTCAAATTTCCAGGGTAGAGAAAGTTTTTTCTGAATGGAAATAAACAAAAGTTATTTACGACAAAAAAATTCTCTGAATTTTCTGAGTAGTACCCTGCATGTGTGATTTGTGTTCTGATTTTTACTGAACACATGAGTTACAGAAGGAGTTAAGTGTTTTAAAATTTAAACAAAACAAAAAAAAAAAAAAAAAAAAGAAAAAAAAGTCCTTCTTTCCCATAAATAGACACATTAAAGATTTATTTTTGCATTAACATTGACATTGTTAAATTTATGTAAAATACTTTACAATCGGAGACACTATTGAAATAAAAAGAAAATAATTTTTTTTAATTTTCAAAACATTATTGAAAAATATTGACAGTAACAACAACAAATGACCAGGAGAACTGAAGAGAAATACTGAAATTGAATACATTTAATTTATATTTATTGCTGAATATAATAAATATAGCGATAAGAAATGACTTTACTGTTTTCGTGGAAAAATGGTAAAAGAATGATAAACATTTTAGCTATTTTTGGAATGAAGTGGCCATGTTGATGAGAAGGGAATTTCTCGTAGCAGTAGCAAAGAGGGACGACGTATTGTTTTCTTTTTTTTAAGGTCAAAAGTTGCAATTGTAGACATAAAAAATTTTCTAATATACATACTTCATCTGTTTTGTTAATCAAATCCCTGTTTTGGCTGATCTTTTTCTTAAGCTCATCAAATTTCCCATTCAAAATAAGATCACAGACACTTTGGTCAGCCATGCTTGTTTGTTTTGCAACTTCCGCTTTACCTTTGTTAGGAGACCGGAAGTGAATAATTCCATTCCACCCTTATGAGGAGGCTTAACTATGGTGTTTCTTTTTTAATCTATCATTTTTTATCTGATTTATGACCAAGCATTTGAACATTTCTGTTCTTTGTTGCTTGCAATCGTGAAGAACAAGAGACTGTGCATTATAAGAACTTGCAGTTTTTATTTATGTCACGATAACATGCTAATAACTACAAAGTTTCTAGCTTTAATGTAACAACACGGGGACTTGTCAGATATTTAAAAAAAACGGATAGGAGGCATTTTTAAAAAATTGTCATTTCATATCAGTTTTTGGAGCATCCATAATTTAGCATTTGGATTGGAACTTCTGTCTTTTCAGCCTTAGGTTAGTCTTTTATTTTTATCTCAAGTTCAAACTTTACTTTAAACTTACGAAGTGTAAAAACTTTTTACACTTTTACACTAACACTATTGACATGTTTGAGTTACACAAGTGCGTGTTATGAGTGGGAGCCAGAATGCCGATTTTCTAGGCAGTCATTGCTAATGAGAAATTGGTGCAATACGATCTTCTCTTCTTAATTTGGCCACCCTTCTCCTTGTGCAGTACTAAACTTAATTTCTTTTACGAAAGTTAACGAATTATTCAAATTCAACTCCTCAACGTTTCACAATATTTTATAGTATAAAATATTTATTAAGTAAAATTTATACTTTTTAATCTGGCACAATGCCATCTTAATGGGGTACACAGTATCGAGCTGATTAGTGATTGATGTGATCTATAAGAAAAACTTGCTAATTATCGATGTATGGCAGATTTCCAATTCATTAAAAATTTTACAGATTCTAAATTTACTGTTTTGATTATTATCAAAACCGAAGTAGATAGTCCAAATTAAAAGCGCGGTAAGAGTAATCCGAAGCCGAACCTTTTTAGGCCTTATTCTTTCGATGCAGGTATCATTGGGGAACGAAATAAGTTTCTTTTTTTTTTTTTTTTTAGGTAAACAGGTAAATTTATTAAAAAAAAAATCTCATTAGTATTTTCTCTTAGTGTTTACTACTGTCAATAAGAATCCTTATTAAAAAATAAATAAAAAAATAAATAAAACAAAAAAAAGTAAAAATAATAAAACAGTAGGGGATATAATTCTGGTACATCCAGCGAGAATCGAACTCACCACCTTAATCCAGATTTTAGAATTAACTTAGAAATTTAAAAAAGAAAATAATGTTGAATTGAAAAGTCCGGGTGCCAAATATTCGAGGTAGACCAAAGAATATAATCGAGCATAGCGTTAAAAACAAAAATAAAGAAACATTATCATTATGAACTAACACACTGATTTTTATTTACTCACAGTTGTCTCCCATTAACCATTATTCATGTTCAATTCGATGCTTGTATGTTGTTATTTTTGCACATGAACCCCACCCTCATCTCATTCATTTTCTCTCTCAGAGTGACATAGAGAGAAAAATGGATTGAGTAATACTGAATATTTTTATTTAAATATCTTAGGAATTTAGAGTAAAATCAAAGCTTTAGTGCACAATGTTGTTCAAAAAAGGGCAAAATACAAAGATATGACTAGGATTTTGTAATAATTAATGTACATTAATTGTTCAATAAAATATTTGATATTTTATTATTTTTTTTAATGCAGTATTTCCTTCCTTTGATTTAGAACCAACAATATTGGAAAGTTTCATTTATAAAGTGTTATGTAAAAAAGAACAAAAAACCCAAAGAAAGTCTTAATTGGACAAAGAAAAATAAATTTGAGAATATATGCAGTATTACAATGTTTTAAAACAATAACTTTTTTTTTTGTAAAATAAAACTACTTAGTATGTATCAAAAAAGGTTTGTATATTTTCAAGAAAAGTAAAGTGAGAAAAAAAAATGGGATTTGTGAAAAAAAAATAGTTCAGTATTTAAAATTACAAACTTTTTTGACTAGATAAGTTATTTAAACCGAGATAAAAGCTAGTACAAGTTTCAAGACTTATAAACCCACTAGAAGCAGCTACCCAGTGTTGCTTGGGTAAAGGGGGGATTTTTTTTTAAAAGTCAATCTCACAGATCTATTGATTGTTTTGGTCTTCCATAATTGATTTGTTTACATTTTAATCATGAACACACCAATGGCTTTCCTTTCACTTACTATTCAAATTCTAATTTTTAAATATCTTTGAATATAAAATCTTCATAATTTGTGTACAAAGAGCAAGAAGTGTTGATATCCAATGTGTATATATATTAACTTTGTCATTGTTTTATTTTGTAGTTTTCTCTGGACATACATAAATGTGTATATGTATACACCAACAGCCCTTTATATATGTATAGATTGTTTGTTTAGAAGATTGGCGCAATAGAATCTTATTAGCCTGTATTTTTCACTATTTGATCTGAGCTGAAATAAAACTTTGCAAATATCAAAAAATCTCTTTTCTTTAAAACATCAGATTTTTAAAAAATCCAAATTGTAAATCCTTACAGAAGAGAAAAACAAAAGATGGTGATTAGTTGTAGAAATAGTTTTATTCCAAAGAAAATAATTTATATCTTACAGCTTTTAAAATAACCATGAGATTTCTATGGGTGCTGATACTGCACTCTGATCCTAAGTCGAAGTATTGAGAATACTAAGACGTACATAAAATATAGCAGAGATGCTGATAGGTATGCGTCTGTGTCACTGATGCATAAAAATCTAAAAGGACACAGAAAAATCGTATCCATGGTCCCAGTGTTTTTCCCTTCCCCATTTCCACCAAACTATATATACATTTCAATATTTTCTTGGAAATGAATTACACGGAATGAATACAAGGTAGGGGTTAGACAGCTTTAGTTGTTCATAGATAAAAACTCTACAATTTATTAAGAAACTTTAGTTAGAACCCATCAAATTTCTCGGTGACTCATTCAAATCAAATCTGTGTATCTCAGGATGCACTAAATTAAAAAGCTCTCAGTATTAGTTGTATCACTTTTAAGAACACTTACAGTAGAAAATAGTTGGCAGAGTGCCCTATTGTTGGTATCAGCCAGACAGCAAGGGGGTCTATCCTGTTTTACACTAGTGCTAGACCATGGAGATTGTTTTTATATCTGAGGTGGAGCGCTATACCTACCATCAGCTCCTCACTTTACCACACAGATCCAGACTGTGCTACTAATTTGCTGAGTTGGCTAGGGCTGGAATGAGCCTGGAACCTTGTGGTTCCTAGGTGGATGCTCTACCGACTGAGCTAAACTGGCCCTACATTTACAGTAAATACGCTTAAATATATAATTTTGGTATTTTTATTAAAAAACAGAGAAATTCAAATATAACTTTTCATGGTTACATATTGAATAAAATGAATCATTGAGGTGTTATCTTTGTATTTTGATAAAAGACAATTTTCAAAATAATCTCATAATGAAAAATTAACCATATATATATTTACCAACCCCTCCACACGAGCAGGTCAATTTCTTAAGTGGAGTTTAACAAGTTTGAATTCAGAGTTTTCCTTCTCTTAGACAGGTTGCCTAACCAAGGTTGAAGAGCCCACTCTGCACTACTATTTACTCATAACTGGAAGGAGTATAGTTCGATTCACACCTTTCCCAAAGGTATTAGCACTATGTGAAATGTAAACGGCCTTGTCCAGGATTTGAACTCAGGTCGACTCTAACTATTATGCCACCCGCCTCCATATATTTAAACCATATGGTTGTTTTGTTTTCATGCAGCCTATTTCTTTTTTCTTTTTTTTTTAGGACTGACATTCATTAAATTGAATCAAGATGTCTTCTTCTCAGTTTCATCCTTCTACCTACGATTCCTCATCAGCTCGAGTGGGTCATTCTCCTTTGATATTCTCGAACATGATCCAAGAATGGGAAGCTGCACATTGGACTCCCAGCCATCTTGCCGCTCTCGCAGCAGATACCAAGTTTAATTGTAGATTGCATTGTCGACATTGTTTTCAAAGTAAGTCCCTATTTGTTTATTGTATTACATTATCATGAAATACGTTTGGGTTTTATTTTCTCCAAAATGCAATCACTTGGTACAATTATTGGAGATACACAATTCACATAGTTATTTACATCACATATTTATTCATATTTAGTTATTAATATTGTTGACCATATCTACATACCATGCAATTTTTGCCCAAAAATTTCTCAGTATTATTTAGCTTAAAAGGGTTAAATTATGAAAATTTAGCAATGAAAGACCTTTTTATCGCATTTATTTAGTTTCATTAGCTTTTCTAAGTTAACATAATATTTAGCAGCTAGTTTGTGATACAAGAGAGTTTAAATTCAGAGTTAGATTGGTTGCAATACCAAGGTTAAAGTTCCCAATCTGCCCTATTATTTACACATAGCTGGAAGGAAAATAGGGTATTAGCACTATGGGAACCAGGTTCATCCTGGATTTGAACTCGTTTGCTGTGTCCATTTCATATGACGATAAACATTATACTATAGGTGTCTCCATACATATAAAAGATTTAAAGGGCTAGCTGTGTGGGTAAGGTAGTTGTGTATTTCCCATCCATGAGGGTGGTTGGGAATTCAATCTCTGGTTAAAGCTAATATTGTGAATTTTTATCATCATAAAAAAATGGACTCAGTGACTTGAATTAAAAACCTGGATGAGGCTATTTGCTAATAGTGCTAATACCCTTGTTGATTTTGTCATATTTCAGGGTAACTTTAACCCTTCCTCTGGCGAATTTAATAAATTTGCTACAATCCAAAATAAATGAAAAAAGGTTTACAAATTACACTCATACAAACACAAACTTTATTTAGATATAAGATTATAATATTTTCTTAAAGAGACAAACATCTTTTAGATATAAACATCTCCAGACAATATATATAGTACAACACAACACTAAGAATAAAAAAGATGAAATGAAATGATTTTTTTGGATACAGTTGACAACCCAGATATCACCAAACAGTGACAAAGAGAAAATCTTAAATTGGACTGACTTCCTGTTCAGGAAAATACAACCATTTCATTTTGATTTTATTTTCTTTACCAGAGGAAGAAGTGGTAAGGTCACCCCCAAATATAGCAAAATTAACATTTTTTTTCTCATGCTTCATGCTCTACGGCCTTCAATAGTATATTTCATATTTTCAACACTTTCATTTACATTAGTTAAATATATAGGCCATATGATTTTCATGTCTCTCTCACTATATATATATATGTGTGTGTGTGTGTGTTTATATATATATAAAGTTAGGGTAGCATGGACAGGAAGTCAAGGGTGCTTGGTTACTGACAGTTTCTTGCCTATGTGATTTTCAAACCAAGTGCTTGGTTTGAAAATTGCATAGGCGAGAAACTGTCAGTAAGCAAGTGCTGTTGATTCCATGTCCATGCTACCCTAACTTAGATATACATGCTCTATCCACAATATTGACCACTATTTACTTATAAATATAGCACCCTATATTATCAATACTAATATATATATATAATGTTGAAAGATAAATGGAAAGAAAATGTTGTATGGATAAAAATCATTTATTGGAATGCTGACACGTGTTTCAACCAAGAGCTTGTCCAAAATGTTGGCATTCCAATAAAAAGTTTTTATCCATACAACATTTAATTTACATTTATCTTTCAACATAATTGTCAGATTCACTTCCATTTTTCAACTTATATACTGTGTGTGATGTTCAGTTATCACATTATTATTTTTGTTGTAAATTTCAGAAAATGGTAAAATTCAATGGGAAGGGTGACTGTTATCATGTCATGTCATCCGTGGCTGGATTTATGTCCTGGATCCAAGGCAGAGCCATTGATGGAGATGAAGATTCAGGTCTCTCTTCATTTGACCCCAAACTATTTTGGTGTTACCTTGACTACACAAGCCTTGACAATGTTGTTAAAGAAAAAGCAGTGATAAGCAAAGTAATTACATCTTCTATTTAATTTGCTTCCTTTAATTGATGAATGTTTTTCTCTATTCCTAGAGTAAGTCGAAGGTTTTGCAATATTCCTTGGGTAAGTCGAAGGTTTTGCAACATTTTGGTGATGTGAGGTACAATTTAGCAGCTCCAGATGTTTTTGCCAATGTTGTGAGGGTGATGAACCACACTGGATTGTGAAATGCTGTGTCTGCCTGATACTCTCCAAGTGCTACTTGCCTGATTTTTTTCAATAGCTTGGTTTGGTTTGGTTTAGTTTCTTTATTTAATTGCATATGATTACACGTGTGTTCATTGAATAAGATATTACGTTATATATATATATATTAAAGATACACATTATGAACAAGGCTGTGCAAGCAAAAGTGCAAATTAATCTGTCGTGCAGCAAGTCCCCAAAAAGTAGGATATATAAGTTTATAAACAAAGCGAGAAATCTGGATTATTCATGGATTATTTATTTCCAAAGCCATCCTTGTAGAAGAACAGTAGTGGTACTATTTAACCCATACTTGGGGGAAGAGGAGGTTCATACCTTTCCCAAGGGTATTAGTACGAAAGTGAATGTAATAATGTGATTTGAGTTTGAGCTCGATTACTACTATGTTGCAGTTCAGCATGTTAGCCACTATGCCATGTGTACACCTTCTGTATGGCTTGGAGCACAACCATTGAATCCACGCTTTTAGACCTACCTAACTAGTCTGGTCATTGAGAATTTTGTAACCCAAGTGAAATTTCCTCAAATTGGACCATAATGCCGCTGAAGCAACCAAAAACATTTGTTGTGCAAAAGGTGAAGGCACAGATGATCACAGTTGGTTCAGGAAATTTCATGTGACATTCTCTCGTGGACACCTACACATGAACACGCCAGTGTAGGCTGACCTGCAAAAACATCCTTTAATCTGTTCTGTGCGGATTCTATATGCTATGCGGAAGACCTGTCAGTGGTCGATGAACGATAGGGACGGTTGGCGAGAGAGAGAGAGAGAGAGTCGTGAAATCCGTCCTGTCAATGCAACCTGATGATGATATTCAAGACATCATAAACACAGACTAGGGGACATAACTCTTACTCTTGCTCTGATGTTTATTCGGCTTAATTTAATCTAGCACAAGACAAATGAGGATAAGGAAAATTTTATAATGTCAATTTTTTAGTTAGTTTTGCCTTTGAAAATCACCATTTGATATTCTGGGTTTTTATTTGGGATTTAATCTCTGGTAAAAATACAAAATGCACAACTCATTGAACTAATTTTCAAATTTTAATTTAGTCTGGCACATCATAACAATTCTTAATAGTTGTAATGATTGTATATCAACCTTCATGGGTTATTTATTGCCCAAGCCATCCTTGTAGAAGAACAGTAGTGGTGCTATTTAACCCATACCTGGGGAAATGAGGGGATTCATACCTTTCCTAAGGGTATTAGTCCGAAAGTGAATGTAATAGCATGACTTGAGTTTGAGCTCAATTACTACTATGTTGCAGTTCAACATGTTAGCCACTATGCCATGAGTACACCTTACGTATGGCTTGGAGCACAGCCACTGAATCCACTCTTTTAGATTTACCTAACCTAGTCTAATCATCTAGGATTTTGTAACCCAAGTGAAATTTCCTCAAATTGGACTATAATGCCGCTGAAGCAACCAAAAACATTTGTTGTGCAAAAGGTGAACAAACATCCTAAACCCAATTGTTTTAATGTTTCATTTCTAGTCTTGTAGATATTACAGAATTTGCATTTTTTTAATGTTTAGGTAACTTGATATCCTTTTCTGAAAAAGTTCCACAATATAGGTTGTATTAGCTCAGTCGGTAGATCATCTACCAGGGAACCACAAGATTCTGGGTTTAATTCCAACTCAGCACATGAGTAGCGTAGTTTGGATCTGTGTGGTAAAGTGGAGAGCTGATGGTAGGTGTGGTATCTGCCCTACTATTTACCCATAGCTAGAAGGAGAATAGTTGGATGCATAACTTTCCCAAGCGTATTAACGCTATGTGAAAATAAAGTGGAGAGAGCTGATGGTAGGTGTGGTATCTGCCCTACTATTTACCCATAGCTAGAAGGAGAATAGTTGGATGCATAACTTTCCCAAGCGTATTAACGCTATGTGAAATTCAAACAGCCTTGTTCAGGATTTAAACTTGTCTTGCCATGTCAATTTCTTACAACGGTAACCATTATACTATGTGCTTCAACTATTATGCTGGAAAAATTCTTTAAAATGAAAAATTTAATCAATTTTTATTCGAATGGTTTCAACATGAAAGAACTAAATGACTCTAAATCTATCTTCCTTGTATTGAATTATTTTGTACATAGTCTAATGCAGGAGTCACCAAACTACGGCATTTTATCAGGCATTTGTGAAAACGTATGGAACGCGAGACGTTCTGATACCATTTAAATTTAAATATCATGTTAAGCTTACTAAATCTTTATGGACTTGACTACTGTAGGTAGGTTACAAAATTTGTGTGTGTGAGCATTTCGCTTGTTACTTACATGATCTTGAATTTTCACTTGTTACGACTGCTTGAAAAACACAGGTAATTTTCAAATAACTACTGTGAAGCAACGAATTGATCAAAAGTTATGAGACAAACATTTTTGGAAAGGGTAAACTCTATATTTTCAATATATATCAGATTTTAATAAAATTACAATTGATCAGAATGTTTAATTTGAAGCTAGCAAGTATTGAACACAATAATAATGTGACCCGCTTGTTATTTTTTCAATTATCCGACCCACCGTGAAAAAAGTTTGGTGATCCCTGTTCTAATGGAAGAATGTAGTTTCTTATTTTTAATGCCATAACCTTTTGAATTAAAGTTTGATTTTATCAGTAAAATAAAAGGAATCTGTTTTTTATTTTTTGTTTTTTTCTTTTGCAGGCAATAGACTGGAGTTGTTTTGGTTTAGTTGAAGAAGAACCATTTCACAATTATGTGTGGCTAGGCTCCCAAGGTGCCCATACACCATGTCATTATGATACCTATGGCTTCAACCTGGTAGTTCAACTTTATGGAAGGTCAGTTAACAGTAAAAGAGAGGCAAAGATTTTTGGGATTGTAAATGGGTAGCTCAGTCGGTAGAGCGTTCGGCTAGGAATCACAAGGTTCCTGGTTCGATACTGGCCCTTGCCAACTCAGCGTATTAGTAGCACAGGGATCTGTGCGGTAAAGTGAGGAGCAGATGTTAGGTGTGGTGCTCCACCTCAGATGCTAAAATAATCTCCTTTTAATTGACTTTACTAACTTACTTTAAAGGGGACTGATTTTCTGTTTCAAAATTTTCTTGATTTTATTCAAGTAAATTCCACCTTTTCCGTTTTCACTTTTTTTAAATTAAAAAAAAATTATTTTTTAAAGGGTAGTTGTGTGTATATGTATATCCGGAGGAAACTTCGAAAATAAAACAATTAATGACAAAGTAAATATATATACACAGTAAATATCACCAGGGCTTGGTTTTTGAGCAAAAATTAGGAAGATTTTGATTTACATTCGTGAAGACATGGAAAAATGAAATTTAAATGATAATAGCATGGATTTTTTTTGCATGTTGTAACAATCTGTCAAAAAGTAAAAGAATTATAAGCATTTAAATGAAAAGGCCATTTTTAGCCATTTTTTGGTAAATTCTTACAGGACTGGGGCTCTAGACTTAGAAAATTCTTAACAGGATGTTAAGAGTTAAATAGGAGACATTTTTTTTTTTCAAAGTGTCTTGATCAACACAAGGTGTTTTTTTTCTATTTGCATAGGGATTTTAATGGGGCATCCTGTGATGATCCATCTCGAGATTCAATCATAATGGATCTATAAAACTAACTTTTTGAACCCCCCTTCTACCCAGACGACACTGGGTAGCCGCTTCTAGTTTTTAATAAAGTTGAATTTCCTCAGTAACCTATTATTTTTTCTTTCATTGAGGAAACAAATTTAAAAAAAAATAAAAGTCTGTTTAGATTTACTCAAAAAACAAATCTGTATTATAATCAATTGCAAATAAATAAATAAGGGAAAGTATTCTATAGAGAGCACTTAATTCTTTGCCTACTTTAAGTTGATCACATTGGCTCCCTCACCACTGCAAAGCAAAGTACAAAAACTGTGTGAATGTGTGTTTATATCTATATAATATATATGTGCATGTGAATGTGTGTTTACATCTATATAATATATATGTAAATGGGTGTTTATATCTATATAGGGCCGGTTTAGCTAATTCGGTAGAGCGTTCGGCTAGAAACCACAAGGTTCCTAGTTCGATACCGGTCCTCGCCAACTCAGCGTATGAGTAGCACAGGGATCTGTGCGGTAAAGTAAGGAGCTGATGGTAGGCGTGGCGCTCCACCTCAGACGCTAAAATAATCTCCTTGGTCTAGCGCTAGTGAAAAGGGGATAGACTCCCTCGCTGACTGGCTGATACCGACTTTAAGCCGCCCCGACTATATAAACTTACGTGTCATGGCTTGTTGATTTCATTGCTAGCTTTAATTGCTATAATATTCAATATTAGATTATGATTATGAAAATCAGTCTTTGGCAGAATTTGAGCCAGTCAGACATAAACAGAATAATAACATTAAACAAATTATCTATTATACTAGCAAAAACAAACACCCTCCGGGCAGTGTAAAAAAATTTTTTGACTTTACTTTTTTTATATCTATATAATATATATGTGCGTGTGAATGTGTGTTTATATCTATATAATATATATGTGTGTGTGAATGTGTGTTTATATCTATATAATATATATGTGCGTGTGAATGTGTGTTTATATTTATATAATGTATATGTGCATGTGAATGTGTGTTTATATCTATATAATGTATATAAATCCTTATTCTACTCGTCTATTGTTTCTTGACAAAAAATCTTTGTTCAATGATTCAAAAAAAAAAGAATAAAACTTAATGATAAAGATCTGAATTCTTTTAATTTAATCAACAAATTGTTTTGGTTTCCAATTTTGCAGTAAAAGATGGATTCTTTTCCCTCCTGAAGACTCAGAAAATCTTTATCCAACAAGAATTCCTATGAAGAGTCCAGTGTTTACAGTGACGTGAATATCAAAAATCCTGATTTTGTCAAACACCCAAAGTTTAAGGTAAGACAAATTATTGTCAAAATCTTCTTTTTAATTTGTTCATATCTATTTTATTATCTCAATATCTATCACTCTATCTCATTCTGTTAATATCTATCTATCTCTCACATTCTGTTAATATCTATCTATCTCATTCTGTTAATATCTATCTATCTCTCTCCCTCATTCTGTTAATATCTATCTCTCTCCCTCATTCTGTTAATATCTATCTCTCTCCCTCATTCTGTTAATATCTATCTATCTCTCTCATTCTGTTAATATCTCTCTATCTCTCTCATTCTGTTAATATCTATCTATCTATCTCTCTCATTCTGTTAATATCTATCTATCTATCTATCTATCTCATTTTGTTAATATCTATCTATCTATCTCATTCTGTTGATATCTATTTATCTCTCTCTTCTGTTGATATCTATCTATCTCTCTCATTCTGTTAGTATCTATCTATCTCCCTCATTCTGTTAATATCTATCTATCTCTCTCTTCTGTTGATATCTATCTATCTCTCTCATTCTGTTGATATCTATCTATCTCTCTCATTCTGTTAATATCTATCTATCCCTCTCATTCTGTTAATATCTATCTATCCCTCTCATTCTGTTGATATCTATCTATCTATCTCATTCTGTTGATATCTATCTATCTATCTCTCTCATTTTGTTAATATCTCTCTATCTATCCCAATCTGTTCATATCTATCCCAGTGGAGAAATCCCTATGGCGTAGTGACTAACATGCTGGACTATGACATTTTGACAAGTGACTTCAAACTCCTGTTGTGCTATTCCATTCACTTTTGGACTAATATCGTTGGGAAGGGTATGAATTTCCTCATCTTCCCAGCTATGGGTTACATAATATCCCTACTATTCTTCTACAAGAATCGCTTGGGAATTTAATAACCCATGAAAGTTGATATGCCATTAAAACAAAGAAAACAAACCAAGACACATCTGCTTTTGCCTCCAGCAGAATTTTCTGGGTAGCAGTTTTAAGTTTTAAAATAAGTTTTTTCTTCTGATGTTGATGAGAATAAAAGATGTTGCAATATCCAGTTGGTTGTGATTTCTATCAGAGACCAAAATTTGAGCAACAGTGAATTAAGTTTATATAAAAGCCATGTTAAATACAATATCTTTCTTTTCTTTACCCACAGAATTCTCGGCCCCATGTAATTGTTTTAAAACCTGGTCAAGTTCTTTATATTCCTTGGAAATGGTGGCATTTTGCAGAATGTTTGGACACATCACTCAGCATTAATTCTTGGCTGCAATTAGTAAGTCCATATCTTTGGGTTTTTTTTTTCTTTTCACAAAGTTTTTGATTCCTTCATTTCATTGTGCAAATAGCTAAATGTCTATGAATATGGCTGTGCTTTCTTTTTTACAGGACAAATGTTTATCTTATTTTGCCTTTGTAATTTTTTTCAAATTTGTTGTAAAATGGCATTTATCTACATATAACATATACATATTTCATAAGTATAAATTGACTTTGGGCTTGATAAGCGAATTGATTGTTTTGCCTGAGATAAAGTGTTTATATTTCACAAAAATGTCTTAATCTTCTTTTAATACAAAATTTTGACTTTTCCATTCTTTCTTAAGACACCAAAACATGTTTTTACTACCCTTATATATATATATATATATGTGTGTGAAGAAAGGAAGTGAATCTGACGGTATGTAGTATATTAGGAAAAATGAAAAAACACAGGTTTAAATGGGTTAAGTGGCGAGTTTATTGGCCGACGCTGCAGTGTTTTGATCTATTAATTAGATCATCTTCAGGGCATTTGTTGGTATATGGAAGGTGATAAGAAATTATTTATCACAGAATAACGAGAAAAGCGAGTGGTAGTTGTGTGTTATTCAGTTTAAAAATTTTTGAAGTTTGAAAGAAGAACGGTTTTGAAATGTGATGTCAAATATTATATATATATATATATATATATATATATATAGCTCATACTATGAATAGAGAATACAATAAATTAATAGTTGATGGTGGAAAAGCCAGGACATTTTAACTCCCTATGTCATATTCCTTCTATGTATACACAAGCCTCAGTTCCAAAAATGGATATATACCTTGTATATTAAATGTCTATAGGGATTGGCCCCTATATTTTTACGGCATGTGGAATTGACCAAATTAAAATAATTAAGTTTGAGGATTTTAAATATGTTTTTCTATGATAAATAAGCTTTCTAACGATACCAAATTTAGCTTGGCCTTTTTTATTTTCGGGTTGGGCTCCAAAATGAGTTAATTCTACTGGACTATATGTATTATTTGGATTATATTGGACAATTATATGTATCATGAGGACAATAGTCCAAATAATCCAAATTATTTGGCCTCCTCTCAAAATTCAGAGAAATGGTACAATTATACTTCAAATTGGAAGTGATTGTCTTATTGGGGTGGGACAGGGATTTGATAAATTATCTGACGTTACAAGTAAATTCAGAAGGGCTTTTTCAAATTCACAATTATTCTAAAAAAAAAAAAAAAAAAACAATAATTAATAATCATCACAGGTGCAAAAATACAATAACAAGAAAAAGGTTTGTAAGAATTTTTTTTACTATTGTTTCATGCGCCATCAAATCTGGTTTTATAAGCCATTGTGTCATGATACATTCCAATTGGAATTTTAATCAGTTTGTCATAACAGATTTTGTATTTTAAACATTAATATGCCTTGATGCATTCCATCTGTTTTTTGGTATTCATGATTGCTAAAAAATGACTTGCTTCAATGTCATTATTTTTTTCATATTTATATCTTCATAAACCTTTGGTAACTGAGACAGTTTCTTGTCTACATAATGATGTTTCTGTAGTAGACTAAGCTGAGATTACTCTCTCTCTCTCTCTCTCTCTCTCTCTCTATATATATATATATATATATATATATATATATATATATAATATGGTTCGCTATATTTGTAAGTAAAGAGTGCACAATATTATTGATATGTATAGAGCACTTGGTTTGAAAATTGCATAGGCAAGAAACTGTCAGTTACCAAGAGCCATTGACTTCATGTTTTTGATACCCTTATATATATATATATATATATATATATATATATATATATATTTTTTTTAATTATTTATATTTTTGCTTGAAGGCAGTTACAATGCGTATATTGCATAAAATTCGATAATTATAGAAGATAAAGAATATAAATAATAATATATACTTTGTTCAACAATGCTTATAAAAAAAAAAAAAACATCCAAAAAATCTTATTTCCTTCGCCGAAGAGCATAAGGCCCGGGTTTGTTATTATTCACTCAACGTCCCCTTACCTCATATGGTAGAGACGTATCAGTATCATTGACAGGTTAATTTCACAAGGATTGTCCCGTGCTGTACCGTGGCCGCAGCAGTATGGTTTCTAACTATCCTGCTGAGGTCCTGGTTTCGATTTCTGTCGGAGGGAAGTCGTTAGTATACATCGCTGATGAGACTTAATAAAGTTGAAACAGTCTGTACGATGTTCTACACACCGAATAATTCTTTACCGAAATTCACTTGTCATTATTATCTATAATCATCGAATTTTATGCGATATACGCATTGTAATTGCCTTCAAGCAAAAATATAAATAATTATATATACTTTATTCAACAATGCTTCTAAAAAAATCACACATCCAAAAAATCTTATATATATATGGCACATGCTATGAGTAGAGAAAAAGACAGAATTTCTGGGGTTTTTTGCCCAATATCAAATGAGGTTTGGAGTAAACATAATGATATGTATTATTATATAGTGAGGTTGAAAAGCATTGGAAAATTATGTTTAAGATGAAAATAATAATCATTTAGTGAATTATATGCATTAAGTTACAAATCTAAAATAAATTAGGAATTTTTTACTTTTTATATTTAATAATAAACCTTTAGTTTTTTAGTCAGGGTAGGCACTTACCCAAGCAGCATATTTCTGATATATTTAGTAAGGTACTTTTAATAATGTAAGCAGATTTAATTCCTAAATTTTTGCGTATCTTAGTAAAATTTTTCAAAAAAGTACTTTTTTCTTTTAAAGAAATTTTTAAAAAATGGTTGTAGATTGTCTTGTCTTAATGATCAGAATTTCTTTTTGTCTTTTGCAGCCTGAAGACAATGCTGCTCGAGTTGAAGAAGCTATTGCCAGAATGATTTTCTGCAAATGGATGACCTTCACTAAAAATACTGACCATTGGTTAAACCCAAATGAGGTGAGCTGTTGTTCCTTTTTTAAAAAGAAAATGCTTAATTTTGTATATTACTCTTCTACCATTTTCAGAAGTATTTCCAGGAATAAATTGATGACTGCCAATTGATTTCAGTGTTTGATAATAATAATAATGAAAATGAAATTTATTGTGTACAGTGCTCAGGTGCACCACAACTCATCAAAGTCTCATGTCAAGTACACAGAATAATGTAGTGTCAGGAACATGAACAGTTTACAGTAGTAATATGCATGTATGTGTGCGCGTGTGTGCATATATTTGGATGATGATATTTTTTTATGTTATTTTGGGAATAGATTAACAATGAAGCAAGTTAGATATTTTGATGACATTTATTTTGTTTTTAATGCAACATATTTCAGCCATTAAATTTCTAGGAAGTTTTGGACAAAATTGGAATTTTAATTTTGTTAAAAATTCCGCTTTTTTTTTTTTTTGCTTTAAAATCTAATCCATTCTTAAATTATTAAAGAAGTCTTTATGAAGCTGAAATTTGTTTCTACTTTAAAAAGTAAAGTTGGCAGAATGGCCTAGTGTCGGTATCAGCCAGACAATGAAGGAGTCTATCCTGTTTTTCGCTGGCGTCAGACGAGGTATATTTTCTTTTCTTTTTTTTCTTTTTTCTGAAATGGAGCATCACATTTACCGTAGGCTTCTGACTTTACTTTACAGATCAGATTACCCAGGCTTTGTTACTCATGTGCTGAATTGGCAAGGGTCAGTATTGAACCTAGAATCTTGCAAGTCCTAGGTGGATGCTCTACTGACTGAGCTAAACAGGCACTCTTAATTGTTCAGGAATAAATAATATTAGAATAAGGGTCTGATTTATTGTCCAGTTCTTGAGGCACTCATCAAGTAGAATGCTGATGGGACCAGGCTTTTTTTTGCATTGGCCATCGCATGAGCTTCGGTTTTTGTGTAGCACCCCATATTAAAAATACTTTGTTAATCTGGCCTGGTGTAGGTCAGGAAAATATAATTTCATTTCATCGGAATGTCATCATAACCCTTTGCTGACTAGTGGCCAATTTGGGTTTATTTACAGGGAATCTTAGTGGATAAAAATAAAACAAAGAAGGGGCTCTTTGCATAAATGCGTCCTGGCCTTCTGCCCTAAAATCTGCTAAGTGGTGCCTGCTGAAAAAAACAACCTGCACTACGACTGAAGTCCCTAGCTGAAGTGGTACCTGCTGAAAAACCACCCGCGGTTATTTCTTTTAGTTGTTTGAAGGTGTTAAAAGTAAGCCACCACCCAGGTTTTTTATCGACAAGTAAATGTAAATATTTCAACCCCCCCCCCACACACACACTTTAAAATATCTTCTTTTTTTTCAGTATTTTCATTTTATTTTAATTCAAAACAACTGTCACAAATATTTAAATAAATACTACTGAGTTTTCAAAAATAAAAACACAAAAAAGTCTCATATATTTTTTTTTTTTGGTATTTTCCTTTTATTTCAATTAAAAAAACTCACGTATATTTTAAATAAATATGTCTGAGTTTTGAAAATTAAAAACCCTAACCCTAAAATATTTACTTTTACTTGTCGAGAAAAGACATTGTTGGGGGTAAAATATCATTTTCATATCGCATTAAATTTCAGGAAAAATGCCTTCAAACAGCTAGGTACTTAAATTGTAACACTGGTGTTTTTTCAGCAGGCACCGCCTAGCAGATTTTAGGTCATTTATGCGAAAATAGCCACAAAGAATACTAAGTTGCTAAGAGTTTCTCTTTGATTCGGCCAAGTATTTATAACAATTCTTCTATGTTTATTTTTCACAGGATGTTGAATCGGATGAAATTAATGCTGCATATTTATCACAGACTTTGTATTCCTTAAACAAAATGTCTCCATCATCCACAAAGGATTCTGACCCTAAATCAACGGCTAGCAGTTCCAAGATGTCATCTTCATTCGATTCCAAACGAAGCCATTTGGATAATTTCTTAATTTGGTTGGAAAAAATTGTGAAAAGATATCCTTTACAAATGATCGGATCACAGAGGTAAGAACATTTTTCAATCCCTTTTACACAACACAAATTATGGCTGCATTTCCACATGCATGAAACTTTTCCAAACATAAAAATAAAAGGAGAGATATTGAGGTAATTCCATGTCACCCACCCACTTCAATTTTTCTGAAATTTTGTCCAAGTGTGGATTATGATAAAATTAGACAATCACCAAAATTTGAGCAGAGTTATGTTGATTTTTAGCTCTCCAAATTTTTTTTTTTTTTTGGGGGGGGGGGTCGAAAAATGGTGACTTTTTGTAACCTACAACCCAGCCCAAGCCCTAAACCCTAACTCTATTTTTTTTACACCGCTTCAGCTACGGACTTCAATCATAGCGGGTGTTTTTTTTTCAGCAGTCACTGGCTAGCAGTTTTTGAGACAGGATTCCAGGACAGAACTCTGTAAATATTACCTAAATATATATACATATATATATACCTACTGCTACTGTTTGTTTAAAAATAAACAATGGAAACCACCAGTTCCACACCTGATGATGGCACTAAGTAGTGCAAAAAGCACGTGTTAAAACCTTTGGTGGATTCATACACCAATTCCACCTGGGTATTAAAAAGATGGCCAGACAATTAGATTGAAAAAAAAAACTCATCAGACAAGAACTGTCTGTTGAGTTCAACAAAACACATACATACATATATATATCCATTTCAAATAATCTGTTAATTTTCCAATACATGGCTTTTGAATATTAAAACATTTTTTTTTCTTTCCAGTTCTCCTGTGGAGCAAGGATGTTCTTCTTCAAACTCTCAAGTGACAGATGACCAAATGAAACAACAAGCTCATTACTTTATGCCAGGCGCCAACACAGACTTCATGCAAGAATCAACTGAAAGCAGTCGTATAAAGAAGCAAAGACTGGCCAATGTCTCTGAGTGGCTATCTAACACGGAGGCCCAGCCAGTTATTCAGCAGCTGACCCCTTGCCCCGTGGACAAAATGTCGATGCATTTGGGACATTCAGAGAACCAGCATCAGGCGCCGTGTCCTTTTCACCCTAAAAGACCAAAGTCTCCAGAAGTGCCACAACCCGGCCCATTGCATGGTGAATTTGTTGAAGAGGAATTGTTAAAGAATCTCTTGAAACCAGATGTTGTCGCTTTATTGGCGCAAAAGTTGACTAAACGGTATACGCAGGAACAAAATGAACAGTTCACTAACAAGTGATTTTTGTATTATTGTTATTATTATGACGACAATAATGATAATGATAATAATGCACGCACACGTATGTATGTGTGCATGTGGTGTGTGTGTGTGCATTTAGGCAGCAATTTTTCATCAATGCACTTTTGATTAAAGATCATAAATAAGGAATGTTTTTTTTATTTTCTTATTCAACCTTTCTTGTTTACTGTAAATCCTCGAGTATAATCCACCCTTGAGGATAATACGCAAGGGATTTTTAGGAGGCTGTACCTCTGAAAAAAATGTGTTTGAATAAACATTACCAGACAGCAAAGAGAGACTCGGACATTGCTTAGAAAATATTTTTAATTTTTAACCTCGTATACAGTACGCAGTAGGGATTTTGACCTTTAAGTTTTGGGAAAAAAGTGTGGATTATACTCGGATTTACGGTACATATAAAAAAAATATATTTTGGGCACCTCAGTTAGTGTAATGGTTAACAAGCTAGACTAAGAAGCCATTACTAGTTAGTAGTACTTACTTTTCTATTTTATTTTATTTTTCCTGGGTATGACATATAAACTTCATCCAGTGGTGAGACTCCAGTTCTAGAACTTTGGGTATAGAGTATGGAGTTACCCCTTCATTACTATTACTCCCAGGTCCACTCTAACCCAGAATGGTAGTATCTATGAGGGTAACATGAAAATTATCAATATTGGATACCGCCCTGTCGGCTGGGGCGTTAGTATGCACCGACTGCACCTCTGCAGAGGGGTAAGACTCCCCCAATGGGGCCACCTGTTGGCCGTGGGTGGCGACCTGTGATGCTTAAGGATAGAGCCCAGGTGGATGAGCAGTTCATGACATGCAATACTCCACTTTGGCCTATCTTGGGCTAGACGAGCTGTCGGAGAGGCCCCCTCCAATCAATCGGCTGGTCACGTCAAGCCCTAGCACCTATATGATTTTCCCAACCCTATTGCCCTTATGGCAAGCTCCAACCCCTTTTTATCATATGGGTGCTAGAAGGCGGTGGCTGCGGGTCTACATGTCCTGGGAATGACGTTAAACTCTATCTGATGGTGAGGTTCCAGTTTTGGAGGTTTGGGGAATGTGGAGCACCCCTTCATCACCATTGCTCCCTGGTCCACTCTGACCCGGAGTGGTAGTACCTGTTAGGGTCCCATCTATGGGTTAAATAGAAAAATGTATTGATAAAAAATTGTATTATCCATTAAGAATTGATTTATTTCAAAACTTTATCGGCATTAAATGACCCACTGAGGTTGATATGCCGTAAAACAAAACAAACCAAACCAATATTGGATAGATTTATTAATATTGGATGTAACTGAGAATATGAATGATTATTATTAAATAGAAGTATTATTGTTAGATAGGAATAATTAAAATCCCATTACTGTGTACAAATGGAGGCATTTATAGGGGAATGGTTATTGTTTTAGGAAAAGGACATGGTGAACCATGGAAATCCTGGATGAGGCTTTTTACATTTCACATAATGCTAATGCCATTGGGAAAGGTATAAATCCATCTATTCTCTCTCCAGCTATGGGTAAATAGTAGAGCAGACTGGGATGTTTAACCTTGGATAGGCAACTAGTCTATGAGAAGGAAAACTGAATACAAACCTATCAAACTCTGCTTAAGAAATTGAGCATGTGTTACATCCTCCTTGTGCAGAGGAGTTGGTAAATAATATATAACAATATTATTACATAGACAGATTTTTAATTGAGTTGTTAGCCTGGGCTCTTTAACCTTGGTATGGCAACTGGTCTAGGAGAAGGAAAACTCAGAATTAAAACCTGTTAAATTCCGCTTCAAAAATAGACCTTGTATTGTATTCTGATTGTGCGGCGGGGTTGTTTAAATGCACAGTAGTGAGTTTGTGTCCCATTGGGTTCCTCATACTGCTTGCCTTGTGTCACACCTAAACTAAGCTGAGTAAATAACTATTAAAAAAATGCATTCCTGGATTCAGTGAATTTAAATAAGGTCAAAATCAGGAGTTGACACGTGTTTTTTGCCATGCCCCGCCTAATCACCTCTAAAATCCCGATGTCACCCTACATGGTAATATATAATTGTTCACTGAGTGCTACTCATTGAATTTGCTTAAAAGTGCTCATGGTGTAATGGTTATCATTGCAAGAAATAGACCTGAGTTCAAATCCTGGACGAGGCTGGTTACATTTCCAATAGCTCTAATATCCTTAGGAAAGGTATTCTCTCTCTAACTATGGGTAAATATATATGGAGGCACATGGCATGATGGTTAGTGTATGGGGAGGGGTTATGTGTTCACTAAATTTTAAAAGAGAAATAGGAATCTGCAGAGATTTGTCACCGATTGTTTCTTTATATTTTACATTTGTGCAGTTGTCATACGTGTATTCTACCAGTATGGAGGCACCTGACATAATGGTTAAAGTCGTAGGAAATGGACTCATCAACCCGAGTTCAAATCCTAGACAAGGCTGTCTTTGCATTTCACATAGCGCTAATACCCTTGGGAAAGGTATGAATCCATATATTCTCCCTCCAGCTATGGGTAAAATAGTAGGGCAGACTGAGCTCTTTAACCCTGGATAGGTAACCAGTCTAGGAGAAGGAAAACTTTGAATTTGAAAAACCTGAGGTCAGTCGTTGATTGGGTTTGTGTCATTCCTTGTGCACCAATTCTTTCTTATCGGCTGTGCCAAAAAGTGTGATGTTCCAACACAATCCTTCACCACTATAGATAAAACACTGTAGGTTATTCACTGGAAGAATACTCATGCATCAAAATCGACGAGAGAGTCCATTACTAAGTAGTAGAGGCAGACTGGGCTGTTTAACCTTGATATGGCAACCAGTCGGGTTAGCTCAGTCGGTAGAGCGTTCGGCTAGAAACCACAAGGTTCCTAGTTCGATACCGGTCCTCGCCAACTCAGTGTATGAGTAGCACAGGGATCTGTGCGATAAAGTAAGGTGCTGATGGTAGGTGTGGCGCTCCACCTCAGATGCTAAAAAACAATCTCCTTGGTCTAGCGCTTTGAAAAGGGGATAGACTCCCTCGCTGACTGGCTGATACCGACTTTAGGCCGCCCTTAAAAATTGGCCTTGTATCACCTTTTGCTTGTATGGAGGGGTTGGGTAAATACGTACATGCTGGATTTGCCACTATGGCTTGGAGCATGGCATCAGAATTCAGTTTTAGGCCTATCTGACTTTGCCTGATTGTCGAGGTTCTTACAGCCCAAACAAAATTTCTTGAACTATCTAGTTATTGTACTGTGATCAACTGCATCTTCACTTTTTGTACAACAAATATTTTTGGTTTCATCCACAGTTTGAACTTGTAAAGCATAAGTTCCTGAATTAGACCATGTTGCATGTTCATCTGTGCAGCTTTCAAATCACACACAGAGTGAAGAAATGCACAACGTGTCAGCACACCATCTACCATGATACTACCAACTACAGGGGTACCTACCATGGATTGAATTGCTTTAGTCATGCCACAAACTAGCATTCATCCTAGTATAAAAGAAACAAACACTAAACTTTAAATTTATCATAGCAAAACAAGTGAGAGGACATTCTTTCTACCCTAATAAATATCTATATCTATCAATCGCTGGTTTTGACTGGGGTCCAGTGCGCTTCGGCCGCTGGACCAGTTGTGTTGAATTAATAGCGTCGATCCCAGGGGGCCATCTCCCCAGGCAATACCTGCCCCCTCGATTTAAAGGGGCAGGGCTGGGTTTATTGAGGGGGAATGCCGAGGGGATCGACGCAATTTTTCACCTGCCACCTATGAACTTCGGTTTGTGGGTGGTCCCACGTTAATAGGGCCTTTGTGCCTGACATGGTATGAGTGGGGTACAAGGAAAATAAAAGGACAGTCAAAAAGTAATGCCAATTTCTTTATTTCATGTGAAGTTTTTTTTATAAGACTAGGGCCTACATTGAGACCCTAACGAGGCTCAGAGCAAGAATCCAATGAGTAAGACCCAACTTGGCAATCAACAATGTCTTCTTTTTGCATGACAAGGCTCAACCACAAACAAGCATCAGGACATGGAAGAACATTGCCTCATTCGGGTGGACAACTTTACTGCATCCTCTATACTCACCAGATTTAGCGTCTTCAGAGTATCATTTCTTCGGCCCCATGAAAAAGGGTTTGACAGGCAAACATTATTCCAGTGACAAGGAAGTGAAATCTGTAGTGAAGAAGTGGCTCAAAGAACAGTCAACAGAATTTTACGGGGCAGGGATACATGCTCTCATTCGAAGGAGGAACATTGCTATTGAGAGAAACAGTGACTATGTGGAGAAGTAGGGATGTGATCCACAGAGGACCAACTTCATTTTTATGTATGATACGTGTTCCTGTGTTGGTAATCATACCTGTCCTAAACAAAATGGCATTACTTTTTGACTCACCTTCATATAAAGATTGCTCAATATCATTGATAGAGCATATATATCTATGTCAGGGGAGAAAAGACATGAAGTCAACAGCACTTGGTAATTATTAGTTTCTGATCTATGCGATTTTCAAACTAGGTAATGACTTAGAATTCAAAACAAATTGAGCTGGTTAATCAGATTCTAAAATACTTTACATTTTTCGGACCATATTACCTTTAGGCACCCCTTTTTGATCTTGGTTAAGAAAGGACATGTTTTTCATTTACACCGTCAATATCTGGTTGTTTGTTAGGGGTTAGGGTTAGGGGTTAGTTTTATGATTTAAAAAAAAATCTAAAAATCGTCAGTTAAAACAACCCGGATCAGTGTCCATTTTCGATACAAAAAAAGTGCTCCTAAACCCCTTTAAGGTTTTGAAATTTGAAAATGCCCAACTTAAAGGATAAAGTTTCTGTAGTTGTAGTTCCGATGATCAGACTTGCTACTTATTTTTGGAATACAAAAGAGCGTATGAAATGCAATAGCAATATTGTGATGATGATAATGAGGAAATAACTGTATTTATTATTCTTATTAATAAGAAAGAAACTGTAGAAACTGCATAGTAATAAGTATTTACCCAACCCATTCGCCATGAGGGAGGATGTGACACAAGGTTGCAAGTATGGGGCATCTAGCGAGGATCAAACTCGCTATTCAATTGTAAAGGATCTGTGAGATTAGATTACTAACCATTGCACCACGATATTAACGCCCTGAATGGATGATTTAAAAAAAAAAAGCAAGAAAGGTGTATCTAGTGAGAATCGAACTCAGTTTTCGGTAGCAATAGATCTGCATGATTAAAAATGGATGATTAAAAAAAGCAAGAAAGGTGTATCTAGTGAGAATCGAACTCAGTTTTCGGTAGCAATAGATCTGCAAGGCGAGCTGGCTCAGCATAACACCACGGCTGGATAACTAAATAGTTGTAGCATTAGTAGTAATTAATAATGGTGGTGGTATTTAACATGCTATTCGTTATTATTGCCGTCACCACCACCATCATCATCATCAGCAGCAGCAGCAGCAGCAACAGCAGCATAATTTGCGACGTTCTCGATTCGTACGATTGACAAATATTATCTTGAAGGTTATGGAGCGTTCACACAATTGGTCGTGTTATATTTGTTGGCTTAAACTCCCATTGCTTGCGTCATGAGATTGACCCCCCCCCCACACACCTCCATTCAGACCGAGGCAAGAAAGTAGAGACTATGGGTCAGGGGAGAAAAAAAACAGTCGCACGTGGGTTGGCTGGTCAGCCCGGTCAGTCACAAGGGTCTTCTTCAGTCTGTTCGCTTGGTTACCATCCAAAAACCCATTAAGTAAAAAGCCGACGCCAAATGCTTAAAATGAGAACAGCAGCAGCAGCAGCGATAATGGTGTCAAGAGTTTTCATTCTACAGGATTATAATTCAGAAAGCCTTTTCCTTTCTTAACTGGCGTATTATGAAATGCAATCAATCAATGGATTTGAATGTCGCCATTGCACACCGTCGCCTCGTTTTCATTTTGACTCCATTCGAACTATGTGGTCGATCTTTCACGTAACCGGAATGTCTCTCTTGTGGCCAGTAAAAAAAGCCACCGTCCATCTGCTAAGCCCGATCCGTACTTTTGAAAGGATAGATTAAATACCTATTGCTATTTGAACTGCATTGATTTGCGCATGTGCAAAGGAAAGAAAACATCATGTTAGGGACCGTTTGTTGGGGAGGGGGAACGTTTTTTTGAGCTGTGGATATACCCATTTAGTCAGGGAACATTGGTGAAGTTGTTTGAAGCGTGACAGAAACACACACACACACACACACACACACATGTATATATATATATATATATATATATATATATATATATATATATATATGTGTGTGTGTGTGTGTGTGTGTGTGTAACCCACGTAGACATAAATATGGGCACAAATATACAGAGGCATCATTAGGCAACTGGATTTGATCCTTGGCATAAAGGTGATCCCAGTTCGTGTCTGCTGACGCCTTCATATAAATGATGCGTACCGTGTGACACACTGACCCTCAGAATTTCATAGCACTTCAGAAATGTCCTCATCCAAACGAATCATGTTGTATATACTTACCAAGCATTCCACATGAGTAGGACGTGACACAAAGTCAATTTCTTAGACGAAGTTTAACAGGTTTGGTTTGATTTGTTTTGTTTTACGGCACGTCAACCTCAGTGGGTCATTTAATGCCGACAAAGTTTTGACATAAATTCATTCTTAATGGATAATTAAATTTTGTTTATAAACTCATGTTTTTCTATTTAACCCATAGATGGGACCCTAGCAGGTACTACCACTCTAGGTCAGAGTGGACCAGGGAGCAATGGTGATGAAGGGGTGCTCCACATTCCCCAAACCTCCAAAACTGGAACCTCACCATCAGATAGAGTTTAACGTAATTCCCAGGACATGTACACCCTCAGCCACCGCCTTCTAGCATCCATAGGATAAAAAGGGTTGGGGCTTGCCATAAGGGCAATAGGGTTGGGGCAATCATATAGGTGCTAGGGCTTGACGTGACCAGCCGATTGATCGGATGGGACCACTCCGACCGCCCGTCTAGCCTAATTAAGGACCAAAGTGGAGTATTGCAAGCCATGGACTGCTCATCCACCGGGGTTCTATCCTTAAGCATCACGGTTCGCCACCCACGGTTAATAGATGGTCCCATTGGGGGAGTCTTACCTCTTTGTAGAGGTGCAGTCGGTACATTCTAACGCCCCAGCCGACAGGGCGGAGTTTAACAGGTTTGAATTCAGAGCAGAGTTGTTCCTCTTCTTAGAGTGTTTGCCTAACTAAGGTTAAAGAGTCGAGTTTACCCTACTATTTACCCACAGCTGGAGGGAGAATAGTTGGATGCATACCATTATCAAGGGCATTAGTTCTATGTGAATTGCAAATTAGGTGCACTAATTTATATATGTACACACCCACATATTATACTCACACTTTGGTATGAACACACTCGCACGCGCTCGCACACACTAGATAGATATGAAGAAAGATATAAATAAATTGAGAAATGAAGTAACTGAGACATGTTCTAAATTTAAAAAAAAGACTAAATAAGTGTATGAAAATAGGAATATTAGGTTGCATCAATTTTTCTTTGCCTGAATGTTTATTTGCCTATACACCATCTCAAGCCCAAAGCTTGGATGCTGACACATAGCCGCTAATGAGTCAGGGTTAGTGTTAAAATTAACACTACCGTTCTGCTACAGGGATGACTTTGGAATTACATAACCACGAAGGTTGATATGCCATTAAAGAAACCGAAACCTCATTTGGTCACATTCTATGAGAGTATCTTGGCCGTCCTATTAGGTTTTAAATTCGCCCTTCCGGGTTCGATACTGGCTCTCACTAACTCGGCCCATGATTAACACAGCTTGGATCTTTGTAGTAAAGTGGGGAGCTAATGGTAGATGTGGCGCTCCACCTCAGATACAAAAATAATCTGCCTGGTTTAGTGCTAGTCAAAAGGAGATAGACCCTCTCGCTGTACGCCTGATACCGACAATAGGTCACTCCGCCGACTTTACTTACTTTATATATATATATATATATATATATATAAAGTAAGTAAAGTCGGCGGAGTGACCTATTGTCGGTATCAGGCGTATATATATATATATATATATATATATATATATATATGTGTGTGTGTGTGTGTGTATATATATATATATATATATGTGGTGTGTGTGTGTGTGTGTCTATATAATGAAAAAGAAGATGACTTACTGGGGAATAAAATATCAAGTTAATCGCAATATCGACGGCCGATACAAATATTAACCGAATAAGTCAGTGTTATAAGAATATTAAGTGCTCAATACGTCAGTAGAGCGGATTTAGTATTAAGGTGTATATAGAAGTAACCTACTCAAGTTTCACCCTAAAAGATCTTCAGGGTTAATTTAAGGAATTAATCAAGATATTGATTAATTACAGGCAATCTAGTTGAGCGTTCAATTTTACTGCGAAACTGGTTTTCAACGGTCATGATTATATTATTCACTTCCGCAATTGCCTGTAATTAATCAATATCTTAATTGATTCATTACAATTAACCCTGAAGATCCTTTATGGTGAAAGCTTAGTAGGTTATTTCTATATACACCTTAATACTATATATATATATATAATATATATATATATATAAATATAGTGTGTGTGTGTGTGTGTGTACAGATGATGTGTGAATGAGCGCTTGCTTATACAGAGGCCCGTATTTGCGAATAGACGTCCAGTGAGAACCTCGAATGACGGACGTGTTGTTGTCTGTTCCAGTCACCCAGTGGCTGTCGTCAACGTGTGTGTCCCGTTTGTCGGTCCAGTGACATGCGCGTGTTGGGCTCCATCGATATCTGTTTGATTTTTTGCTGCAGGAGAAAGCAATATGTCAGATTGGTGCGGGCCAGGGACTTACACATAACGATGATACCTTCCCCTTCATCTGTTTGTGGCCACCAGGGGGCGCTTAATTCCGCTTGTCCTGCCAGCGAGCGTGCCAACGATGCGCAACACTGACTTGCTAAGATGGCGTCAGGATTGATGACCTCTGCAAGCAAAATGGAAGAGAATGGAGGCGGCGGAGAATGGAGGCGGCTGGAGGGAAGTGGGGAGTGGGAAGTGGGAAGTGAAAGTGGCTGATAAGGAAAGGGGGAGAAATGAACACACACACACATGCATGCACACACACACACACACACACACACACACACACACACACACACACTGTATACACGTACATACACAGATTGGCAACGGGTTACGAAAGCCTTGTAGGACCTGAGTGGTTTTATTACTGTTAATTGATGTGTATTGCAAAATTTGCACTTTCTACTATCTGGAGTGAATAAATTGGATTGCTATTAAATGCACTTGCACACATGTACTTTTATATATATATATATATATATATATATATATATATATATATATATGCACATACACGATAACTCCTGTATACACATATGAAATAAGGCAGATTGGCACTACTAACATGAAAGATAAACATTTACCCCTTTACATCCATCCATGTATATTCTTCTCACCTGGACAGGTGTGTTAAACTATTAGGTTGTTTGAGAAATAATGGCCGATTTTGTGATTTAAAAGTGTAATAAAGTTGTCCATTATTTTCCAAACCACCTAATTCATTTAAATATAGCTTTTCTAGTTAGCAGAATCTGGCATGGCAATTGCTCAAAACTGGAAGCGCATATTCGCAACGGTTATCATCGTCAGATGCCTCAGGCTATCATCTCTTCGACCTCATGAAAGAGGGTTTGAGAGACAAACATTATTCCAGTGACGAGGAAGTGAAATCTATAGTGAAGAAGTGGCTCAAAGAACAGTCAAAAGAATTTTACGGGCAGGGATACATGCTCTCATTCGAATGTGGAACATTGCTATTGGAGAAACGGTGACTATGTGGAGAAGTAGTGATGTGATCCACAGAGGACCAGCTTTATTTTGATGTATGATACATGTTCCTGTGTTGGAAATTATACCTGTCCTAAACAAAATGACATTACTTTTTGACTCACCCTTGTATAACAACGAAATAGATCACAATAAAAAGAGCCAATCTTCACGGGAGACACAAAAAGGAACCGGCAAAAATGTGCCATTTTGACAGATAAAGATATCATTTCATAGAAATATTCGTTTTAAAGACTATAAAACAATTTTTAAATGTGATTTTTAAAACAAAATCTTTCCTCTTCATAATATAGCAAAAATTGCGTTAAGTTTCATTCATTTTTTCCAAGTTTTGTTGAATTTTAATAAATGTTTTAAAAAAAAAAAAAAAAAAAACACGTGAAATTTTGGCCATATCTACTATGAATATACATGGAAAATATTTTTGAGCGTTCACAGACGATGATGATAATGATGATGATGATGATCATCATCATTATCATCATCATCATCATCATTTTGGTTTGGTTTGGTTTGGTTTGTTTTACTGCATATAACCTCAGTGGGTCATTTAATCCCGACAAAGTTTTGAAATAAATTAATTCTTAATGGATACTCATTTTTTTTTTTATAACTCATGTTTTTCTATTTAACTCATAGATGGGACCCTAACAGGTACTACCACTCCAGGTCAGAGTGGACCAGGGAGCAATGGTGGTGAAGGGGCGCTCTACATTCCCCAAACCTTCAGAACTGGAACCTCACCATCAGATAGAGTGTAACGTTATTTTCAGTCACCGCCTTCTAGCAGCTATATGATAAAAAGGGCTGGGGAGTTGCATTAAGGATAATAGGGTGTGGGCAATCATATAGGTCCTAGGGCTTGACATGACCAGCCAATTGATCGGAATGATGAGGATGAGGATAATGATGATGATGATGATATATGTTACCATCGACAGTGCTGCAATGACTGCAGTAAAGTATCACTTTAAATTTGGTGGAGCACAAAGGTTTACGGCAAGACTGCAGAATATTTT
This sequence comes from Doryteuthis pealeii, assembly GCA_023376005.1. Lineage (NCBI taxonomy): Eukaryota > Metazoa > Mollusca > Cephalopoda > Myopsida > Loliginidae > Doryteuthis > Doryteuthis pealeii. The sequence goes on along the minus strand of CM042156.1, from coordinate 46,469,240 downwards.
GAGTGTCTTACAAAGAATTGTTATGAGTGAAAGAATGCATGTCGTTAAGCAAATATAATGTTGGTATTTCAAGCTTTCCACATTAACCACAACAGATGACAGACTTACAACCAATAAATCACAACCCCAGCAGATGACTAAAGGTCAGTACGGAGAGGGGTTATGTGTTCACTGAATTTTAAAAGAGAAATAGGAATCTGCAGAGATTTGTCACCGATTGTTCTTTATATTTTACATTCGTGCAGTTGTCATACGTATATTCTACCAGTATGGGGCGCCTGACATAATGGTTAGAGACGTAGGAAATGGATTCTTCGACCTGACGACTTTCACATAGCGCTAATACCCTTGGGAAAGGTATGAATCCATATATTCTCCCTCAGCTATGGGTAAATAGTAGGGCAGACTGGGCTCTTTTGCCTTGGATAGGTAACCAGTCTAGGAGAAGGAAAACTCTGAAATTGGAAACCTGAAGTCATTCGTTGATTGGGTTTGTGGCATTCTTGTGCACTAATTATTTCCTATCGACTGTGCCAAAAAGTGCGGAATGGTCCAACACAAGCCTTCACCACTATAAAAAAATACTGTGTAGGTTGTTCATTGGATGAACTCTCATGCGTCAAATCGACGAGAGAGTCCATTATTTAATTCTACCAATATTGATTGGTTAATTCCAATTTTATTATAATTTGGATAATAAAATCTGACAGTGTAAAGTGTAGAGTTTTGATCCTTAATGGATACTTTAATTTTTTTAAATGATCAAAAAATAAGACAAATTAATAAATGATAAAACATAATAAAAAAAGCAAACAAAAGACAAATAAAAGAAAAATACAAACAAGAATAATAATAAAAATAAACAATCTAAAACGAGAATATATAGATAATAAAAGATAAAACATATATAGAGAGAAAAATAATGTTTATTAATCTATGTATAAATTATAGGAAGCGCGTGGTGTAATGGTTAAAGTCATAGGAAATGGACTCGTCCCGAGTTCAAATCCTGGACATGGTAACTGCATTTCACATAGCGCTAATACACTTGGGAAAGGTATGAATTCTACTTCGCACCAGCTTTTTAACCTTGGTTAGGCAACCGGTCTAGGAGAAGGAAAACTCTGAATTAAAACCTGTTAATCTCCGCTTAAGAAATTGAACTTGTGTCACATCCTGCTCGTGCGGAGGGGTTAGTAAATATATATATTATAAATTATACACTTATTTCTAATTCTGAATCTCTGCTGGTTTCTCATAAAAACATGTTGCAAGATGAAACTTACAAAATATATCCTGAACATTCTACTAACATTAACTTTATACCAATCTTGTTATGACTTGGATAATAAAATCTGACATACTGTACAGTGTAGAGTTTTGATCCTCTGTGAGTACTCAATATTTGTGATCTTGTACCATACTAATCTAAGATTAGTAAAAAATATCACTTCATCATGGAATAATCGTATTACTAGTGTATGGTAATTTTGACCCTGTTGAATTGCCTATATTTGCGGATTTGTAGCAGATTAAGCTGAGTAAATAACTACTCTTCTCCATTTGTTCAAAATTGTCTCTATTTTCAGTTCTTTATTATTGTAGGGCCGGCTTAGCTCAGTCGTTAGAGCGTTCGGCTAGAAACCACAAGGCTTCTGGTTCGATACCAGCCCTCGCCAACTCAGCGTTTGAGTAGCTCATGGATCTGTGCGGTAAAGTAAGGAGCTGATGGTAGGTGTGGCACTCCACCTCAGATGCTAAAATAATCTCCTTGGTCTAGCGCTATTGAAAAGGGGATAGACTCCTCGCTGCCTGGTTGATACCGACTTTAGGCCGCCCCGTCGACTTTACTTTTTTTTTATTATTCGAGTGGACACAAGGATTTAGTATTCATTCTCGTTATTTTTGCTTTGTAGTCTCTGTTTTCTGAAACATTTTCTGTTTTTTTTCTGTTTTTTTTTTTCTTCAGTTAATGGAATATCAACATTCAGAGTTGTCTAAAGAATAGTAAAAATAAAAGTAAAGTCGTCAGGGTGGCATAATGTCGGTATCAGCCAAACACCGAGGGAGTCTATCCCCTTTTCACTAGCACCAGACCGAGGAGATTGTTTTACATCTAGAGGTGGAGCGACTCACCTGCGATCAGCTTCCTCATTTTACTGCACAGATCCATGTGCTACTCATACCTTGAGTTGGCGAGGACCTAGTGGTTCCTTGGCAGACGCTCTACCGACTGAACTAATCCATATCTGGGAGATAATACAAATAGGAATCAATAAAGATTTATAAGTGTATTCCATAGGTAAAGTTAGTATTATTATAATTGCACTATTTATAACTAGTTTTTGTTATTAATCTTTAAATGTATCTGATATATAATTTTGGTAATCCTTAACTATTTCCCCGTAAATTCCTACCATAAAATAAATTGAACCCTCATTTTATATCCGTGTTTTTGCAATAAATGTTTTATTTTTCTTGCACCCGTTATGTTACAATACTAAATATATTTTATTATTTATTTTAATATTCACTTCAATGTGTATATTATAAAAGTTTTTTTATTTTGTGATAATGGTTAGTTTTGTTGTTGTTATTTTTTTTTTTTTTTTTTTTTTTTGCTTTGGTACTCTAAAATAACAGATTTTAATCATCGTCGACGAAAAAACAAAATTACGGTCATAAAAGGAGGATCCATTTTATGCCTAAATTGAAAACGAGCCCCCACTTTAAAACTAACCATTCTCACAAAATAAAAACTTTTAGAATATACACATTGAAGTGAATATTAAATAAATAAATAAAATATATTTAGTATTGTAAAATAACGGGTGCAAGAAAAATAAAACATTTATTGCAAAAACATGGGACATAAAATGAGGGTTCAGTTTATTTTATGGTAGGAATTTACGATGAAATAGTTAAGGATTACCGATAATTTTATCTTGGTATTTTGGTTTGGTTTCTTTGTTTAATTGCATATCAACCTTCGTGGGTTATTTAATGCCAAAGCCACCTTTTAGAAGAGCAGTAGTGGTACTATTTAACCCATATCTGGGGGATGAGGAATTCATACCTTTCCCAAATGTATTAGTCCAAAATTGAACGTAATAGCGCGACTGGAAATCGAACTCGTTTACTACGCTTACTACAACTCTCTCTAATATACTCAAAGAGCTAGGGCAAGGGATACACCTAAATGTCGGCAGCAAAGACCGAGGGATTTGGTTATGTTTTGTAACAACGCAAATAAAAATTATCTGTCTTATATATATCCGTAGATCTGCAAAGTGAATACCGTAACGAGTTTAATGTGTTAGTCTAGTTCGATTCTTACTAAATATTTCCTGATCAGAGACTTACACTATAGGTAATATAGCCTATAGATAGGCGTATGTTGTAGCCACGTGGGTAGCGACTGACTTACACACTATTGATCAGTATTCAAAAACCACCCAAATCCATGGGGACTATACGAGGATGATATGTACTGTTTTGAACACATTCTGAGAACAGCATCCCACAAAACAGCAGCTGTACGACCACTTATCTCATTGTCACATAAACCTCCAAGTAAGACGAACAATATATGCTGGGCTCTGCTGGAGAAGTAAGGACGAATAAGCAACGTTCTCCTATGGACTCCTACATATATATATTTACCAACCCCTCCGCACGAGCAGGATACGACACAAGGTCAATTTCTTAAGCAGAGTTTAACAGGTTTGAATTCAGAGTTTTCCTACTCCTAGACCAGTTGCCTAACCAAGGTTAAAGAGCCCAGTCTGCCCTACTATTTACCCATAGCTGGAGGGAGAGTAGGATTCATACCTTTCCCAAGGGTATTAGCGCTAAGTGAAATGCAATTACCACGTCCAGGATTTGAACTCGGGGCGACGTGTCCATTTCCCATGACTTTAACCATTACACCACGCGCTTCCTTGGACTCCTACATATAGACACACCAATGTTGTCTGACCAGCAAAAACTTACATTAACCAGACCTGTGCGTACACTGGATGCCATCTAAAGAACTTATCAAGAGCGATGGCCAATAAGGATGTAGAGGTAGATAGAGAGAGAGAGAGAGAGAGAGAGAGAGAGAGAGAGAGAGAGAGGGGGGGGTCCATGATGAAGAAATTCATATCTGTTTCAGAAAATAAGTGCTACATGCATGATCTTCCGAAAACCAAGCACAAAACTAGATGAATGCTCAAAAACTCAAAAGCCGGCGTTTATTTAGATGTTCATTAAACTTGGTCAGTCACAAGGCCAAATTGAGCATACGATCTACCAAGTTCTTACCTCGGAAATCGTCATTCGAAATATTGTTTTTATCTAATTTATTTGAGGTCGAATATCGAACATTTGTTGCATAGCGCCTTCTTTACCGGCACTAAATAGGTATATGTTATATACTGATCTTTTCACTAAGCCAAATCAGCATATAACGTTATATACCTTTCTTTAATTCTTACCCTGTCGTCTATTCTTCTGGCCGGCTTTAGTTCTGATAGTCTATCATCTATCTTGGTCTGATATATCTTCTAAGGTCTCGTCTGGTCTTCTATTGAGGATTCCGGGTCTGGTTTCTGTTGCTAGGGATTTCTTGTTATCAGAAGCCCTGTGTCATTGTTAGTTTTTAGTAATAAACACAAGACTTCGATTTACGATGATGTTACTTTATTCGTAGATCCCCAGACCAGACAATCTGTACAGTGAGACTCACATCTTGCTAGCTTGGCTTCTAAGTTCTAACTGACTCTTACTTACTTAGTATCCTTAAACCGAAAGAGGGCTTTCTATGGGGGTTCTGTTCTCACGGTCTATCCCAGAAAGCAAGGTCAGAGTGAGGTCAAACGCTGTCACTCACTCTCAAGGCCATCAGCTGTACTGATCGCCATAATGATTTCTACAATACCTTAAAATGTATTAGGGATCCAATAATTATGTAACACATTGGCACCGATGGAAAATACGCAATTTTATCAACCGGGGTAGCGAAGTTATATAGTTAAGTAAATATGGCTCTTTGAGCGAAAACATTAGGGTAGCTTTTTAGGAAGAACAGACATCTTGGCTATGATCAATTCTTTCAGTGTCTATTCTGTCACCATATAGTTATTTACTAAACGTAGCTTAGATGCGACACAAGGCCAGAAGTATTGGGCACCCAGTGAGAATCGAACTCACTAACAATGGTTTGCTAATCTAGCTTGCTAACCATCACACCACATGGGTTTCCCGTCACCATATACCATCGCGTGGTCAAATGATTAGAGTCGTAGGAAATGGACTCGTCGACCCGAGTTCAATTCCTAGACGAAGGTGTTTGAATTTCACATAGCGCTAATACCCTTGGGAAAGGTATGAATCCAATTCTCCCTCCAGCTATGGGTAAATAGCAGGGTAGATTGGGCTCTTTAACCCTGGCTAGGTAACCGGTCTAGGAGAAGGAAAACTCTGAATTCAAAACCTGTAAAACTCCGCTTAAGAAATTGACCTTGTGTCACATCCTGCTCGTGCGGAGGGGTTGGTAAATATATACATACGCGCGTGGGCTAATGGTTAGAGTCGTAGGAAATGGACTCGCCGACCCGAGTTTAATTCTGGACGAGGCTGTTTGCATTTCACATAGTGCTAATACTCATGGAAAAGGTATGCATCCAACAACTCTCCCTCCAGCTATGGGTAAATAGTAGGACAGACTGGTGTCTTTAACCTTGGTTAGGTAACCAGTCTAGGGAAGGAAAACTCTGAATTCAAGCCTGTTAAACTCCGCTTGAGAAATTGACATTGTGTCACATCCTTCTCGTTCGGAGGGGTTGGTAAATATATATATATATATCCATATATATCCACATAAACATTATACCTCTCCACCCATATAAAATAATACGAGTATGAATATACACATAATCCTAATAAGAAGTTCTCATCGACAATTTGCCCATCTTGATAGATGGTGCTGTTGCCAGTATCAAATGCTGATTGCGACTCGTTTCATTTTATTGGCTCTGATTTCAGGCTCAATTAATCTAATCGCTCATTGGACACATTCACCAATTAGTAACGACGCCATTTTGGAGTAACGAAAAGCTTCTTCCTGCCAATCCGTACCTTTTTTATCTCATTATTAGAGAGTTATGTTTAAAGTAGAAAATGAAGTGTCAGACGCGATCTAAGTAGATTTTTTTTAAATTTTTTTTTTTTTGCCTAACGATGATTGATGGCCGAACAGCCGACATCGATCGATATTCAACGCTGAATTTGCCCAAATGTAATTGGCTTCCATTGATAAAGCAGACGTTGATGCTAGGTGGTCGGGGTGGTGCTGATGGAACGTCGTTTGACACCAACTCCCAAGGGACATTAAGCAAAGAAATACCGAACGTTAGAAATTGAAATTGTAAACCTCTTCCATATATATATATATATATATATATATATATTGCAATTGTCGAACATTTGAAATACGTCAATTTACAAACGATCTGAAGTAATCAGATTTGATTTGGAGTGACAGATGAACATAAACTATATAAACAATTGTTTTTGTATCCTTTTTTTCTGTCTATGATTATCGAAAGATTTTTACAGTGGCTCATAATCAAGCAAACCATTTCCATGTGCTTTAGGAAAGTAAGAGCGAAGATTTTTTTAAAACTCTGTTTCTGTCAAGGCTTAATAGATATTCTATTTCTCTGAATTTTGAGATGAGGCTTGATAATTAGTTTTATTTGTATCATTCGGACTATTGTTCTCATCTTCATTGTTATCTGTACAACGTTTTGACCGATGTGCACTCTGGCCTTCTTCAGGTATTTCTTGTCAGACTCGGGAACCCTCTCGGACTCGGGAACTTTCTTTTGTGAACGCAGGAACATTCTTGTCTTATTCGGGAACCTTCTTGTCGTAATCGGGAGCCATCACGGAACTTGAAGTCCGAAAAGGTTCCAGAGTCCGACAAGAAATACCTGAAGAAGGTCGGAGGACACATCGGCCGAAACGTTGTATAGATAACAATGAAGAGGACAATAGTCCGAATAATACAAATAATCCTAATAGATATTGTTGGGTTGATTGGTGGGATTTAGGGCATATCAACATTTGGGTTATTTTATGCTGCAGACATTTTGTTTTATTCATCCTTCTCAGGTATACAATTTTTTAAACACATTTAAAAAAATCTATTTAACCCATAGATGGGACCCTAACAGGTACTACCACTTCGGGCGAAGAGGCGATAAAGGGATCCTTCACACTCCCTAGAGTTCCTGAATTTGAATATCACGACTAGATGCAGTTTAACATCATACCCAGGACTATAAGAACCTCAGCCATCGCCTTCTAGCATATATATCATCAAAAGGGTTAGGGTTAACCATAAGGAAAAAAGGGTCGGGACAATCATATAGTTGCTAGGGCTTGACGTGACCAGCCGATTGATCGGAGGGGGCCTCACCGCCCGCCCATCTAGCCTCCGTAAGGGACAAAGTAGAGTGTTGATAATTGGTTGTATATCATTTCCTCGAACGGTACAATATAAGAACAATCCACGACGAAAGTAATAACATGGACACTTTATTGCCTGAGCAGACTTAATAGAAGTAGAATACAAAACAAGATAGAAGATAGATATGAATAGCTTATACATAAGTATATAGAAGAGATGTCCTATAGTCAAATAGTCTTTGGGTAAGTAAGTATAAGAAGCTTCTGGTAACAGAATAAAGTATAACACTTACTTGTTTAAGCAGGTTTTCGTGTGTCGTGCACACGGAATGCTTTGGAGCAAAGCCCCCTCTCCTGTGGACAGGAAACGCAACTGGTACGTGTTACTTCTGTGAAGCTGGATGATGAAATAGTTCTCGTGTACCAAGCACACGGCTTTCTGGGGGCCAACGCCACTGTATTGTGGACACGATACGGAACTGGTGTGTGTTACCTCTAAAGGTTGGAGGTTCTAAGAGGCATTTGAATGTTGCGCTACCACCTTTATAAGCTGCCTACCATTGTACCTAGTGGCTAACTAAAGAACCGTGGTAAATAAGGAATATAATCCCTCCAATATGATTAAAGCATAATGGCTTCTGGAAGATTGGGTAGCACAGACTCAAATATCCTCTTTATCTTTTGAGGTGATATATTTCTTACTACCCGATAGTAATCTTTATATAATATAAATTCAAAGATAAACGTTAATATATCTATATTATATATACTAGAAAATATATGCACCCTCCGAGTGCAAGTATTAATGTCAGAAAATATCATATTAAATTAGAAAGTCTAAATAAACTAAATAAGAATGCAGATAAAATGATTTGAAACAGAGAGAGAGGTATAATAAAAAAATAAAACAGTTGTAGCTTCCTCTTCCACCCCCCCGTCTCTCCTTACTAAACTTTTCTAATTTAACTATCTAGTTAAATAAGAAAGTAAAGAATAAAATTACAGTTATTTCTTTTTGTTAATTGGTTTCTTTTAAGATTTATCTCCGAGATTTTTGGTAATATTCATTAAGATAAAATCAAATAATTAGAAATCAACAATACCAAGCACATATTTATTAAAATCAAATTTTAAATATCAATATGCAAATTAGCCTTCCCGTTCACACAGTAAACCACTTTTTGTTGTACATATAAATTCAATTGCATGTTATTAGTACGTAGATATGACCAGCAGTATTAATAATGAAAAACACTTTTATTAATAATTGAGGCTTAAATAAAAATGATTCATGGAGAATGTGATGTATAATAACTAAATGGATAGTGACTTGAGTAGTGATACAGTTTCGGTTACAGACAAACAAACACATAATCTCCATTATAATAAGACTTACTGACAGCGCGGGTTCCTATGATTCTATATCGCTATCCATCCTTATCGGTTATCGCTCCTGGCAGGTCTTCTGTACGGTATTCAGAATCCGCACTGATTGATGTAGGTTTTTGCTGGTCGGTTCACACTGGTGTGTCCATGTGTGGTGTACCAAGAGAATGTCACTTACAAGTTCGTCCTTGCTTCACCAGCAATGTCCAGCATGTATTAACCATATATTCATATCATTGTGTTTGATTAGCAATAATTCTTATAAAAGATTATGTTTTTTATGAAAAAATATTTACTTTATGTCAAATCACCCAGAAAAAGTAAAATTGCGACCCAATCCCTTTAAATTTTCTTAAATTTTGTACAGGTGTGGACTATGTTAACGTTAGACAACCCTTAAAATTTGAGCTTCCAATTCCAAAAATTGGCGGAGTTATGTCGATTTTTAGCTGTCCAAATTTGGTGGGGTTCGCGATAAATGGCGACCTTTTGTAATCTATTTTTGTATGTAAAATGAGTTCTAGAGCTTCCCTACTACTAAAAACTGGTTTATAAAAGCATTTTTGCCCAAGGAATCCAAAATTGCTATAAAAAAAGTCTTAAAGTCGACCAATTTTAAGTTATTGATAATTTCTTTTTTTTTCATAGCAAGATCAATATCCCGATGTGGCACTGCATCTATGACACAAAAAATTATTATTATTATTTCAAAATGATAGTTTCGTTTTTGCTCAGAACAGAAGCTACAATATCAGTTAAAATTTTGCAAATCAGAAATCACTAATAACTTAAAATTGGTTGACTTTAAGATTGCCCTGATAGCATTTTGGGATTCCTTGAGCCAAAATGCTTTTATAAACCAATTTTTAGGAGTAAGGGGCTATAAAAATCATTTTTACAGACAAAATCGATTACAAAAAGTTTCGCAAAACAAAAAGTCCCCCCCCCAAAAAAAAAAAAAAATGACAGCTAAAAATCGACATAACTGCACCAATTTTTGGAATTGGAAGCTCAAATTTTGGGGATTGTCTAACGTTAACATAGTCCACAACTGTACAAAATTTCAGAAAAACTGAAGTGTGTGGGTGACATGGCCTGGATTATTTGACATGGAATTACCCTTAATATTGCTTTATAGAACAGATGTCACTTGACATGTTGATGTCATATAAACCTATAAAAATTTCATCTCAAATTGAAATTGTGAATTTAATTAGAAATCTGATGAATATTTTATTCATGTGAGATTCACAGAATGTTTTAAAGTTAGAAATGTTTTATGTTTTTAATCTCTCCAAAATGACTTGCTAATTTATTAATATTATTAAATTTGCTGTTTATTTTTAAGTGACACTTGAAACGTTTATAGTGTGGAAAAATCTGAATTAAATTTATTAAAAGTTGGCAATTGTATAGCAAAGACAATCATAATATTATCGTTAGTTTTCCTTCCTGTTTGTTTGTTTTGTTTTGTTTTACGGCATGTCAACCACGGTGGGTCATTTAATGCTGACAAAGTTTTGAAATAAATTCATTCTTAATGGATAATAAATTTTTTATTAACCGGTCAGAGTGATGTAATGGTGATGAAGGGGTGCTCCACATTCCCCAGACCACCAGAACTGGAACTTCACCATCAGATAGAGTGTAACGTTATTTCCAGGACAAGAAAACCCCCAGCACATATATGATTAAAAGGGTTGGAGCTTACCATAAGGCAATAGGGTTGCGACAATCATATAGGTAACAGGGCTTGCTATGACCATCCTATTGATCGGGGGGGGGAATCTCCGCCTAGCCCAAGTACAGGTCTAAGTGGAGTGTTGCATGTCATGGACATTTACCATTATGCTCGTCATATAGACACATTTTTCTATTTAACCCACAGATGGGCCCCTAACAGGTACTACTACTAAAGGGACCAGGGAGCAATGGTGATGAAGGGTTGCTCCACATTCCCCAGACCTGGAACCTCACCATCAGATAGAGTTTTGCGTAATTCCCAGGACACAATGACCCTCAGTCACCGCATTCTAGCACATATATGATAAAAAAGGGTTGGGGCTTACCATAAGGGTAATAGGGTTAGGACAATTATATAAGTGCTAGGGCTTGACGTGACCAGTCGATTGATCGGAGGGTGCCTTCCTGTCTTAGAATAATTTATAGATCGTGTATGGTAGGGCATCCCATCGTGGTGTAATGGTTAGCAAACTACTCTCGCAGATCCATTAGATCGATACTGACTAAATTCCCCATACTTGCGACATTGTGTCATATCCTACTCGTGGCAAACGGATTAGGGAAATACCTAGATACGTGTATGGTAAGGTAACAAGCGACTAGTTAGTGTTGTGTGGAAGTCCGTAGTAAGAACAATTCACTTTAAGAGAATAAGCATCCTAAACACCTTTGAATACTATCTATCTATCTATCCATTTTGGTCTCAATATATATCTATTTGTCTATCTATCCTGGTTTTGATATCTATTTATCTATATTGGTCTCTATCTATCTATCTATCTATCTATGTTGGTCTTAATATCTATCTAGCTATCTATCTTGGTCTTAATATCTATCTATCTATCTATCTGTCTGTCTGTCTGTATGTATGTATGCATCTATGTTTATCTATCTATCTATGTTGGTATTAATATCTATCTATCTATCTATATATATATATATATATATATATCTGTGTGTGTGTGTGTGTGTGTGTGTGTGTGTGGTGTGTGTGTGCGTGCGCTCGCGCACTTTTGGGTATAACCATTAATCTAAACTAGTAGCATCTTCTTCGTTCTCTGAAACGCAATTTCCCCCAATCATAGCAAATATCCCTGGTTAGTCTTACCCCCAAAAGGTTTGAAACGGCGACTCGTTTCCGGGGTCTTGGGTACAGGCTAAATTGATTGGTGAAGTGGCAGTGATGGTTGGTGGTGATGGTACTGAGGCGTGTGGGGGGGGGTTGCATGAAGAGTCAGAATCTATCGGTCACTCTAAAAATTCAATTGACTGGTGTCACCACTCTCTATCTGATAATCGTCTGATCGCCTGCCTGCCCCCCCCTTACCCAGAAAGGGATTTCTCTCTCTCTCTCTCTCTCTCTCTCTCTCTCTCTCTCTCCGCACGTCCCTAACCCTTGACACATAATACACTTCCCTTTTTTTTCTTCAACATCATCGATCTAAAAGTCCACTCGTCCTGATCAACGCACAATCAGTCACCCCACTGTACACATAAGCAATTTATTTAATGCCAATACTTATTTATCTACCGAAACGCTGAAATAGAGATGTTTACTCAGCTTCGTTTTATGATGTGGGGTGTCGAGAGTGCGAGCTTGTATTGCAATGATCTTTCTAGAGAGAACGTCACGCCGTCTTAAAATTAGCCTTCGAAATGCTGGCGTTTGCGTCGATCACTGGTAGTAAGTAAAGTCGTCGGGGCGGCCTAAAGTCGGTATCAGCCAATCAGCGAGGGAGTCTATCCCCTTTTCAAAGCGTTAGACCAAGGAGATTGTTTTAGCATCTGAGGTAGAGCGCCACAGCTACCATCAGCTCCTTACTTTACCGCACAGATCCCTGCGCTACTCATACGCTAAGTTGGCGAGGACCGGTATCGAACTAGGAACCTTGTGGTTTCTAGCCGAACACTCTACCGACTGAGCTAACCCGGCCCATTACTAAACCGAAATACACAACTACTTCGACCACCAAGCAGAATAGCTATATTTCCGTGTCTATAACATTGCATCATATTTTTTTTATACTAGCAGGACTGTTGATATATCACAGTATGATAATTCAATTATTACAACGTTTAATAAGTTTACTTAAGAGCTATTGCAATAGTTCAATATGTAAAAGTATAATAATATCGATTTAACTCTCTCTCACTCTTCTTTTTCTTTCCTTCTTTTCCTTATGTTCGATTGAAACAAATTAGCGCTATCGCTTCCACCCGCTCATCCCCTTTCTATATCGTTCCCCATGCCTTTTTTTTTCTTTCTTTCTTTTTTCTGTGTAGTATATACTTTTTCTTTCCTTTCTTTTTTATTATAAAAACGGAATGGTTCATTATCTAACTGAGGTGACGACACTCTTAAGAAATAAGAATTCGATGGATAAGCAAAACCTGATAATAAGGATTTACATTTTTGCATTTTATCTTAAACGATTTGGACGGTCTCATTTTTAACCAGAGGGTGTTGCAAGATGATAACGGTCGTACCATTAAGGAACACGAGTATAAATACATAGATCGTAGCCATATATATGTATAGTCACATTATTGCAGTACTATTCTTTATAGATCGTGGTATCTTGACTTACGCGTTTAATTCATTCGCTCGTAAATCAAATTTCTCGTATATCAAATCAATTTTCACCATTGAGATAAACTAAAATACCATTAATCCATTCCAGCTCTCCCCAAAACAGTCTATTTTTTGTTATGTCTTTTTTTAATAAGAAAAATAGCACTGTATTGTATAAAAACATAATAGAATAGAATGGAATGAATTATGTGTTGCAATGTGTTTTAATGTTTATTGTTTTTTTATAAACGATATTTTTAGGCGAAATGAATTTGGAAACTTAAATATTTCTAGTGAACTTATTAACATACCTCAAATTTTAACTCTCAACACGAAGCAAAAACTCCAACGAGTAACAGCTCGTAACTCGGAAAATACGTAAGCTGGGAGACTTGTAAGTCGAGGTACCACTATATTGAGTTTTTTCTCTATTGCTGGTCATCAATATAACAAATAGTGGTCAGCTTGCTTGCTCTGAGGCAGTTGCATCTTTCCCAACGGTGTCAGTGGTTGTGTTCGAGCCCAGGTAAAAGCCAAAGACGAGTGTTGGGTTTAGTGGAGACAGTAAGTTGAACGATTAACCCCCTTAAAGGGTTGGAAGGATTCGGTCATTCCAACTTGGGCGAGGCTACCGAAAGGACCTCTTAGCTCAAGGCTCCTGATGCCAGCTGTTAAGGGACTACAGACCCCCCCCCTCAGTGAGGGAGCATAAACCTCTAAATACTTTCAGAGAAGACCCCCTCAGTGAGGGAGAATTAGAACTTTGAGTACAACTTGGTAATTTTAACCTTTAGTTGTCAAAATTCCTAGCAAATAAGGCAATTGAGTAACCTCCCTTGACTTTCACTTTGAACTAAGCCGGTAGCTAGTTTGAAAGTCTCCGTGCGAAATGAACAAATCTTAGAAACTTTTTCGAAAACAATACAACTGCATGCTTTAACACAAAAATATCATAAAATGTGTTCTTAATAACAATTAAGTTAATTTCAGATAAATTTATGCTAGGAATTTAGTCAACTGACTTTTACTTTGAAAACAAGACGGTAGCCATTTTGATTGTGTCCATGTGAAATATACAAATCTTCGAAAACAATACAACTGCATGCTTTGACACAAAAATATCATAAAATGTGTTCTTAATAACAATTAAGTTCATTTCAGAAAATGTGCACGCACAATTTTATGCTAGGAATTTTAACTAAAGGTGAAAATTACCCAACTTTGTACATCTATACAACATTGTTTTTTATTTGTTACATGTAATAAACATGGTAACTTGTATATGTGCCTTCACCTTATAATTTTATTTGTGCACTTCATTAATTCCATTGGTGAAGTACCGAGCCTGGTATAACCAATGGTTATACCAGGTTCGGTAACCATTCCAACATGAGTGTTATTTTCAAGACAAATCTCTTCCTTCAAGGAAAATTGAAAACTCCGCTTACAAATAGATCCTACTAGTGCGGGTGTGTTGCTAAATATATGCAAACAAATAGCTGGTCTACATTGTCAAAAACTTTATTTTACTTTGTCACGGCAACTTCTGACAATTTTTTTTTGTGTGTTCGAGCCCAGGTAAAAGCCAGTCTCGAGTGTTTATTTTCAAGGGAGAAGTCTCTTCCTACTTGGAACAGTGGGGCAAAATATTCTTCGCACCCTTAAAGAGAGGTAGAATTTATTCTCATGTAAATTTTATGTTACAGAATGAGTCACGTGGCAATGTTCTACACAGAGACGCGTTTATTGTAACGGTTATCGTTGTAGGCAATGGAATCGGTGACCGGAGTTCAAATCCTGGTCAAAGCTGTTTGTGTTTCACTTCACGCTAATACCCTTTGTGAAAAGTATGAATTCATCTGTTCTAGCCCTGGAAATCTGTTCATCTAGCAATGGATGATTGTAGAACAGTTATTTAGTCTTGGTACAGCAACCGATATAGGAGAAGGAAAACTCTGAATTCAAGACTAGCTGTTCCCCGCTCAAAAATAGACCTTGTGTCACATTCTGCTCGCGGAGGAGGAGTTAGGTAAATACACACTCTACTCAGAGACAAAACTGTTTAGTAGTTGAAATGGTTGCATCATTCACTATCCCCACTGGAGCATCCATTCCTTTCTGTTGTGTCAGCTACTTCGTTTCACAAAGACGGACATATTTTGCGTTTAAATCTCACAAAGTTATAATGTTATAAATTTATAAGCAGCTTATGAATTATGTGCGTACGTTTAGTAAGAATATTTGAATAAAGTTCGTTAGAATCAGAAGAACGGGATTTCAGTGGAAAGTTACCATGGCCGATGATTAACAACCGGTGACATTCCGCTGACCTTCCGGAAGAAAACGCGCGATTAGCTGTGAGATAGTTTTAGGAGATGCGAGTCGCCACTCGACGAGAGCGGATGTCTCTCAGGGGGTTGCTCTGATTCGCATCTCCTCCGCGGTGGAATCATGGGTTTTTGATGTAGAAATAAAGCTTTAGAAGAAAACAACAAGTCTTGTTTGTTAAGTTGATTAAAACAAGAAATTACAGCCCGAAGAAATCAACAAAGAAGATGAACACCCAGCAGAAAGCCCTGAAGAGAAGTCAAACTGAAGAACATGGCGACCGACCGAGTTAGAAGCAGTAAGCAGCGAGTTAATGAGTAAGAGCCATCATCTCATCTATCTAATCTGTCCGTCTGTCTGTCTCTATCCCCGTTTATATATCCGGTATATTATAACGAGAATATAACAATAAGAGACGAAATTAGTGTGAAATTTCACCAGACTACAGCCCCAACAAGTCGACAATATTTGCGTTTTGTTGATAAATGTCTTGAAACGTGGAGAGTACATGATCAAAAGAGCTCAGGATAACCTTCTTTCTTAAGCAGCCAAAGTTCTCGTTGATGTGTTAGCATTGGACTCACTCACATAGAAAAACTTTTAGAATGATATCTTTGCAGATTAGCCTGTCTACAACGACTGTTTCCAGGGATACAAAGAAGTTAATATAGTTTAAATACAATTTATCAAAAATACGGTTGGGTAAGTCCATGTCAAATCATCCAGAAAAAAGTAAAATTTCACCCACCCCCCTTCAATTTTTCTGATTTTTTTCCAGGTGTGGACTATGTTAACATTAGACAATCCCCAAAATTTGAACTTCCAATTCCAAAAATTGCTGGAATTGGAAGCTCAAATTTTGGGGATTGTCTAACGTTAACATAGTGCACATCTGGAAAAAATTTTCAGAAAAATTGAAGGGTGTGGGTGACATGGCCTGGATCAATTTTACATAGAATTACCCGGTGTAAATTCTGCTCTTGTAATCATCTTAGAAAATTTGCTAGTTTTAAAGAAAAATATATAAATAGCTGAAATGGATCAACGTAATTTCGTTCGGAGTTGACGAGTTGACGAATGAGGCTTGTTTTGGGACGAACACATTAAGAGAGCGAATCTGTACGTTGGGGGATGTGATAATGGGCGTTAGATGGTCGAAAGTAAAGAGTGAGATACAGAGAGAGTATATGAAAGCAAATAGTCGACCGAGAGAGACAGATTAAGAATAGGTATTTTACAAATCTTAGTAGTAATTTTAGTAACGCACGTGTATACCCCCCAGTGAAAAAAAAAATTTTTTTTTCGTTTAACCAGTATGAGTTTAATTTTTAGAATTTTGAGACTTAAGGTAAATAATTTTTATTTGAAACACCCTGCATAACCAATATTTAGGCTTCAGCCTTACACAGCTAAGTTAGACACAAGGCCAGAATATGGGGCACTCTGCGAACATCAAATCCCTAACAATGTTCTGATAGCCTAGCTTAACAATTGCGCCCGTGTAAACTGAATTACGGTGGCGTGAGATTGAAAATTGGACTTCCGCTTCCAATTATTGCTCCCCCGAGGATTTAGTTCTTAGTTAAGTTTAGTAAATATACCAATATCATTATGGAAGCGCGTAGTGTATTTGTTATCGTCGTAAGGAATGGACTCGGTGACCCGAATTCAAATCCTGGATGAGGCTGTTTGCATTGCACTGAGTGCTATTACCCTTGAGAAATGTATGAATCCAACTATTCTCGTTCTAGCTAAGGGTAAAGAGTAGGCAAGACTGGGACATTTAACCTTGGATAGGCAACTAGTCTATGAGAAGGAAAATTGAATACAAACCTATTAAACTCCTCTTGATAGATTGAGCTTGTGTCACATTCTCCTTATGCGGCGGGATTGGTAAATAATATAAACGAATATTATTAAATAGATGGACTTTTAATTGAGTTGTTAGCCTGGTCTTCTCTCTCTCTCTCTCTCTCTCTCTCACTCTCTCTCTCTCTCTCTCCATCCATATTAGTCATTTTTCTCTCATTTCTCTCATTCTTTATCGATGGGAGATTGCAAATTCAGGTCCCATTCCTTCTATTCGATTTATGTGTGACAAAACGGCAGATAATCGGACTAACAGCCAACTTGCACTGATGGTTGTGCGGGCGTAATGCGGGTGAGGTAAGGATATTTAGGGTGGGAAGTCTTCCTTGCCATGACCAAGGCCATTTCCTCTTCCTTCTCGGCTTTCAAATATGGCGTTCATTTTGGGAAAAAAGCATTTCCGATTCTCGTGCCTGAAAATGACGAGTGGGGTCAATGGATCGTCTTTTTTTAAATATAATACGCACATACACTCACGTTTACGCGCAGAAAAAGAATAAACACACACACACGATGGTTGGCATTGCACAGATTCACGAAGACAAACAAAAACACACATACAAGAACCCATATACAGGCACACATAATTACACTCGCACACATATAGTCATTTACTAAGTTTAGCTTAGATGTGACATAAGGCCAAAAGTACGAGACTCTCAATGAGAATTGAACTCACTACCAATGGTCTGAAAATCTAGCTTGCTAACCGTTACACCACGTGAGATGTCCCACTCGCACACATATAAACGCACATGCTTATGAACACACATTTGTTTCCGCAAATACATCTTCACACATACAACGCATATGCACATACACGTACACTCAGGGGTATCCCATCGTGGTGCAATGATTAGCCAGTTAGTCTGCAGACCCAATACTACTAAATAGCAAGTTCGATCCTCACTGGATGCCCCATACCTGCGAACAGATTAGGTAAATATCTACGTGTACACTCCTGCTCGTCATCAACATACACACATGCACTCACAGAAACAAGAACACTCACACATAGACACGCATATACGAACACTTACACACAATTGCATACACATATACAGCTGAACATCAACACATACGTGGATGAACAAATAGCTACACTCACATGAACATGTGGATAAATATATATACAGTTATTTTAAGGTGTATTTCCAATGTATATAAACTCTACTTACCGCGCACACCACACACACACACACACAGAGAGAGAGAGAGAGAGAGAGAGAGAGAGAGAGAGAGAGAGAGAGAGAGAAGAGAGAGACAGACAGACATATATATATATATAATTATATATAATAGATAATATTAATAAAATGAGTCAGATAAACCTACTAAAAGTTCGCTTAATGCTCCTCAGGCTAAGATCGACTCTTAAGAGCATTAAGCGAAACCTTTATTATCTGACTCATTAGATTATCTTTATTTATTTGCTCTACTTAGTATTGAGCACTTTTTACTTATTAGCTTTAGTTTCCTGGCGATTTTGTATGAATATATATATCTTACCACAAGTTATATTAAATTATATATATATATATATATATATATATTATATATATATATAAGGTAAAAGTATCCAACTGACAGGTATGTAGAAGATAATTCTATTAGGAATCATTAATATCTCCCACAAAACATGCCCATGTTCAAACAAACTTATAGATTTATAGAAGGATTTTTACAAATCCATGAGAGAGCTCAATGTATAATAACTAATAAATTAATTGTATATAGAGCTTTATTTATACTTTCAAAGAAAAAAAAACTTAACAAACCGTCATTTGGCTATTGTAAATTTATTTCTACCAGAACTCAATATGAGCCTAGTCTCATCAGATAGCCTATTACATAACGACAGTAGTCTTTATTTCATAGGCTATCTGATAGGCTATATTGTCACACTGCGTTCTGTGCACGTGTTCTTATAGTTGGCAATGTTGTGGTCACGTGATCGAAGTTTGAGCCTGATCGCTCCATTTTTCAGAGGTGCAGTCGGGGCATTCTAACGCCCCAGCCGACAGGGCGGACGACTGATGAGAAGATTCAGCAAGCTCGAGTGATGGCAAAGGTGAACCGGCGAGTTATCATCAATGAGGTAGTTTGTCCTCTGCAGATTAGTCATAGTTCTGCCTAACAGATCATCCACGATGAGCTCGGCTTCCATAAAACAAAAGTGTGGTAAATTTTTGAATCTCCTCGTAATTATATATATATATATATATATATATATACATATATATATATATATATATATATTGAATAGCAAAGTTGACTGCCATTGAAATCGTTGCACGTAAAGAATACGAGGTTCAAAGGTCACAGCAGTGATGGCTGAAATTAATTATATCTTCGTCAATTCTATCACGACTCGGATTTTAGTCTCAAATGCTTGTGCTTTTATTTTTAATCGCCACTGAGAAGGACATTTCCGGTTTGTGGATCGATGGTGACTGACGGGAAATTTACATTTCCGTGCGTCTGTGTAGCCTCGTTTTAAGAGTCGAGTCGAGTATCACGCAGAAGTTCCTAGCCATGAGAGAGAGAGAGAGAGTTGTGTGTAGTGGTGTGTGCGTGCGTGCGTGCGTGTGTGTGTGTGTGTGTGTGTGTGTGAGAAGAGAGGAGAGAGAGAGAGAGAGAGAGAGAGAGAGAGAGAGAGAGAGAGAGAGAGAACTTATGTCATCATGGCTAACACGAGGGCCGGCGAAATAATGCACCCACATTGTAAACACGACGATCGCTTCCAGGAAGAAAATCCAATTAAAGTCAAAATCCGTCTATCCTCTCGTTGTGTGCACGTCTCGTCCCTCTTCACTTTCGACGAGACTTGGCCAACGTGAGCCAAGGACACGAGAAAAAGCAGCAGCGTTTGCGTGCGGATGTTTGCTTGGCCTAATGGCGTTTTGCATTGGCTATCACGCCGAGGAGACAAAAAATAGGTGACAGTTTTGTGATACACAGTTTTTGTGATACTCTTAACTTTTAAACTTAAGTTAACAATTATTATTTTTCAAACTAGCAAAATAAAAATCCCCCTCCAGGCGGTGTAAAAATTGATTTTTGAAAGATATTGTCTGAGTGGGGTGGGAGTTAAAAATTAAAAGATAGAGAGTTTGTACCATAAGTAAGTAAAATTATCAAATTTATCAAAGGAGTGAAAAAATAAGACAATTTGAAATGGAAACTTAGTTTTGTCCCCCTCAATTAAAATGATGCGCACATGTATTAATTATTAATTAAATAATTATTTTTTAAATATTTTACACATGAATTTATTTAAAGCATTTATTCATTTGTAAACTTTTAGTTAACTTCTTGTTACTGTTTTTTCAGGGCGAGAGTAAAAAAAAATGTTTTTAAAAATTGATTACAATTTAACTAATAATTTTTCCATTTAAAGTATTACAAATTTTTAATCAATTTAATAGTTATATAGTTTATTTATTTATTTAAAGTAATATATAGTTTACTTATTATAATGTAAAGATTCAAACGCTGAATTTATAAGGGAACAGCTAGGGCGTGTCATGCTTGAGAATAATGCAGGGAATTTATCATTATTTATATAGATAATAATTATTTCTTTATTCTATGTATTGACACTTGGTAATTGTGACAGTAAGCAGGACGTAGTTTTTGTTACAGACAAAAAGAGACCTAATCCCCATGATTATATAGACTAGCAAAAAAAAAAAAAAAAAAAACACACAAAAAAAAAGAAATAACTCTCTGCGTGGTGACCAGTAAAATAGTAACCATTGCTCTGGGGAAGGGATAAGGGATGGAGTTGAAAAAATCTAAATATACAGCAGAGTTTGTATTCATAAGTAAAGTAAAAATCATCATATGTTACTGCTAAAGGAACAGTTAAAAATATAAAATAAATTAATTAAAGTAGAGTACTAAAAAAAAATGTTAAAAAAATTGACAATGGAAAGACCTTAGTTGCTAGATAACTGTTGATACTCATATCTAAGAATAAACAAAACTATTTATCATAGAAATATACCTTAATACAAGGTATGTATTTAGTTAAAAGGCCTGGTGGGTTGAAAAAAATCCCCAATAGAAGGGACTATCAACATTGCATTCTCAAATTTGGAGTTGTGACATGTATTCTCATTTATTTGACAATTTTTAACATCGTGGCTAGTCCGTGAACGTACAGCAGACGTAGTTTTTGTTACCAGACAAAACCGGTAAGCGAATCTCCATTATTGAAATAGATTTGGGAAAAGAACCACGTATGATTTGGAAGAAAATAAGAAACAAACTACCCGGTACAGATTATAAAGATAAAAAACAATTATTTTAAAGTAAAATAAATTTAATACTCCAAAATAAAAAAAAATTTGAAAAACGGTCAGCCAATGATAATATCATAGATCGTTGTTTTTTCTTAAATAAACTTCTTTAATTAATTAATTGAGTTTTTGTAATATGTTAAAAATTAATTTTCTCATGATGATAGGTTCTTCTTGCCACACGGAACCTAAGCAGAGATGTCCTGGAGGTAGCGATATTTTACACAAGGCCAGAGGCGCACAGATACTACACTTTCATCGATAGAAGAGACTATAAAGACGAACAAAAAGTAATAGAAAAAGTTTCACTGTTTCTCTCTTTCTCTTTCTCTCTCCCCCCTCTCGTTCTCGTTCTCCCTCTCTGCCTACCCTCTCTCTCTCTACACAACACACAAAAAATATAATAATAATATTGTTAGGATAGCGTTAGATAATATAAATAACTTCAATGACGCTTAAAGAGATAAGTACTTGAAGGTTATGCGCTTTATCCTATACATTTAGTAGAATTTCTATTAATCAATTCGCTATCACTGCATATTTACACACCCTTTATCATGAATATTGCTAACATAACATAAATATACTATATATATAGATTATAATATATATATATATATATATATACTAGACCAAAAATGACCTGTCGCGCAGGTCCACCGTC
The DNA here is from genome assembly GCA_023376005.1 of Doryteuthis pealeii. Lineage (NCBI taxonomy): Eukaryota > Metazoa > Mollusca > Cephalopoda > Myopsida > Loliginidae > Doryteuthis > Doryteuthis pealeii. The sequence goes on along the minus strand of CM042156.1, from coordinate 46,446,919 downwards.
CTTTAAAGCTCTCCGAAGCTAGCAATCTCGATTGCGGATAGGAAACAAAGAGAGGATCTGCTAAAATATCGTCTGCATGTTTCATTTAAAAACGAATTAAAAGTTTATTAAACGATTATTTAGGTGCAAATTATTTTCTAAGTCGAAAAAGTAACGATGATCCAATATAAGAGAAATTTAATGATTGACTTCTATATTATATATACAAACTAAACCCCTCCGATAACCTATTAACCATATATAGCGACTTACCTATCTTATATTATTAATAAATTCACAGTAAACTCGCATATCTGGTTTGCAGGATGTTACGAATGATCTAAGGTTAAGGAATTCTGAAACGTACAATTATATAAATTAGGTCACGCTTCAACCCAACATTTGAGAAATGTGGCCTGATAATGTCACTAGCTCACTGAGAGAGATGAATACTCGAATTCTAATACTTATGGTGTTTTGTTAACTTCCCTACATAAAAAAAAAAAAAAAAGATTATTTTAGTGCGAGGTAACTGCGAGATCATCATTCCTGCTACATCCTTACCTACCTCCATCATCTCTCCCTACCGTCACTTTGTATCACATGTTCCTCTGTTTCTTCTTCTCTGTTAGTAATATTTATATTTATCAACTTATTATTAAGATATTAATCAATTATAAATTAAAATACTAGAACTAATTAATATACAGTCTTTACTTCTCTAAGATCTATATATTAATAATGAGATCAGAATATCAGAAGATGAGAGCCAGGTGCCGTAGCAAAGACGCTACTTTCTAAAAACCCCGTTGTTACAATAAATAAATTTGCTTAACTTTTTCGCTGAGTGAAAAAAAATTCACCATCTCTGGTCTGTTCCCGAATAGGACACATAACCTAGTAGAGCATTATAAGGCCATAGTCTGCTAAGACAGTTTCTCTCTGAGCTAGCTATAAGACAGTTTAGATCTCTAACTGTGAGCATTTAGGGAGTTCAATTCTGGTCTTAATTATGAATGGCCATTCCATCTGGAGGCAGACAGCGGGGGGGAGTCCGTGCTTCCTATAGTACACTAGGTAATTAACTCAATTTTTAACAAGCTTAAATTAAAAACCTCCATGTACGCTCCCACGCTTATGGGCGTTAGTGGATATCTGAGAAACAGGATACCCCTGTGGCCTGGCAATAAATACAAAGGGTTAGGGCTCAACATCTCTAGTGCGTGAGCTAAAGGAGATGCGCTCCGATAAGATATGAGCCTTTCGAGAGAGGAGGGTGAGGCCGGACCCAGCACAAGCAAGACCGTTGCCTCAGTTCCCGCCAGATGATTCAGTATTCCAGAGAATGATATAACCAATGAACGACATGAGTAAGAAAACCTGGAAGAAGTTACTAAAGAACTGACGAGAAGAATTGTGACTTCATCCCAGTGAAGCGCGGAACTCCGGATATGCCTTGCACTCTGTCCACCCACCACCTGCATGCATCTAAGGCCGCGCCACTGGACAACGAAAACAGGTTTAGTCCCGCATAATTTCACAAAATGCAGTGTAATCCCTGTTTCTTTTCTCTTAGCACCACTGAGTTACATCCGAAGCAGTAACAGCAAAAGTTGCTCCCCGTAATGACTGGACTCACAATCTATCATCATTAACTAGATCTTCTCAGTAAGTCGTTTCCATTCTAATAAGTAATCACACTAGCTATGCGTTAAAATCTCTTCCATTGTAGTATTGCGGTCAACCCCGGAGCAATTCCCTGTCTAGAAAGTTTAAATCCCCCATGAAGCTATATAACCTCTTAAAAGGCCAATCATCCCCCACCGACCCTATATGTACTTTTGGCGTGACATCTTAAATGGCCAAGATCAAACATTGTCTAGAAAGCTGCCCACCAACCAGAAACCTATGCCCTAGAGAGTAACAATACAATGCGTTTGAAATAGAGTAAACCAAAAATATAAGAAATTACAAGGAAAACATGAACAACCATGTCTATCGATTGATGAAGTTAAATAGTTATTTTACTAAAAATAGCTAAATAAGTTGTAACGTGGAATTAGACCCGAGAGCCCCATTGAGGTTAAGTAAACACAATATACTATTAGAACAAAACAAAAACCCAAAAAAAACCCTAACCAACAACTATAATGTTAGGCATTTTCACGGAAGAACCCATACCCCGATCGTACACATTAGCCCTAGTTAAGATAATTATTTATTACTATGATTATGTTCAGTTCTTCTGAGTTTCTTCCTTGAGGTCCACCCAATAATTATTTATTTTCCATTAAAACTACTGATGAAGTCCGTCTATACCGGAAGCCGTGAGATGCTTGTCAGTTTGTCCAAAAGTTAACCTCATAAAGACCGCTGTCAGGAGTTTTATAGAACCCTTATCAACAAAAAAAAAAACAACTAAACAAAAACTTAGAGGTGAGCATCGTTTTACCACACAGGGGTAAACCCTAAAATATCCCCAACCACAATACACTCTACACACTCCTAACCCAACACCGCCTACTTGGAAAATTAGACAGTTTTATTACAAAATTTCTGGGTTCTGTTTTTCTGGGGTCAACACTGGTTGTAGAAAAACAGAACTCAATGATTATTTTCTCATTAAACTAACCCTTAAACACCCCAACCCCAACCTCAAACCCAAACCCGAGTTTTTTTTCATTCAAAGTAACACCGCATTCGTCGTACTAACGCCGACGTTCATCGCCCTTAGGGCTCTCGTGGAAGTGACTAATCAAGTTTTTTCCATACTATCCTTCATGCAGTCCACCAGCAAGCACCTTTTTGTTGAGTGAGATCAGATTCTATAAATTTTGAAAAATAATTAAAATCAAAGAAAAGAAATGAGCTCTAGCGGATGTATATGTAATATTTAGAAAGCAACCGTGTAAACCTTTAGCGATATAGTTCTTTGCTATTATTATCATCGTGACGAATCTTACAAGAGAAGATTATTACCATAAACAAACGATATCTTTATTACCCTATAGACTATTCACACCTTTCCGCTCGTAATCATGATAAAATTTATTCTTTTATTTATCATGCAAGAAAAGTAAATATCAGAAATAAATACATCAATTATCAAACACACATTATTGATACCATCACTGAGTATAACAATAACAAAGACAATATAAGTATTTATATACCATAACCTTATAAATAATTCAAACCTGTAATTACCTATTGCTATTTGGATAATTCATTAATGTTATTCAACATGTAAAATTTTACAACCAATAATTATACCTAAAAGTTCGCCCAAATTTAATTTTTTTCCTTTATAAATTTAAAAGAATAAGAATGTTTTTGATTTCATGGTCGGTACTAACAAAAAATAGACTGATTTTTGGCAGAGAGCTGGAAATTGATTAATATGGTATTTTTAGTTGGTATATTGTCACTATGTGAGAATGAATCTTGATATTTAGATTTTGACCTCCATCAGCGTGAAAATTTGTGTATTTTCTGTTTTTAAGTCGATAAGTGGCCTCAGAAGAATTTTCACCCCTCAACTGTTCAAATCTACCGACATATATAGAACGCGTTAAAGCTTATAACACCACAGAGACAGATTAATGTATTAATGTAAACACCCACGTAGACGGACCCACCAGTCTAAGATGTTAATTTAAAGACTTAATTGCAGAATTACAATTGGACTATATAACTAAAGCCAATTAAATGGTCGAAATATTTTTTACAACTAGACTCACTTCAGTAATCAACATTAAATATCTAAATAATGGAATATAATT